>BTHU01000005.1:105420577-106020577 GCA_036184795.1 Tokudaia tokunoshimensis | reverse complement strand
CATGACACACCACTAGAAGGACCATGACTACCAGTCAAGGAGGATGACACCTGAAGTCCTTTCCTATGCCAATAAAGCATCCCTAATATTCAGACTGAGTCAATGGGAAGCATCTACCTCTGGATCCCACTCCACCCCAAAAATATTTTATAAGGTCCCTGTCCACAAGGAATAAAGTGCACAAGTTCTTTCACCAAGAATCATCTGAGGGTGCCTGTCTCTCTGAGCTGAAACACTTCAAGAAAGAGTTTTGTCTCTTAAAGCATAAATCCCTTGACCCTGGCTCTGCCCAGCAGGCTGGCCACTGCTGCTTCCTGCTGTGGCTGCAGAATGCCTTTTGTGGTTGATTGCTTGAGCAGAACAATCTCCTACCACTCACCTTGTGGCTCTGGCTAAGGCTTCTAAAAACCCTCCATCTCTAGCTCTGGGTCTGCCAAAGTAACAGAGATATGGATGGATAACTGCACTGCCCCAACTTCCCCTTTGAGTGCTGTAACACTTTGGCCATTCCCACCAGGCCAGAGTCCCACAGAAGCTGTTGTGCTAGCAAGGTTAGAAATCCTCTGATTGAGTCCTGTCTCTCCTGAGATGTTGGCTGGCAGGACTCTGGTATCCTAATATTGAGGAAGAAATGCAGAGTGACAAAATAATTAGTATTTTTTCTCTAAAGAAAAGGTACAGAACAATTGAGGAAGACACCCAACATTAACCTCTGACATCCAATCTCATGCTAACACATATGCATAGACACAGAGCAACAAGCATGCACACATACACACTAACACACACACATTTAGACACACAAAAGAATAAAAAATAAATTAATTAAATTCCACAAAGTTTAAAGGATATCTTAAGTATACTTTATTTTCATTGATATTGAGGAATTTCAAATTGATTACAGAGAATTCATTTGAATAAAGGAAACAATAATTCCATAAAAATGTTACCATAAAATATGACACTTACAGAATCTTTAGTGCTTCAGAGACTATAAAAACAATGTAGACATGTCTCAACTCAGTATCCTTAGCAAGAATCTTATACACATATAAGGCTCTGTTATCCACATCCTAAAATCAAACTAACAAGATAACAAAGGATGGGACTATTGGTAACACTATCTTCTCCAAGAGTGTTGCTGATTTAGGTTGTGTGGAGGTTTGAGGAAGACTGTCCCCCTGAGATTCAGGTATTTAAAAATTAGGTCCCCCCCCCACTGGGCGGGAGCCTACCAGCTTCCATTAGCAACCTCTGTTCCTGGATCGACTGCACTGAGGAGACAGGTACCCAGGTTCCACCCAATATAACATCGCTTGGGACACAACCTGTTGGGGCTTCCATCTGCGCCCAAGAGCGGGACAGCACTGCAGTCATCTGGGCGCCAGCTCTGCTGTGGGCCATCTCCCCTGCAGAGTGACCTGCCCCGAGAGAGTGCAGAGTGCACTTCGCCATCTTTGCTCCAGCATCAGGGCAGTTGGGACCTCCAGGCTCAGAGACAGACAGGCATAATATCGCTTGGGTCTCAGGCAGCTTGTGTGTACCCTGCTCCCAAGAGCTAGGCAGATCTGCAGTAACCAGTGCGCCAGCTCTGCTGTGGGACTTCTGCCTTGCAGAGGGACCCCCTGCACTGGGCGGGAGCCTACCAGCTTCCCTTTGGCAACCTCTGTTCCTGGATCGACTGCACTGAGGAGACAGGTACCCAGGTTCCACCCAATATAACATCGCTTGGGACATAGCCTGTTGGGGCTTCCATCTGCGCCCAAGAGTGGGACAGAGCTGCAGTGGTCTGGGCGCCAGCTCTGCTATGGGCCATCTCCCCTGCAGAGCGATCTGCCCTGAGAGAGTGCAGAGTGAACTCCGCCATCTTTGCTCCAGCATCAGGGCAGTTGGGACCTCCAGGCTCAGAGACAGTCAGGCATAATATCGCTTGGGTCTCAGGCAGCTTGTGTGTACCCTGCTCCCAAGAGCTGGGCAGGTCTGGATGCACCAGCTCTGCTGTGGGACTTCTGCCCTGCAGAGGGACCCCCCTTGCCCCCCTACCTCTGGGAGCGATCACACACCCCTGCACAGGGCGGGAGCCTACCAGCTTCCCTTTGCTGACCTCTGCTCCAGGAATCCACTATGCTGAGCCTTTGAATGTGCAGGGATTCCCCAATATAACATCACTTGGGGCAAGGCACATCAGGGCTCCAAAGTCACTAAAGGAGCAGGGCAGGCCCCAGAAAGCGTAGCCAGGGGAATCCCGGTAATCCGGGGGGGGGCAGAAATAGCCTTGCAGGCTCACAGGAGGTCCAACCAACAGCCAGTGACAGCAGGACCAACTAACACCAGAGGTAACCAGATGGCAAAAGGCAAACGTAGGAATGTTACTAACAGAAATCAAAGTAATATGGCACCATCTGAACCCAACTCTCCAACAGCAGCAAGTCCTGGATACCCCACCACACCCGAAAGACAAGATCTGGATTTAAAATCACTTCTCATGATGCTATTAGAGGATTTCAAGAAGGACACAAATAAATCTAATAAAGAATTACAGGATATCATGAATCAACGGTTAGAAGCCCTTACAAAGGAAACGAAAAATCGCTTAGAGAAATGCAGGAGAACATGGATCAACAGATGGAGGCACACAAGGAGGCAACACAAAAATCGCTTAAAGAAATGAATCAACGGGTAGATGCACTTTCAAAGGAATCACAAAAATCACATAAAGAAATGCTGCGCCGGGCAGTGGTGGCGCATGCCTTTAATCCCAGCACTTGGGAGGCAGAGGCGGGCGGATTTCTGAGTTCGAGGCCAGCCTGGTCTACAAAGTGAGTTCCAGGACAGCCAGGGCTATACAGAGAAACCCTGTCTCGAAAAACCAAAAAAAAAAAAGAAAAAAGAAATGCTGAAGAATATGGGTCAACAGATGGATGCCCATAAGGAGGCAACACAAAATTGCTTAAAGAAATGAATCAACGGATAGATGCCCTTACAAAGGAAACATGAGAATTGCTCAAAGAAGTGCAGGACTCGATGGATCAACAGATAGAAGCCCATGAGGAGGAAACACAAAAATCGCTTAGAGAAATACAGGAGCACTTGGGTAAACAAGCAGAAATCCTGAAAGAGGAATCCAAGAACACATCAAAATAATCATTCACCAAGATCAAGTAGGCTTCATCCCAGGGATGCAGGGATGGTTCAATATAAGGAAATCCATCAATGTAATCCACTATATAAACAATCTCAAAGATAAAAACCACATGGTCATCTCATTAGATGCTGAGAAAGCATTTGACAAAATTCAGCATCCTTTCATGCTAAAGGTCTTGGAAAGATCAGGAATTCGAGGCCCATATCTAAACATAGTAAAAGCAATTTACAGCAAACCGGTAGCCAACATCAAAGTAAATGAAGAGAAACTTGAAGCAATCCCACTAAAATCAGGGACTAGACAAGGCTGCCCTCTCTCTCCATATCTGTTCAATATACTACTTGAAGTTCTAGCTAGAGCAATTAGACAACAAAAGGAGGTCAAAGGGATACAAATTGGAAAGGAAGAAGTCAAACTATCACTATTTGCAGACGATATGAGAGTATACTTAAGCAACCCAAAGAACTCCACCAGAGAACTCCTAGAGCTGATAAAAACTTCAGCATAGTGGCCAGATTAAAATCAACTCAAGCAAGTCAGTAGCCTTCTTATACTCAAAGGATAAGCAGGCTGAGAAAGAAATAAGAGAAATGATACACTTCACGATAGCCACAAACAATATAAAGTATCTTGGTGTGACTCTAACCAAACAAGTGAAAGATCTGTATGACAAGAACCTCCAGTCTCTGAAGAAAGAAATTAAAGAAGACCTCAGAAGATGGAAAAATTTTCTGTGCTCATGGATTGGCAGAATATAGTAAAAATGACCATCTTGCCAAAAGCAATATAGAGATTCAATTCAATCCCCATCAAAATCCCACTGCAATTCTTCATAGAGTTATAAAGACAAATTCAAAAATTCATCTGGAATAACAGAAAACCCAGGATAGCTAAAACTATTCTCAAGAGTAAAAGAACCTCTGGGGGAATCAGTATCCCGGACCTCAAGCTGTACTACAGAGCAATAGTGTTAAAAACTGCATGGTATTGGTACAGTGACAGGCCTGTAGATCAATGGAACAGAATTGAAGACCCAGAAATGAATCCACACTCCTATGGTCACTTGATCTTTGACAAAAGAGCTAAAACCATCCAGTGGAAAAAAGATAGCCTTTTCAACAAATGGTGCTGGCTCAACTGGAGGTCAACATGCAGAAGAATGCAAATTGACCCATTCTTATCTCCTTGCACTAAGCTCAATTCCAAATGGATCAAGGACCTCCACATAAAACCAGACACACTGAAACTAATAGAAAGGAAATTAGGGAAGAACCTTGAACATATGGGCACAGGGGAGAATTTCCTGAATAGATCTCCAATAGTTTATGCTCTAAGATCAAGAATAGACAAATGGAACCTCATTAAATTACAAAGTTTTTGCAAGGCAAAAGACACTGTCAAAAAGACAAACTGGCAACCAACTAACTGGGAAATGATCTTTACCAACCCTACATCCGACAGAGGCCTAATATCCAATATATACCAAGAACTCAAGAAGTTAGACTCCAGAGAGCCAAGTAACCCTATTAAAAATGGGGTACAGAGCTAAACAAAGAGTTCTCACCTGAAGAATATCTAATGGCTGAGAAGCACCTAAAGAGATGTTCATCATCCTTAGTCATTAGGGAAATGCAAATCAAAACAACCCTGAGATTCCATCTCACACTAGTCAGAATGGCTAAGGTCAAAAACACAGGAGACAGCAATTGTTGGCGAGGATGTGGAGAAAGAGGAACACTCCTCCACTGCTGGTGGGACTGCAAGCTACTACAACCACCCTGGAAAGCAGTCTGGCAGTTCCTCAGAAAACTGGGCATGACACTCCCGGAGGATCCGGCTATACCACTCCTGGGCATATACCCAGAGGCTTAACCTGCATGCAATAAGGACACTTGCTCCACTATGTTCATAGCAGCCTTATTTTTAATAGCCAGAAGCTGGAAAGAACCCAGATGTCCCTCAACGGAGGAATGGATTCAGAAGATGTGGTATATTTACACAATGGAATACTACTCTGCAATTAAAAACAATGAATTCACGAAATTCCTAGGCAAATGGTCAGAACTTGAAAATATCATCCTTAGTGAGGTAACCCAATCACAAAAGAACACACATGGTATGCATTCACTGATAAGGGGATATTAACCCAGAATCTCGGAATACCCTAGACACAATTCGCATATCAATAGATTTCCAAGAAGGTGGAAGGAGAGACTCCTGGTCCTGGAAAGACTGGATGTAGGGGAATGCCAGGACAGAGAAGCGAGAGGGGGTTGAATGGAGAAAAGAGGAAGGGAAGGGGGCTTATGGGACTTTTGTGGAGGGAGGAAATGGGAAATGGGAAATTATTTGGAATGTAAATAAAAAAAACTTAGAAAATAAAAAAAAAAGAAAAGAAAAAAAAGAAAACACTTTTCCTCAGTCTTTGCCCCTACTCTTCTGCAAGTCTTCCTGAGTTTGATCTTCTATTTTTTTGTGGGTCTCTGAGGAGGTCTGGGGCTGCAATCAGGAGGTAAAATGAATAAATAAATATTAATGGTAATAAAAGTAGATTTTTGAAGAAAATTAATCGTAACAGCTAATAAATTCAGGCTCCTCAAGTATCTGAGAATAATACCTGTTGTTGTATCTGTTCACAAGCAGTCTGAATTCCTTATTACGTATGTCATTCTGTTCCTCAATCCCTTTCTCTCTAATGACAACTTCTCTCCAGAGCTCACAGCCACAGTTTTTGTTTCGGGGAACAGAAGAAGGCTCTTTCTATTTGACCTAGTGTCGCAAATAGAAAGATCCTTTGCTACATTATTAATTTTAACTAAATATATATTATTATTTATGGGTCTCCCCATGTATCTCTGGCTGACCTTAAACTTGTCATGTATATCAGGCAGGCCTCCCTCACACTTGCAGAGATCCTCCTGCCTCTAACTCTTGAGTGCTGTGGAACTACTTTTTTAAACAAGCTGTCTACAAGTTCTAACTACCACAATAGGCATAGAACACTTTTACAAATGAGAAATAGGCACATTCTGCTACCCATCACCTCACAAGTTCCTAGACCAACTCCAAGTCTTTACAGAAGTCTTAAAAGTCCCAGCATATGTACCCACCCTCTCTTCCCTTGCTCCCTCTGCTCTTGAAACACTGATCTGGACACTGATATACCAAGCTCAGGGCCTTTGTATCTGTTGCTCCTTTGACCACACATCCATATGGCACCTTCCCTCATCTCCCTCAGCTCTGCTCAGGTGTCATTATTCTGGTACATCCTGTCCTAACCTTGCTTCCTACAAATCCAAGTTCACATCTCAGGTTCTATCCTCTGCAGGTGTTCTGTCTGTCTTTGCTGTACCCACTAACATTTGACCTTTTCTTTATTTCTATATAGTACATTTTCCCATGTTCCAGAAGGGAGAAGAATTCAGTCTGCTTCATGCTCAGGTATAACTATATGAAGGACATGCATGAGCCTGGTATATCTCTATTCAGTTGTGAAAGAATGAATGCCTGAGTGTGCTTCCCAGCTCTGCGGGGCCAGGCTGGTCTGACTGTGAGATGCTCCAGGCTGATGCCACAGCTGTTAGGATTTTTAACAAATATAGCCTGAACCTGCAGCTGTGCACAGTTCTCCCTTAGTGTTCACCAGAGACACCAGATTGCATTCCCAGCACAGCAGAGAAGCTCCCTATCTCCAAATGCCGGCCCATACAGCTCTGGGTTTGCAGATGTAAACCCAGGAAGGAAAGGAAAAGGATGCTTGACTTGTCTCCATCTACTCCTCACTCTCTGAAACAAGATCACAAAAGGTATTTACTATAATTTTGATTGTAGATACCAATGAACTAGTGACCTGGTACCACAACACAAGGACAGAGGACAGAAAGACCAGAGCATCAGGTAGTAAGTTAACACCATTTTTGCTCACTAATACGAACATGTGCCTTCATCCGGGTGCATTTTAGGGACACAGGTGGCCACATCACTGCGGGAGCCATAGCTTGAGCATTCCCTGCAGCAAAATCATTACATGCATGTATTTATTTTGTTCTTACAACAAAACAGAATGTAATCTTCTGTCCTTTAGACAATCTTATCCAAAGGTCCCATTTATTTTAATTTATATCACAAATGCTATCCCTACTTCCAGGCCCCACCTCACAGAGTCCCTCCCCATGCCCCTACCTTTGTCCTCTGAGTGTATGACCCTGATAATTCCCCCACCATGGCCATGGCTCATCAAGTCTCTGAAGGGTCCTGCCACTGTGGCCAGAAAATACAGCCCTAGTTGCCAGGGTCCTTGCTTCAACCCACTTATGCTCTTTGGTGGTGGCTCAGCCTCTGAGATTTTTCTGAGGGTCCAGTTTACTTGACTCTGTTGGTTTTTCTGTGGCATTTCTATCCCCTCGGGGCCTTTAATCTTTCTCCCAAACCTTCCATAAGAGTCCCTGACCTCTGTCCAGTATTTGGCTTTGGACATCTGCATCTCTTTCAGTTGGCTTCTAGATGGAGCCTCTCAGAAAACAGTTATGCTAGACTCCTGTCTGCAAGCATATTAGAGTTTCATGAATAATGTTTCACAAACATCAGGAATTTGCTTGCCCGGGGAATGCCTCTTCCATTGTTCTCTAAAGGGTGTAGAGGTGGCAATGTTAGTGTCCCCAAGGAATTGAACTGTGCCTCCTCTCTCAGCTGTACCTTAGCAGAGAAGAGCTACCATGATTTACAAATATCTCACGTACTTTGGAATGAGTTTTGCTCCTATTTAATTTGTGCACCCTCCATATTGAAGAATTATAGTTTTGGTCCAGGTCCCATGGCAACCTTCAACCAAAGTAACCCTCACCATAAGGGCTGCTATAATAGCATCATGTAGAATCTTCCTTAAAAATAGCTTCAGATACACTACTCCGGACAATCTCATATGTTCCTCCTTCCCCTGCATACCTAGTCTACCTAGGTCTCACATATTCCAGAAACCTCATATAACCAAGATATGTCATGACTAAATGGTCCCCAACATGAGGCCTAACCTCAATACAAAGGTCTATTTAATATTTTATTTTGTATATGGGTGTAGCTGGTCTTTAGTGTTTTGTGGGTTCGTTCCGCTTCCTCCCTTCTTTTAACTTTTCAAACCCCTAATACCACATATGAGGGCAAAAAAGGATAGAAGGGAAAGAGGGCAACATTGATTTAGGGATGTTTAGTTCCTTGGAGACATTTTGATCATGACCATCAAGACATCTAACTTCTTATTCTTTCACTTTTGCACAGAAAATTGACAACAGCAACCAATAGCTACTAATAGTGACCATCAACCCACACCAATTCTTAATGCCTTAATACTTATATTAACCGTAATTTCTTCACATATTCCAGAAGTGAACAACGTGCCAGAATGTGTCTGCAGACTACATAATCACTACCCTGATAGAGTAAGAAATAAATCAAAGCCAGTTACTATGGACAATCAACCTGCACCATATCCCCCATCTGGGGCAAAAATATATAATTTCTCAACTATGCAAAAAAGTAAGGATTCAATATTAATTGTGTGAGGGGCTTCACGGATCTTTAGGAACAAAGCCAGTCACACTATAATCCAGCTTGTCAGAAAGATACAAACACAGGCAGAAACAAATGCAGGCTGACTCCTGACTTCAAGATCATCCTGGAACACAGTAAGTCCAAGCCCAGGTGTGGTAGAAATGGTAATTTCTGAACAGTGTCACAAACAACTAGCTTATTGTCTGTGCTTAACAAAGGCAGACAGGTCTCTGAATTATTTTACAATGTTAATAAAATATGTGTGTTTGTTTTCCCTAAGAATCAACAGGCTGGGTCATGGGATGCTGATTCCTAAGATAATCAAAAGGAAACCAGGAGTAAATGACTGGATTAATACATAAAATAAAAGACTGTACCTGTGTTTTGCAGGAGATGAGCTATCCAGAAAATTTTTGGGGAAAGAGAGAACTGCTTGGAGAACAGACACACACACACACACAATCAAGCAGAACATGGATATAGAGCTCTCTTAGAATAGCAAGCAAGCACAATATAGACAGAGAAATCTCTAGAGAGAAAACAACAGAGAGAGACAGAGAGAGACAGAGACAGAGACAGAAACAGAGACAGAGACAGAGAGACAGAGAGAGACACACACAGAGAAAGAGACTGGAAAAGCTGGATAAAACAGAACACATATTTTTGCCACTCCTAGACCACCCTTTTCTCAGAATCCCTCTCCATGCTGAGACAGGTCCTTGACACATATAGACAAAATGCTCATACAGAGAAAATACATAACAAATAAATCTCATAACCATCAAGATAAAAAAATTGAATCATAAGAAAGGAAACAGGAAAGGATGAAAAGAAAAGACTGTAAGAAGACAGGAAATGGCCAATAGCAGCATTGCTCTTTACTAAAATGCAAGAGAAAACAACAAAGTTCAGACTCATATCAAAACAGACTTCAACAACAAGGAAAGATAGAAACAAATGTGCCCTACTGGTAGAAATAGAACAATAAAATACCTGTGAAAAAGTAGGGCAGTGATATAAATGAATGTAGGTATCCAATGTCCAAGCAATTCAACTCCAACCTTTATACCAACTTAAATGTCCCTTAATAGATAAGTATACTGTGTTATACTAGTATAATGGAACACTATTCCCCTATAAATAGTGTGTTGAAACATGCTACAACCAGGATGAACCTCAAAGAAAGTTCCAAAAAATAACCCTCCACAAAAGACATAAATTATGGGATACTTTTCACATGTTATATGCAGAGTAAGACATCTCACAAGCATAGAAAATGCCCTGGAGGTTATCTGAAGTGAAAAGGAAAAAGGAAAAAATTACTTAACCTATAGGGAGGAGATCCTGTGTGCTGACATGTTCTGAAACTAGAGAGAAGATAAGTATCTCTCATCTTGTGACCAAAATTAACGCCCCTGAATTGTGCACTGAAAATGGTAAACCTGCTCTTACATGAATTTTATCTCAACACTAACAGAGTACAGAAGGCTTCTTGCTCAGCTCTGCCCAGCAGATATTAACAAGCTTCACAAGGCCATGTTGGGCTGGAGACGTATCCCTGCTAACAAAAGGCTTGTCCAGTATGGAGTAAGCTTTGTGTAGGACCTCAGGATGGTATAACCTACACAATGTGTGCACACATATGGTCCCAGGACATGGTAGGCAAAATCAGAAGGATAAGAAGTTCAAAGTTTTCCTTGGCTACTGGGTAAATTTAAGACACACACAAACACACACACACACACACACACACACACAAACCAACAAGGGAGGCAGGTACCGTGACACAAATCTCTAATGTCATCACTCAGAAGACTGAATCAAGAGGATTGCTGGGACCAGGATGAGGAACATGAAGTGCCTGAGGCACACACAGGCAAAGGCTAAAAATGAAAAACAAAATGCCCTGCTTTTCACAACCTGATAGAGTGACCTGTGATGCTTTATAAACAACTAGACCTTAAAGAGCCTGCACTCTAAATGGCCAGGCTCACAGCAGACAATTGCTGTGACATGACTCCCTGCCTAACAAAATGTGAACTGCCTTCCTCTGTCTGCTCAAACACAAACACAAAGGGCATAGTGAAGCAAGGCAAGGTAGTTTCTCTTAACTGCAGTACAAGTGCCCCACTCCTGACTGGGGTGAAATCCTCACAGCATCAGCCTGCTGTGGTTATGTCCACGGTGTCTGTTCTTCGTTAAAGCTTTTATGTTAGTTCTGTTCTGTCAAATTCTTTACTCCTCTACCAAGAGCTGGCCATTCCCAGCATAATTAAATTTTGTGAGCAACAAGCTTAGTGCTGTAGAGGGCAGCATCTGTCTCACATTTGCTATGAGCCTGGCCCTAGTAGGCCTGGGATCTGAAGAATCCTTACAAGACCTATTCATTATTCCTCTCTACAGTTCTCTTTAACCCACCTTAAAAATCAGCCTCCAACTGCTTTTGTCAGCACTCATCATCACATGGCTGAGTCTAATGATCAATTCCCTGTCTGCTCATGAAAGACTTATCTATGTGAGGATTGAAGACCTCCTATCTTCCCTTCTCTTGTGTGTGGTTGTGGTGTTGGTTGTTGTTGTTGTGTTTGTTTGATAGTTTGTCCAATTGATTGATTTTTAGGTGGGATTATCACTCAAGACTATGCAGGGATTTACTATAGTCTCACTACTAACTAGATAATCAAACCTGCCTTTCAACTTGCAGCCATTTAACTTCCTGGGCCACGTCAGCCCTGTAGTAGCAGGCATGAGACAATACTCTTGGCTTGCTTCCTTCTTCAGGGAACATTTTCTTCAGTGGCTTCCAGGACACTGAACTCTCCTGACCTCACCCCAACCCTCAGGATGTTTTTTCACTGTCTCTGCTTAGTTGTTTCCTGGTTGGACAATCCACCTCCAGGACATGAGTTATATCCACTCCTGGCATAGTCACTCCTGGGGTGACTTTAACCTATGACAGGACAGGACATTCAATTAGCCAGACTATAAGCACTCTGAACGACAGACTTCACCTATGTTCCCTCCCAGTTGTTTGAAAACACTATCAGATTTACAGAAGCCAAAATTGGGTGTGTCTCTCATGTCCTCACATGTCACTAAACACAACCCTCCAAAAATGGGGCACAGCATTCTTAATTCAAAATCAGCATGGACTCCACACTGAGCACTGGAAACTGTATATAACACTGCAACTAGGAAAGCAGGAAAATCAGGAGTTCAAGGTTACCCCTGGAACCCTGGACTTGTGGCTCCTATAATCCCAGTACTCACAAGGTATGAGGCTAGCCTGGACTATGTATTAAGTACCAACATAACCTTGGCTACACAGTGAGGGAGATTCTGTCTTAACATAAAATAACAAAGAAAGAAAGATTAAATAGAGACAAAGGAAAATTAAAAATGTTAAACTCTCTAAAAATCAAAATAATCAGGCATATTGCCCAAGACTTTAATCCCATTACTTAAGATGCAGAGAAAGATCAGAAGTTTACATGATAAATTGTAGGTTACCATGGGCTATGAGATTAAAGAAGTTAAGAGGTGAGTTTGGCATGGTACTTCTGCTACTAAGCATATGGACCTGAATTCAATCCCCAAGACCCATATAGGGGAAACAAAGGAATGTATCTCAAAATTTCTTGTCAGACCTCTACACATTCTGATCTAAACACACACACACACACACACACACACACACACATGCATAAACCCACACACAAATTTAAAAGCCAAAACTAACAAAATCAATAACTAAACAACAATAAAGAACCTTAGTTTATGTACTGTAAAATCTGAATCTGATTTTAGTTTGTCTGTGATAGGGTCTGGCAATGCCTTCAGATTGGCCTTGCCTGAAGCCATGCTCTTCTTCTCCCTTCCAAGTGCTGGGATGATTGTCTTGTGACAATTTGTTTTGTTTAAAAGAATAATCACAGTTCTCTCTCTCTGTATCTGTCTCTGTCTCTCTCTGTCTCTCTCTCCTCTCTCTCTCTCTCTCCCTCCATCCCTTCCTCCTTTTCTCCCTCCTTCCCTCCCTCCCTCCCTCTCCCCCTCTCTCTTTACTCCCTGTGTGTACCTGTCTCCCTCACTCCTTCTCTTTCTCGACTACCGCTTATCTTTTTCTCTCTCCCTCCCTCTCCCACTCTCTCTGTCCCTCCCTCCATGTATGCACTTTGTCCCTACCTACCTATCCCTCTCCCCCTCTCATATACACACACCAAGCACTCCTCACATGTGCTCACCCTCAAAACTACCCATCTTGGTTAAAAAAAAAAAAGACCTTCACATTCTATTTGTCCAAGCCCACAACTGTGGTGTCACCTCTGCTCTTGGTCTCTCAGGCCATATCCAAATGTGTGTTGTCACCCTCAAATATGTCAAAGTTCCACCACTTCTCCACATGTCATGGTATCACACAGCTGTTACTACTGACATTGTCACACTATAGTGACAACTCATGAAAATATGAGCTCTGAACCACAGGCATCTCTGATGTTTAATAGCTGAAGTTGCTCCTCTCAGTTCCTGTGACAACTAAGATTTATTCACAACACAACAATTAAAACAACAACAAAAAAAAACACTGGGGGAACAAGACAGACAGGTTCTCATGCCGTTAATCATAATGCCTGATCCCTGAGACCTCTCCCCTTCCTTTGTACTCTCCATGGACATTACTTAGCCCTGATCCCTCTTCACTTTATCACAAGACAAAGAAACAACCAGCTAGTTACAGGATGAAGCCCGAGAGTATCAGAGCAGACCACTGAGCTGAATCTTACACTGGAAATCTTTTAAAGAAGATTCTTCGAGCCTGCCAGCTTTCCTTCCGCGACCTCTGTTCCCACGGACTGCGCTGGAGAGACGGGTACCCAGGCTCTCCCCCCAATATCACTTGGGACACGGCCTGTTGGGGCTTCCGTCTGTGCCCGAGGGCGGGTTGGCGCTGTGGTCGTCTGGGTGCCAGATCGGCGGGCCATCGTGACCACAGGGTGAGTGGCGCCACGGAGAGTGCCCTCCGCCATCTTTGCTCCAGTGACCAGGTAGTTGGGTCCCCCAGGCTCAGAGACAGACAGGCATAATATCGCTTCGGTCTCAGGCAGCTTGTGTGTAACCTGCTCCCAGGTGCTGGGCTGATCTGCAGTGACCAGCGCACCAGATCTGCTGTGGGACTTCTGCCTGGCAGAGGGACGCCCCCTCCCCCCCCAGGAGAGATCACACACCCCTGCACAGGGCAGGAGCCTGCCAGCCTCCCTTTGGCGACCTCTGCTCCAGGAATCCACTAGGCTGAGCCTTTAGATGTGCAAGGCCTCCCCAATATAAGATCACTTGGGGCAAAGCACATTAGGGCTCCAAAGTCACTCAGGAGCAGGCAGGCCCCAGAAATCGGTGCCAGGGGAATCCTGGTAATCCAGGGGGGGCAGAAATAGCTTTGCAGGCTCACAGGAGGTCCAACCAACAGCCAGTGGCAGCAGGACCAACTAACACCAGAGGTATCCAGATGGCAAAAGGCAAACGTAGGAATGTTACTAACAGTAATCAAAGTAATGTGGGACCATCCGAACCCAACTCTCCAACAGCAGCAAGTCCTGGATACCCCACCACACCCGAAAGACAAGATCTGGATTTAAAATCACTTCTCATGATGCTATTAGAGGATCACAAGAAGGACACAAATAAATCTCATAAAGAGTTACAGGAGACCATGAATCAACGGTTAGAAGCGCTTACAAAGGAAACACAAAAATCGCTTAGAGAAATGCGGGAGAACATGGATCAAAAGATGGAGGCGCACAAGGAGACAACACAAAAATCGCTTAACGAGATGAATCAACGGGTAGATGCACTCACAAAGGAATCACAAAATTTGCATAAAGAAATGCAGAAGAATATGGGTCAACAGATGGATGCCCATAAGGAGGCAACACAAAAATTGCTTAAAGAAATGAATCAACGGTTAGATGCCCTTACAAAGGAAACACGAGAACTGCTTAAAGAAATGCAGGAGACGATGGATCAACAGATGGAATCCCATGAGGAGGAAACACAAAAATCGCTCAGAGAAATGCAGGAGAACATGGGTCATCAGGAAGAAATCCTGAAAGAGGTAATGCAAAAATACCTTAAAGAAATACAGGAAAATACAAACAAACAAGTGAAGGATCTCAGCAAATCCATCCAGGAACTAAAAAAGGAAGTAGAAACAACTAAGAAATCACAAAGGGAGACAACTTTGGAGATAGAAAACCTTGGGAAGAAATCAGGAGTCATAGATGCAAACATCAACAACAGAATACAAGAGATGGAAGAAAGAATCTCAGGTGCTGAAGATTCCATAGAAAGCATCGACTCAACAGTCAAAGAAAATGCAAAATGCAAAAAACGCGTAACCCAAAACATCCAGGAAATCCAGGACACAATGAGAAGACCAAACCTAAGGATTATAGGTATAGATGAGAGTGAAGATTTGCAACTTAAAGGGCCAGTAAACATCTTCAACAAAATTATGGAGGAAAACTTCCCTAACTTAAAGAGAGAGATGCCGATGAACGTACAAGAAGCCTACAGAACTCCAAACAGACTGGACCAGAACAGAAATACCTCCCGTCACATAATAATCAAAACACCGAATGTTCTAAACAAAGAAAGAATACTAAATGCAGTAAGAGAGAAGGGCCAAGTAACATACAAAGGAAGACCTATCCGAATCACATCAGACTTCTCACCAGAGACTATGAAAGCCAGAAGATCCTGGGCAGATCTCATGCAGACACTAAGACAGCACAAATGCCAGCCTAGACTACTATACCCAGCAAAACTCTCAATCACCATAGATGGAGAGACCAAGATATTCCATGATAAAACCAAATTTTCACAATATCTTTCCACAAATCCAGCCCTGCAACGGATAATAGGTGGAAACCTCCAATACAGGGAGAGAAACAACACCCTGGAAAAAATGAGATAATAACCTTCTTGAATCAAACCCAAAAGTAGATAACCACTCAAACATAAAGATAGCGTCAAGAATGGCAGATGGCAATAATCACTATGCCTTAATCTCTCTTAATATCAATGGTCTCAATTCCCCAATTAAAAGACATAGACTAGCAGACTGGATACGTAAACAGGACCCAGCATTTTGCTGCATGCAGGAAACGCACCTCAGTGTCAAAGACAAACACTACCTCAGAGTAAAAGGCTGGAAAACAATTTTACAAGCAAATGGCCCCAAGAAACGAGGTGGAGTAGCCATCCTAATATCGGATAAAATTGATTTTCAACCTAAAGTCATCAAAAAAAGACACAGAAGGACACTACATACTGATCAAGGGAAAAGTCCACCATCAAGAACTCTCAATTCTGAATATCTATGCTCCAAATGCAAGGGCACCCTCATTCGTAAAAGAAACTTTACTAAAACTCAAAGCACACATGGCACCGCACACAATAATAGTGGGTGACTTCAACACCCCGCTCTCTGAAATGGATCGTTCAGGAAAGCAGAAACTAAACAGGGACACAGTGAATCTAATTGAAACCTTGGACCAAATGGAACTAACTGATATATATAGAACATTTCATCCTAGAGCTAAAGAATACACCTTCTTCTCAGCTCCTCATGGTACCTTCTCCAAAATTGACCATATAATTGGTCACAAATCAGACCTCAACAGATACAAGAAGATAGAAATAATCCCATGCCTCCTATCAGATCACTATGGAATAAGGGTGGTCTTCAATGGCAACAAAAACAAAAGAAAACCCACGTACACATGGAGGCTGAACAATGCTCTACTCAATGATAACTTGGTCAAGGTGGAAATAAAGAAAGAAATCAAAGACTTTTTGAAAGTTAATGAAAATGAAGGCACAACATACCCTAACTTATGGGACACAATGAAAGTAGTGCTAAGAGGAAAATTCATAGCCCTGAGTGCCGCCAAAAAGAAACGGGAGACAGCATACACTAACAGCTTAATAGCACACCTGAAAGCCCTGGAACATAAAGAAGCAAATACACCAAAGAGGAGTAGAAGGAAGGAAATCATCAAACTCAGGGCTGAAATCAATCAAGTAGAAACAAATAAAACCATACAAAGAATCAACAAAACGAGGAGTTGGTTCTTTGAGAAAATCAACAAGATAGATAAGCCCTTAGCCAGACTAACCAGAGGGCACAGAGATAGTATCCAAATTACTAAAATCAGAAACGAAAAGGGAGAGATAACAACAGAAACTGAGGAAATTCAAAAAATCATCATATCCTATTACAAAAACCTGTATTCAACACAATTAGAAAATCTTGAGGAAATGGACAATTTCCTTGACAGATACCAAGTACCAAAGTTAAATCAGGATCAAATAGACCATCTAAACCGTCCTATAACCCCTGAAGAAATAGAAGTTGTCATTGGAAGTCTTCCAACCAAAAAAAGCACAGGTCCAGATGGTTTTAGTGCAGAATTCTATCAGACCTTCAAAGAAGACCTAACACCAATACTCTTCAAACTGTTCCACAAAATAGAAACAGAAGGAACACTACCCAACTCGTTCTATGAAGCCACAATTACACTAATACCAAAAGCACACAAAGATCCGACAAAGAAAGAGAATCCCAGGCCAATCTCTCTTATGAATATCGATGCAAAAATACTCAATAAAATTCTTGCCAACCGAATCCAAGAACATATCAAAACAATCATTCACCACTATCAAGTAGGCTTCATCCCAGGGATGCAGGGATGGTTCAATATAAGGAAATCCATCAATGTAATCCACTACATAAACAATCTCAAAGAAAAAAACCACATGGTCATCTCATTAGATGCTGAGAAAGCATTTGACGAAATTCAACATCCTTTCATGCTAAAGGTCTTGGAAAGATCAGGAATTCAAGGCCCATATCTAAACATAGTAAAAGCAATTTACAGCAAACCGGTAGCCAGCATCAATCTAAATGGAGAGAAACTTGAAGCAATCCCACTAAAATCAGGGACTAGACAAGGCTGCCCTCTCTCTCCATATCTTTTCAATATAGTACTTGAAGTTCTAGCTAGAGCAATTAGACAACAAAAAGAGGTCAAAGGGATACAAATTGGAAAGGAAGAAGTCAAACTATCACTATTTGCAGACGATATGATAGTATACTTAAGCGACCCAAAGAACTCCACCAGAGAACTCCTACAGCTGATAAACGACTTCAGCAAAGTGGCCGGATATAAAATCAACTCAAGCAAGTCAGAAGCCTTCCTATACTCAAAGGATAAGCAGGCTGAGAAAGAAGTAAGAGAAATAATACCCTTTACTATAGCCACAAACCATATTAAGTATATTGGCGTGACGCTAACCAAACAAGTGAAAGATCTGTATGACAAGAACTTCAAGTCTCTGAAGAAAGAAATTGATGAAGACCTCAGAAGATGGAAAAATCTGCCATGCTCATGGATTGGCAGGATTAATATAGTAAAAATGAGCATTTTACCAAAAGTAATACACAGATTCAATGCAATCCTCATCAAAATCCCAACTCAATTCTTCATAGAGTTAGAAAGAGCAATTCAAAAATTCATCTGGAATAACAGAAAACCCAGAATAGCTAAAACTATTCTCAAGAGTAAAAGAACCTCTGGGGGAATCAGTATCCCGGACCTCAAGCTGTACTACAGAGCAATAGTGTTAAAAACTGCATGGTATTGGTACAGTAACAGACATGTAGATCAATGGAACAGAATTGAAGACCCAGAAATGAATCCACACTCCTATGGTCACTTGATCTTTGACAAAGGAGCTAAAACCATCCAGTGGAAAAAAGATAGCCTTTTCAACAAATGGTGCTGGCTCAGCTGGAGGTCAACATGCAGAAGAATGCGAATTGACCCATTCTTATCTCCTTGCACTAAGCTCAATTCTAAGTGGATCAAAGATCTCCACATAAAACCAGACACACTGAAACTAATAGAAGGGAAACTAGGGAAGAACCTTGAACATATGGGCACAGGGGAGAATTTCCTGAACAGAACTCCAATAGCTTATGCTCTAAGATCAAGAATAGACAAATGGGACCTCATTAAATTACAAAGTTTTTGCAAGGCAAAAGACACCGTCAAAAAGACAAAGCGGCAACCAACTATCTGGGAAATGATCTTTACCAACCTTACATCCGACAGAGGGCTAATATCCAAGATATACAAAGAACTCAAGAAGTTAAACTCCAGAGAGGCAAGTAACCCTATTAAAAAATGGGGTACAGAGCTACACAAAGAGTTCTCACCTGAAGAATATCTAATGGCTGAGAAGCACCTAAAGAGATGTTCATCATCCTTAGTCATTAGGGAAATGCAAATCAAAACAACCCTGAGATTCCATCTCACACCAGTCAGGATGGCTAAGATCAAAAACACAGGAGACAGCAGTTGTTGGCGAGGATGTGGAGAAAGAGGAACACTCCTCCACTGCTGGTGGAATTGCAGGCTGGTACAACCACTCTGGAAAGCAGTCTGGCGGTTCCTCAGAAAACTGGGCATGACACTTCCGGAGGATCCGGCTATACCACTCCTGGGCATATACCCAGAGACTTTACCTGCATGCAATAAGGACACATGCTCCACTATATTCATAGCAGCCTTATTTATAATAGCCAGAAGCTGAAAAGAACCCAGATGTCCCTCAATGGAGGAGTGGATTCAGAAGATGTGGTATATTTACACAATGGAATACT
The DNA here is from genome assembly GCA_036184795.1 of Tokudaia tokunoshimensis. Classification (NCBI taxonomy): domain Eukaryota; kingdom Metazoa; phylum Chordata; class Mammalia; order Rodentia; family Muridae; genus Tokudaia; species Tokudaia tokunoshimensis. Next base: position 106,001,165 of record BTHU01000005.1, on the reverse strand, counting down.
ACTCTGCAATTAAAAACAATGAATTCACGAAATTCCTAGGCAAATGGTCAGAACTTGAAAATATCATCCTTAGTGAGGTAACCGAATCACAAAAGATCACACATGGTATGCAGTCACTGATAAGGGGATATTGACCCAGAATCTCAGAATACCCTAGACACAATCAGCATATCAATAGATTTCTAAAAAGATGGAAGGAGAGACCCCTGGTCCTGGAAAGACTGGATGTAGGGGAACGCCAGTACAGAGTAATGAGAGGGGGTTGAATGGAGAAAAGAGGGAGGAAAGGGGGCTTATGGGACTTTCGGTGAGGGAGGAAACGGGAAAGGGGAAGTGATTTGGTATGTAAATTAAAAAAATAAAATAAAAAAAAAGATTCTTCAAGAAAAATGAACATTTACAGCTAATAAATCCAGTCCCATCAAAGTCCTGAGGAAAATACCTGGTATTATTTCTGTTGATAAGTATTCTACAATCCTTGCAATCTTTATGGCTCTCTTCCTCAATTCCTTTCTTTCTAATGATAGCCACAACTTTTGTTTCACTAACCAATTGAAGGGTCTGCATGACCATCTAGTGTCACAAATAAATTCAATCATTCCATATTAAATTTTATCTAAATACATATTATTATTTATGGTTCTTCACAAGTAGCTCTGGCCCTCTGGAACTTTCCATTTAGATTAGGCCTATATCAAACATGCAGACATCCTTCTACGGTTGTCTCCTGCATGTTGGTGAATTACTTCCATAAACTAGTTCTCTACAGGCTTATCTACAACAATGGGCTCAGAACATCTACAGGGAAAATATTTCTGAAAATAATTCAAGAAATATATAGAAAAACATGTTAAAACTATTTCGTGGAAAATTATATAGATAAAATGGAGGGTATAAAAATGTTCCTAAGTTTATTGAAAGTAAAATTATAGACATTGTCTGATAAAATTGAAGATTTACATGGAAAATACTTCTGATAAAATTGAAGAAAAATATAGAAAATGTTAAAATTGAAGATTATCATGGACAATTATACTGATAAAATGGTAGGCTTAAAAATATTCCTAAATTGATTGAAAGTGGAATTATAAACATTTTCTGACAAAATTGAAGATTTACATGGAAAATATTTCTGAAAAAAATTAAAGAAATATATAGAAAAAAGTGTTAAAATTAAAGATCATCATGGAAAATAATAGTTAAAATGGTAGACATAAAAAACATTACTAAATTGAAAGAGGAGTCACAAACATTTTCTGATAAAATCGAAGATCCCTCCAGAGAGAAGGTGGAGATCTCACCTCCACACTCAGAAGTGAAATCACTGCTGGGAGATCACTCTCTCCTGGCGAGCTAAGCACAGAAGGCTTTGGAGCTGCCTGGTTCCCTGCTGCAAATGGCGGCTGGAAGGGAAGTCTCCCTCCCAATCTTTTTCAAAGTTGTATACATGAAATCTATGAAGCAAAAATCTGGGATCAAGGCAGGAGACCTCACAGTATCAGCATCTTCTATTTTGCCAGCTTCCTTAAACATCATTCCCAACCCGACAAAACCTACTTTTTCCTCTACTACATTAGAAGCAGTGTTATCCATTATGCCTAAGTCAAATAGAACACCAACTGTATGCTTAGACTTTCCAAAACCTACTTTAATGCGGATTCTTCAACCTTTCTTTTAGCCTACCTACCAGAAATATGTGGAAAGTAAGACTAAAAGAAAACCAGGGGTTTTTATACCTGTTTGGAAGTAGTTCTTTGGAGTAATTCTAATTTTCATTGTCAGAATATCAATAGTCTAGTCTGAAACATCAAATACAAACCATTAGTGGAAGTTCAGTCCAATCATCAAACACCAAAAATGAATCATTATCAGCAGCTGGATCCAGAAAAACAGGAAGGCTCTGCCAAATCTGTACAAGTATGAAGAAGTGCCAAGAAGCAGCCAGAATGTCATAAGTTCTTTGAGCTTTTCTCTCTACAAAGTCAGAAAAGGGGAAGATAAACAAAGACCAGAAAAACATTGCAAGGTGAACCAATGCAAAAAATGCTCAGCAAATACCACAAAACAATGTAAAGTAAACCAATGCAAGAGTGTCATCTTGCTAGCTGTAGGATTATATTTATATTCTTCCTAAACACCACATACCCTCTCTAGTGTCTGCTCCAGCAGAATAGTGTATGCTCTCTCACAATAAAGCTTCCAGAAACCACCATGTGACTGGACTCAGAAAAATATCTTCTCACATGTCTGCTTCAGTAAAACGTACAGTTTCAAGAAACAATGACATGACACAACTGAGTTACCAAAGAGATCAGAAATTTCCACATGAATCTCAACACTTCTTGCTTAGCTCTGTCTATCAGAGGATAACAATTTTCAGAAGGCCATGTGGGGATAGAGAAGTAGCCCCACTGATAAAGTGCTTGATGACTATGCTTCAGGCTCTGGGTAGGAACCCAGGACTGTATAATCTAGGCAAGGATTTAGGCAAATGAGAGTCAATAGGATGAAGATGAGAAATTCAGGCTTATTCTTGTTCCTTATCAAATTAAGAAAAAAAAATATAACAAAAAGGGAAGCAAAGGGTGGTCACATATCTGTAATCTCATCATTCAAAAGACTGAAGCAGGAGGATTGGCAGGACCAGGATGAGGTACATGATGTGGCTGAGGCACACACAGCAAAGGCTAAAAATGAAAAACAAAATTGTGTTCTGTCTTAGTTAAGTTTTTCATTGCTGTATATACACACTATGACCAAGAATTCTTCTTATAAAGACAACATTTGATTGGAGTTGGCTTACAAGTTGAGAGATTTTGTCCATTATCATCAAGGTGGGAATATTGAAGCATCCAACCAGGCATGGTACAGGAGGAGCTGGGAGTTCTATATTTTCATCCAAGAGTTACTGAGAAAATACTGGCTTCCAGGCAGCTAAGATGAGGGTCTTACAGCCCACACCCACAGTGACACACCTACTCTAATAGGGCCACACCTACTCCAGGAGGTCCACATCTTCTAATAGTGCCACTTCCTGGGCTGAGCATATACATACCATGACAACTTCCTTTCACATATTCATAGAATGACCAGTGTTACATTATAAACAACTAGAGCTCAAAGAGCCTGCATCTGAAATGACAAGCCTCATGGAGGGCAAATACTATTATATGCGTCACTTTTTAACAAATAGTGAGATCCCTATCACCAGGGATCTATTTTCTGGGCCAGAATTCTACCTGATTTCCTGGAGGCCACATATGCACCATGGACCCCAGGTAAGATCCTAGCCTATATCTGCCAATTCCCCCTGTAAGACCACACAATAGTCACAAACTACACTACGTTCTCCGGGCTCTATATTCCCGTCCAAATCTTTGGCAGAATGACTAGTTTCCTTGAGGCCATGCCAATTCTAGGAATGCCAAAAAGAGCACAGGCACTAAAAATTCCAGAGGTTATAAGGGCAACAACATCCCCAGATAGAACTAAACTCACTGATCACAAGAGTCCTAGGACCATGAGGCTAGAAGTCTAGAAATAAAACAAACATGGGGGAAAGCATGCACAAAAACCCAGTGTTCAGGCAGGTCTCAAACTTGAAGAGATCCTCCTGCTTCTGCTTCCTATGGGCTGCAGGGTGGAGTGGGGGGGGGGTCTTCCACTCCTAAACTACTTTCTACAAGCATTAGCTACCAGAGTGGGCATAGAACAATTCTTTACAAATGTAAAGTAGATACATTCTGCTACCTGTCTGTGCACAAGTTCATAGTCCAGTTGCAAGTATTAACACTAGTCTTAAAACCACATATATGTCCATCCTCTCCTTGCTTGCTCCATCTGTTCTTGCTATGCTGATCTGAAAACTAATATCAGTCTCAGGGTCTTAGCATCTGATGCTCTTTTGATTGCAACTCCATTTGGCATCTTCCCTCATACACTTCAGCTCTGCGCATTTGTCACTACCTAGGTGAATCCTGTCTTAACCTTGCTCTCAGTAAACACACGTTCATACCTCAGGCTCTGTCTTCTTCCATGTATCATGCCTGTCTCCACTGCAACCATTGGCATTTCACATGTTTCCCTTATTTTTGGTAGTAAGTTTCCCCCAGTACAAAGCATGTTCCAGAAGAGAGAACACAGTCTGCTCCTTGTTCAGGTGTAGTGGGTACTGTGAAGTAACTGTATGAAGGACATGCAAGTGCCTGAAAGACATCTATTTGAAAGTGAAGGAATGAAAGCCTGAGTGTGCTGCCCAGTTCTGTAGGGTCAGGCTGGGCTGACTGTGAGATTCTTCAGGCTGATGCCACAGATGCTATGATTTGAAAAAAGACTGCATAAACCTCACTACTACCCACCACTCTTACAGAGCTCACCAGAGACCCTAGCTGCCTTCCCTTCAGTGCACACCAGCCCTCAATTCCTATATCCTGACCCTTCCAGCTTTGGAATTGCAGATGTGAATGGAGGGAGATAAAAGAAGAGTGTTGCCTCTGCTGTGAGCATTGACCCTTCCTTCAGCTATCTCATTGAAGAGCACAAAGGTCATATAGGAAATACTGATTGTGGGTTCAGACTCCCAGCACAAAGCAACAACTACATCAGGACATAAGACTGACAGAATGGAGTCACCAGGAGCCAGGTACCATCATCTTAGCTCAGTAATACCAACAAGTATTTCTATCATGGGCTGGCAATCAAGATGCCTTTCAGGGAACCAGGGAACCATATCCCTGCCTGGTACCACAGCATGCCCATGCCCTGGACCAAAGATATTGCTGACATGAATTGTTCAGGACTTACCACAGACTAGTACCCATTATTCCATCCTCTGATCTTATGCAATGCTTCTATTTTATGCATAATGACATTTAGATCACAATTTCAATGTCCTCAATGAACTGAACTGTGCCTCCACTAAACTGTGTCCTAACAGAGGAGGGCTGTCTGTTCTTCGACAATTGTTTCACAATTGGAATTATTTTTATTCCATTTGTTTGTACCCACTCCAAATAGAAAACCTAAAACTTTTGCCCTGGACCTATGGCCCCTTTCATCCAAAGTAATCCCTACCATAAAGGCTGCTACAATGGCATCATTTGGAATCATTCTCAAAAACAACTACTGGCACTCTACTCCAAACAATCATTTGTCCCTGAGCCCTCTGCACACTTCTCCACCTAGGTCTCACATATTTCAGAAAGCTCACCTGACCAAGAGGTGACTGATTGGTCTCTGTCATTTGACTCAAAACCTTTTCCTCTCTCTTTCTTTTTCCTGATCTTCCATTCTTTGTCTTACTCTCCCTTGCTCTTTTTGTCTGTATCTTTTTTTCTCTCTTCCTCTGTAGCTTTCCAGTCTCTCCCTCAGTGAACCCTCTCTCTGAAACCCAGACTAGCCTGAAAATGGTGATGTAGTCACCCTAGCCATAAATTCACAGAGATCCACTTGCATCAGCTTCCTGAATGCTTGAATCAAAACTATACCTGGCTTCTAAATTGATACATTAAAGCACCATATAGTTTGACCATTTCTCAAACTAAATACTGGGCTTCATGTCTTAAACTGAATGAGAAGTACTGGGAACCATATTCTTTTCCCATTTCACTCTGATTAGCAACCCACTTCATCAGCTGGCACCTCTTCATAGATTCCAATAGCTAGACTACCCATCATCCAGATATGTGCTGGGTTTCTCTCATTGTCTTTCTCATGCATCTCTCAAAGAGCTCTGACTGGTGAATGATCCTCCTTAGTCTTAACACAAGCTCTTTAGTCAGGCAATTTACCTATGGTCCTTTGATTGTTGGGTCTGTCTGCCCACCCAAAAATTCTTCCAAGTTTTATTTCTTGTTTCTTCTGCAGCCCAGATCTGCAGGCTATTGCCCTCTTAAAGATCATTTACCCTACTGTATCATTTCCACTCCTACCCATTCAACTGCATGGAACCTCTCCTCAGCTGTCTGGAATCAGCTCCACTTCACCTCCAGGACACTCTCTGCCCAGACTGTCCTCTCCTCTGAATTTCCACTTTGCATCTCATCATCCTTCTAAAGTCCCTCCATCAAAACTTTTGTGAATACTTTAGTTTCAGCTGAGTGTACTGGTGCATGCCTATAGTCCCAGCATTTGATGGGCAGAGGCAGGTTTCAGAACAGCCTGGTCTACATGGTGAGCTCCAGGACAATCATACTACATAGAGAGAACCCAGCTCAAAACCAAAACAAAACCAAAAATAACAAGCAAAAATGTGCTGTGTATGCATGCCCAAGCCTATAATTACAGGGACTTTTAGGCAGAAGCTAGAAAAGGAAGAGTTCAGGGTCATGCACATGTACATAGAAAGTTCCAGGACAACCTGAGATACAGAAATCTATTGGGTTTCTTTCTCAATCACTCTCTATCTTACGTCTAAGACAGAGGCTCCCACTAAACATAGAACTTTGTAATTTGATTAGACTATCTATCCAGCAAGCTTGAGGGATCCCCTTGTCTTTGTCTCTCTGCACTGGGATTATAGGTTCACAACCCTACCTGGATGTAGGATTCAACTCAGGTTCTCAGGCTTACACAGCAAGTACTTTATTGACAGAGCTTTCTCTTGACGTGTGTCTATTTCTTTTCTTCATTTTTATTAATATATATATATCTCATATGCAAGCTTTGTACTTTGTATTCACAATGCTAGAAGAGAGGATTGGAGACCCTAAAACTGAAGTTACAGATGGCTAGGGGTTCTGGCAGCCAAGGTCAGGTATTCTGGAAAAGCAATGAGTGTGATTAACCAGTAAACCATCTTTAATCTCTATGTTTTTATTATGTTTTATTTATTTTGTGTACATATGACCTTATGTTTGGCCATGTATGAATTATGGTGGAAGTGTGTGTGTGTGTGTGTGTGTGTGTGTGTGTGTGTGTGTGTGTGTTTTCAGAGGACAATTTTCAGGCATAGGTTCTATCTTCCTATCATCTGTATACTAAGGATAGGTCTCAGGTCCTCAAACTTGAGAGTCAGTACCTTTATCCCATGACCAATTGTGCTGACTTAATGACTTTCTTTCTTTCTTTCTTTCTTTCTTTCTTTCTTTCTTTCTTTCTTTCTTTCTTTCTTTCTTTCTTTCTTTCTTTCTGTCTTCCTTCCTTACCTCTTATCTGTCTGTCTGTCTTTCTTCCTTTCTTTCTTTTTGTTTTGTTTCTGTATATATTTTTGTATTTCCTTTTGTTTGTGGTAATATTTTTAGGCTTTCTCTATGCAGTTCTGTCTATCCAAGAATTGCTATTGAGACTAGGTTGGATTTGAACTCACAAGGTTCCACATGCTTGTGCCTCCTAAGTGTTGAGATAAAGGTGCATGCCACACTAAGGGGCCTTCATCACCTCCTGATTTGTAAAGCCTGTGTAGCAGAATCCCACTCTCCCATGAATACAACCTACTTACCAGCTTCATTTGCATATTTCAATGATTTTCATTAATAACATCCTGAGAAGGTAACTAAGACAATGTGTCTAGAGTGAAAGAATCTGGACATAAAACACACAACATATTAAAGAAAGAAGATGGAAAACAATTCTCTGACTATAAACCAGATTGCAGCTTACGTAGGAAAAAAAAACATATTTCCAAGTCTCTCTGATGCAATATCCATGAGAGTCTGGAAACCCTGAATGGATCTCTTATAAGACACCTTCCTCTTCCTCTCACTAGCTAAAGCTTCCACCTCAGTAATTTCAGTTTTCACCTCGGGTATGACCCTGGAATTCTATCTACCTTTTAAGAGCCAGAACAAACACCACCTAGCCATGACTAGCCATGGAAGAAATTAAACTCTCTCCAGTTACAGCACTAGGAGGAGTCTTGTCTTCCTTCCACAGATCCTTTTCTTCCAAGTACAGGACAGTGTTAAAGAGCTTGCTGTCTCTGTGGATCTCACCTAATGTCTCACAGATGCACACACTCAAATGAAAATTCTTAGTGACTATGACTCCTCCAGTCATATGAGAAGTTCTGAATTCAATTCCCAGAACTGTGAAATTTTAGAAGTCATGAGGGATGAAAAGTTAGGGGGAATGTTAGAGGATGGGGCATCCCTAACATTTACCAGAGACTGGTAATGCTCTCTTAGAAAGAAAGTTTGAGCACAAAGAAATCCCAAAGAACTTGTCCTGACAAAAAACATTCATCACCTTACAGGTCAAAAGATGGCCTCATTCTGACTGAAACCAATCACAGAATGACCTTTATATTTCTTACAAAGAGGTAGGGAGAGAAAAGATTAAGCCCAGTAGATTAACTAGGGGACAGTGGAAAGAACAAGACCAATGACCCCAGAGAATCAGCAATTCTCAATGGAAAAGGCTGACAGAGGAAGGCTGAATGGGAGAAAGTAGTAAAGGTCAGAGAAAGGGTGGAACTAACTCAGGGACACCTCAGGCAGGAAACAATGGTTATCCATGAATGCTCTGTGGATGCACATGTTCCCTGGATTGCAAGAGGTCAACTTGGTTGCTGCAAGAAACTGTCCCCAGATTGAGAATCATGTTAGGAAAAGATGTGGGGAAAAAGTCAGGAAACTGGACTCAAACTGAAGGCAGATTCAGAGACCTCAGGAAGAGGTCTCAATATACAAGCATGTTTCTCTTACAAACTAAGAACCTTTCCCAAGCTAGGAGGAGGAGAGAGGAAGGGAGGAACTATATGCATAAGCATGAGACTAAGCTACTCTTTGCAAACAGAGTTGGCCTTATGCAGTTAGGTTGTAGCTGAAGAGTTCAAAATGGATGAAGAACATGGCTATGTTCAAGATGTTTCCACATTCTTTGAGATAGTCTTGGGACCTTGGACAAGTTGCTTCAGGAAGAGCAGTTAAAGGCGATTAGCCAGTGGGACATCTGAGCAATCTCTCAAGATAAATCCTTCCCCAAACTGCAGCCACCACACCTACCACAAGTTCTTACTCTATAACTTTGACTTTCCTGGAAATCATTGTATAGGCCAGTCCTTCCTCAATAGTAGAGTTCTGCCAGTTTCTGTTCTATAAGTCCTGGGAATAAGGCATGTGCTGATACTCACAGTTTCTCCTACTGTTGAACAAAATTTGATCAAACTCTTGCATATAGGTGTCAAGTAATAGTAAATTTTAAACCCATGTTAAGTTCTTGGTTTTGTTTTTTGAGCCACTGCTTTTTGTATCCCAGGCTAGCATGAAATTCACTTTGTAGCCAAGGTTAACCTTGAATCTCAGATCCTCCATCTCCTGAGTACCAAGATTAAAGGCATGTGTCACCATATCCATTTATGTGCTTCTTCTATTTAATTGACAATTAATTATAGGTCACAATATGGGGCTTTCCTTTGAAATACTCTGAATCCTGGGAAGACTAGGTAAGAGAGAGGGGATAAAATTGACTGTGATCGTGGATGTCAAGACACAAATGTGCAGTTCAGAAACAAACTTCTGGAGTTGATCTCTCCTTCCACCAGGGATCCAACCATATTAAGTCAGCTCTTTAGGTGGACCTAGTAATCACTTTTAATCAACTAAGCCATCTTAACAAACTGAAATAAACAAATGTTAAGAAGGGATGAAAGTAAGTACAAAGATTTTTTTTCAGCATGGCCTCAGTCCATTATAATACTGAAGGCAGATTTAATGATTTCCAATCCACTTTTATACCATTTGAATTACATGCAGGTATTAAGATCAATAGTAGTATAATGATGAACAAGCAAGACAATAGTCAAGAGACAAGCAAGACAATAAACACAAAGCCCCATGATCATTCCAGTGATCTCTGTTTCTAAAGGATAATCAGGATTCTGAGTCTGCTTCTTTGCCCTAGCCTAGAGTCATATTCATGACTAAATCCTGCTTCTTTGTCCCACCCTAATGTCAGATTCCTGCCTAGACTTACTTCTTTGTCATGCCCTGATGTCAGATTCCTGCATGGCAACCCATTTCCTTGTCCTTGGCCAATGTCAAACTCCTTGGACAAGGTCAGACTCCTGCCAGGTGGCACAGCACCCCAATAAGACTCTCTACATCTCCCCGTTTTTTATTTTATAAACAAGACTGAGCCTGTCTTAGGTCATTCTCACAAGTAGGCCTTCATTACCCATCTTCAAGGTCACATGCAGCTTGCTTGTGTTATTTGAACGAGCGCTGCCTTATTAGTGTTTATTAATAAACATGGTCTCATTAGTGTTTATTAATAAACATGACCTTTTGTCACATGCTTCTGTCTTAGATTGGTAAGGCTCTGTGCAGAATCTTACTCAGTCTTGGCTTGCCAGTCAGTTATATTAATGAATATGTCTGGGGGTTTATTTTTAGTGTCAAGCCATGTACCATGGCTGCCAACAGGTTAATGTTGTTAATGAAAAGCTTTAACATGATGGGCAAGAATAAAAGTATTCCTAGAATAAGAAGGGCTAGTGTGATCAAGCCATATATGCCATTCTTGAAGCTTGACAAGGATGGAAATATTGACTTCAGGCTATGGATAATTTTGCCGGCAATATTGGCAACATCAAAGCAAAGTAGAGTAACATTCTTTAAATTTATAATCTCAAGCCAGGCAGTGGTAGCACATGCCTTTAATCCCAGCACTTGGGAGGCAGAGGAAGGTGGATTTCTGAGTTTGGGGCCAGCCTGGTCTACAGAGTGAGTTCCAGGACAAACGAGGCTAGACAGAGAAACCCTGTCTCAAAAAAAAAAAAAAGAAACAAAAAAAAATAATCTCAGTATGCAAATTTAAAACATCTAGAGAGGTGTTGGAATTATGCAAAATACCCTGAAAGTATCTCTGAGCTTTTTCCCAATTATAGTGATTATCATTGTAAACTTTAGAAATAACACAAATCCATTTGTATTTAGCATGACAAGAGATGGCTTCTTATTCTTAAAGGCTGAATAGTAACATAAAGAGCATCAATTTATTGTTCCAAACCTCATCTAAATCCTCTTGAATACTCAAAACATTAGTAACATTATTTGCTAATTGATTAACAAAATTAGCTGCCTGAACATCTTGTGTCAAGGCAATTTCAGAGGCAGTGTGCTATCAATGCAATTAAAGCTGCTATACCAGCAATAATCAAGTCCACTACTCTTGCTTCTACTTAAAGCCTGACTCACTTCCTCCAGTACTGCAAGATTTTTTCAGAATATCAAGGTCCTGTAATACTCACAGGCAATAAAACAAAAGCTGGTTGATAGACCACAATAACAGACATGCTAGGTTTCAAAACACTAACACGACTAGAAAGTAGGCAATCAATACAACTTACAATAAATACTGTAGAAGAAACAAAAGTAATTTTTTTTTCTTTTTTTTTTAATTTAATTTTATTTTATTTTTTTAATTTACATTCCAAATCACTTCCCCTTTCCCGTTTCCTCCCTCCCCGAAAGCTGTACAAAAGTAATTTTAACATGACCAATTAATAAAAGATTAGGAGCTTTAACATATGCACTAACACTTGTTTGAAATCCAAATCCTATCCCAATTTTATCTATTGCTAATATAACATCATAGAGAACTGCGGCTAACTTCCCAGTATGTCTCTAAAAATGTCCAGAACCAGCCTTACAAATGAAGACTGTCATTTCCAATATTGGATTGATTTCTATACCAGTCCATGATTCAGTCAGACTAACTGGTCACACTAAAGGATAGAGAAGAGTCATTATAACAACTTCTCTATTTGATTAATTTTTCTAAGTCAGTTTCCACAGTCTCCACATTCTCTGTCCCACAAGGTCTAAAAGCTTGAAGCCAGGCAGCTTGTCCAATCTGGGATATAGGCAAGCAAAGGTGGGTCAGGAGCAAATGTCCAATACAGCTTCCAAGTCACCATTATCAGGATACTCAGCAAGCTGACAGGTCAGCATTATTCTTTGTCCCAGCATCAGCATATCTCAATCGCTCTGACAGCTAGCATGCTCCTCCAGTATCCTGCAGAAAAAACACAAATATCTCCTCTTCTCCATATTAAACCATGACATACACCAGTATGTGGATCCTTACATTTCACCTAGGCATGAGTATGCCTAGTAGTGGGGTGCTATAGACACTCAGCAGAGAGTACCTTGGCATCCATTTTTAAAATTTTTAAGATAAAAAAGAGCATGATTTAAATAATTTGTGGTGTAAATATGGGAGATATAACTCCCCCTTTTTTATTTTATGATGATATTGTTTTAATGTTCCACAATACCTGTTTCTCAATATTTTGTCTTTGAGGACTATAAGAAACCTCAGTAATATGGGAGATATTAAAGTGTCAGCAAAACATCTCAAATGCTTGACTGTAATAGCCTGTTCCATTATCTGTTTTAATCTGATTTGGAACAATCAGTATAGAAAAACAATGTGGAAAATTACTAATTATATTTTTAGTTACTTCTGTTAAAGCAGTTGGAACTAGAAAGCCAGAAAAGGTGTCGTTAGTCCCATATACATATTTTAATTTTTCAAAATCAAAAATATGAGTATCCATTTGCAACAATTAAGTATAAGTCCTCGAGAATTAACACCATTGTGTGGTACAGGTAGAAATTGAGGACACTGAGAACAAGTCTTTAAAATTTGACATGCATATTCTCTAAAAATACCTAATTGTTGTATCAAGCTATTACTATTTTGATGATGTAAAGAACGAGATTGTTTGGCTAATTGTTCCTGTGTTAGGCCTACAACCTTCCTGGTATATAAATTTGCTGAGGCATTGAGCTCACTAAGGGGTCCTGGCAATCACTTTTAATCAACTAAGCCACCTTACCAGACTGAAATTAACAAATGTTAAGAAGGAATGAAAGTAAGTATAGAGATTTTCATTATATTACTCTTTGCTTTCGTATTAATTCCTATTTTTCCCATAATAAAGGTGAAAATAGACATGCTTAATGCTTCAGACATCTGAGTATACCCTGCCTTGTTGCCACTTGAAATTCAGACACTGTTGGACATAACCCTGTGGCCATCAGTCACATAGAACCATGCCCTAGACCCCTAGTGTTCTGGTGGGACTCCACCCCCACAGTCACCTGACTACAGCCAGGTTTTCCCCACCCCACAGTTACCTGGCAATAACCAGGTAGCCCAGCACACTATAAAAGGGGCTGCTTGACCCCTCCTCCCTTTCTCTCTCTCTCTCTCTCTCTCTCTTTCTCTCTCTCTTTCTCTCTCTCTCTCTCTCTCCCTCACTTTTGCTCTTGTCTCTTGTCCTCTCTTCTTCTGTCTTGCCACCACCCTGTTCCTCCTCTCTCCCCATGCTTTTCCACATGGTCATTGCCAGTTCTCACCCCTCTATCTCTTCATTCTCTATTTACATTTCTATTTCTTTTCTTTCCTCCTACTTTTTTATAGTAAAGCTTTAAAATCATGGGCTGTTTCTTTTTATCAAAACCTGCCCATGCTTGAACAATAGATCAGGCCTCACAGTGATTCCAGTCACCAGATTGGATCAAGGACTCCCCTGCCCAACTGGGCTTCCTCCATGGGTACACAGGCAAGCTCTGCAGGCCCACAAGACACATATTTCAACTGTCTGAAGTACAGATCTATTGTTTGCCATTCCTAGTTGTATGATTACATATGAAGTCTATATCCTGTGCCTTAACAGCAAACATACCTGCCTGCCTGAACAAACCAACACCACATACCCTCTGTCCCTCCCCAGTGGCTCCCTGTCTCTGTAAATGACAATACTATTCAGGCTGATGCTCACTGATAACTTGGGAGTCATTCTTGATTCCTGTTTTCTGCCCATCACATTCAATCAATGAATATGACTCCTTCTCACAACCCTGATGAGAGCAGCCTTCCCTGTCAATCTACCTGAGCTGTTACAAAAGCCTTCTCACTAGTCTCCTTGATTTTATTCTTTTCCTCTGCACTTGTCCTCTACAACTATCCAAGAATTACATTTAAGAAGATCACCCAGGATGTGGAGATTGTACAGCAGGCAAAGTCAGTTGATGTCAAGACTGACATCCTGAAGTCAGTCTCTGAGTCCCACATAGAGGAAAAACTGAACTGACTCCCCTAAATTTTCCTCTGCTCTTCACAAGAATACAATGGCTTGTGTATGACAAGACACAATAAATAAATAAATGTAATAAAAATTATTTTTCGGGGCTGAAGACTTGGCTAGTAATTGAGTGTGCACAGTTCTAATAGAACCACACACTAGAATCCCTGGCTCTACATCAGCTGATTCACAAATGCCCATCCTCCAGCTTCAGAGGCTCTGAAACCCTCTTCTACCCTCCCTGGCACCTGCAGACTCATGCACACACATGTCTGTTCTTTGCATAATACCTGCCATGTGTCTGGAATATCTTAGTTTAGCTATGTTGAGGAAAGATAGCGAACAAATGAATCACCTGTGCCACAGAGCTCTGACACCCCAAGGAACTTCCTACTTCCTCATTAGCTGTCGATGGTTTTACGTACAACACAGAAATGGGATTTGACAAAGGCTGTTACCTTAGTGTAGAAATCAAACTACTAAGTTTATTCTTTAAGTGTTTGGGTGCAGGGTATGAGAGCACATGTTTATAGTCCAGCACTCAGAAGACTGGGCCAGGAGTGTTGCTAGAGTTTGATGCCAGCCTGGCTATAAACCAAGACTACATCCCAATGAGAAAACAAAAATTCGAACTATCTGGTGGATACAGTCTAGAAATGAAAACAGTGGGAATAAAGAAGTCAAAGTTCACACTGAAGAAAAGCTCAGCAGTTGAGAACTAAGAATATGTTAATTAAATTCCACAGGTCTTAGTTCACTTCTAAGCACTGACTTGGCAGCTCCCAACTATGTCTAAAAACAATTCCAGAGATTCAGACATTCTCTTAAAGATGCATACAGGAAAAAAGTACATACACATAAAGTAATAAAAAACAGTTTGTTTTTTTTAAAGTAGATTTTGCCTTACTAAATTTCTAGCAGAAACTGAGACAGATCCTTCATGGATGGTATTGGGCATCTTTGAGCAACTACATTCCTGGAGAAATCCAAGGTGACTGTCTGCTCTGATGGTGAGAACAGAATATATTAACACTCACTTCACAGATTAATCGTTTTAATAAGTAATGTGTTTCTAAACCACAGAGTTACAGGTTTTCCTCCCAAAAGTCTGAATACAAATCTATTTTATATGAAAAAGCAATCAAGAGAGGCTGGGGAGAGGTCTCAGTCATTGAAGTGTTTCATGCAGTATGCAGAACTGAGCCTGGATTGCATACTCCAACTTATTAAAAAAAAAAGGAAAGAAACAATTCCAAGTACAGCAGTGATATAGAATATCAACATGGGAGAGGTAGAGATGGGAGGGTCTCTGGGACTGCCAATCAGTCAATGTAGCTCAATAGTGAACTCAAGATTCTTAGAGAGACTTTTCTTATCATCATCTTCACCACTACCACCACCGCCACCACCACCACCAGCACTACCACTATCATGATGTCTAGCAGGCACACACTAAACAAATAAATATAGTTTAAATTTTAAAATATCCAGTAGCTGGTGGCACAGGATTTTAATCACAGCACTCCTGAGACTACGCTATATACTGCCATTTCCAGTATAGCTAACACCACACAGAGAAAAGCTGTCTGGCAAAAGAGCAAAACAAGCAAACACCCCCATCCCAAAATTATTTATTTATTTATTTATTTATTCATTTATAGGACTAGAGAGATTGCTCAGTGGTCAAGAGTTTTTGCTTCTATTACAGAGGACTCAAGTCCTGTTCCTAGCATTCCCAATGGGTGGCTAATAATCTCCTGTAACTCAAGCTTGAAGTGATGTGGTGCCCCTACTTTGCCCTCTGGGAGCACTGAACTCACATACGTTCATGCCCACTCCAACACACACACACACACACACACACACTAATTTTTTTTAAAAAATATCTGGGGCAAGTGGACTGTGCCACCAGACAGAAGAACTGGTTGTGTTGAAGCAGTTTCAAAACCCGGGTAAATCACACAATTGAGAAAGAATGGTGCAACCCAGCTCCCAGCCAGACTGTACCTGTCCTGGGACACATGAGCACAACATCCCACTAAGAGGACCATGACTACCAGTCATGTAGGACAACACCTGAAGTCCTTCCCCACACAAATAAAGCATCCCTAATATCTCAGACTGAGTCAATGAGAAGCATTTTACCCCTGGATCCCATTCCATTGCAAAAATAAATTTTTTAAGGTCACTGTCCACAAGGAATAATGTGCTCAAGTTATTTCACTAAGAATCATCTGAGGGTGCCTGTCTTACGGAGCTGATTACTCCAGGGAAGAGTTTTCTCTCCTAAAGCATTCATCCCTGGACCCTGGCTCCACCCAGTAGGCTGGCCACACCAGCTTGCTGCTATGACTATAGAATGCCTTTTGTGGTTGATTGTTTGAGCAAAGCCTCCTCCCACCACTCACCTTGTGGCTCTGGCTAAGGCTTCTCATCACCTCCATCACTAGCTCTGGGGTTGCCAAGGTAGCAAAGATCTGGAGGGACACCTGCACTGCCCCAGCTTCCCCTCAGAGAATTGTAACACTGTGGCCATTCCCACCAGGCAAGAGCACCACATAATCTGTTGTCCCAACCAGGTTAGGCATCCTCTCATTTCTTCTTCTCTCTCCTGAACTGCTGGATGGCAGTGCTCTGATATCCCAATGGTGAGGCAAAAATGCAGACGGACAACAAATCATTATTTTTTTCTGAAAAGCAAAGGTAGAGCGCAATTGGGGAAGACACCCAGTATTAACCTCTGACCTCCAAATTCAAGCTCACATGTGTGCATAGACACCGAGAAGCATGCATACATGGACAAAGAGATGCACACACACACACACACACACACAGAAACGCACACACATACACATACATATACACATATTTAGACACACAGAGCACAAAAATTAAATTAATTAAATTTCACAAAGCTTACAGGATATCTTAAGGATACTTTATTTTCATTGCCATGGAGGGAATCTAAAATTGATTGTAGTCAATTTATTTGAATAAAAGAAACATCAGTTCCTTGAAAGAGTTGCCATGAAACATGTCACTTACAACACTTGAGTGCTTCAGGGACTGTAAAAACAATTTAGCCATGTCTCAACTCAGGATCCTTACCAAGAATCGTATATACATGGGAGGTCATACAAAAGACTCTGTTCTCCACATCCTAAAAAACAATAAGTAAGATGATAAAGGATAGAACTGGTGGTGACAGGATCTTCTCTAAGAATGTTGCTGATTTAGGTTGAGTGGAGGTTTGAGGGAGAATGTCCCCCTTACATTCGAATATTTAAAAATGTAGTCCACCATTGTGGTGCTGTTTGGGAATATTATAGGCAGGTGCAGCATTTCTGGAAGAAGTATATCACTGGGGAAGGCTTTAAGGGTTCACAGCCATGCCTAACTTCCACTTTGATATTCCTGCTTCATGCTTGTAGTTGAAACTATGCTAACAAAACTTCCTTCTCCTGCTGTCATGCCTTTCTTCCATGATGAACTGTTATCACTTTGGAGCCATGAGCCCATATAAACTCTACATAAGTTGCTTATCACCATGGTGTTTTTGTCACAGCAACAGAAAAGGAGCTCATACAGGCTGAGACATTCATACGTCCGTTAGAGTTCATGAGCATGATGGCACATGCCTGCAATCCCAACACTCAGGAGGCTGGGACAGGAAAAACAAGTTTCAGGCAAGCCTAGGCTATATAGCAAAATCCTACAACCTGAACCAAAATTCAACAAATCAATTGGGAGATGGTTTGTAAGGGGAAGCATTCACATAGCACCTTTTACCAAACCCCTCAGGAAGTCCCTCAGGGAATAATCTGGCATCTTACCTCCATGATGTTCTTGCAATGTCTAGAGTCTGGACATAAACTCCAGGTTTTTTCATTTAAATATCATTTCCATGTCATCCATACTTAATGGTACATCTGCTTAAAAAATCAATGATGGAAATTCATGAATGAAAACTTTATTTTTAAAAGGCTTATTTAATATTTTATTTTATATATGGCTGAAGCTGGTCTTTGGTACTTTGTGGGGTTTTTCTGCTTCCACACTTTTTCTACCCTTTCAAAGCCCTATGACTAGATATGAGAGCAAAAATAAATAAAAAGGAAATAAGGAAGCATTATTGTTAGACTATTTCTGGTTGATTTAGGGATGTTCAGTTCCTTAGAGACATCTTGATCTTGACAAGCAAGACATCTAACTTCTTATTCTTTCACTTCTGCACAGAAAATTGACAACAGAAACCAATAGCTACTAATAGTGACCATCAACCCACACCAATTCTGAATGCCTTAATATTTATATTACCTGTAAATTTACCAAATATTTCACAAGTGGACAAAATACGACAGCAAGTTTGCAGGATAGATGATCACGCCCCTGATAGAGTAAGAGGTAAATCAGAGTCAGTTTCTATAGACAATCTGAAGCTGCACTATATATCCCATCTGGGATAAAAATATAAAATTTCTCAACTATGCAAAAAAAATAACCTTTCAGTATTAATTGTGTGAGTGGCATCACGAAGCTTTAGAAACAAAGCCAGCGACACTAAGATCCAGCTTGTCAGAAAGATACAAGTACAGGCAGAAACAAATGCAGGCTGACTCTTGACTTCAAGGCCATCCTGGGATGCAGTGAGTCCAGGCCCAGGTGTGGTAGAAATAGTAATTTCTGGACAGTGTCCCACCCAACTAGCTTATTGTCTGTGCTTAACAAAGGCAGATAGATCTCTTAATTCTTTAAAATGTTAAGAAAAAATATGTGTTTGTTGTCCCTAAGAATCAAAGGGCTGAGTCATGGGGTGCTGATTCCTAAGATAATCAAAAGGAAACCAGGAGCAAATGACTGGATTGATACATAAAATAAAAGACTGGACCTGTGTTTTGCAGAAGATAAGCTATCCAGAGAATGTTTTGGGAAAGAGAGAACTGCTTGGAGAGCTGACACAAACACAATCAAGCAGAACATGAACATAGAGCTCTCTTAGAATAGCAAGCAAGCACAATATAGACAGAGAAATCTCTAGAGAAAAACAGAGACAGAGAGAGAGAGAGAAAGAGAGAGAGAGAGAGAGAGAGAGAGAGAAAGCTGGATCAAACAGTACACATCTTTTTGCCACTAATAGACAACCCTTCTCTCAGAACCCCTCTCCATGCTGTGAGACTGGTCCTTGACACATATAGACAAAATGCTCATACAGAGAAAATATGTAACAAACAAATCTCATAACCATCAAGATAAAAAAATTGAATCATCCCTCCACAAAAGACATAAACTATGGGATACTTTTTACATGTAAGAAAGGAAACAGAAAAGGATGAAAAGAAAAGACTACAAGAAGACAGGAATTGCCCAATAGCAACATTGCTCTTTACTAAAATGCAAGATAAAACCACAAAGTTTGGACTCATATCAAAACAGACTTCAACAACAAGGAGAGATAGAAACAATTGTGCCCTATTGGTGGAAATAGAACAATAAAACTCCTGTGAAAAGTAAGGCAGTGATATAAATGAATGTAGGCATCTAATGCCCATGCAATTCCACTCCTACCTTTATACCAAAGTGAATACAGACCCAGAGAAAATTTTACACAAAAGTTTGCAGTAACAGCGTTAGTAACGGCACAAGGTAAATACAAAACAAATGTCCCTTAATGTATAAATAAGCTGTGCATTATTAGTATAATGGAACACTATTCCCCTATAAAAAGCATGCTGAAACATTCTACAACCAGGATGAACCTCAAAGAATGTTCCAAAAATTATCCCTCCACAAAAGACATAAACTATGGAATGCTTTTTACATGTAATATATAGAGTAAGGCATCTCACAAGCATAGAAAATGTCCTGGAGGTTATCAGAAGTGAGAAGGAGAAAGGAAAACATGACTTAACCCATAGGGAGGGTATCCTGTGTGCTGACATGTTCTGAAACTAGAGAGAAGATAAGTATCTCTCATCTTGTGACCAAAATTAACACCCCTGAATTGTGCACTGAAAATGGTAAACCTGCTCTTACATGAATTTTATCTCAACACTAACAGAGTACAGAAGGCTTCTTGTTCAACTCTGTCCAGTAGATATTAACAAGCTTCACAAGGCCATGTTGGGCTGGAGAAGAATTCCTGCTAACAGAAGGTTTGTCCGCATGGAATGAGTTTTGTGTAGGACCTCAGGATGGTATAACCTACACAATGTGTGCACACATATGGTCCCAGGACATGGTAGGCAAAATCAGAAGGATAAGAAGTTCAAAGTTTTGCTTGGCTATCGGGTAAATTTAATACACACACACACACACACACACACACACACACACACACACACACACACACACGTACAAACCAAGAAGGGAGGCAGGTAGAGTGACACAGATCTCTAATGTCATCACTCAGAAGACTGAATCAAGAGCATTACTGGGACCAGGCTGAGGAACATGAAGTGCCTGAGGCACACACAGGCAAAGGCTAAAAATGAAAAACAAAATGCCCTGCTTTTCACAACCTGATAGAGTGACCTGTGATGCTTTATAAACAACTAGATCTTAAAGAGCCTGAACTCCAAATGGCCAGCCTCAGCAGAAAATTGCTGCTACATGACTCCCCACCAAACAAAATGTGAACTGCCTACCTCTCTCTGCTCAAACACAAACACAAAAGGCGTAGTGAAGCAAGGCAAGGCAGCTGCTCTTAACTGCAGTACAAGTGCCCCACTCCTGACTGGGATACAGTCCTCACAGCATCAGCCTGCTGTGGTTTTGTCCACAGTGTCTTTTCTTCATTAAAAGCTTTTATGGTAGTTCTGGTCTGCCAAATTCTTTTACTTCTGCACCAAGAGCTGGCCATTCCCAGCACAATTAAATTTTGTTAGCAACAAGCTTAGTGCTGGAGAGAGGGCAGCATCTGTCTCATATCCTCTATGAGCCTGGCCATAGTAGCCCTGAGATCTAAAGCAGCCTCAGAAAACTTGTTCATTATTCCTCTCTACAATTCTTTTTATCCCACTTTAAAAATCAGCCTCCAACTGCTGTTGTCAGCATTCAAACACGCGGCTTAATATAATGATCAATTCCCTGTCTGCTCATGAAAGACTTATCTATGTGAGGATTGAAGACCTCCTATCTTCCCTTCTCTTGTGTGTGGTTGTGGTGTTGGTTGTTGTTGTTGTGTTTGTTTGATAGTTTGTCTGCTTGATTTATTTTTAGGTGGGGTATCACTCAAGACTATGCAGGGATTTACTATAGTCTCACTACTAACTAGATAATCAAACCTACCTTTCAATTTACAGCCATCTAACTTCCTAGGCCACGTCAGCACTGCAGTTGCAGGCATGAGACAATACTCTTGGCTTGATTCCTTCCTCAGGGAACATTTTCTTCAGTGGCTTCCTGGACACTGAACTCTCCTGACCTCACCCCAACCCTCAGGATGTTTTCTCACAGTATCTGCTTGGTTATTTCCTGGTTGGACAATCCACCTCCAGGAGTGGAGTTATCTCTACCCCTGGCATAGTAACTCCTCAGGGCCCTTTACCTTATGACAGGACAGGACATTAAATTAGCCAGAGTCCAAGCACTCTGAACTACAGACTTCACCTGTGTCCCCTCACAGTAGTTTGAAAACACTATCAGATTTACAGAATCCAAAATTGGGTGTGCCTCTCATGTCCTCACATGTCATTAATCTCAACTCTCTAAAAGTGGGACACAGCATTCTTAATTCAAAGTCAGCATGGACTCCACACTGAGTACTGAAAACTGTATATAACCCTGCAACTAGGAAAGCAGGAAAATCAAGAGTTCAAGGTTACCCCTTGTACTCTGGACATATTGTGGCTCCTGTAATCCCAGTACTCACAAGGTGAAGGGTAAAAGAATCACTGAGGATATGAGGCTAGCCTGGAATACATATTAAGTACAAACACAACCTTGGCTACACAGTGAGGGAAATTCTGTCTTAACATAAAATAACAAAAAAGAAAAATAAAATAGAGACAAAAGAAAGGAAAAAGCTTATCGTTAGCTACATATCAAGATGAAGGACAACCTGTGCTATATGAGACACTATCTCCAAAAATCAAAATAATCAGACACATTGCCCAAGACTGTAATCCCATTACTTAAAATGCAGATGAAAGAGGATCAGAAGTTTATATGAAAAATTGTAGGTTACCATGGGCTATGGGATTAAAGAAGGCAAGGGCAAGGTTGGCATGGTATTTCTGCTACTAAATATAAGGACCTGAGTTCAATCCCTGAGACCCATATAGGGGAAATAAAGAAATGTTTCCCAAAATTTCTTGTCAGGCCTCTACATGTTCTAACCTACACACACACACACACACACACACACACACACACACACACACACACACACACACATACACTAAATTTCAAAGCCCAAACTAACAAAATCAGTAACTAAACAATAATAATGAATCTTAAGTAGGGTCAAATGCTGAATCCACTTTTAGTTTGCCTGTGATAGGGTCTGGCAATGTCTTCAGGTTGGCCTAACCTGAATTCATGATCTTCCTGCTTCTCCCTCCCCAGTGCTGGGATGATTGGCTTATGACAATTCGTTTTGTTTAAAAGAATAATCTCTTTCCTGAGAAGGCTCAATGCCCCAGTAAAGGGAAATGCCAGGAGAGGGAAGCAGGAGTGGGTGGGTTGGTGAACAGGGGGATTGGGATGGGATAGGGGTTTTCAGAGGGGAAACCAGGAAAGAGGAAACATTTGAATTGTAAGTAAAGAAAATTAAAAAAGAATAATCTCTGTCCTCTCTCCCTCCCTCCCCCTTCCCCCTCCATCTCTCCTCCAGCCCCTCTCTCTCTTCTCTGTGTGTGTGCTTGTCTCGTTTCCTCCTTCATTTTCTCTCCTACCCCTTCTCTTTCTCTCTCTCCCTCCCTCTCCCACTCTCTCTGTCCCTTCTTCCATCCCCACACTTTGTCCCTACCTACCTAACCATATCCCCCTTCTCATATACACACACCAAGCACTCCTCACTTGTGCTCACCCTCCAAACTACCCATCTTGGTAAAAAAAAAAGCAAAAAACAGACAAACAAAACCCTTCACTTTCTATTTGTCCAAGCCCACAACTGTGGTGCCATCTCTGCCTCTTGGTCTCTCAGGCCATATCTAAATCCATGTTGTCTCCCTCAAATATGTCAAAGTTCTAACACTTCTCCACACAGCTGTTACTAGTTACACTGTCACAGCAGTGACAGCTCTGAGCCACAGGCATCTCTGGTGTTTAATATCTGAAATTCCCCCTCTCAGCTCCTGTGACATCTAAAATTTAATCTCAACAATTAAATAAAAGGACACTGGTGGAACAAGACAGACAGGTTCTCATGCCTTTAATTATAATGGATGATCCCCTGGGGTCTCTCTTCTTCCTGTCTACTGTCCACTCAACTTACTAAGCCCTGATCCCTCTTCACTTTATCACAAGTCAAAGAAACAACAAACTAGTTACAGGATGAAACCAAAGAATATCACAGCAGACCACTGGGCTGAATCTTACACTGGGAATCTTTTTTAAAAAAGATTTTTCAAGAAAATGAACATTTACAGCTAATAAATCCAGTCACATCAAAGTCCTGAGGAAAATACCTGGTGTTGTTTCTCTTGATAAGTATCCTACAATCCTTGTAATCTTTATGGCTCTCTTCCTCAATCCCTTTCTTTCTAATGACAGCCACAGCTTTTGTTTCACTAACCACTTGAAGGATCTGCATGATCATCTAGTGTCACAAAAAGATTCAATCATTTCATTATAAATTTCAACTAAATAAATATTATTAATTATGCGTTTCCACAAGTAGCTCTACCTGATCTGGAACTTGACAAATAGATCAGACCTGTATCAAACTTGCAGACATTCTCCTACTGTTGTCGCCTGAGTATTGGTGAATTACTTCCATAAACTATTTCTCTACAGGCTCTGTCTACCCCAATGGGCTCAGAACAGTTCTTTACATATATAAAGTAAGCATTCTGCAACCCAGCTTCTTACAAGTTCCTCCTCCAATTCCAGGTCCTTACATTAGTCTTAAAAGCCCCAACATGTGTGTCTACCCGCACTTTACTTTCTCCCTCTGCTGCTGCTACACTTATCTGGACACTAATATGCCTGGCTTAGGGCCTTTGCATCTGCTGTTCCATTGACCACACATTCATATGGCATCTTCCCTCATCCACTTCAGCTCTGTTCATGACTTAGCTGTCACTTTCTCAGTGAATTCTGTCCTAATTAACTACAATAGCAAGCTCACACCTCAGGTTCCATCTTCTTATAGGTGTCATCTCTGACTCCAGCACACACATCACAATTTGACATGTTGCCATAGACCCACAATGACATTCAGGTACTAAGGTGGAGTGCAGCATCAGAAGCTGATTCTTCTCTCAATTTAACCCTCTCTTGTTATTCTGGAGCTAAAGGCTGATGACTTCTGCCAGTTGACTCCAGCTGAGGGCAGTATGGGATTAAGAAATAATACTTAGTTACTTGGACCCTTTACTCCTTACTTATCTTTCCCTGAATCAGAGAGAAAGAAAAAGTTACAAATACAGACACATACACACTTGGTAGATGGAGCAGAATCTTAACAGCCATGCATTTATTCTCTGATTCTTCTTATACATGGTTAGATAAAAGTTCATTATAAAATTACATCACAGATAAAATGGTACACAAAACAGATTACAGAAGGATGCTGATAGTAATTTCAAAACAGTGTTACATTCTATAAACTCATTATAAGTTCCAAGGCACTGTGTCATATGGCCTTGCTTTATCATACTGCAAACTCATGACCTCATGCTTGGACCTGATTTAGAATATGATTTTCCAAGGTCACAGATCTGTGCCATGCTTATTTCACTTCTTAGTGCAATTTATGAAAGCTCAGTGTACTCCATGTTATGTAGCCCTTACTTTTCTATGAAGAGAGGGCACATTCTATTCTTGATTCTAACATGTTATATCTTGCTGGCAAAATAACTAAAACCATCTCCCTATAATTTCTTCCTAAAACTAACTGAGCCAAATTATGAATTGTAAAAACTCATTAATATATCTAAACAGCACTGTTGTATGTAAGTGCATCTTCATATTGATCGGTAGGAAATTTGCCAAATAGGGTGGGCTGATGCTCAGAAATCATTAGGCTATGTAATAATGTCAGGAATGGCTTATAAGCATCAAGAAACAATCCTAGGATGAAGTCTCTGGGGTCCTTACCCCACAGAACAAACTCATCAAAACCATGCAAAATGGTGGGCCATTTACCTTTCTTAAATGGCTTTTGTCAACATGTTTTCCTTATTTCTTTATATTGTGTTTCCCCACTGAAAAGCTACTTCAGTAAGTGTGAAGACTTTAGTTTGCTTCACGCTCAGTTGTAATGACTGTTCTGTGTGACTGTGTCAAGGAATGAAAGTTTCAGTTTGCTGCCCAGCTCTGTGGAGAGAGGATGGCCTGACTGTGAGCTGCTGCAGGCTGAGGCCACCTCTGCTAGGATTTAACAAAGACAGCATAAAGCACAATTGTGCACAATTCTCCCTGAGACCTCACCAAAGGCACGGGTCTGCCATCCCTCTAATGCAGATCAGCTCCCAAATCCCAAACACTTCCCCTTACTGCTCTTGCACTGCAGATGTGGACCCAGGTGGGAATGGCAGAGGGTCATCTGCCTTGTGCCCCTCTACTGATCACTCACCTTATCTGGACAATCACACAATGAGAAGTAGCTCTGATTCTGACTGTAGATCTGACTCTCTAGTGAACTTGCATCACAACACCAGAACAGAAGACAAACAGACAGGAGCCACCAGGATCCAGTCAACACCATCTTAACTCAGAGACAACAACAAGTGCTTGTTATCTCTGGCTGAAAATATGTGTTCCTTGCAGTGTCTCAGGTGACCACACCCCTGCATGGTGACACAACCTGAACATTCCCTACATCAAAACCATTGCTGACTTGTGTTTATGCAGAGCTTATCTTAGACCAGAAGCTGCTTTTTCAGTCTTTAATAGATCTTATGCAATGCTCCTTTTATATACATAAGGACACTAAGGTGAAAATGTTAAGTGTCTTGACAGAATGTTGGCTCCTCTCTCAGCTGTGTCTTAAGAAAGAATTGTCTCATTTGAGAACTATGTCACAGATGGAATGATTTTTTATTCCATTAGTTTGTACCCCCTCCAAATGGAAGAACTAAAATGTTAATCCTGGATACCTGGCACCTTTTATCATAGTAATCCATATCATAATAGCTGCTGCATTTGCATCATATGAAATATTATTAAAAACAGCTCCTGACAATCCACTCCAAACAATCATATGTCTCCCATTTCTTTGCACACATACAAAACCTGTATGTCACAGATTCTAGAAACCTCAGATGACCAAGAGGTTACTAGATGGTCCCCAGTGTGAAACATAACTTCAACATCTCTCTCTAGCCCCCCTCTCCCCTTCCCTCACTCCCTCCATCTCCTTCTCCTTCCCTCCCCTTCTCCTTCCTCTATGTTTGTATGTGTCTTGTGAGTCTCTCTTTATGTGACTTTAGATGGTCTGAAAGTGACCAGACAAAGATCCACATGCACTAGCCTCCTGTGAACTTGGATCACCACTACACCCAGATTTAATTTGACACTTTAAACCACCTTCTATTTTGTGCACTTCTTAACTAAGAACTTGACTTTTGTCTTTAACCTTATGCTGAATCCATATATTCTCCCCAGTTTCTTTGTTCTCTGATTTGCAACCCACCACAGGATCCAACACGTTTAAATACACTCCACCAGCTGGACTATTCAGAACACCTCCATGAACTGGGTAGCTCCCATTGTCTGTATCATGGATCACTCACATGCTTAATGTTTCTCCTTAACCTTACAAAAATTCTCTAGTCAGGTAAATTGTTCACAGGCTTCTGACTACTGGTCTGTCTATTGACCCAAATCTGAACTTTCAGAGCTTTACTCTCCAATCTGACAGGGTCCTCTCTGCAATGAGATTCCACCTAACCCACTTCTTCACAGTTCGCTCTCTCTCTCTCTCTCTCTCTCTCTCTCTCTCTCTCTCTCTCTCTCTCTCTCTCTCTCTCTCCACCTTGTTCTTTTTGGACCCATATCTGCAGGCTGTGGCCCTCTAATTGTTCATTTACTCTACTGTATCATTCCCATCCCTACCTTCCTCACAGTTGTCAAGAACATAGAACCTCTCCAGAGTTGTCCTGAATCTGCAACATTTCTCCTCGAGGAGCCTCTCTGAACAGACTGTTCTCTCCTCTGAATCCCTACTCTGCATCTTATCCTGCTTTTAAAGCCTCTCCTTCAAAACCTTTATGAAAAAAATCTTGTCTAAGCTGAATGTATCGGTGCACACCTTTAATCTCACCACTTTGGATGCAGAAGTAGGTAGATCTCTGAGTTCTAGGTCAGCATGGTCTACATTATGAGTACATGGATAAACAGGGTTACACTGAGTAACCCTGTCTCAAAACAAAACAAGTGAACAAAATGTTAGGCCTTGAGGCATAGCACAATGGTTTAGTGAACTCCTATCATGTATGAGGACCCAGTTTCAATTCCCAGACCTAAATCCAGCTCCAGGGACACAATTCTATCTTCTGGCCTGGGCTGGTAACAGGATACCTACAGGACACTTTACATATGTGCAGACAAAACAGTCATACATATAAAAATAAACAAATCTTTATAACAAAACAACAACATCATCCACAGTGAAAACACCTAACTATATAAACAAATATATAAACTATATAAATGTAATGTTATAACAAACAACATTAAAACAACAAAAAGGCCGGGCACATTGTGTGGTTCCATATTTCCAATGAGGTTTTCACCTATCAATAAACCTCAGCCTCTTGAACCCTGGCTCATTAGTAATCCTTTCATTATTCTTCTTTTATCTTAATTTGTTATACATAAACATTCCATGCAATACATGAATTTAAACAACTGATTTCTCCTTGAAGGTATGTACCTTATCCTTAGCAGGTCAGAATAATTTTCCCTTCTTCACACTGTTTGACCCAAAACTAACTTCCATCTCATTGTGAATTTATGGTGACGTGCCTCTACATAGTTAGGTTGCTACTTTAACCTGTTCTTTCATGACTTATAACAGACAGGTCATGTGGCAAACAATCTCTCAAATCTAGGAAACCTGAATAGCTAGAAACTCCCTCTATTTCCCAAGTAAAGCTCTTCCCTTTCAAGTACCCACCTTGGCTATGTGTGGTCACAATGCTTTATCTCTCTTCCTAATGCCCAACTCAAGATTAATGTGTTCCTTCTCTCCAATAAACTTGTAGTGTCTTTAGAAGCAGAATGATGGGATGAACCTTGAAGATTTTTGGGAAGAACAGTCTAGGCAGAAAAACTGAGGGAATCTTGTGGGATTCATTAAGGAATGCTCATGAGCAAGCATGAGCTTCTTTCCTTTGTTATTTTTTTAACATTCCAATCATGCCCCACTCCTAGTCCCTCCCTCATAAGGTCTCTCCCCACACAGACCCTCCCCTTCTTCGCAGAGAGGTTGTACCCCCAATGCTGCCATGGGTATCCTAATACCCTGACACATCAGGATTCAAGAGTTAGGCTAATCCTCTCCCACTGAGGCCTGACAAGGCAGCCAAGTTGGGGAATAAACTCCACAGAGAGGCAACAGCTTTAGGGACATCCCTCACTCCAGGTGTTGTGGGACTCACATGGAGACAAAGCTGCATATCTTATATATATGGGCCAGAGTGCTCAATCAATCCTGTATATGCTTTTTGCTTGGTGGTTCAGTCTCTGAGCTCCTAAAGGTTACTTGACTATGTTGGTCTTCCCATGGTGTTCCTATTTTCTGCACTGCCTTCAATCCTACTTCTAACTCTTCCATAAGAGTGCCTGATTTTATAGAAGAGTTGGATTGTTTTCAATTCTTTTTTTTGCTCATTAATCCATTCTTTTTTTATTATTATTATTTATTTTATTTTATTTTTTTAATTTACATACTAAATCATTTCCCCTTTCCCATTTCCTCCCTCCCCGAAAGTCCCATAAGCCCCATTCCCTCCCTCTTTTCTCCATTCAACCCCCTCTCGTTTCTCTGTCCTGGCGTTCCCCTACATCCAGTCTTTCCAGGACCAGGGGTCTCTCCTTCCATCTTCTTAGAAATCTATTGATATGCGGATTGTGTCTAGGGTATTCCGAGATTCTGGGTCAATATCCCCTTATCAGTGACTGCATACCATGTGTGTTCTTTTGTGATTGGGTTACCTCACTAAGGATGATATTTTCAAGATCTGACCATTTGCCTAGGAATTTCGTGAATTCATTGTTTTTAATTGCAGAGTAGTATTCCATTGTGTAGATATACCACATCTTCTGAATCCATTCCTCCGTTGAGGGACATCTGGGTTTTTTCCAGCTTCTGGCTATTATAAATAAGGCTGCTATGAACATAGTGGAGCATGTGTCCTTATTGCATGCTGGTAAAGCCTCTGGGTATATGCCCAGGAGTGGTATAGCCGGATCCTCCGGGAGTGTCATGCCCAGTTTTCTGAGGAACCACCAGACTGCTTTCCAGAGTGGTTGTACCAGCTTGCAATTCCACCAGCAGTGGAGGAGTGTTCCTCTTTCTCCACATCCTCGCCAATAACTGCTGTCTCCTGTGTTTTTGATCTTAGCCATCCTGACTGGTGTGAGATGGAATCTCAGGGTTGTTTTGATTTGCATTTCCCTAATGACTAAGGATGATGAACATCTCTTTAGGTGCTTCTCAGCCATTAGATATTCTTCAGGTGAGAACACTTTGTTTAGCTCTGTACCCCATTTTTTAATAGGGTTACTTGCCTCTCTGGAGTTTAACTTCTTGAGTTCTTTGTATATATTGGCTATTAGCCCTCTGTCGGATGTAAGCTTGGTAAAGATCATTTCCCAGTTAGTTGGTTGCCACTTTGTCTTTTTGACAGTGTCTTTTGCCTTGCAAAACTTTGTAATTTAATGAGGTCCCATTTGTCTATTCTTGATCTTAGAGCATAAGCTATTGGAGTTCTGTTCAGGAAATTCTCCCCTGTGCCCATATGTTCAAGGTTCTTCCCTAGTTTCCCTTCTATTAGTTTCAGTGTGTCTGGTTTTATGTGGAGATCTTGATCCACTTAGAATTGAGCTTAGTGCAAGGAGATAAGAATGGGTCAATTTGCATTCTTCTGCATGTTGACCTCCAGCTGAGCCAGCACCATTTGTTGAAAAGGCTATCTTTTTTCCACTGGATGGTTTTAGCTCCTTTGTCAAAGATCAAGTGACCATAGGAGTGTGGATTCATTTCTGGGTCTTCAATTCTGTTCCATTGATCTACATGTCTGTCACTGTACCAATACCATGTGGTTTTTAACACTATTGCTCTGTAGTACAGCTTGAGGTCCGGGATACTGATTCCCCCAGAGGCTCTTTTACTCTTGTGAATAGTTTTAGCTATTCTGGGTTTTCTGTTATTCCAGATGAATTTTTGAATTGCTCTTTCTAACTCTATGAAGAATTGAGTTGGGATTTTGATGGGGATTGCATTGAATCTGTGTATTACTTTTGGTATGATGCTCATTTTTACTATATTAATCCTGCCAATCCATGAGCATGGCAGATTTTTCCATCCTCTGAGGTCTTCTTCAATTTCTTTCTTCAGAGACTTGAAGTTCTTGTCATACAGATCTTTCACTTGTTTGGTTAGAGTCACACCAAGATACTTAATATGGTTTGTGGCTATCGTGTAGGGTATCAATTCTTTATATTATGAAGAAAGCTCCTATGAACATAGTGGAGCATGTGTCCTATGGTGGAGTATCTTTTTTGAGTATATGCCCAGGAGTGGTATGACTGGGTCTTCAGGTAGAACTATTTCCAATTTTCTGAGAAACCAAAAGGTCGATTTCCAATTTTTATTCAAAAATTTATTCAAAATTTTAAACCTACCAGCAGTGCTCCCCTTTCTCCACATCATCTCCAGCTTGTGCTTTTCTTCAGTTTTTATCTTATCCATTCTGATTGGTGTAAGATCTCAGAGTCATTCTGTTCATCCCACCTGTGGAAAATAAGAATACTGCCACAAATTAAAGCCAAATTTGAAGGAAACTTTCATTAAATACTGGCCAGGTCCATGTCTGGGTACCGAGAAGATGGCCAGAAGTCATGATTTGCAGGGGCACACTCCATAATTCATCTCATTTCACATCAGGTCTAACCAGATGCAAGCATACATCATGAAATATCTCCTGACTAGTACCTTCTGCCTACATCCAACCAGGGCCAAACTTACATCCTGAGCTATCTCCAACCTAGTTCTTTCCACCTACATCCAATGAGAGTCAAGTTTACATCCTACTGTATTTCCTGCATATGTAAATCCCACTCACATGTGATCAGCCCATCAAGTGCAGATGGATCAAATGTACTCATAAATTCAAACAGAATTCTTAGCCTGCAAGGTATGTTTTACCTTTGTTTGTCTATTTCTTCCTTTCTTTTTTCCTTCCTTCCTGATGCAACATCTTTCTGTGTAAGCCACGTTGACCCTGAATTGTTAAACTTCTTGTTTCCTCATCCAAATGATTCAACTATAAAGGTGCATGGAAGGCCTGGCCAGAATAACATCTTCTTTTTCAATTAATTTTTTTGGTGTTTAATGTTTGGGGATTTGCTGGTATGTATGGATGGACATTACATGCAAAACAAGTGCCCATTGTGTTCAGAAGAGTGTGTGAAATCTCATTGAACTTCAAGGATAGTTCTGAGCCTCTATTTTGGAGCCAGGAATTGAACCGGGATCTTCAGCAAGATCAGCCAGAGCTCTTAACTTATGAGCCTCCTCCCCAGACCTTAATTAATTTGTTGAAAGTTTTAAATGAGTTATTAAATAATATCCTGGGTGGAGGTATGTGCATTTGTGTATAGGTTCCTATGCAGAGTACAAGGGGGCCTCAGATTCTCAGGAGTTGTAGTAGCCAGGCATTGTGAGTCAACTAATGAGACTGCTTTGAATTCAAAGTTCAGGAAGAGATCATTATGTGTCCTTAACCGATAAAACATCTCTCCAGCCTTTAGAATTATTTATTTGTTTGTTTGCTTGTTTGTTTTTTATTGCCTTGTATGTATGTGTTTATACCATACTTTTGCATGTTTCCCTGTTTGTTCCCCTCTGTTTGTTCTGGAAGTGATGTTTCTATGTTATGAAGGAACCAGGTGTAGAATTCATTTAAGGTGTAAGATATTTGCAACAACCATTCTCAGGGAAGGTAGTGCTACCTTCCTCCATGCTTGTCAACAGAACCACTCTCTGCCATGGCTGGTCCAGTTTTGTTTTACAGGAAGAGTAACTATGGAGCCCTATCTGGCCTGAACCCAGAGATGCACCTGATTCTGCCTCCAAGTGCCTGTCTTAAAGGAACGACCATAACTGGCAGACAGTACATCATTTTACATGAAGTGTTTGATGTGTTTATCATTTTATCCTGTGTTTTAAAGTTATGTTTCCATAGCAGGCATGGTGTCAGGTGCCTGCAACTCTCAAATTGGGAGGCAGAGCCAGCAAGATTACACCAAGTTCTACATGAATGTGGTTCACATAGCTATTTCCAGTCCTGCTAGGACTATATAGTGAGATTCTATGCTGTAAAGAGTAAACCACTGTAGGCATGCTGAGTATATGGCTCAGCATGTAAGAGTACTACCTGCTCTTCCAAAAGACCCAGGTTCAACATGGTAGATCATAACTATATATAACTTCTGTTTCAAGGAATCTGATACCCTTGAAATTGATGTTTTGAAAATTTGTGTACAGGGAAAACACTCACACATAGATAGATAGACAAGTCTAACAGAGGACTGAGATAGCTCAGTCACTACATTCTAGGGTCAGCATTTGATCTCCAGAATACAAGCAAAATTTGCACTCATAGTGGTAAGTGCTTATAATGTTAACACTGGGTAGGTAGAGACAGGCAGATCCCTGAGGGACTCTAGCCAACCAACCTAGGATTCTTGACTATTTGCCAGCCAATTTGAGACCCTGTCTCAAAACAAAAATAGGTAGAAGTCTCCTGAGGAATGACAAATGAGAATATCCAATATCCTCAAGTACACACACATGCACATATATGGGAGAGAAAGAGAGAGAGAGAGAGAGAGAGAGAGAGAGAGAGAGAGAGAGAGAGAGAGAGAGACAGAGAGACAGAGAGACAGAGTGAGAGACAGAGAGAGACAGAGACAGAGAGAGGAGCAGTGAGAGACAGAGATAGAGACAGAGAGAGAAACAGTGAGAGACAGAGATAGAGACAGAGAGACAGAGATGGGGCACATTGCTATGTATACATGCTGTAAAAATACAAATCATGCAGCATTTTATTTTCTTTTTTTAATTTTATTTTCTAAGTTTTTTTTATTTACATTCAAAATCATTTCCCCTCATGCAGCATTTTATAAAGTGAAAAAAAGAGCTGATAGCTGGGCAGGAGTGGCACATGCCTGTAATCCCAGCACTTGGGAGGCAGAGGCAGGTGAATTTCTGAGTTCAAGCCCAGCCTGGTCTACAAACTGAGTTCCAGGACAGCCAGCACTATACAAAGAAGCCCTGTCTCTGGAAAAAAAAGTGAGCTGCTTATGTTGTCCCAGAACTATAATCACAACACTTTCAATGCAGAGTCATGAGGTTATAAGAATTTAAATCATCCACACTTACATAGAGTTCCAGGCCAACCTGGACTACTGAGACCTATTCAGTTCATTTCTCAATCCCTCTCAACTTACATGTGAGACAGAGTTTCCCAAGAATCCTGAAATATCCTGATTTGATTAGACTCTCTGGCCAAACACTCCAGGGATCCCCTTGGTTGTCCCCTCAGAACTGGTATTAGTCTTGTCCCTGCACCTGTGGGTGTGGGCATCAAACTCAGCTTCTCATGCTAGGCAACAAGCGCTTCACTTACTTATATTGCTCACTAGCCCAAACTGATGTTTCTTTTTGTTGCTGTTGTTGTTTTAATTTTTAAAATAACTTCTTTCTTTGATTTTACATATGTGCATGTTTTCCTACATGACTATATGCACACCATATAAAACATCAGAACCCTGTAGGCCAGAAGGGCACATTGGATCCCCGGGAACAGAAATTATAAATGGCTGTATGTTCTAGAAGCCAAGGCAAGGACTTTTGGAAAAACAGTGAGTATGCTTAATCAATGATCTCTTAGCACTATGTCTTTATCACATTTTATTTATTTACTTTGTGTGTGTATGAGCAAGTATGTAGGCATATATGTTCATGGTGGGGATATTGTTGTAGGGTCCACTTAATTGTAATATATATCCAATATAACTCAAATGCCAGGTCAATGTGAATGACAAAAAGTTATGGTAATCAAACCTCTACTGACCTATCAGAACCACAAAGCATACTTGGGAGCAGAACTGTGACCCTTAGGAGAAATTGCAAAGCACATGTAAAAGATGGGAGCACAAAGTGAGGGGGGAGCAGTGTGGGCTGTAATATTGCCCAAATTCATTTTGAAATAATGGGTTGAGCAAGGAAATTTCCACCAATAAGGATAGGAGTAGATTCCTAGGCCTAAAACATGAGCTTAGATTGACAAGTTCAGTAGGATGGAGAAGTTGTCTTTGATATGTCTAGACTCAGACAGTTGTTCCCTTACAAATTGTCCTTGAGATGCCTGAATTCATACAACTGTTTCCATACAATAGAAGCTGATCAGTTATTAGGTTGTCCCCAGTTTCCCTAGGGACTGGGACCTTGAATTTAGTTTCACCTTCCGATTAAATGGTGTTTAACAATGAAAAGGTAATATTTAAAATAAGTTTCTTTCGTTTGTTCACAATACTACCCCTAAGCCCATTTATATGTACCTGAATCAAATCTTTGATGTTATAATCCATTATATAAGTGATTGAATTTTGCCCTCAAAATTATGTTTTATAATATTAATGCTATCTTGAATAAAAGATGAAATGAAGTTTATCATGTAAGGGGCATAAAGCATAGTTAGGAAAATCAGAACTAAGGGCCCAGGTAGACTGGTGAAAAGACTGGAGCATTATACATGTACACATTTCTCCATTATGCCACAGAGTTTCCTTTTGACTTAGTTTTTTACCCTGGTTGGTGAAACAATGGATGATGTTTTCTATTCTGTAACTACTTCTAGGATACTTCTACCAGGCCCCTGGAAATCTCAAAGGCTAGTCAAAGGCAAGGCAATAGGGCATTTATCAGAATCATCAGATTAACTGATCTAGTTGAAAGACAGGGAGCTCCTGTGACTGAGCAGAGAGAGGCAGTCAGGCACACAGAGATCACCCAAGGATAAGATTGCTTGGGACATGGCCCGATAGTGCCCCACATGCACCCAGGAGCTGGGCAGCATCACAGCCCTCTGTGCACCTACCATGCTAGGGAACATCTGCTCTGCAGAGAGTCCCAAGATTAGAGGTTAGGCCATCATCTTCACTCCTGTGACTGAACAGGATCTTACATTCAGGAATGCAGAAATCAGTTGAATGTAAGACCACTTGGGACTCAGTCTGTCAGGGCCCCACCTACTCCCAGTAGATGGGCAGCCTCATAGCAATCTGTGTCAGGGGAAAGCCAGTCACCCAGGAATACTGAGATAGAATTGCAGGCACACAGGAGGAACAAGCAACAGCCAGTGACAGCAGGAACAACTAACACCAGAGATAACCAGATTTCAAAAGGCAAATGTAGGAAGGATACTAACAAAAATCAAGGCAATATGGCACCATCCCAACCCAATTCTCCCACAACAGCAAGTTGAGGATACTCCAACACACCAGAAAAGCAAGATTTGGATTTAAAATCTCAGCTCATGATGCTGTTAGAAGGCTTCAACAGGACATAAATAACTCCCTTAAAGAAATACAGGAGAACACAAATAAACAGGGAGAAGCAAGCAAAGAACTACAGGAAAACATAAAAAACAGGTGAACAAAACCATCCAGGATCTAAAATGGAGGTAGAAACAATAAAGAAATCACAAAGGGAAAGAACTCTAGACATAGAAAACCTAGGAAAAAAGTCAGGAGTCATGGATCCAAGCATCAACAACAGAATACAAGAAATAGAAGAGGGAATCTCAGATGGAGAAGATACCATAGAAAGCATTGACACAACAGTCAAAGAAAATGCAAAATGCAAAAAGCTCCTAGCACAAAATATCCAGGAAATCCAGGACAAAATAAGAAGACCAAACCTAATGATAATAGGTATAGAAGAGAGTGAAGATTTCCAACTTAAAGGGCCAGTAAATATCTTCAACAAAATTGTAGAAGAAAACTTCCCTAAGAAACAGAAAGATACTCATGTCCATACAAGTTATACTAGATATACAAAGTATACATACAAAGTATACTAGGGAAGAACCTTGAACATATGGGCACAGAGGAGAATTTCCTGAACAGAACTCCAATAGCTTATGCTCTAAGATCAAGAATAGACAAATGGGACCTCATTAAATTACAAAGTTTTTGCAAGGCAAAAGACACTGTCAAAAAGACAAAGTGGCAACCAACTAACTGGGAAATGATCTTTACCAACCTTACATCTGACAGAGGGCTAATATCCATTATATACAAAGAACACAAGAAGTTAAACTCCAGAGAGGCAAGTAACCCTATTAAAAAATGGGGTACAGAGCTACACAAAGAGTTCTCACCTGAAGAATATCTAATGGCTGAGAAGCACCTAAAGAGATGTTCATCATCCTTAGTCATTAGGGAAATGCAAATCAAAACAACCCTGAGATTCCATCTCACACCAGTCAGGATGGCTAAGATCAAAAACACAGGAGACAGCAGTTGTTGGCAAGGATGTGGAGAAAGAGGAACACTCCTCCACTGCTGGTGGAATTGCAGGCTGGTACAACCACTCTGGAAAGCAGTCTGGCAGTTCCTCAGAAAACTGGGCATGACACTCCCGGAGGATCCGGCTGTACCACTCCTGGGCATATACCCAGAGGCTTTACCTGCATGCAATAAGGACACATGCTCCACTATGTTCATAGCAGCCTTATTTATAATAGCCAGAAGCTGGAAAGAACCCAGATGTCCCTCAACGGAGGAATGGATTCAGAAGATGTGGTATATCTACACAATGGAATACTACTCTGCAATTAAAAACAATGAATTCACGAAATTCCTAGGCAAATGGTCAGATCTTGAAAATATCATCCTTAGTGAGGTAACCCAATCACAAAAGAACACACATGGTATGCAGTCACTGATAAGGGGATATTGACCCAGAATCTCGGAATACCCTAGACACAATCGGCATATCAATAGATTTCTAAGAAGATGGAAGGAGAGACCCCTGGTCCTGGAAAGGCTGGATGGAGGGGAACGCCAGGACAAAGTAACGAGAGGGGGTTGAATGGAGAAAAGAGGGAGGGAAGGGGGCTTATGGGACTTTCGGGGAGGGAGGAAACGGGAAAGAGGAAGTGATTGGAATGTAAATTAAAAAAATAAAATAAAATAAATAATAAAAAAAATACTCAACAAAATTCTTGCCAACCGAATTCAAGAACACATCAAAACGATCATTCACCACGATCAAGTAGGCTTCATCCCAGGGATGCAGGGATGGTTCAATATAAGGAAATCCATCAATGTAATCCACTACATAAACAATCTCAAAGAAAAAAACCACATGGTCATCTCATTAGATGCTGAGAAAGCATTTGACAAAATTCAGCATCCTTTCATGCTAAAGGTCTTGGAAAGATCAGGAATTCAAGGCCCATATCTAAACATAGTAAAAGCAACTTACAGCAAACCGGTTGCCAGCATCAATCTAAATGGAGAGAAAGTTGAAGCAATCACACTAAAATCAGGGACTAGACAAGGCTGCCCTCTCTCTCCATATCTTTTCAATATAGTACTTGAAGTTCTAGCTAGAGCAATTAGACAACAAAAAGAGGTCAAAGGGATACAAATTGGAAAGGAAGAAGTCAAACTATCACTATTTGCAGACGATATGATAGTACACTTAAGCGACCCAAAGAACTCCACCAGAGAACTCCTACAGCTGATAAACGACTTCAGCAAAGTGGCTGGATATAAAATCCACTCAAGCAAGTCAGAAGCTTTCCTATACTCAAAGGATAAGCAGGCTGAGAAAGAAGTAAGAGAAATAATACCCTTCACGATAGCCACAAACCATATTAAGTATCTTGGCGTGACTCTAACCAAACAAGTGAAAGATCTGTATGACAAGAACTACAAGTCTCTGAAGAGAGAAATTGAAGAAGACCTCAGAAGATGGAAAAATCTGCCATGCTCATGGATTGGCAGGATTAATATAGTAAAAATGAGCATCTTACCAAAAGTAATACACAGATTCAATGCAATCCCCATCAAAATCCCAACTCAATTCTTCATAGAGATAGAAAGAGCAATTCAAAAATTCATCTGGAATAACAGAAAACCCAGAATAGCTAAAACTATTTTCAAGTGTAAAAGAACCTTTGGGGGAATCAGTATCCCAGACCTCAAGCTGTACTACAGAGCAATAGTGTTAAAAACCACATGGTATTGGTACAGTGACAGACATGTAGATCAATGGAACAGAATTGAAGACCCAGAAATGAATCCACACTCCTATGGTCACTTGATCTTTGACAAAGGAGCTAAAACCATCCAGTGGAAAAAAGCCTTTTCAACAAATGGTGCTGGCTCAGCTGGAGGTCAACATGCAGAAGAATGCAAATTGACCCATAATTATCTCCTTGCACTAAGCTCAATTCTAAGTGGATCAAAGTTCTCCACACAAAACCAGACACACTGAAACTAATAGAAGGGAAACTAGGGAAGAACCTGGAACATATGGGCACAGGGGAGAATTTCCTGAATAGAACTCCAATAGTTTATTCTCTAAGATCAAGAATAGACAAATGGGACCTCATTAAATTACAAAGTTTTTGCAAGGCAAAAGACACTGTCAAAAAGACAAAGCGTCAACCAACTAACTGGGAAATGATCTTTACCAACCTTACATCCGACAGAGGGCTAATATCCAAGATATAAAAAGAACTCAAGAAGTTAAACTCCAGAGAGGCAAGTAACCCTATTAAAAATGGGGTACAGAGCTACACAAAGAGTTCTCACCTGAAGAATATCTAATGGCTGAGAAGCACCAAAAGAGATGTTCATCATCCTTAGTCATTAGGGAAATGCAAATCAAAACAACCCTGAGATTCCATCTCACACCAGTCAGGATGGCTAAGATCAAAAACACAGGAGACAGCAGTTGTTGGCGAGGATGTGGAGAAAGAGGAACACTCCTCCATTGCTGGTGGAATTGCAAGCTGGTACAACCACTCTGGAAAGCAGTCTGGCGGTTCCTCAGAAAACTGGGCATGACACTCCCGGAGGATCCGGCTATACCACTCCTGGGCATATACCCAGAGGCTTTACCTGCATGCAATAAGGACACATGCTCCACTATGTTCATAGCAGCCTTATTTATAATAGCCAGAAGCTGGAAAGAACCCAGATGTCCCTCAACGGAGGAATGTATTCAGAAGATGTGGTATATTTTCACAATGGAATACTACTCTGCAATTAAAAACAATGAATTCACGAAATTCCTAGACAAATGGTCAGAACTTGAAATATCAACCTTAGTGAGGTAACCCAATCACAAAAGAACACACATGGTATGCAGTCACTGATAAGGGGATATGAACCCAGAATCTTGGAATACCCTAGACACAATTCGCATATCAATAGATTTCCAAGAAGATGGAAGGAGAGACCCCTGGTCCTGGAAAGAGTGGATGTAGGGGAATGCCAGTACAGAGAAGGGAGAGGGGCTTAAATGGGGAAAAGAGGGAGGGAAGGAGGCTTATGGGACTTTCGGGGAGGCAGGAAACAGGAAAGGGGAAATGATTTGGAATGTAAATAAAAAAAACTTAGAAAATAAAAACAAAAACATAGATGGAGAAACCAAGGTATTGCACGGCAAAAACAAATTTACACAGTATCTTTACACAAATCCAGCCCTTAAAGGATAATGAATGGAAAACACCAACAAAGGAGGGAAACTACACACTAGAAAAAAACAAGAAATTAATCTTCTTTCAACAAACCCAA
Source organism: Tokudaia tokunoshimensis (assembly GCA_036184795.1). NCBI lineage: Eukaryota > Metazoa > Chordata > Mammalia > Rodentia > Muridae > Tokudaia > Tokudaia tokunoshimensis. The sequence goes on along the minus strand of BTHU01000005.1, from coordinate 105,960,919 downwards.
AAGAAAATAACCACACAAACATAAAAATTATGTCAAAAAGAGCAGGATGCAACAATCATTATTCCTTAATACCTTTAACATCAATGGACTCAATTCCCCAGTAAAAAGACATAGACTAATGAACTGGATACATAAACAGGACCCAACATTTTACTGCATGCAGAAAACTCATCTCAGTGTCAAAAACAAACACTACCACAGAGTAAAAGGCTTGGAAACAGTTCTCCAAGCAAATGGTAGCAGGAAACAAGCTGGAGTAGCCTTTCCAATATCCAATAAAATAGACTTTCAACCAAAAGTCATCAAAAAAGACGAAGAAAGATACTTTATGCTCATCAAAAGAAAAATCTACCATGAAGAACTCTCTATTGAGAACATCTATGCTGAAATAGAAGGGCACCATCATTCGTAAAAGAAACTTTACTAAAGCTTAAAGCACACATTGCACCTCACAAAATAATTATGGGTGACTTCAACACCCAACTCTCCTCAATGGACAGATCAGGGAAACAAAAACTAAACAGAGACACAGTGAAGCTCACTGAAATTTTGGAGCAAATGGATTTAATATCTATTTATAGAAAAAATTGCCGGGCAGTGGTGGTGCATGCCTTTAATCCCAGCACTTGGGAGGCAGAGGTAAGAGGATTTCTGAGTTCGAAATGATATATATATATCATTTCATCCTAAATCAAAAGAATACACCTTCTCATTACCTCATGGTACCTTCTCCAAAACTGACAATATAATTGGTCACAAAACAGACCTCAACAGATATAAGAAGATCAAACTATTCCCATGCCTCCTATCATATCACTATGAAGTAAGGGTGGTCTTCAAAAGCAACAAAAACAACAGAAAGCCCATATACACATGGAAACTGAACAATGCTCTACTCAATGATAAACTGATCAAGGGAGAAACAAAGAAAGAGAACAAAACCTTTTTAGAATTTAATGAAAATAGAGGCACAACATACCAAAATTTATGGGACACAATGAAAGCAGTGCTAAGAGGAAAACTCATACCTCTGAGTGACTCCAAAGAGAAGTTAGAGAGAGCATACACTGGCAGCTTAACAGCACACCTGATATCTTTAGAACAGAAAGAAGCTAATACACACAAGAGGAGTAGAAGGCAGGAAATTATCAAACTCAGGGCTGAAATCAACCAAGTAGAAACAAAAAGATCTATACAAAGAATGAACAAAAGCAGGAGGTGGTTCTTTGAGAAAATCAACAAGATAGATAAGCCCTTAGCCAGACTAGCCAGAGGGCACAGAAACAGTATCCAAATTAACAAAATCAGAAATGAAAAGGGAGAAATAACAATAGAAACTGAGGAAAATCAAAAAATCATCAGATCCTACTACAAAAGTCTATACTCGGTGGTCGTCTGGGTGCCAGATCGGCGGGCCATCGTGACCACAGGGTGAGCGGCGCCACGGAGAGTGCCCTCCGCCATCTTTGCTCCAGTGACCAGGTAGTTGGGACCGCCAGGCTCAGAGACAGACAGGCATAATATCGCTTCGGTTTCAGGCAGCTTGTGTGTAACCTGCTCCCAGGTGCTGGGCTGATCTGCAGTGACCAGCGCGCCAGATCTGCTGTGGGACTTCTGCCTGGCAGAGGGACGCCCCCTCCCCCCCCCAGGAGAGATCACACACCCCTGCACAGGGCAGGAGCCTGCCAGCCTCCCTTTGGCGACCTCTGCTCCAGGAATCCACTAGGCTGAGCCTTTAGATGTGCAAGGCCTCCCCAATATAAGATCACTTGGGGCAAAGCACATTAGGGCTCCAAAGTCACTCAGGAGCAGGCAGGCCCCAGAAATCGGTGCCAGGGGAATCCTGGTAATCCAGGGGGGGCAGAAATAGCTTTGCAGGCTCACAGGAGGTCCAACCAACAGCCAGTGGCAGCAGGACCAACTAACACCAGAGGTATCCAGATGGCAAAAGGCAAACGTAGGAATGTTACTAACAGTAATCAAAGTAATGTGGGACCATCCGAACCCAACTCTCCAACAGCAGCAAGTCCTGGATACCCCACCACACCCGAAAGACAAGATCTGGATTTAAAATCACTTCTCATGATGCTATTAGAGGATCACAAGAAGGACACAAATAAATCTCATAAAGAGTTACAGGAGACCATGAATCAACGGTTAGAAGCCCTTACAAAGGAAACACAAAAATCGCTTAGAGAAATGCGGGAGAACATGGATCAAAAGATGGAGGCGCACAAGGAGACAACACAAAAATCGCTTAACGAGATGAATCAACGGGTAGATGCACTCACAAAGGAATCACGAAATTTGCATAAAGAAATGCAGAAGAATATGGGTCAACAGACGGATGCCCATAAGGAGGCAACACAAAAATTGTTTAAAGAAATGAATCAACGGTTAGATGCCCTTACAAAGGAAACACGAGAACTGCTTAAAGAAATGCAGGAGACGATGGATCAACAGATGGAATCCCATGAGGAGGAAACACAAAAATCGCTCAGAGAAATGCAGGAGAACGTGGGTCATCAGGAAGAAATCCTGAAAGAGGTAATGCAAAAATACCTTAAAGAAATACAGGAAAATACAAACAAACAAGTGAAGGATCTCAGCAAATCCATCCAGGAACTAAAAAAGGAAGTAGAAACAACTAAGAAATCACAAAGGGAGACAACTTTGGAGATAGAAAACCTTGGGAAGAAATCAGGAGTCATAGATGCAAACATCAACAATAGAATACAAGAGATGGAAGAAAGAATCTCAGGTGCTGAAGATTCCATAGAAAGCATCGACTCAACAGTCAAAGAAAATGCAAAATGCAAAAAACGCGTAACCCAAAACATCCAGGAAATCCAGGACACAATGAGAAGACCAAACCTAAGGATTATAGGTATAGATGAGAGTGAAGATTTGCAACTTAAAGGGCCAGTAAACATCTTCAACAAAATTATGGAGGAAAACTTCCCTAACTTAAAGAGAGAGATGCCGATGAACATACAAGAAGCCTACAGAACTCCAAACAGACTGGACCAGAACAGAAATACCTCCCATCACATAATAATCAAAACACCGAATGTTCTAAACAAAGAAAGAATACTAAATGCAGTAAGAGAAAAGGGCCAAGTAACATACAAAGGAAGACCTATCCGAATCACATCAGACTTCTCACCAGAGACTATGAAAGCCAGAAGATCCTGGGCAGATCTCATGCAGACACTAAGACAGCACAAATGCCAGCCTAGACTACTATACCCAGCAAAACTCTCAATCACCATAGATGGAGAGACCAAGATATTCCATGATAAAACCAAATTTTCACAATATCTTTCCACAAATCCAGCCCTGCAACGGATAATAGGTGGAAACCTCCAATACAGGGAGAGAAACAACACCCTGGAAAAAATGAGATAATAACCTTCTTGAATCAAACCCAAAAGTAGATAACCACTCAAACATAAAGATAGCGTCAAGAATGGCAGATGGCAATAATCACTATGCCTTAATCTCTCTTAATATCAATGGTCTCAATTCCCCAATAAAAGACATAGACTAGCAGACTGGATACGTAAACAGGACCCAGCATTTTGCTGCATGCAGGAAACGCACCTCAGTGTCAAAGACAAACACTACCTCAGAGTAAAAGGCTGGAAAACAATTTTACAAGCAAATGGCCACAAGAAACGAGGTGGAGTAGCCATCCTAATATCGGATAAAATTGATTTTCAACCCAAAGTCATCAAAAAAGACACAGAAGGACACTACATACTGATCAAGGGAAAAATCCACCATCAAGAACTCTCAATCCTGAATATCTATGCTCCAAATGCAAGGGCACCCTCATTCGTAAAAGAAACTTTACTAAAACTCAAAGCACACATCGCACCGCACACAATAATAGTGGGTGACTTCAACACCCCGCTCTCTGAAATGGATCGTTCAGGAAAGCAGAAACTAAACAGGGACACAGTGAATCTAATTGAAGCCTTGGACCAAATGGAACTAACTGATATATATAGAACATTTCATCCTAGAGCTAAAGAATACACCTTCTTCTCAGCTCCTCATGGTACCTTCTCCAAAATTGACCATATAATTGGTCACAAATCAGACCTCAACAGATACAAGAAGATAGAAATAATCCCATGCCTCCTATCAGATCACTATGGAATAAGGGTGGTCTTCAATGGCAACAAAAACAAAAGAAAACCCACGTACACATGGAGGCTGAACAATGCTCTACTCAATGATAACTTGGTCAAGGTGGAAATAAAGAAAGAAATCAAAGACTTTTTGAAAGTTAATGAAAATGAAGGTACAACATACCCTAACTTATGGGACACAATGAAAGCAGTGCTAAGAGGAAAATTCATAGCCCTGAGTGCCGCCAAAAAGAAACGGGAGACAGCATACACTAACAGCTTAATGGCACACCTGAAAGCCCTGGAACAAAAAGAAGCAAATACACCAAAGAGGAGTAGAAGGCAGGAAATCATCAAACTCAGGGCTGAAATCAATCAAGTAGAAACAAATAAAACCATACAAAGAATCAACAAAACGAGGAGTTGGTTCTTTGAGAAAATCAACAAGATAGATAAGCCCTTAGCCAGACTAACCAGAGGGCACAGAGATAGTATCCAAATTAATAAAATCAGAAACGAAAAGGGAGAGATAACAACAGAAACTGAGGAAATTCAAAAAATCATCAGATCCTACTACAAAAACCTGTATTCAACACAACTAGAAAATCTTGAGGAAATGGACAATTTCCTTGACAGATACCAAGTACCAAAATTAAATCAGGATCAAATAGACCATCTAAACCGTCCTATAACCCCTGAAGAAATAGAAGTTTTCATTGGAAGTCTTCCAACCAAAAAAAGCACAGGTCCAGATGGTTTTAGTGCAGAATTCTATCAGACCTTCAAAGAAGACCTAACACCAATACTCTTCAAACTGTTCCACAAAATAGAAACAGAAGGAACACTACCCAACTCATTCTATGAAGCCACAATTACACTAATACCAAAAGCACACAAAGATCCGACAAAGAAAGAGAATCTCAGGCCAATCTCTCTTATGAATATCGATGCAAAAATACTCAATAAAATTCTTGCCAACCGAATCCAAGAACACATCAAAACGATCATTCACCACGATCAAGTAGGCTTCATCCCAGGGATGCAGGGATGGTTCAATATAAGGAAATCCATCAATGTAATCCACTACATAAACAATCTCAAAGAAAAAAACCACATGGTCATCTCATTAGATGCTGAGAAAGCATTTGACAAAATTCAGCATCCTTTCATGCTAAAGGTCTTGGAAAGATCAGGAATTCAAGGCCCATATCTAAACATAGTAAAAGCAATTTACAGCAAACCAGTAGCCAGCATCAATCTAAACGGAGAGAAACTTGAAGCAATCCCACTAAAATCAGGGACTAGACAAGGCTGCCCTCTCTCTCCATATCTTTTCAATATAGTACTTGAAGTTCTAGCTAGAGCAATTAGACAAGAAAAAGAGGTCAAAGGGATACAAATTGGAAAGGAAGAAGTCAAACTATCACTATTTGCAGACGATATGATAGTATACATAAGCGACCCAAAGAACTCCACCAGAGAACTCCTACAGCTGATAAACGACTTCAGCAAAGTGGCCGGATATAAAATCAACTCAAGCAAGTCAGAAGCCTTCCTATACTCAAAGGATAAGCAGGCTGAGAAAGAAGTAAGAGAAATAATACCCTTTACGATAGCCACAAACCATATTAAGTATCTTGGCGTGACGCTAACCAAACAAGTGAAAGATCTGTATGACAAGAACTTCAAGTCTCTGAAGAAAGAAATTGAAGAAGACCTCGGAAGATGGAAAAATCTGCCATGCTCATGGATTGGCAGGATTAATATAGTAAAAATGAGCATCTTACCAAAAGTAATACACAGATTCAATGCAATCCCCATCAAAATCCCAACTCAATTCTTCATAGAGTTAGAAAGAGCAATTCAAAAATTCATCTGGAATAACAGAAAACCCAGAATAGCTAAAACTATTCTCAAGAGTAAAAGAACCTCTGGGGGAATCAGTATCCCGGACCTCAAGCTGTACTACAGAGCAATAGTGTTAAAAACTGCATGGTATTGGTACAGTAACAGACATGTAGATCAATGGAATAGAATTGAAGACCCAGAAATGAATCCACACTCCTATGGTCACTTGATCTTTGACAAAGGAGCTAAAACCATCCAGTGGAAAAAAGATAGCCTTTTCAACAAATGGTGCTGGCTCAGCTGGAGGTCAACATGCAGAAGAATGCAAATTGACCCATCCTTATCTCCTTGCACTAAGCTCAATTCTAAGTGGATCAAAGATCTCCACATAAAACCAGACACACTGAAACTAATAGAAGGGAAACTAGGGAAGAACCTTGAACATATGGGCACAGGGGAGAATTTCCTGAACAGAACTCCAATAGCTTATACTCTAAGATCAAGAATAGACAAATGGGACCTCATTAAATTACAAAGTTTTTGCAAGGCAAAAGACACCGTCAAAAAGACAAAGCGGCAACCAACTAACTGGGAAATGATCTTTACCAACCTTACATCCGACAGAGGGCTAATATCCAAGATATACAAAGAACTCAAGAAGTTAAACTCCAGAGAGGCAAGTAACCCTATTAAAAATGGGGTACAGAGCTACACAAAGAGTTCTCACCTGAAGAATATCTAATGGCTGAGAAGCACCTAAAGAGATGTTCATCATCCTTAGTCATTAGGGAAATGCAAATCAAAACAACCCTGAGATTCCATCTCACACCAGTCAGGATGGCTAAGATCAAAAACACAGGAGACAGCAGTTGTTGGCGAGGATGTGGAGAAAGAGGAACACTCCTCCACTGCTGGTGGAATTGCAGGCTGGTACAACCACTCTGGAAAGCAGTCTGGCGGCTCCTCAGAAAACTGGGCATGACACTTCCGGAGGATCCGGCTATACCACTCCTGGGCATATACCCAGAGACTTTACCTGCATGCAATAAGGACACATGCTCCACTATATTCATAGCAGCCTTATTTATAATAGCCAGAAGCTGGAAAGAACCCAGATGTCCCTCAACGGAGGAATGGATTCAGAAGATGTGGTATATTTACACAATGGAATACTACTCTGCAATTAAAAACAATGAATTCACGAAATTCCTAGGCAAATGGTCAGAACTTGAAAATATCATCCTTAGTGAGGTAACCCAATCACAAAAGATCACACATGGTATGAAGTCACTGATAAGGGGATATTGACCCAGAATCTCAGAATACCCTAGACACAATCAGCATAGCAATAGATTTCTAAAAAGATGGAAGGAGAGACCCCTGGTCCTGGAAAGACTGGATGTAGGGGAACGCCAGGACAGAGTAATGAGAGGGGGTTGAACGGAGAAAAGAGGGAGGGAAGGGGGCTTATGGGACTTTCGGGGAGGGAGGAAACGGGAAAGGGGAAGTGATTTGGAATGTAAATTAAAAAAATAGAATTAAATTAAATTTAAAAAAAAAAAGTCTATACTCAACACAACTGGAAAATCTGGAGGAAATGGACAATTTCCTAGACAGATGCCAACTACCAAAGTTTAATCAGGATCAGATAAACTGTCCCATAACTCCTAAAGAAGTAGAATTGGCCATTGACAGTTTCCCATCCAAAAAAAGTACAGGACCAGATGGTTTTAGTGCAGAATTATATCAGATCTTCAAAGGAGACCTAACACCAACACTCTTCAAACTATTACACAAAATAGAAACAGAAGGAACATTATCCAACTCGTTCTATGAAGTCACAATTTCGCTGATACCAAGACCACAAAAAGATCAAACAAAAAAAGAGAATTTTAGACCAATTTTCTTTATGAATTCCAATGCAAAAATACTCAATAAAATTCTTGCCAACCAAATGCAAGAACACATCAAAATGATCATTCACTATAATCAAGTAGGCTTCAACCCAGGGATACAGGGATGGTTCAATATATAGAAATTCATCAATGTAATTGACTACATGAACAAACTCAAAAGAAAAAAACTACATGGTCATTTCATTAGATGCAGAAAAAGCATTTGACAAAATTCAGCATGTTTTCATGTTAAAGGTCTTGGAAATAACAGGAATACCTAAACATAGTAAAAGCATTATACAGCAAACCAGTAGCCAACATCAAACTAAATGGAGAGAAACTTGAGGCAATCCCACTAAAATCAGGGACTAGACAAGGCTGCCCTCTCTCTCCATATTTATTCAATAAAGTACTTGAAGTTGTAGCTAGAGCAATTAGGCAACAAAAGAAGGTCAAAGGGATACAAATTGGAAAGGAAGAAGTCAAATTATGACTATTGGCAGACGATATGATAGTATATTTAAGCATCCCAAAAAAACTCCACCAGAGAACTCCTACAGCTGATAAACAACTTCAGCAAAGTGTCCAGATATAAAATTAACTCAAGCAAATCAGTAGCCTTCCTATACTCAAAAGATAAACAGGCTGAGAAGAGAAAAGATGGCCTTCACAATAGCCACAAACAATATAATGCAACTTGGTGTGACTCTAACCAAACAAGTGAAAGATCTGTATGACAAAAATTTCAAGTATCTGAAGAAAGAAGAAAATATCATCTTAAGTGAGGTAGCCCAATCACAAAAGAACACACATGGTATGCAGTCACTGATAAGTGGATATTAGCCCAGAAGCTCGGAATACCCAAGACACAATTCACATACCAATTGATTCCCAAGAAGAAGGAAGGAGAGGCCCCTGGTCCAGGAAAGACAAGATGCAGCAGTGTAGGGGAATACCAGGACAGAGAAGCAGGAGGGGGTTGATTGGGGAACAGGGGGAGGGAAGAGGGCTTATGGGATTTTCGGGGAGGGGGGAACTGGGAAAGGGTAAATCATTTGGAATGTAAATAAAGAATATAGGAAATTTAAAAATATATAATAAAAATGGCCATCTTGCCAAAAGCAATATACAGATTCAATGCAATCCCCATCAAAATCCCAACTCAATTCATTATAGAGTTAGAAAGAGCAACTCTCAAATTCATCTGGAATAACAGAAAGCCCAGGATAGCTAAAACTATTCTCAAGAGTAAAAGAACTTCTGGGGGAATCAGTATCCCAGACCTCAAGCAGTACGACAAAGCAATAGTGTTAAAAACTGCATGATATTGGTACAGAGACAGGCATGTAGATAAATGGAATAGAATTAAAGACCCAGAAATTAACACACACACCTACGGTCACTTGATCTTGACAAAGGAGCTAAAACCATCCAGTGGATAAAAGATAGCCTTTTCAACAAATGGTGCTGTTTCAACTGGAGGTCAGCATGCAGAAGAATGCAAATCAATCCATTCTTATCTCCTTGTACTAAGCTCAACTCCAAATGGATCAAGGCTTCCACATAAAACCAGACACACTGAAACTAATAGAAAAGAAATTGGGGGAAAGCCTTGAGCACATGGGCACAGGGGAAAATTTCCTAAATAGAACACCAATAGCTTATGCTCTAAGATCAAGAAAATGGGACCTCATAAAACTACAAAGTTTCTGTTAGGCAAAGGACACTGTCAATGAGACAAAATGGCAAACAACAAATTGGGAAAAGATCTTTACCAACTCTACATTCGACAGAGGGCTAATATCCAATATATACAAAGAACTCAAGAAGTTAGACTCCTGAGAATCAAATAGCCCCATTAAAAATTGGCATACACAGCTAAACAAAGAATTTTCACCTGAGGAATATCAAATGGCTGAGAAGCACCTAAAGAAATGTTCAACATCCTTAGTTATCAGGAAAATGCAAATCAAAACAGTCCTGAGATTTCACCTCACACCAGTCAGAAGAGCTAAGATCAAAAACTCAGGAGACAGTAGGTGCTGGAGAGGATGTGGATTAAGAGGAACACTCCTCAACTGCTGATGGGATTGCAAACTGGTACAACCACTCTGGAAAGCAGTCTGGCAGTTCCTCAGAAAACTGGGCATAATACTACCAGAGGACCCCATCATACCACTCCTGGGCATATACCGAGAGGATTCCCCAGCATTTAATAAGGACACATGCTCCACTATGTTCATAGAAGCCTTATTTATAATAGCCAGAAGCTGGAAAGAACCCCAGATGTCCCTCAACAGAGGAATGGATACAGAAAATGTAGTATATTTGCACTATGGAATAGTACTAAGCTATTAAAAACAATGAATTCATGAAATTCTTAGGCAAATGGGTGGAACCGGAAAATATCATCCTTAGTGAGGTAACCCAATCACAAAAGAACACACATGGTATGCACTTACTGATAAATGGATATTAGCCCAGAAGCTCAGAATACTCAAGACACTATCCACATATCAAATGATGCCCAAGAAGATGGAAGGAGAGGCCCCTGCTCCTGGAAAGGCTCAATGCAGCAGTGTAGGGAAGGACAGGGAAGCAGGAGGGGGTTGATTGGGGAATAGGGGATGGAAGAGGGATTATGGGACTTTTGGGGAAGGGGGAACCAGGAAAGGGGAAATCATTTGAAATGTAGATAAAGAATATATGTAATTTAAAAAAACAAAAAAACCAAACAAACAAAAAACAAAAAATAGAAATAATTCACACAAAAAGAGTGAATCTTTCATCTGAGTGAAAGCTGGAGTTTCTTCTCAGAAATAGTCTTCTTCTAGGTGCTATGTCTGTCACCATTGCACTGACTGCCACTTGACTTTTCCTTTATTTCCATATAGTGTGTTTCCCCATGGATAGCAAGTTCACTAAGTGTGAAGTATTCAGTCTGCTTCAGACTCAGGTGGAGCAGATGCTTTGAGGTAACTGTAAGAAGGACATGCCAGCACCTGGAAGATCTCTATTCAGATGTGAAGGAATGAAAGTTTGAGTGTGTCAGCTGAGCTGGCTGTGAGATGCTACAGTCTGATGCCACAACTGCTAGGATTTTAACAAAAAAGTCCCAGCAGTGCACAACTCTCCCTTAGTGCTCATCAGAGACACTGGGCTACATCCTCTCCAGGGCAGCATGGCCCCAAAATCCCAAAACTTGGCCCCTACCATTCTTGCTTTGCAGATATGGACCTATGAAGATAGAAAAAGTGTTGCCTCTCCTGAACCCATCTACCCCTCACTTAACTATCTCATACAAGATTACAACTGGTAGCATTGAAGATTCTGACTGTGGATCCAGATTTGCTGGTCCCAAGGCATCACCACAACCAGGCCAGAAGTTAGACAGACAGGAGCCACCAGAAGCCTGGTAACACCATCTTAGCTCAGTGACAGTAACAAGTGCTTGTATCCCTGACTGGCAATTAGGTTGCTTGTAGGGGCCAGGGTGACCATGCCAATGCCTGGTGACACAAGCTAAGCATTCTCTGCACTAAAAGCATTGTTCACACAAATTATTCAGTGATGAACACAGACCAGAACATACTCTTCTGTCCTTTAACCTATCTTATGAAATACAACCACTTCATATATAAGGACATTGGGGTAACAATTGTATTGTTTTGAAGAGATTGAACTGTGCCCTCTCTCTCTCAGAGAGGTCTTCAAAGAGAGCTCTCTGTTAATTGACAACTGTCTGACAGATAGAGTTATACTTATCCCATTAATTTTCAACCCATATAATAGAAATGCTAAAACTTTGACCCTGGAACCTTGCCAATTTCATTAAAGTAATCCCTATCATAAGAGCAGCTACATTGGCATCAATTAGAATCTTCCTTAGAAAGAACACCGGTTATTCCACTCTGCACAACTACATGTGCCTGGATTACCTGAACAGCTACTTAACCTAGGTCTCACAAATTCTACAAAACTCACATGACCTAGAGAATACTAATTGGTCTCCAACATTTACCTCAATATTCTCTCTCTCTCTCTCTCTCTCTCTCTCTCTCTCTCTCTCTCTCTCTCTCTCTCTCTCTCTCTCTGTCTCTCTCTCTCTCTCTCCCTCTCCCTCTCTTCTATCTCCTTCTTCTTCTTCCTCTCTTCTATCTCTATCCATCTCTCTGTATCCTTGACTGACCTAAATCTAGCCATGTACACAGACTGACCTCAAAGGCTCAGAGATCCACTTGCATCAGCGTCCTGAGTGCTTGGATCACTCACTTGATCATTCTCAATTGACACTCTAAAACACTTTGTATTTTGGCCACTTATCAGCCTAAGAACTGGGCTTCTTGTCCTTAACCTCACCCTGAATTTGTATATTCTCCCCAAAGCTGAGAACCATTCCCTTAACCCATCTACTGCTGACTAGCAATCCACTGCAACAGCCAAAGTTCCTTCAATGTCTCCAACAGATGGAATACCCAACACCAAGGTATGTACTGGGTATCTCTAACTGTTTGCCTCATGCATCCCTCACAGAGCTCTGACCACTGGATGATTCTCCTCAATCTTACCACAAGCTCCTTAACCAGGAAAGCTACCCACAGTTCTCTGACTTCTGGGTCTGTCTGTCTACCCAAACCTAAAAGTCCATAGCTTTCCCTACTCTCCAATCTGCCAAGATACTATCCACAATAAGACATCCATCAGACCCACTTCTTCCCAGTGTGTGCTCACTCTTTGGCCTCCACAGATGCCTTAAACTTCCACTCACCTTTCATTCCTTGTTCTCTCTGCAGTTCAGATCTTCAAGCTATCGCTGCCTTACAGCTCATTCTCTCTGGAGATAACATTCCCATTTGTACCTGCCTCAGAGCTTTCAAGTACATGGTACTGCTCAAGAGTTGTATAGAATCAGCTCCATTTCCACTCTGCCCAAATTCTCATCTCCTCTGAATGCCTACTTTGCATTCTATCCTTCTACTAAACTGGTCCTTCAAAATCTTCATGAAAAATCTAGTCTCAGCTGAGCGTGGTGGATCATGAATTTATTCATGGCACTTGAAAGGCAGAGTCAGGTAACTAAGTTTCAGGCCAGCCTGGTCTATATAATGAGTTCCAAGACAAGCTAGAACTATGGAGACAGACCCTATCTCAAAACAAAACAAACAAACAAACAAAAGAATTAAAAAATGAGCTGGGTTTGGTAGCCTAATCTATAATGCCAGCACTTTTCTTGGCAGAGGAAGGAGAAACAAGAGTTAAAGATCATGGACATCTACATAGAGAGTTCCAGGACACCCTGGGCTGCTGAAAATTATTGGGTTCCATTTTCAATCCCTCTCTACCTTATGTCTTACACAGAGGCTCCCAATAAACCCAGAATTTGGTAATTTGATTACACTAGCCAGTAGCCCCCAATGATCCCCTTCTCTTTGCCTCTTCTGCCCTGGGACTATAGGTTCACTTCCCTACAAGGGTGGATCCAATTCAGGTTCTCAGGCTTATGCATCAAGTACTTAATGGCAGAACTGCCTCCCTAGACCTGACCTATTTTTCTTTGATTTTTTTATTACATTTTAAACTTTATTTGATTTTATGTATACAGATGTTTGCATACATGTGTGTATAAACACCATATGCAAGCTTTATACCCACAAGGATAGAAGAAAGGATTGGATCCCCAAGAACTCAAGTTACACATGGTTGTGGGTTCTGGCAGTCAAGGTATTCTGGAAAAGCAATGACAGTGCTTATCATGGTTTGAATATGCTTGGCCCAGAGAGTGGCACTATTTGGAAGTGTGACCTTGATGGAGTACATATGTCACTGTGGTATGGATTTAAGAACCTTGTCCTAGTGGGATGGAAGTCAGTTTTCTGCTAGTAGCCTTCAGATAAAAAACTAGAAACCTCCACTCCTCCTGCACCATGCATGCCAGGAAGCTGCTATGTTCCTGCCTTGATGATAATGAACTAAATCTCTGAACTCGTAAGGCAGCCCCAATTAAATGTTGTCCTTACAAGAGTTGCCTTGATCATAGTGTCTGTTTAAAGCAATAAAGCCCTATTTAAGACAGTGCTTAACCAATGAACCATCTCTTGTCTTATCTGTTTTATTATATTTTATATATTTATTTTGTGTGCATAAAAGCATGTGTGGGGCCATGTATGTGCCAGGGTAGATGTATGTGATCAGAAAACAGTGTTCAGGAGTAGGTTCACTCTTCCTACAATCTGTTTAGAAAGGATGCGATTCAGGTCCTCAGGCTTGGTCGCCAGCACTTTTCTCCCCTGATCCATTATGCTGACCTAATGGTGTTCTATCTTTCTTAGCTTTTTGCTTTGGTTTGGTTTCTTGTTTGTTTATTTCTTCATTGTTTATTTTCTGTATTTTATCTTAGGATTTCTCAATGTAGACCAGACTGGCCTCCAACTCACAGTGATCCATTTACCTCTGCCTCAGGGATGAAGGTGTGTGTCATCTTGACAGGCCTTCACTACTTTCTTCTTTATAAAACCAGTGTAGCAGGATCCCACTGTACCATGAAAACATATTTCTTGCAGATTTGCTTAAATATTTTCAAGATTTTTCAGGAAAAAACTGATCAGGTAACTGAGACAATGACTCTAGAATGAGGGAATCTGACCACAAAACACACAGTGTAATAAGGAGGGAGATCATGAGGGACAAGAGTCTCTGGCATGCTTAGGAAGAAACCATGTTTCCACATGTCTCTGCTACACCCAAGGCATGCCTGACCATGACAGTCTGGAGACCCTGACTGGATCTATCATAAACCACCTTCCTCTTCCTCTCACTAGCTAAAGCTTCCTCCTCTGTAATTTCACCTTTACTCATTGGAATCCTATTTTCCCTTCAAGATCCAGAGCAAACACCCTGCCATGACTAGTCCTGGAGGAAAATCCAGTCTCCCTTTCCCAGTCACAACAGGAGGTGGAGTCTTGTCTTCCTTCCACAGAGCCTTTTATTCTAAGTACAGCACAGTGCTGAAGACCTCGTTGCCTCTGCAGACAAGACCTAATGTCTCAAATGAACACACCCTGAAATGAAAATGCTTAGTGATTAAGAGAGCTGTAGTCAAGCACTATGTCCTGGCTTTAATTCCCAGAACTGTGAAATTTGAGAAGCAAGAAGAGGTGAGAAGTTACAGTATCTTTTAGAGGGTGAGGCTTTCCTAGCATTTACTGAGACTGTCAATCCTCTCCTGGAGAAAAGGGTTGAGCACAGAGAAGATGAGGGAGTTCCAAGGAAGTCATCCAGACAAAAGACACTCATCACCTTATGGATCAGAAGATGGCCTCATGTTGGATATATGAGTGGAAGCCATGAAAGACCTTTAGTTTTTCTGGAACAAATTAGAGGTAGTAAGCTGTGGAGAAGATGGAAATGAAGGAAAGGAGGGAGAGAGGAAGGTAGAAGAAAAGGAGGAAGGGAGCAAGAGAAAAGAGGAAACCCAGTGGATTAACTAGGGGGCAGGTGGATGAACAAGACCAAGAAGCGTTTGGAGTGTTACCCAGGCCAGGACCCAGCAGTGTGGAGGAACAGGTCCTTGGGCCCAGGCAATTGAAAATCTTCTATCAAGAGGACTGAAAGGAAAAAAAGCTGAGTAGGAAAACGTACGAAATGCTCAGATAAAGGGTGGAATTAACTCAAAAACACTTCAGATGAGATCCAAAGTTTAGCTCTGAATGCACTGGCAGTTCACATGCTTCCCAGCACGCAAGAGCTTTCTCCAAGCTAGTTCTCTGAGATTGAATGCCATGGTAGGAAATCATGTGGACAAAAGAAATCAAGAGACTGGACTCAAAATGCAGGTGGGTTCGTTTCAGAGAACCTGATAAGAACTCACACTATGCAAGCAAGCTTCTATTATAGACGAGGAACCTTTCCCAAGAAGCTGAGGAAAGCAGGGGAAGGAGCTATGTGCAGGAGCAGGATACTAAAGGGTTCTTTGCAAACAGATTTGGCCGTTGGCAGTCATATTGTGTCTCAAGAGTTCAAAATGGGTGCATAGCATTGCTGTGTTCATGATGTTTGCACAGATGATGGGTTTGTCTTGGGACCTCTTAAGGAATTTCTGTTATATAGGTAACTCGTTCCACATCTCTGCAAGAACAGTAAAGTGCTATTAGACACTGAGTCATCTACATATCCCACACCCTCCCAAACTTCCAACCTCACCACACAGGTTTTCTATTAGAAAGGAGACAATGCCTCACTACTTATTTCTGGTTGCCCTGGAACTCACTTTGTACCAGGCTGTCCTCAAACTCACAAACCTGTCTGGTCTGCCTCCCAGTATTGGTATTAAAGATAAGTGTCTCTATCCACTCTTTTGAAGCTAAATACATTTTAATAGAAAAGAAAATGCAAAATAACTTGTTTCAGAAAACAGAAATAGTTAATCCTTTAGCAGGCATCAGAACTTGCTTTGTCCTTAGATCATGGTCGATGCTTGTGAGTGCACTCGCAATTCATCCCCTCTTCACTACTGACACTGCAGTGAGGTGGAAGCAGGTCATTGAGGGAGAAAAAGATCAACTACCACATCTCAGAATAAACAGTTATCTTTAAATCCAGCATTTCTTAAGTCTATCTTGTGTGTTATGCAAAATTATGCTTTATCATAATTTTGTTGATGGTATAGGGATGGAAACCCGGTCACTGGCACAGCACTGAGGTCCACACTCTGCAGACCACAGTGCTTCTCCCCAGGGTACAAGTGCTAACAGAAATGCAGCCAATGGAAGATCCACCTTTGCAACCATCACTGCAGGAACCCACGCTCAGTAGCTACCTGCCTGCCCACAGAAGCACAGCATATGTTACCCTATTAGAGAAGTAGAGAGAATTTTGACAAATGTTTTTTCAGCATCTAATGAAATGACCATGTGGTTTTTTTCTTTGATATTGTTTATGCAGTGGATTACATTGATGGATTTCCTTATATTGAACCATCCCTGCATCCCTGGGATGAAGCCTACTTAATCATGGTGAATGATCGTTTTGATGTGTTCTTGGATTTGTTTGGCAATAATTTTATTGAGTATTTTTGCATCAATATTCATAAGAGAAATTGGTCTGAAATTTTCTTTGTCGGATCTTTGTGTGATTTTAATATCAGCATAACTGCGGTTTCATAGAATGAGTTGGGTAGTGTTCCTTCTATTTCTAATTTGTGGAATAGTTTGAAAAGTATTGATGTTAGGTCTTCTTTGAAGGTCTGACAGAATTCTGCACTAAAACCATCTGGACCTGTACTTTAAGAATTTCAATGAACACTTCTATTTCTTCAGGGGTTATACGATGGTTTAGATGGTCTATTTGATCCTGATTTAATTTTAGTATTTGGTATCTGTCTAGGAAATTGTCCATTTCCTCCAGGTTTTCTAGTTGTGTTGAATACAAGCTTTTGTAATATGATTTGATGATTTTTTGAATTTCCTCAATTTCTGTTGTTATATCTACCGTTTCATTTCTGATTTTCTTGATTTGGATACTGTCCCTGTGCCCTCTGACTAGTCTGGCTAAGGGCTTATCTATCTTGTTGATTTTCTCAAAGACCCAACTCCTAGTTTTGCTGTTCCTTTGTATGGTTCTATTTGTTTCTACTTGATTGATTTCAGCCCTGAGTTTGATGATTTCCTGCCTTCTACTCCTCTTGGGTATATTTGCTTCTTTTTGTTCCAGGGCTTTCAGGTGTGCCATTAAGCTGTTGGTGTATGCTGTCTCCCGTTTCTTTTTGGTGGCACTCAGGGCAATGAATTTTCCTCTTAGCACTGCTTTCATTGTATCCCATGAATTAGGGTATGTTGTGCCTTCATTTTCATTAAATTTTCAAAAGTCTTTGATTTCTTTCTTTATTTCTTCCTTGACCAAGGTATCATTGAGTAGAGCATTGTTCCACTTCCATGTGTATGTGGGCTTTCTGTTGTTTTTGTTGCTATTGAAGACCACCCTTTTTCCATAGTGATCTGATAGGAGACATGGGATTAGTTTGATCTTCTTATATCTGTTGAGATCAGTTTTGTGACCAATTATATGGTCGATTTTGGAGAAGGTACCATGAGGTGCTCAGAAGAAGGTATATTCTTTTGCTTTAGGATGAAATGGTGTGTGTGTGTGTGTGTGTGTGTGTGTGTGTGTGTGTGTGTGTGTGTGTGTAATCTGTTAGATCCATTTCATCCAAAGCTTCAATTAGGTTTTTTTTCTATATTTTTTTATTTACATTCCGAATGATTTCCCCTTTCCCGGTTTCTCCCTCCCCGAATGTCCCATAAGCCCTCTTCCCTCCCCTTGTTCCCCATTCAACCCCGTCTCGCTTCTCTGTCCTGGTATTCTCCTATATCCAGTCTTTCCAGAACCAGGCTTCAATTAGTTTTACTGTGTCCCTGTTTAGTTTCTGCTTTCCTGATCGGTCCATTACCGAGAGTGGGGTGTTGAAGTCACCCACAATTATTGTGTGAGGTGCAATGTGTGCTTTTAACTTTAGTAAAGTTTCTTTTATGAATGAAGGGTACCCTTGCATTTGGAGCATAGATGTTCAGAATTGAGAGTTCTTCTTGGTGGATTTTTCCTTTGACCAGTATGTAGTGTCCGTGTTTGTTTTTTGTTTTTTTGTTTTTTTTTTTTTTGATGACGTTAGGTTGAAAGTCAATTTTATCTGATATTAGGATAGCTACTCCAACTCGTTTCCTGGGACCATTTGCTTGTAAGAGTGTTTTCCAGTCTTTTACTCTGAGGTAGTGTTTGTCTTTGACACTGAAGTGCGTTTCCTGCATGCAGCAAAATGCTGGGTCCTGTTTATGTATCCAGTCTGTTAGTCTATGTATTTTGATTGGGGAATTGAGACCATTGATGTCAAGAGATATTAAGGAATAGTGATTACTGTTTACTGTTATTTTTGATGCTATCTTTATGTTTGAGTGGTTATCTACTTTTGGGTTTGATGAAAGAAGGTTACTATCTCATTTTTTCCAGGGTGTAGTTTCCCTCCTTGTATTGGTGATTTCCACCTATTATCCTTTGCAGGACTGGTTTTGTGGAAAGATATTGTGTAAATTTGGTTTTATCATGGAATATCTTGGTCTCTCCATCTATGGTGATTGAGAGTTTTGCTGGGTATAGTAGTCTGGGCTGGCATTTGTGTTCTCTTAGAGTCCGTATGAGATCTGTCCAGGATCTTCTAGCATTCATAGTCTCTGGTGAGAAGTCTGATGTAATTCTGATAGGTCTTCCTTTATATGTTACTTGGCCTTTTTCTCTTACTGCTTTTAATATTCTTTCTTTGTTTAGTCCATTTGGTGTTTTGATTATTATGTGACGGGAGGTATTTCTATTGTGGTCCAGTCTGTTTGGAGTTCTGTAGGTTTCTTTTATGTTCATGGGCATCTCTCTCTTTAGGTTAGGGAAGTTTTCTTCCATAATTTTGTTGAAGATATTTACTGGCTCTTTAAGTTGCAAATCTTCACACTCATCTATACCTATAATCCTTAGGTTTGGTCTTTTCATTGTGTCCTGGATTTCCTGGGTGTTTTTGGTTACAAGCTTTTTGCATTTTGCATTTTCTTTCATTGTTAAGTCAATGCTTTCTATGGTATCTTCAGCATCTGAGATTCTTCTATCTCTTGTAATCTGTTGTTGATGCTTGCTTCTATGATTCCTGATTTCTTCCCAAGGTTTTCTATCTCCAAAGTTGCCGCCCTTTATGATTTCTTAGTTGTTTCTACTTCCTTTTTTAGATCCTGGATGTATTTGCTCAGTTCCTTCACTTGTTTGTGTTTTCCTGTAATTCTTTCATATATTTTTGTTTACTCTTTCAGGACTTCTGCCTGTTGACCCAAGTTCTCCTGTATTTCTTTAAGTGATTTTTGTGTTTCCTCTTTATGGGCTTCTATCTGTTGACCCATATTCTCCTGCATTTCTTTAAACGATTTTTGTGTTTCCTTTGTAAGGTCTTCTACCTGTTGATTCATGTTCTCCTGTATTTCTTTAAGAGATTTATTTAAGTCCTTCTTGAAATCCTCTAATAGGATCATGAGAAGTGATTTTAAATCCAGATCTTGCCTTTTGGGTGTGATGGGGTATCCAGGACTTGCTGCTGTCAAAGAGTTGGGTTCAGATGGTGCCATATCACCTTGATTTCTGTTAGTAACGTTCCTATCTTTGTCTTTTGCCATCTGGTTATCTCTGGCGCTAGTTGGTCCTGCTGTCACTGGCTGGTGCTTGAACCTCCTGTGAGCCTGCAAGGCTATTTCTGCACCCCTGGATGACCGGGTTTCCCCCGGCACCAATTGCTGAGTGGCTGCCCTGCTCCTGGGTGTCTTTGGAGCCCTGGTGTGCCTTGCCCCAAGTGATGTTGTACTTGGGATAACTCTGTGTATCTGGAGTCTCTGTCTGGCCTATCACCAGAGCAAAGGTGGCGGAGGCTGCTGTGCTCCCTCCAGGCACGGGTCACTCTGCAGGGCAGATGTTCCACAGCAGAGCTAGCACACAGATGACCACAGAGCTGCCCAGCTCTTGGGCGCAGGCAGCACCCTAGCTGGCTGTGTTGCAAGCAATGTTATGCTCAGTTATCTCTGTTGAAGGTATTTACTGGCCCTTTAAGTTGCAAATCTTCACTCTCATCTATACCTATAATCCTTAGGTTTGTATCCAGTCACTTTGCTGAAGTTGTTTATCAGGTTTATGAGTGTTCTGGTTGAGTTTTTTGAGTTTTAGCCACCTTTAAACCCATTTTTATCAAAATCTTCCCCAACTATTTGGAAACTGAAGTTGTATTTTCAGATTAGTTTTGGGGGCACTGTTTTACATATTGCAGGCTAGCCTCAAATTTATTTGGTAGTCAAGATTGATCTTGAACTTCACATCCTACTGCCTCCCTCTCCTGAGTATCAGGATTGAAGACACTTGCCATCACAGCAAGTTGATATGCTTCTTCACTGTGATAAATACTGACAAGTATTGATGGGTCACAATATTGGACTTTGTTTTAAAATACTCTAACCAAGAGATAAGAAAATGGGAAAGATGGGATAAGATTGGGTGTGAATGTTCATGCCAGGGCACATGTGCAGAGTCCAGAGACAACATTCTGGGGTTGGTCTTTCCTTCCAACAATAATCTGACATTATAAGTCAGTTGATCAATTTGCCTGGCAAAAAAGTTTAATCTACTGAGCATGTTTCCAGACCGAAATTAACAATTATTAGTATTGGATAAATATGAGTGCAGAGAAATTCACTCTGCTACTCCTTGCTTTTCTATTTATAACTTTTCCACAATAAAGGATAAAGTAAACAAGATCAATGTATATACTGGAAACTCCTGAGTACATCCAGTGTTATTTCATCCTTCAACTTCACACACTTATTATCAATAGCCTGAAGTACAGCTCTATTTGTTTGCCACCTCAAACTGTGCTTATAAATGAAATCTACATCCTGTTCTTTCTCACTACAGTAAAACTACCTGTCTAAACAAGCACGCATAAACTCTATTGTTCCCGCAGTGTTTTCTTATCTCTGAAATGGCAATACTGTTCCATCAGTTGCTCATATTGTTAATTTGGGAGTCATCTTTGACTCTTCTCTTTCTCCATGACATATATCAACAAATACATTCTGACTGATCACTTCTCACCACCTTGCTGAGAGCAGTCTTCCCTGACATTTTACCCTGAGCTGTTACAAAAGCCTTTTCTCTAGCCTCCTTGATTCTATCTTTGTCCTTAGCACCTGTAGATCCAAGTAGTAAAATTCTGTAAGGTCCAAGTAGTTCATTGAAGAACATCACCTGGGATATGGAGATGTAACAGCAGGTAAAAACACCTGCTGCCAAGACAGACAACCCAAGTTCAGTCCCTAAATACCTTTTGGAAGAAAGTCAAAATGGACTCCCTTAAATTGTTCTCTGACCTTAGGCATACCATGCCACTATGTCACCTCAGAATAAGTAAATAAATGTTACAAAAATTAATTTTAGGTGTTGAAAGAATGGCTTAGTAATTGAGTGTGTACTGTTCTTGTAGAGGGCCAATGTTATGATCCTAATCCCCGTGCCAGCTGCTTCAAAGATATCTGTCATCAAGCTTCATGGGATCTTACAACCTCTTTTGGCCTACCAGGCACCTGGAGCACATGGATAGACAGACAGACAGACAGACAGACACACACACACACACACACACACACACACACACAAACTTTGCCTCAACTACTGCCTACTACACAGTTGGAATTATCTTCCATGTAATTATATCAATTAAGTTGGAGAGGGAGACAGCCCCCTAATGATTCCCTATGCCACAGATCTTTACAATCCCCAGAAACTTCCTACTTCCTACAGGAGTGGTAGCTAGTCTGTTACACTATGAACAAATTGGATTTGACAAGATTAGTTGATTTCATACACAAATCAAATCACTAAGCTTCTTCTTTAAATGAGTGAGTTCTGGAACTATAATCCAGCCCTCACAAGGCTCAAGCAGGGGTGTTGCTAGTTTTCAGGCCAACCTGGGATGCATTTTAAGACTTATCTCAAAAAGAAGAGAGAAATTCAAACTATTGGGGAGATGCATGTTAGAAATTAGATGAAATGGAGTAAAGAGGTGAAAGGTTGTACTTGAGGAATAGATGCTCAGCAGCTGAGAACTGAGGTTGTTAAGTTAGTTCAGTGGCACAGGTAGTCAGTCTGATTCCAAACCCTGGCTTGGCAGCTCACACGTGTCTGTATATCTCATTCAAGAGAATCAGACATTCTCTTAGACATACATGTAGGTAAAACACCCATATACATAAAATAATAAAACCAAGTCTTAAAAAGGCAAAAGTTACCTTATTAAATTTCTAGCAGAAGTTGAGACATATATTTCAAGTAAGGATCTGGGCTTCTCTGAACAAATTTCTGTACTCCTCGAGAAATCAAAGGTAATTTTCAGCTCTGGTGGTCCAACTAGAAAGTATCAACAGTCATGCCACACATTAAGCTATTTAATACACCATCAGTTCCCAAACCACAGAGTTACAGGATCTTCCTCCATAGGGCTCAATACAAATCATACTTCACAGAATATAAAGCAATAGAGGTTGAAGAGATGGGTCAGTGTGTGAGTACCTGTCATGCAAGTATGAGGAACTGAACTTAATGAAAGCCTTTCCATGAAAAAATGTAACTAAATCAAGGTACAGGATTAATTTGGTAATATCAAAACTAGGGAAGTAGAGACAAGAGGATCCCCTGGAGCTCATCAATCAGTCAGTGTAGCTAAATACTGACATCAGGTTCATGGACAGTCTTTTCTTGTCATCATCATCACCATCATAGACATGTTGTCAAGCAAGCACAGACTAAATAAATAAATATAGGGTTTTTTTTTTAAATTTAAAGTATCAAGGCAGTGATGCCACATGTCTTTAATCCCAGCACTCCAGTTGTAAAAGCACATTTCTCTCTCAGTTGGAACTAGCCGGGTATATGCAGCAAGTTCCAGGACAAACAGGGTTATACAGAGAAACCATGTCCCAAAATCAAACAAAAAATATCAAGTAAATTAGAGGACTAGAGAGATGTTTCAGTGGATATGAATGTTTCCTGCTCTTGGAGAATACAAGTTAATTTCCTAGCAACCAAAATAGACACCTCACAATCATCTGTAACTCCCTCATAAGGTGACCAGAAGCCCTCCTCAGGCCTCTGTGGGCACTGCACTCACATGTGCCAATGCCTACCTGCCCACACATATGAACATATCAATAAGGATTAAAAATGTAAAAAATATTTTAAATGTCAAGGTAGAGAACAATTGATGAAGACAATCAATATTGATGTCTAACCTCATACTCATGCTCACAAGTGTGTGTATACATGGAGAAGAACATGTACACATACCCATGCACACAGAGAAACATTCATTTACACACACACACACAAGCACTGAAAGAAAATGAACTAAGTTCACAAAACTTCTGACTGGGAAATCTTAAGAACAATGACATTTCATTGATCCAAATAATTTCAGTTAATGGATTTGAGTAGAAGAAACATCAATTCCATGTAAGTAGGATCATGCAATATAAGGATACTTACATTAGACAGAGTCTATCAATGTAAAAAACAGGAATGTAGCCTTGCTGCAACTTAGGATCCTTAGCAAGATTCTGACACAGTTGGGAATTGGCATTCCAGAGACTATCCTTCACATCCTAAAAAGAACAGTGAGAAATCGAAGGGTGAGAATGTTGTCAACAGTTCTCTGAGAGCAATAGAATTTATTTGTATGGTTGTTGGAATGAGTAAGTCCCTCATAGGCTCAGGTTTTAAACATGTGGTCACCATTTGGTAGTGGTGTTTGGAGAGGGTAGGGATAGCACAGCCTTGCTGGAAGATTATATAATGTGGGCTTTAAGGATTCACAGCCTTGCCTTACTTCAAGTTTGCTCTCCCTGCTTCATGCTTGCAGTAGAAGCTGTTCTCTATCACCTTCATTTTCCTGCTGCCATGCCTTTCTGCCGTGATGAACTTGTATCCGTTTAGAACCAGAAGTCCATATAAACTCTACATAAGTTGCTTTTTATCATGGAGATTATATCACAGCAACACAAAAGTAGCTCATACGAGGAGAAATTTTCATTTCTCTTAGAGTTCATGAGTATTATAGTATATGTTTGAAATAACAGCACTGAAGAGACTGATGCAGTGTGGTAGTTTGAATATGCTTGACCCACGGACTGAAGCTATTGGAGATGTGGTCTTGTTAAAGTGGGTATAGTCTTGCTGCAGGAAATGTATCATTTTAGGTGTGGGCCTTGAGACCCTTCTCCTAGCTGCTTGGAAGCCAGTCTTCTGGCTGCTTTCCAATCAACATGTAGAACTCTCAGCTCCTCCAGCAAATTCTGCCTATATGATGCCATGCTTTCCACCATGATGATAATGGACTCAACCTCTGAAACTGTAAGTCAGTATCAATTAAATGTTGTTCTTCATAAGAGTTTCCTTGGTAAGCAACACTAAGATTCCACCTCACATCCTGTTATACCACTCCTGGGCATATACCCAGAGCCTTTACCTGCATGCAATAAGGACACATGCTCCACTATGTTCATAGCAGCCTTATTTATAATAGCCAGAAGCTGGAAAGAACCCAGATGTCCCTCAACGGAAGAATGGATTCAGAAGATGTGGTATATCTACACAATGGAATACTACTCTGCAATTAAAAACAATGAATTCACGAAATTCCTAGGCAAATGTTCAGAACTGGAAAATATCATCCTTAGTGAGGTAACCCAATCACAAAAGAACACACATGGTATGCAGTCACTGATAAGGGGATATTAACCCAGAATCTCAGAATACCCTAGACACAATTCGCATATCAATAGATTTCTAAGAAGATGGAAGGAGAGGCCCCTGGTCCTGGAAAGACTGGATGTAGGGGAATGCCAGGACAGAGTAACGAGAGGGGGTTGAATGGAGAAAAGAGGGAAGGAAGGGGGCTTATGGGAATTTCGGGGAGGGAGGAAACAGGAAAGGAGAAATGATTTGGAATGTAAATTAAAAAAAATAAAAAGAAAAAAAAAGAAACAGGATGAAGATACAAGCCATGCAGATGCAGGGAAAGAGCAGTCTGTGCAGAAAAAATGAGGGAATCTTCTGGGACTATATGGTGTGCTCGTGAGACAGCATGTGCATCTTTCCTTCTGTTAATCCCACAAGTGCAGAAGAAAAACACACCCACAATTTAAAGTTAAAGTTGAAATAATCTTTCATTAAATACTTTCCAGGTCAACTATCTGTACCCAGAAAATAGCTAGAACTCAAGATTTGCATGGATTTTAAAAGGCAAACAACATATTTCATCTCATATCCATCAAGTACAAACAGAGGCAAGCATATATACTCAATTATTTCCTGCATCCTATTGTGTTCCCTGCTCACATGACTCCCATATACATGTGATCAATCCACTACAGTGTAGTTTGTACAAACAAACAAGAATAAATGAGAAGTTATCATTAACTTCAAACAGAACTCTTATCCTACAAGGTACATTTTTAATATGTTGGTCTCTTCCTTCTTTCCTTCCTTTTTCACTTCCTTCCTTCCTCCCTCCCTCCCATCCTTCCTTCTTTCTTTCCTTATGTTCTTCCTTCCTTTCTGAAATGCATCTTCTAACTTAGGAAATTTTCAATTTCCTCCTTTTTTTCTTCTAAATACTTCCATTACAGGTATGTACCACTATACCTGACCAGAATAATATTTTTAAACTAATTAATTTTATTATTGTTTCATGTTATGGGTTTTGATAGCTTGTAAGTCTATACATAACATACAAATATATGACCCAAGTATTCCAGAAGATGGCATAGGTTCTCTTTGAACATCAGGAACTGACATTTATGAACTCCTATGTTGTTGCTGGGAATTAAACCTGTGTCTTCAGCAAGTTCACCTGCTGGTCTTAACCAATGAGACCTCTCTGTAGCCCTACATCAATTCTTTAAATTTTAAATGATTTATTGAATAATGTCCTGGAAGAAGTATGTATATAGGAGTATAGGATCCTGTGCAGAGCAAAAGAGGGCCTCAGATCTTCAGGAGCTGAAGTTGCACGCAGTTGTGAGTGCTTTGGTCTGAACTCAAGTTCCAGAGGAGACCACTATGTGCTCTGAACTGCTAAACCAACTTCCCAGCCCTTAAAATTAATTTTTAATCACTCCATTGATGTATTTGTTTATTTATTTATTGCATGTATACATGCATGTTGATATCATACTGTACTAAATCCTCTATTTTTTTCTGGAAAGTGATACCTTATGGAGAAAAAGGTTGCAGAAATAATTTGCACTGTGGAGTGTTTGCAACACTGAACTTGGGGGTACAAAGTGCCACCTTCCCAAATGCTTAACAACAGGACCAGTCTTTGCCCTGGCTGGTCCAGTTTTGCTTTACACAGAGACTCATTATGTAGCCATGGCAGGTCTGAACTCACAGATATTCACCTGACTCTACCTACAAGAGTTTATATTAGAGATATGTGCTACAAAACTGCCTGGTGTAGTATATTACATTAGATTTTGATTAGATCATTTTATTCTGCATTTTAAAAATTATGTTTCCATAGCAGGCATTTTGCTACATGCCTGTCATTATAGCTTTGGCAGGCAGAGCCTTGAAAATTTCAAGAAGTTCTAGATGGGTTTATTTTACATTGATATTTCCAATCCAGCCAGGAATATGTAATGAGATTCTATGGTTTAAAAATTAAAGTACTCCTAGGCAAATGGTCAGAACTTGAAAATATCATCCTTAGTGAGGTAACCCAATCACAAAAGAACACACATGGTATGCAGTCACTGATAAGGGGATATTAACCCAGAATCTCGGAATACTCTAGACACAATTCGCATATCAATAGATTTCCAAGAAGATGGAAGCAGAGACCCCTGGTCCTGGAAAGACTGGATGTAGGGGAATACCAGGACAGAGAAGCAAGAGGGAGTTGAATGGGAAACGGGGGAGGGAAGAGGGCTTATGGGACTTTCGGGGAGGGGGGAACCAGGAAAGGGGAAATCATTGGGAATGTAATAAAAAAATATAGAAAATAAATAAAAAAAACAAAAACAAAAACTGCAAAGCTTCTGTAAGGGAAAGGACACCGTCAATAGGACAAAACGGCAACCAACAGATTGGGAAAAGATCTTTACCAATCCTACATCTGATAGAGAGCTAATATCCAATGTATACAAAGAACTCAAGAAGTTAGACTCCAGAGTGTCAAATAACCCTATGAAAAATGGGGTACAGGACTAAACAGGGAATTCTCAACTGAGGAAACTTGAATGGCTCTGAAGCTCCTAAAGAAATGTTCAGCATCCTTAGTTATCAGGGAAATGCAAATCAATACAACTCTGAGATTCCACCTCACACCAGTCAGAATGACTAAGATGAAAAGCTCAGGGGCTAGCAGATGCTGGAGAGGATGTGGAGAAAGAGGAATACTTCTCCATTGCTGATGGGATTGCAAGATGGTAAAACCACTCTGGAAATCAGTTTGGTGGTTCCTCAGAAAATTAGACATAGTACTACCTGAGGACCCAGCTATACCACTCCTGGGCATATACCCAGAAGATGCTCCAACATGCAATAAGGACATATGCTCCACTATGTTCATAGCAGCCTTATTTATAATAGCCAGAAGCTGGAAAGAACCCAGATGTCCTTCAACTGAGGAATGGATACAGAAAACGTGGTATATATATACACAGCGGGGTACTATTCACCTATTAAAAATAATGAATTCATGAAATTCTTGGGCAAATGAATGGAACTAGAAAGTATCATCATGAGTGAAGTAACCCAATCACAAAAGATCACACATGGTATGCACTCACTGATAAGTGGATATTAGCCCAAAAGCTCAAAATAAACATGTTACAATTCACAGACCACAGGAAGATCACGAAGAAAGTAGACCAAAGTGGGGGTGATTTGGTTCCCCCAAAATAGGAACAAAAAGGGAACAAATCGCAGGAACAAGTATGTAGACAAAGAATAGAGCAGACACTGAAGGAAAGGCCACCCAGAGACAGTCCTACCTGGGGATTCATCCTATAAACAGTCACCAAACCCCGAAACTACTACGGATGACAAGAAGTGCATACCGAAAGGAGTCTGTTATGGTTGTCTTTTGGAGGGGCCCTGCCAGAGCCTTACAGATACAGAGGTGAATACTAGCAGCCAACCATTGGTCTGAGCGTGGGGTTCACTATAGAGGAGTTGGAGGGCAGACTGGAGGAGCTGGGGGGTGGGGGTTGCAGCCCCACAGGAAGAACGACAATGTCAGCCAACTAGATGCCCCAGGGCTCCCAGGGACTAAGCCATCAACCAAGGGGTACACATGGTTCCAGCCAAAAGATTGGCAGAGGAATGCCTTGTCGGGCATCAGTGGGAGGAGAGGTCTTTGGTCCTGTGAAGGCTCAATAGAGGCCCCAGTGTGGGGAAATCGAGTGGGGGTCATGGGAGTGGGTTGGGTGGAGGAGCATATTCTTGGAGGCAGGAGGTGGGAGGATGGGTTGGGGGTTTTCAGGGAGGGGGGAAACCGGGAAGGGGTATAACATTTGAAATGTAAATGAAGAACACATTCAATAAAATAGAAAAAAAAAAACAAAAAAAAGTCCTCACTAATCAGAGAAATGCAAATCAAAACGACCCTGAGATTCCACCTCACACCAATCAGAATGGTTCAGATGAAAAACTCAAGTGACAACATGTGCTGGCAAGGATGTGGAGAAAGAGGAACATACCTCCATTGCTGGGGGAATGCAAACTGGTACAACCACTCCGGAAATAAATCTGGGGTTCCCAAGAATATGAAATAGTTCTACCTGAAGATCAACTCTTCATATAACTCTTGGGCATATACCCAAAAGATGTCCCACCATACCACAAGGATACATGCTGTGTCATGTTCAAAGTTATTGTAATTGTATAAATAACAAGGTTAATTCTGAGATATCAGGTACAAATTCAGCAGTCTCTGCATGCAAAATAACTCTTCATACATGTAAAGAATCAGTAATTATGTTTAGTATTTTGGATTAATCTAATAATACCATGTGGATTGCACATAATTCTGATTTTTGAACTGAGGTATACGGATTTTGATCACCTTGCTTATTTTGTCTGACTTGTAACCTATCATTTCCATCTTGTTTACATCAGTATAGAATGTTGGTGCCTCTGGAATTGATGTTCTCTGTACAATGCATGGAAAAATCCAAATGGATCTTTATATAAAATGTATAGGCTTCCTATTCAGATATTTGTCATTAATTTCACCTACATAGTTACTACACACTCTTTGCCAATCTTCATTGATCACCCACAATGACATAATCTCAGCATTTATAAGAAATACAACAATTTTGGCCAGATCTGTTCCTGACAATTGATGTGATCTTGTTCTACCTTTTGTAATTAATTCAGAAATCTTTTCTGTATATGTCTACATTTTTTGCTTTGTTAATGAGCTAAGAAAATCCATCCCATAGCACTATCTTCCCTTTGCATAATGAGTCACTGCTTTGAAAGCAAAAGGACCAGAAGAGATCAAGTTTAGGAGCAATTCAATCCACATATACCCCATACAGTTATTGTTCTACATGAGTTAACTCTTTTTCTGTTTCAGCTGTTACACATCTTGAACTGTTTGAATCTGAATCTCCTTTAATATTTGAAACAAATTACTTAGTTCATATATGCTTAATCCAGTTGTAGGCCTCAGCAAA
The DNA here is from genome assembly GCA_036184795.1 of Tokudaia tokunoshimensis. Classification (NCBI taxonomy): domain Eukaryota; kingdom Metazoa; phylum Chordata; class Mammalia; order Rodentia; family Muridae; genus Tokudaia; species Tokudaia tokunoshimensis. The sequence goes on along the minus strand of BTHU01000005.1, from coordinate 105,930,733 downwards.
TTATTATTTTACCATTAATTTTTAAAAAGGTTAAGAGGGGCTAGAGAGATGGCTCAGCAGTTAAGAGCACTGACTGTTCTTCCAGAGGTCCTGAGTTCAAATCCCAGCAACCACATGGTGGTTCACAACCATGTGAAATGAGATTTGACGCCCTCTTCTGGTGTGTCTGAAGACAGCTACAGTGTACATATATATTTACAAATATATATTACATATATAAGTATATATATAATAAATAAATCTTTTTTAAAAAAATTTGTTAAGAGTTTGTAATAGGTCCCTATGGATCTCCACCTTTTGTGGGTGTACTTTTTCATGATTGATTCTACAACCAAAATAATTAAGTGAGTCTCCCCTTGATAAATTTTTTGAAGCAATCTATAACCCACAGGATGGCAAAATAATTTGTGTTACCTTAAACATATTCCCTATGACATCTTCAACAGAAACAGTCAACAAAATATTATACATATAATGATAAATTATAAATTGAGGAAATTGCTTACAAATAATTAAGTATTTGTTGAACAAATTATTGACATGAAGTTGGACTATTTAACATTCCCAGTAGAAGTACCTTTGAATGGTATATTTTCATTGAAACACTACTGTTCAGTATATATATTAAGAAAACAAAACTTACCCTATCTTACTCATGGAAGGTTATTGTGAAAAAGCAATCTTTCAGGTCAACTATTAGTGGACATGATATTGGTAACAAAGAAGGTAAAGATTCTAGGCTGTAAAGGACCCATTATTAGAATTACTTTATTAACTATTCTTAAATGGTTTATCATACTCCATTTACCTGATTTCCTTTTTACAATTAACACAAGGGAATTCCATGGGCTGGTAGACTCTTCTATATATTCGGCCCCCAGTTGGTCTTGTACTAGATGTTCAAGTGCCTGCAATTTTTCTTTTATGGGCCACTGCTCTTGTCATACAGGTCTGATTGATAACCATTTTAGAGACATGGTTTTTGGTATGTCAGCAGTGGCTGTTTTTATAAATTTGGAAACTCAATTCCTGTCATGCCCTGTGTTTTGATAATGGGGACAGCTGTTGGTTGCTCTTGATCACACAAATCAATACCTTCCCCAGGTGCATCTGCATTATCACTCTAAATGTCCTCATTTGCTGTCACTGAAGTTGAAGGAATATTTATTTGAGTATCCCTTGCTGTAAAACAGTCCTTCCTCATACATTTATGGATACATCAGCCACATAAGATCTCAACTTCCCTGTTTGCCCTTCTGGTACAACATAGTTAATCCATTGGACACTTTGTCTTATTTGGAATAATTTGTCAATTCTATAAACTGAGTCTAAACCTTCTGAAGTTGCCAATATATACCCCAAGTCTTTTGGGAAGGGATACTAACATCAGCTCCTATATCCACCAAACATATTTAAACACAATTCATTTGTACCATTAATTTGGGTCTCTGATCATTAAACACTGTTTTCCAGAACACACAATTTTCTGTATTCCCCAAAGTCCCTGTCCTTTCTACTGGAGAGACCTTGCCCATTATGTAAGGAAACAAAAACAGATGAATTCTGTCCCCTGTATTAATTTCTAAATGCTTTTTTCACATGTGACATGATTTCAATTTCTTGCTCTCCCCATCTACTATTCCCAGATGCACAATAAATCCTTGAGAAGTTAATCCACTTGTTCCCTAGACCATTTCCACTGTCTCTGAGGATAAAAGACTATACACACCAGTGCTTAATTTGTAACATTAAACTTTTGGAGATACTATAAGAGGATTATCTATGGCCAGATCAATCAAAAGCTGCACTGCCTTCTGTAATATACTTAAGATCATAAATACTAAGTTTTGATTTTTTTGTCTGGTTGGTACTTCATAATTGACCAAAGGAAGATGGCTCATATTGTTTGCTGCAGGGCCTTGAGTTGACAAGACCTCAGTTTATTTCCTGATGGTAAGAGTGTATCTCAGATGTCTTTCTTGGAGCTACAATCCTTTCCTCAGTTGCTACAACACCCTGGAAGCCATTGAGGTTCATATCAGCCACAACCTGCTTGTGCTTTTCTATGAATACCATATTCTCCAGAGTCAATGTACCTGCTATTTTGACCTCTGAATCTTAGAATTTCTTTCCAAATAACCATATTACCACAATTAAAGCATTGGGCATTTTGATGCCTGAGACTTCTCAATATAATTTGCCATAGGATATTGGCATGAGGCTCCTGAGAACCAATACCAGTTGCCTCTCTTATCCATTCATTTATCAAGGGTCCTAGTGTGTTCAACGGCCTGATTGCTCTCTTACATTCAGTATTTCCATTTTCAAATACCAAGACCTCTATCAGTGACTGCATGGTTTCAAGTTCTGATATGTCTCTATTTACAGATGAACCCAATCTCTGTAAGAAATTATTAAATGATTCTTAAAGACCCTGCAATTTCTTAATAAATGAAGCAATTTATTTCCTCACTCCTCAATCATATAGCAAGCTCTACAGCCACAACAGATCCAGAGGTCCTGAGTTCAATTCCCAGCAACCACACGGTGGATCACAACCATCTGTAATGGGATCTGAACCCTCTTCTGGTGTGTCTGAAGATAGCATACAGTGTACTCATATACATAAAATAAATAAATAAATCTTTAAAAAATAAATAAAAGACCAGATTTGCTCTTGTAAGTTAGCATAATGCCTTTCACCAAGCAGTTTGTCTTTAGTGACATTTATTTTTCTTGACATATTACACAGTTCTATTTTTGTGGCTTTGTGCCTCTACCATGAAAACTATTGTAATTGCTGACCAGCTTCCAGAAATATTGAAAGTAATCCACCACTCCCTTCCAATCCTGCAGAATAGCTCTACGCTGAGTTACTCAGCTACTTAAAATTTTATTAAGACATAAAAAATTCAAGTCAAATCATACAATAGCCTTTTTAAAATGCTTTATATGTAGCATTTCTATTGGGCTTCATGCCTACTCACTATAAGCCTGACCATGATAATTAGCAGGTACATGCTTCACAAAGACTGGGAAAGCTGAAGTTGTTTGTGTAGCACCAAGCAAATCCTCTGGCAGTACATTTGGATGAACACTATCCCTTTGTTCCTTTACCATCTTCTGCTCTTCCTGGCTCCTTGTCCCATTGGTGGCATAGGCACCTGGCAATGCAAGTACATAAAACAGGGCAGGGCAGAAGTTTGCCTTCCAACCTAATTTGCTTCCTTCTTTCATACAGCAGTAAATATCTGTCTCAGACAACAAGATTGAACACTGTTGTTTTTCTCCCACAGGCTCTTTTTGCTTTCCAAATACTTGTACCTCTATCTGCAAACTAATTGCATAGACAACTTTGCAATCCTTTCTAACACAAGAGAATTGGTAGAACCTTCTGGGTTTTCAGCTTCCTCCCAATCTTTTTCAAAGTTGTATACATGTAGTCTATGAAGTAAAAGTCTGGGATCAAGGCAGGAGACTTCCCAGCAGCAGCACCTTCTATTTTGCCAACCTCCTTAAACATCATTCCCAACCCAACAAAACCTACTTTTTCCTCTACTACTTTAGAAGTAGTGTTACCCATTATGCCTAAGTCAACTAGAACACCAACTGTATGCTTAGACTTTCCAAAACCTACTATAATGAGGGTTCTTAGCTACGTCAACCTTCCTTTTAGCCTACCTACCAGAGATAAGTGGAAAGTGAGATTAATAGGAAATCAGGGGTTTTATGCCTGTTTGAAAGTAGTTCTTTGGAGTGATTCTAATTTTCATTGTCAGGATATCAGTAGTCTAGTCCAAAACATCAAATACAAACCATTAGTGGAAGTCTAGTCCAATCATCAAACACCAAAAATGAATCATCATCAGTTGGATGCAGAAAAACAGGGAGGCTCTGCCAAATCACTATTCCATACTTGGGGCCATTGCAGAGATAGTTTCTTTGACCACACATTCATATGGCATCCACTTCAGATCTTCTCAATTCTCACTATCTTAGTAAATCATGTCCTAATCTTGCTCTTCACAAGCACAAGCTCACAACCAGGCTCTATCTTCTTCCAGGTGCTATGTCTGTCTCCACTACACTGACTGCCATTTGACTTTTCCTTTATTTCCATATAGTAAATTTCCCCATGGAAAACATGATTCCCAAAGGGATCTGGTAGAGCAGATGCAGTGAGGTAAATGAATGAAGGATGTGCAGGTGCCTGGTAGATCTCTATTCATGTGAAGGAATGAAAGTATGAGGGTGCCACCTAGCTCTGCATGGAAAGGCTGGGCTGGCTGTGAGATGCTTCAGTCTGATGCCACAGCTGCTAGGATTTTAACAAACACTGCATAAACCCCAGTAGTGAGTTCCTACTCACTTCCTGAGTGCTCATCAAAGACACCTGGCTACATTCTTTCCATGGCAAAGTGGTCCCAAAATCCAAAATCGTTGCCCTTACAACTCTGGCTTTGCAGATATAAACCCACAAAGATAAAAGAAAATGTTGCCTCTCCTGTACCCAACTACCCCTCACTCAAGTATCTCATAAAAGAGTACAATTGGTAGCATTGGAGATTCTGACTGTGGATCCAGACTTGCTGGTGCCAAGGCATCACCACACCAGGACAGAGGACACATAGACAGGAGCCACCAGGAGCCTGGTAACACCACATTAGCTCAGTGATAGCAACAAGTGCTTGCATCCCTGGTTGGCAATCAAGTTGCTTGTAGGGACCAAGGTGACCATGATCCTGCCTGGTGACACAACCTGAATATTCCATTCACAAAATCCATTGCTGACACAAATTAATCAGTGCGCATATCACTGACCAGAACCTGATCTTGTGTCTTTTAACCAGGCTTATGGAATGCTCCCACTTTATACATAAGGACATTGGGGTAACAATTTTATCGTTTTAAAGAGATTAAACAGCCGGGCGGTGGTGGCGCACGCCTTTAATCCCAGCACTTGGGAGGCAGAGGCAGGAGGATTTCTGAGTTCGAGGCCAGCCTGGTCTACAAAGTGAGTTCCAGGACAGCCAGGGCTACACAGAGAAACCCTGTCTCGAAAAAAACAAACAAACAAACAAACAAAAAACTAGCTTCTAAAGAGATTAAACTGTGCCTCCTCTCTCAGAGGTATCTTAGCAGAGAAGAACTGACTGTTCTTTGACAAATGTCTGTAACCTTCCCCCAGCCTTGAGCGGGCTAGCCAGACCTTAATTGTCGGTCATAATCAGTCTTCTGCCGACCTAGGTACAATCTTCTGACTTAGGTGGAAGTCTATTATTCTGTGGCGAGAAGCTGACTACCTGCTGAGCAACTGAGATCGTTTTGTGACAAGATCCTGGCAAAACGGGGAATGGATCTCACCCTATATATTCAAAGTCAGACATTAAACATTGATCCTTGATCAAAAAGAAATTTATCTTGGCTCATTATTTTCTCTTGCCCACCTGTTCTCTTTCATCTCCAGCTCTCCTTCCAGGTGTACCCAGTTCTCAGTGGCCATGGGATGACTACAACTGTCTGACAGTTGGAATTATTTTTATTCCTTTAGATTGCAGTCCATCAAAATAGAAGCACTAAAATTTTGCCCCTTGGACCCATGCCACTTTCATTTAAGCAATCCCTACAAATAAGGGCTCCTACATTGGCATGAGTTGGAATCTTCCTTAAAAAGAACTCCTGTTACTCAACTCCAACTATATGTCCCCAAATTCCCTGCACACCTATTTGACCTAGGTCTCACAAATTTCAGAAAACTCGCATGAGCAAGAGAATATTAATTGATCTCCAACATTTACCTCAACATTCATTCATTCATTCTCTCTCTCTCTCTCTCTCTCTCTCTCTCCCTCACTCTCTTCATCATATCTCTATATCTCTATTTCCCTCTCTGTCTCCTTCTCTCTCTCTTCCTCTCTTCTATCTCAATCTCTATCCATCTCTCTGAGTGTCCTTAACTGGCCTGAGTCTAGCCATGTACAGAGGCTGACCGCAAAGGCACAGAGATCCACCTGCATCAGTCTCCTGAGTGCTTGGATCACTCAGTTGATCATTCTCAATTGACACTAAAACACCTTATATTTTGGCCACTTATCAACCTAAGAAGTTGGCTTCTTGTCTCTAACTTTATCCTGATTTTGTATATTCTCCCTATAGCTGAGAACCATTCCCTTTGCCCATCTACCACTGACTAGCAACCCACTGCCACAGTCAAAGTCTCTTCAATGATTCCAACAGATGGAAAACCCAACTCCAGGATGTGTACTGCGTATCACTTATTGTCTGCCTCATGTATCCTTCACAGAGCCCGGACTACTGGGTGATTCTCTTCAGTCTTACCACAAACTCCTTTGCCAGGCAAATTACCTGACAGTTCTCTGACTGTTGGGTCTGTCTAGCTACCCAAACCTAAAAGTCCATATCTTCCCTACTCTCCAGTTGGCCAAGATACCCTCCACAAGAAATCTCCACCAAACCCATTTCTTCCCAGTGCATGCTCTCTCTCTGACCTCCACAGATGCCTTCAACTTTCCCTCACCTTTCATTCCTCGTTCTCTCTGCAGCCAAGATCTGCAGACTGTATCCCTCTTACAGCTCATTCACTCTACTGAATCATTCCCATCCCTACCTGTCTCACAGCTGTCAAGTACATGGAACCCTTCAACAGTTGTATAGAATCAGCACCATTTCCTCTCTATGACAATCTCTCCCTAAACTGTCCTCTCCTGTGAATGCCTACTTTATATTCCATCCTTCTGCTAAACTGCTCCTTCAAAATCTTTGTGAAAAATCTAGTCTAAACTGAGTGTGGTAGTTCATACCTTTGATCCTATCACTTGAAAGACAGAGGCAGGTAACTCTGAGTTTCAGGCAAGCTGGTCTAAATAATGAGTTCCAAGATAAGCCAGAACTAGAGAGAGAGAGAGAGAGAGAGAGAGACCCTATCTCAAAAACCAAAAAGAAACAAACAAAAAATAAGCTGGGTTTAGGGGCCCAGTTCGTAATGCCTGCATTTTTCTTGAAAGAGGCAGGAGGAGCAAGAGTTGAAGGTCATAGACAGCTACGTAAATAGTACTAGTACACTCCGGTCTGCTGAGACTTATTGGGTTCCATTTTCCATCACTCTCTACCTTATGTCTTACACAAAGGCTCCCAATAAACCCAAAATTTGATAATTTGATTACACTGTCTAGGCAACAACCCCCAAGGATACCCTTTTCTTTGTCTCTTCTGCCCTGGGATTATAGGTTCACTTGCCTACAATTGTGGATGTAGGAATCCAATTCAGGTTCTCAGGCTTATGCAGCAAGCACTCAATGACAGAGCTACCTCCCTAGTCCTGACCTATTTTCCTTTGCTTTTTATTACATTTTAAAATTTAGTTATTTGATTTTGTGTATATGCATGTTTCTGTACATGTATCAATAAACACCATATACAAACTGTGTATCCACAAGGATAGAATAAAGGATTGGCTCTACAAGAACTCACATTGCAGATGGCTGTGGATTCTGGCAGTCAAGGTATTCTGGAAAAGCAATGACTATGCTTAACCAGTGAACCATCTCTTTACCCTATCTTTTTATTAAATATTATCTATTTATTTTTTGTGCAAATGAGCATGTGTGGGGCCATGCATATGTCAGGGTAGATGTATGTGATCAGAGGACAACATTCAGGAGTAGATTCTCTCTTTCTACAACCTGTTTAGAAAGGATGAGATTCAGCCTCAGGTTTGGTAGCCAGGACTTTTAACACCTGGCCCATTACACTGACCTGATGATGTTCTTTCTATCTTAGTGTTGTTGTTGTTGTTTTTATTTGGATTGGGGTATTTGAGTTTATATTTTTATCATTCGTTTTCTGGATTTTGTCTTACGGTTTCTTTTTGTAGTACTGGATGTCCTTGAACTTGCTATGTAGACCAGGCTGGCCTCCAGCTCTCAGTGATCTAGTTGCCTCTGCCTCGGGGATAAAGGTGTGTGCCATCCTGACAGGCCTTCAGCACTTCCTCCCTTATAAAACCAGTGTAGCAGGAACTCAAATATTGATGGACCAGGACCAAATGTAGTCAGGCAAAGAAACTGAGGCTTAGCACCGTGAAAAGAGTGTCTGGGACGCTATTGGTGAAGCCTAGTTGCAATGGAAGACCTTAGCATATGAGAAATGTCAGTACCATGGAATAACCACCATAAACAGCAGTAGCAGTGGAGTGGAGTCAACCAGATTGCTACAGAGAGAAGAGCTGGAGAAGTGAACCAAAACCACTGGATGACCCCAGAAGGTCATGTGTTGTTCTGAAACATTGGAACAAGAAATTGTAAGTTGAAGATGGGAGACACCAAGATGTTAGAAATTCCAGACCCATGTGACACCTACTGAGGGTAGCTGCTAACAAGGAACACAACAAGCCAAAGAGAAAGAATTGTGTGGAAGTCATCAAAGATAAAAGGAGCTAGAGATATGAAGAGAGCTTTGACATTGGACATGGAGAGTCTGAGTTCATGTGATGATAGAAGTATCTGATCTACTTTTTCAATTTGGTTTTACCAGGATTAAAGTTAAGTGATTGGATGAATCTCAGAAGAGACTATGAACTTTGGATTTTTGACATTCTTGAGACTGTTATAGACTATGGAACTTTTGGAGTCAGACTAAAAATATTTTGCATTATCCAATGTTTAGGTGTGGCCCCCATAGATTGATGTGTTTGAAGAAGCCTATGGGGAGTGGAATGTGGTGGTTGAAGATGCTTGGTTACCCAATAGGAGTGAAACTATTAGAAAGTGTGACCTTGTTGGAGTAAGTGTGGTCCTGTTGGAGAATGTGTGTCACTTTGGGGTAAGCATTGAGACCTTTCTTCTAGCTGCTTGGAAACCAGTCTTCTGGTTGCATTTCTATCAACATGTAGAACTCTCAGCTCCTTCTCCAGCATCAAACATGCCTGGATGATACCATGTTTGCTACCATGATGATAATGGACTCAACTTCTGAAACTGTAAGCCAGTACCAATTAAATGTTGCCTTTGATAAGAGTTGCTTTGGTCATGGTGTCTTTTCACAACAGTAAAACCTTAACTAATACAGGTAAAACAATCAAGTTCTCTGTCAGTCATTACTTTGTAGCAAAATTCTGCTTCCCAAAACAAAATATATCAAAACCAGTGGGGATATGGCTTGTAAGAGGAAACATTCAGATATCACTCTCTATCAATTCTGAAGCAAACTGATCAAGGAATAAACTCTCATATTTCATCCATATTCTTCCCAATCTCTACACTCATGATGACAATTCAAATTATTACTCTTTGAAAATGTTTCTCAATGTCTTTGATACTTTTGATGTCTACTGTATTTCTTTTTTAAAAAGATTTATTTATTGGTGTTTTTCACTCTTTTTTTTTATTTGATAAGTTTTTTTTATTTACATTCAAAACCATTTCCCCTTTCCCGTTTCCTCCCTCCCCGAAAGTCCCATAAGCCCCCTTCCCTCCCTCTTTTCTCCATTCAACCCCCTCTCGTTTCTCTGTCCTGGCGTTCCCCTACATCCAGTCTTTCCAGGACCAGGGGCCTCTCATTCCATCTTCTTGGAAATCTATTGATATGTGAATTGTGTCTTGGGTATTCCGAGATTCTGGGTTAATATCCCTTTATCAGTGACTGCATACCATGTGTGTTCTTTTGTGATTGGGTTACCTCACTAAGGATGATATTTTCAAGTTCTGACCATTTGCCTAGGAACTTTGTGAATTCATTGTTTTTAATTGCAGAGTAGTATTCCATTGTGTAGATATACCACATCTTCTGAATCCATTCCTCCATTGAGGGACATCTGGGTTCACTCCAGCTTCTGGCTATTATAAATAAGGCTGCTATGAACATAGTGGAACATATGTCCTTATTGCATGCAGGTAAAGCCTCTGGGTATATGCCCAGGAGTGGTATAGCCGGATCCTCCGGGAGTGTCATGCTCAGTTTTCTGAGGAACCGCCAGACTGCTTTCCAGAGTGGTTTTAACATCTTGCAATCCCACCAGCAGTGGAGGAGTGTTCCTCTTTCTCCACATCCTTGACAACAACTGCTGTCTCCTGTGTTTTTGATCTTAGCCATTCTGACTGGTGTGAGATGGAATCTCAGGGTTGTTTTGATTTGCATTTTCCTAATGACTAAGGATGATGAACATCTCTTTAGGTGCTTCTCAGCCATTAGATATTCTTCAGGTGAGAACTCTTTGTTTAGCTCTGTACCGCATTTTTTAAATAGGGTTACTTGCCTCTCTGGAGTTTAACTTCTTGAGTTCTTTGTATATATTGGATATTAGCCCTCTGTCGGATGTAGGGTTAGTAAAGATAATTTCTCAGTTAGTTGGCTGCCTCTTTGTCTTTTTGACAGTGTCTTTTGCCTTGCAAAAACTTTGTAATTTAATGAGGTCCCATTTGTCTATTCTTGATCTTAGAGCATAAGCTTTTGGAGTTCTGTTCAGGAAATTCTCCCCTGTGCCCATATGTTCAAGGTTCTTCCCTAGTTTCCCTTCTATTAGTTTCAGTGTGTCTGGTTTTATGTAGAGATCCTTGATCCACTTGGAATTGAGCTTAGTGCAAGGAGATAAGAATGGGTCAATTTGCATTCTTCTGCATGTTGACCTCCAGTTGAGCCAGCACCATTTGTTGAAAAGGCTATCTTTTTTCCACTGGATGGTTTTAGCTCCTTTGTCAAAGATCAAGTGACCATAGGAATGTGGATTCATTTCTGGGTCTTCTCATGGTCTACATGCCTGTCACTGTACCAATACCATGCAGTTTTTAGCACTATTGCTCTGTAGTACAGCTTGAGGTCCAGGATACTGATTCCCCCAGAGGCTCTTTTACTCTTGAGAATAGTTTTAGCTATTCTGGGTTTTCTGTTATTCCAGATGAATTTTTGAATTGCTCTTTCTAACTCTATGAAGAATTGAGTTGGGATTTTGATGGGGATTGCATTGATCCTGGATCAGGATTAATATAATAAAATTGACCACCTTGCCAAAAGCAATATACAGAATCTTCTTGGGGAATATTAACCCAGAATCTCAGAATACCCTAGATACAATTCGCATATCAATAGATTTCCAAGAAGATGGAAGGAGAGACCCCTGGTCCTGGAAAGACTGGATGTAGGGGAATGCCAAGACAGAGAAGCGAGAGGGGGAAGGGGAAATGATTTTGAATGTAAATAAAAAAACTTAAAAAATAAAATAAAATTAAAAAAAAACTCAGGTGACAGCAGGTGCTGGTGAAAATGTGAAGAAATAGGAACACTCCTCCATTGCTGATGGGATTGCAAGCTGGCAAAACCACTCTGGAAATAAGTTTGGTGATTCCTCAGAAAATTGGAAAAAGTTCTACCTGAGGACCCAACCATACCACTCCTGGGCATATACCCAGAAGATGCTCCAACATGTAATAAGGACACATGCATCACGATGTTTGTAGCAGCCTTATTTATAATAGCCAGAAGTTGGAAAGAACCCAGATATCCTTCAACAGAGGAATGGATACAGAAAATGTGGTATATTTACACAATGGAGTACTACTCAGCTATTAAAAAAAGATGAATTCATGAGATTCTTAGGCAAGTGGATGGAACTAGAAAGTATCATCCTGAGTGAGATAACCCAATCACAAAAGAACACACATGGTTTGCACTCACTGATAAGTAGATATTAGCCCAAAAGCTCAGAGTACCCGAGATACAATTCACAGACTGCATGAAGCTCAAGAAGGAAGACCAAAGTGTGAGTGCTTGGGTTCCTCTAAGAAGAGGAACAAAATACCCACAGGAGCAAATATGGAGATAAAATGTGGAGCAGAGACTGAAGGAAAGGCCATCCACAGACTGTCCCATCTGGGGATTCATCCCATAAACAGTCTCCAAAACCTGACACTATTGTGAATGCAAAGAAATATTTGCTGAAAGGAGTTTGATATGGTTGTCTCCTGAGAAGTTCTGCCAGAGCCTTACAAATACAGAGGTGGATGCTCGCAGCCAATCATTGGACTGAGCACCGGTTACCCAATGGAAGAGTTAGAGAAAGGATTAAATGAGCTAAAGGGTTTTGCAACCTCATAGGAAGAACAACAATATCAACCAAGCAGACCCCGCAGAGCTCCTGGGGACAAAGACATCAACCAAGGGGTACAAATGGCTCCAGCTGCACTTGTAGCAGAGGATTTCCTTGTCAGGCATCAATGGGAAGAGAGGTCCTTGGTCATACGAAGGTTGGATAGATGCCCAAGCATAGGGGAATTGAGGGTGGGGAGGCAGAGTAGAGTGGGTGGAGGAACACCCTCATAGAAGCAGGGGGAGGGAGGATGGGATAGGGGTTTTCTGGGAGGGGGAAACAAAGAAAGGAGATAACATTTGAAATGTAAATAAAGAATATATCCAATAAAAAATAAAAAATTATAAAAGATTTATCTTATGTGTGTGTTTGTATTTATGGGTATTTACTTACATGTCTGTGCACCCCTTGTGTGTAGTAACAACAGAGGCCAGAGGAGGAACTCAGATCTTCTAGAACTGGAGTTACAAAGAGGGGTTAGCAGCCATGTGTGTTCTGTGAATGGAACTGAGTTACTCTAGTGTCCTTAAACCACTGAAACATCTGTCCAGCCCTGCCAAAGAGTAATATCTAAAATGCAACATTGAAACACATATAATAGGTGCACCTACCCAGCCAGGGGACATCTGCCCTGCAGGGAGTCCTGTGATTAGAGAGAGCTCTGCCATCAGAGGTGACATACCGCCATCTTTGCTCCTGTGACTGTGTAGACAGGTGCAGACAGGGACACAGGGATCACTCCAGTAGAGCATCGCTTGGGACACGCCCCGCCAGGGCTACACCTGCACCCAGGAGCTAAGCAGCACCACCACAGCCTTCTATGCAACTAGTCGGCTAGGGGATATCTGCTCTGCATTGAGTGCCATGAGTAGAGGTGAGGCCAACATCTTCTCTCCTGTGACGTAGCAGGCTGTTGCAAACAGGAATGCAGAGAATATCCAAGTGTAAGATCACTTGGGACTCAGTCTGCCAGGGCCCAGCCTGCACCCAGGAGCTGGACAGTCCCACAGCAATCTGTGTCAGGGGAAAGCCGGTCACCCCGGGATGCTGAGATAGGCGAGCAGGCACACTGGAGGGACAAACACCAGCCAGGAACAGCAGGAACAACTAACACCAGAGATAACCAGATGGCAAAAGGCAAATGTAGGAACGTTACTAACAGAAATCAAGGCAATATGGCACCAACTGAACCCAATTCTCTGACAACAGCAAGTCCTGGATACGCCAACACACCAGAAAAGCAAAATTTGGATTAAAAATCACAGTTGAAGATGCTGATGGAAGGCTTCAAGAAGGACATAAATAAGTCTCTTAAAGAAATACAGGAGAAAACAAGTAAACAGGGAGAAGCCCTTGGAGAACTAAGGGCAAAGACAACAAAACAGATGAAGCAACTGAACAAAGCCATCCAGAATCTAAAGATGGAGGTAGAAACAATAAAGAAATCACAAAGGGAAACAACTCGAGACATAGAAAACCTAGGAAAGAAGTCAGGAGTCATGGATCCAAGCATCAACAACAGAATACAAGAGATAGAAGAGAGAATGTCAGATGCAGAAGACACCATAGACTGCGTTGACTCAACAGTCAAAGAAAATGAAAAATAAAAAAAAGTTCCTGACCCAAAACATCCAGGAAATTCAGGACAAAATGAGAAGATCAAACCTAAGGATTATAGGAATAGACAAGAATGAACATTTCTAACTTAAATGGCCATTAAATGTCTTTAACAAAACTATAGAAGAAAACTACCCTAACTTAAAGAAAGAGATGCCCATGAAGATACAAGACACCTACAGAACTCAAAATAGATTTGACCAGGAAAGAAATTCCTCCCATCACATAATAATTAAAACACCAAATGTACTAAACAAAGAAAGAATAATAAAAGCAGTAAGGGAAAAAGGTCAAGCAACATATAAAGGTAGACCTATCAGAATTACACTGGACATCTCACCAGAGACTATGAAAGCCAGAAGAGCCTGAGCAGATGTCATACAGGCCCTAAGGGAACACAAATGCCAACCCAGACTGCTATATCCAGCCAATATCTCAATTACCATAGATGGAGAAACCAAGGTATTTCATGACAAAAACAAATTTACACAGTATCATTCCACAAATCAAGCCCTTCAAAGGATAATGAATGGAAAACACCAAGAAAAGGAAATAAATTACACACGTGTAAAAGCAAGATTTTAATCTTCTTTCAACAAAACCAAAAGAAGATAATCACACAAACATAAAAATTACACCAAAAATAGCAGGAAGAAACAATCACTTTTCCTTAATATCTCTTAACATCAACGGACTCAATTCTCCAATAAAAAAGACATAGACTAATAGACTGGATACATAAACAGGATTCAACATATTGCTGCATACAGAAAATGCATCTCAGTATAAAAGACAAACACTACCTCAGAGTAAAAGGCTGGAAAACAGTTTTCCAAGAAAATGGTCCCAGGAAACAAGCTGGAGTAGCCATACTAATATCCAATAAAATAGACTTTCAACCAAAAGTCATCAAAAAAGGCACAGAAGGACACTTTATACTCATTAACGGGAAAATCTAACAGGAAGAACTCTCAATTCTGAACATCTATGCTCCAAATGCAAGGGCACCCTCATTCATAAAAGAAATTTTGCTAAAGCTTAAAGTAGACATCGCACCACACACAATAATTATGGGTGACTTCAACACTCCACTCTTCTCAATGGACAAATCAGGGAAGGACAAACTAAACAGAGACACACTGAAACTAACAAAAGTTTTGGACCAAATTGATTTAAAAGATATTTATAGAACATTTCACCCTAAATCAAAAGAATATACCTTCTTCTCAGCACTTCGTGGTACCTTCTCCAAAATTGACCATAAATATGGTCAAGAAACAAACCTCAACAGATATAAGAAGATTGAGCTAATCCCATGCCTCCTATCAGATCACTATATAGTAAGGGTGGTCTTCAATAGCAACAAAAACAACAGAAAGCCCACATACACATGGAAGCTGAACAATGCTCTACTCAATGATACCTTGGTCAAGAAAGAAATAAGGAAAGAAATCAAAACCTTTTTAGAATATAATGAAAATGGAGGCACAACATACCCGAATTTATGGGACACAGTGGAAGCAGTGCTAAGAGGAAAACTCATAACTCTGAGTGCCTCCACAAAAAAACTGGAGAAAGCATACACAAGCAGCTTAACAGCACACCTGAAAGCTTTAGAACAGAAGGAAGCTAATACACCCAAGAGGAATAGAAGGCAGGAAGTCATCAAACTCAGGGCTGAAATCAACCAAGTAGAAAAAAAAAGAACTACACAAATAATCAACAAAACCAAGAAGTGGTTCTTTGAAAAAATCAACAAAATAGATAAACCTTTATCCAGACTAACCAGAGGGCACAGAGACAGTATCCAAATTAACAAGATCAGAAATGAAAAGGGAAATATAACCACAGAAACTGAGGAAATTCAAAAAATCATCAGATCCTACTACAGAAGCCTATACTCAACACAACTGGAAAATCTGGAGGAAATCGACAATTTCCTAGACAGATACAAAATACCAAAGGTTAATCAGGATAAGATAGACCATCTAAATGGTCCCATAACCCCTAAAAAAATAGAAGTGGTCATTGACAGTCTCAGAACCAAAAAAGCACAGAACAGAAGGTTTTAATGCAGAATTCTATCAGTCCTTCATAGAAGACCTAACACCAACACTCTTCAAACTATCCCACAAAATAGAAACAGAAGGAACACTACCCAACTCGTTCTATGCAGCCACAATTACGCTGATACCAAAACCACACAAAGATTCAACAAAGAAAGAGAACTGCAGACCAATTTCCCTTATGAATAACGATACAAAAATACTCTATAAAATTTCTGGAATTTTACCAAATCCAAGAACACATCGAAATGATCATTCACCATGATCAAGTAGGCTTCATCCCAGGGATGCAGGTATTGTTCAATATAGAGAAATCCATCAATGTAATCCACTACATAAAAAAACTCAAAGAAAAAAACCACGTGGTCATTTCATTAGATGCTGAAAACACATTTGACAAAATTCAGTATCCTTTAATGATAAAGTTATTGGAAAGAATAGGAATTCAAGGCCCATACCTAAACATAGTAAAAGCAATATACAGCAAATCAGTAGCCAATATAAAAATAATGGAGAGAAACTTGAAGCAATGCCACTAGGATCAGGGACTAGGCAAGGCCACCCTCTCTCTCTCCACATTTATTCAATATAGTACTTAAAGTTCTAGCCAAAACAATTTGACAACAAAAGGAGGTCAAAGGGATCCCTTTTGGAAAGGAAGGAGTTAAAATATCACTATTTGGAGATGATATGATAGTGTACTTAAGCCACCCAAAAAACTCCTTCAGCTGATAAACAACTTCAGCAAAGTGCCCAGATATACTAATAACACAAACAAATCAGTAGCCATCCTATACTCAAAGAATAAAGAGGCTGAGAAAGAAGTTATGGAAATGACACCCTTCACAATAGCCACAAACAATATAAAGTATCTTGATGTGACTCTAACCAAACAAGTGCAAGACCTGTATGACAGGAACTCCAAGTCTCTGAAGAAAGAAATCAAAGACGAACTCAAAGGATGGAAAAATCTTCCAAGCTCATGGATTGGCAGGATTTATATAGTAAAAATGGCCATTTTGCCAAAAGCAATACACAGATTCAATGCAATCCCCATCAAAAATCAACTCAATTCTTCATAGAGTTAAAAAGAGCAATTCAAAAATTCATCTGTAATAACAAAAAACCCAGGATAGATAAAAACTAATCTCAACAGTAAAAGAACTTCTAGGAGAATCAGTATCCCGGACCTCAAGGTGTACTATAAAGTAATAGTGTTAAAAACTGCATGGTACTGGTAGTGACAGGCATGTAGATCAATGGAACAGAATTGAAGACACAAAAATGAATCCACACTCCTATAGTCACCTGATCTTTGACAAAGGAGCTAAAACCATCCAGTGGAAAATATAGCCTTTTCAACAAATGGTGCTGGTTCAACTGGAGGTCAGCATGCAGAAGAATACAAATCGATCTAGTCTTATCTCTTGTACTAAGCTCAACTCCAAGTGGATCAAGGACCTCCACATAAAACCAGACACACTGAAACTAATAGAAAAGAAACTAGGAAAGAGCCTTGAACACATGGGCAAAGGGGAAATTTTCCTGAACAGAACACCAATAGCTTATGCTCTAATATCAAGAACTGACAAATGGGACCTCACAAAATTGCAAAGTTTCTGTAGAGGAAAGGACACTATCAAAAGGACAAAGCAGCAACCAACAAACTGGGAAAAGATCTTTACCAATCCTACATCCGACAGAGGGCTAATATCCAATATATACAAAGAACTCAAGAAGTTAGACTCCAGAGAGCCAAATAACCCCATTAAAAATGGGGTACAGAGCTAAACAAAGTGTTCTCATCTGAAGAATATCTAATGCCTGAGAAGCACCTAAAGAAATGTTCAACATCCTTAGTCATTAGGGAAATGCAAATCAAAACAACCCTGAGAGTCCATCTCACACCAGTCAGAAGGGCTGAGATCAAAAACACAGGTGACAGCATGTGTTGCTGAGGATGTGGAGAAAGAGGAACACTCCTCCACTGCTGGTGGGATGGCAAGCTGGTACAACCACTCTAGAAAGCAGTCTGGCGGTTCCTCAAAAAACTTAACATGGCACTTCCGGAGGATCTTGTTATACCACCCCTGGACATATACCTAGAGTCCTCCCCGGCATGCAATAAGGACACATGTTCCACTATGTTCATAGCAGCCTTGTTTATAATAGCTAGAAATTGGAAAGAACACAGATGTCCCTAAACAGAGGAATGGATACAGAAAATCCACCAAAAAAAACCCTCTGAAATCTGAACATCTATGCTCCAAATGCAAGGGCACCCTCATTCGTAAAAGAAACTTTACTAAAGCTAAAAGCACACATCGCACCTCACACAATAATGGTGGGTAACTTCAACACTCCATTCTCTGAAATAGATTATTCAGGAAAGCAGAAACTAAACAGGGACACAGTGAAACTGATAGAAGCCTTGGACCAAATGGAACTAACAGATATATATATAGAACATTTCATCTTAAAAGAAAAGAATATACCTTCTTCTCAGCACGTCATGGTACCTTCTCCAAAATAGACCAAATAATTGGTCACAAAACAGACCTCAACAGATATAAGAAGATCGAACTAATCGCATGCGTCCTGTCAGATCACTATGGAATAAGGGTGGTCTTCAATAACGACAAAAACAACAGAAAGCCCACATATATGTGGAAGTTGAACAATGTTCTACTCAATGATTCCTTGATCAAGGAGGAAATAAAGAAATCGAAGACTTTTTAAAATTTAATGAAATTGAAGGCACAACATGCCCTAATTTATGGGACACTATGAAAGTGCTAAGGGAAAATTCATAGCCCTGAGTGCCGCCAAAAAGAAACGGGAGACAGCATACACTAACAGCTTAATGGCACACCTGAAAGCCCTGGAACAAGAAGAAGCAAATACACCAAAGAGGAGTAGAAGGCAGGAAATCATCAAACTCAGGGCTGAAATCAATCAAGTAGAAACAAATAAAACCATACAAAGAATCAACAAAACGAGGAGTTGGTTCTTTGAGAAAATCAACGAGATAGATAAACCCTTAGCCAGACTAACCAGAGGGCACAGAGATAGTATCCAAATTAATAAAATCAGAAACGAAAAGGGAGAGATAACAACGGAAACTGAGGAAATTCCAAAGATCATCAGATCCTACTACAAAAACCTTTATTCAACACAACTAGAAAATCTTGAGGAAATGGATAATTTCCTTGACAGAAACCAAATACCAAAATTAAATCAGGATCAAATCGACCATCTAAACCGTCCTATAACCCCTGAAGAAACAGAAGTGTTCGTTGGAAGTCTTCCAACCAAAAAAGCACAGGTACAGACGGTTTTAGTGCAGAATTCTATCAGACCTTCAAAGAAGACCTAACACCAATACTCTTCAAACTATTCCACAAAACAGAAACAGAACACTACCCAACTTGTTCTATGAAGCCACAATTACGCTGATATTAAAATCACACAAACATCCGACAAAGAAAGAGAATCTCAGGCCAATTTCTCTTATGAATGCAAAAATACTCAATAAAATTCTTGCAACCGAATCCAAGAACACATTAAAAGATCATTCACCATGATCAAGTAGGCTTCATCCCAGGGATGCAGGGATGGTTCAATATAAGGAAGTCTATCAATGTAATTCAGTACATAAAAAATCTCAAAGAAAAAGAATCACATGGTCATTTCATTAGATGTGGAGAAAGCATTTGACAAAATTCAGCATCCTTTCATGTTAAAGGTCTTGGAAAGATCAGGAATTCGAGGCCCATATCTAAACATAGTAAAAGCAATTTACAGCAAACCAGTAGCCACCATCAAACTAAATGGAGAGAAAATTGAAGCAATCTCACTAAAATCAGGGACTAGACAAGGCTGCCCTCTCTCTCCATATCTATTCAATACATTACTTGAAGTTCTAGCTAGAGCAATTAGACAACAAAAGGAGGTCAAAGGAATACAAATTGAAAAGGAAGAAATAAATCTATCACTATTTGCAGACCATATGATAGTACACTTAAGCGACCCAAAGAACTCCACCAGAGAACTCCTACAGCTGATAAACAAGTTCAGCAAAGTGGCTGGATATGAAATCAACTCAAGCAAGTCAGTAGCCATCCTTTACTGAAAGGATAAACAGGCTGAGAAAATATTAAGAGAAACGATACCCTTCACGATAGCCACAAACAATGCAAAGTACCTTGGCATGACTGTAACCAAACAAGTGAAAGATCTGTATGACAAGAACTTCAAAACTATGAAGAAAGAAATTAAAGAAGACCTTAGAAGATGGAAAAATCTTCCATGCTCATGGATTGGCAGGATTAATATACTAAAAATGACCATCTTGGCAAAAGCAATATACAGAATCAATGCAATCCCCATCAAAATCCCAACTCAATTCTTCATAGAGTTAGAAAGAGCAATTCAAAAATTCATCTGGAATAACAGAAAAGCCAGGATAGCTAAAACTATTCTTAAGAGTAAAAGAACCTCTGGGGAATCAGTATCCCGGACCTCAAGCTGTACTACAGAGCAATAGTGTTAAAAACTGCATGGTATTGGTACAGTGACAGGCATGTAGATCAATGGAACAGAATTGAAGACCCAGAAATGAATCCACATTCCCATGGTCACTTGATCTTTTACAAAGGAGCTAAAACCTTCCAGTGGAAAAAAGATAGCCTTTTCAACAAATGGAGGTCATCATGCTGAAGAATGCAAATCGATCCATTCTTATCTCCTTGCACTAAGCTCAATTCCATGTGGATCAAGCACCTCCACATAAAACCAGACACACTGAAATTAATAGAAAGGTAACTAGGGATGAACCTTGAACATATGGGCACAGGGGAAATTTTCCTGAACAGAACACCAATAGCTTATGCTCTAACATCAAGAATTGACAAATGGGACCTCATAAAATTACAAAGTTTCTGTAAGGTAAAGGACACCGCCAAAAGTACAAAGCAGCAACCAACAAACTGGGAATAGATCTTTACCAACCCTACATCCGACAGAGGGCTAATATCCAATATATACAAAGAACTCAAGAAGTTAGACTCCAGAGAGCCAAATAACCCCATTAAAAATGGGGTACAGAGCTAAACAAAGAGTTCTCACCTGAAGAATATCTAATGACTGAGAAGCACCTAAAGAAATGCTCAACATCCTTAGTCATTAGGGAAATGCAAATCAAATCAACCCTGAGATTCCATCTCACACCAGTCAAAGGGGCTAAAATCAAAAACACAGGAGACAGCAGTTGTTGAGGAGGATGTGGAGAAAGAGGAACACTCCTCCACTGCTGGTGGAATTGCAAGCTGATACAACCACTCTGGAAAGCAGTATGGCAGTTCCTCTGAAAACTGGGCATGACACTCCCAGAGGATCCTGTTATACCACTCCTGGGCATATACCCAGAGGCTTTTCCTGCATGCAATAAGGACACATGCTCTACTATATTCATAGCAGCCTTATGTATAATAGCCAGAAGCTGGAGCGAACCCAGATGTCCCTCAACGGAGGAATGGATTCAGTAAATATGGTATATTTTCACAATGGAATACTACTCTGCAATTAAAAACAATGAATTCACAAAATTCTTAGGCAAATGGTCAGAACTGGAAAATATCATCCTTAGTGAGATAACCCAATCACAAAAGAACACATATGGTATGCAGTCACTGATAAGGGGATATTAACCCAGAATCTCGGAATACCAAGACACACTTCACATATCAATAGATGTCCAAGAAGATGGAAGGAAAGACTCCTGGTCCTGGAAAGACTGGATGTGGGGGAATGCCAGGACAGAGAAGTGAGAGCGGGTTGAATGGGGAACAGGGGGAGGGAAGGGGGCTTATGGGACTTTCGGGGAGGGAGGAAACAGGAAAGGGGAAATAATTTGGAATGTAAATAAAAAGATATAGAAAATAAAAATAACCGCGGGGGCCGGAGCAGGAGGCGCCCTCTGCCATCGACGAGGCCCCGGTGTCCACAGTCCCTGCAGCGTCTTGGGAGCTGCAGGCCAGAGTGCAGTCCAGAGGTGCCCCCAGCGCTGGTGGCTGAGTAAGCTCTGGCGCCCTCCTGCAATTCAAGAACTTTCCCCCCCTAGTTTGTTTGTTGGAGTGGTGCCAGGTACTGGTTTTGGAGAACTTGTCTACAACCAGGGATTGATTTTAAAAGATTTTTTTTAATTTTACATTTTTTTAAGCAGCAAATTTTGTTCTTTTTTTTAAGTCCCCTTCCCCACAGATCCCATCTCAGTTGTTACCACCATTCCGACAGGCCGAGGAAGGTTTACACAACTTCCTCTGCCTTCTTTCTTTTCTTTTCTTTACTTTTACTTTTTTTGCATCAGTATTAATGTTTTTGTATACTTTGCATCTTTATTAAAAATATGTAAACTTTCTTTGTCAGATCTATGGACATACCCATATATGAAGGAGATGGGTGGGTCAAAAGGAATATCAAATGAAGTGATAGGGGCCACTATGGGAAATTGAAGCAGTGCATAACATTGCCAAGATAATATGCCACTAAAAATGATGGTGGGTTTAAAGGCTTAGGGATTTCTTTCTTTCCATTTTTTTAAAGAAAAGTTACTACGATGTATTAGTGAGACAGGTTTACAACACTACACGTTTTGAATAAGAAGGAAAGAGAAAAAAATAAAAACACCAATACCCAGATTAAAAAGAAAAGATCATAGTCTTAGGAGTTTATTTAAACCATAGGAAATTCTTGCTTATCTCATGTTAGCTGTACCAGTCAGTGACTAAGTAGAACTACAAGTTGTATAGGCTTTATTGTTTATAGCTGGTTTATTACCTTAATAAAGTGTAATTATGTATTACCAGCAGGGTGTTTTTAACTGTGACTATTGTATAAAAACAAATCTTGATATCCTTCAGAAGCACATGAAGTTTGCAAGTTTCCACCCTGCCTATTTTTGTAAAACTGCAGTCATCTTGAACCTTTTAAACACAAAATTTTAAACTCAACCAAGCTGTGATACGTGGAATGGTTACTGTTTATACTGTGGTATGTTTTTGATTACAGCAGACAATGCTTTCTTTTCCAGTTGTCTTTGAGAATAAAGGAAAAACAAATGTTCAGATGCCATGGTTTTGTGTAGCATCTTGTCTCTCGTGTTTTTAAATACTGGAGGAGCTTTGACCAATTCGACTTAGAGCTGGAATGTAACCTCGCTTACAAACATTGCTGTTCAATTCCTGCTTAAGGTGTTCTAATTTTCTGTGAGCACACTAATAGCAAAAAAATAAATGTGAATAAAATGTAAAAAAAGAAAAAAGTAAAAGAAAAAAAGAAAATAAAAATAAAAAATTAAAAAAAAGAAAAGAAAAAATACCCCACCCTCCCCCCAGAATACAACTCCCCTTCTGTTCCTTCTACCCCTCCCTCCTGTGCCACTGCCTGCTCCATTCCTTCTGCTGTAGTAGACCCCATGCCAGTTCTGCCACAGAAAATGCCCCACCTCCTGATACTTTCTAGAGAACCAGCAGCATGCAGGGCATTTTACCCCTGCCAGTTCTGCCACAGGGAAGACCCCATCTCCTGATACTTCCTGGAGAACCAGTTGTATGAAGGGCATTTGAGAGAAAGGAATTCCAGGAGTACAGATACACAGGCCTGCAGGACAGAGAAGCCACAGTCAGAGACAGCAAGACCAGCTAACAGCAGAGAAAACTAGATGGCCAAAGACAAATGCAAGATCATTTCCAATAGAAACCAAGGCAACATGGCACCATCAGTTCTACCACAACATCAAATCCTGGATACTCCATCATATCGGAAAGCAAGAGCTAGATTTAAAATCACATCTCATGATGCTGATAGAGGACTTCAAGAAGGACATAAATAACTCCCTTAAAGAAATACAGAACATGAATCAACAGGTAGAAGCCCTTAAAGAGGAAACACAACAGTCCCATAGAAATTACGGGAGAACATGGGTCAACAGGCAGAAGTCCTTAAAGAAGAAACACAAAAATCCCTTAAAGAAACACAGGAAAACATGGGTCAACAGGTAGAAGCCCTTAAAGAGGAAACACAAAAAAAAAAACTTAAAGAATTTCAGGAAAATAAACAAACAAGTGAAGGAACTGAACAAAACTAAACAGGATCTAAAAATGGAAGTAGAAACAATAAAGAAATTGCCAAATGAGACATCTCTGGAGATAAAAAACCTTTGAAAGAATTCAGGAGTCATAGATGCAAGCATCAGCAACAGAATACAAGAGCTAGAATAAAGAATCTCGGATGCTAAAGATTCCATAGAAAACATTGACTCAACAGTAAAAGAAAATGCGAAATGCAAAAAGCTTTTAACTTGAAACATCCAGAAAATCCAGGACACAATGAGAAGACCAAACCTAAGGATTATAGGTATAGAAGAGAGTGAGAATTTACATCTTAAAGGGACAGTAAATATCTTCAAAATCAATTTTTCATAGATCTAGAAAGAGAAATTCTCAAATTCATCTGGAAAAAAAAAACCCAGGATAGCAAAATCTATTCTCCACAACAAAAGATCTCCTGGGGGAAATCACCATCCTTAACCTCAAGCTCTACTACAGAGCAATAGTCATAAAAACTGTCTAGTAGACTCAAGGGCTGGGGTGAGGGTACAAGAAGTGACTGATTCGAAGTTGGGACAGCCAGGCTCTGAGACAGACAGGAATAATGTCGCTTGGGTCTTGGGAGGCTTGTGTGTATGCGGCTTCCAAGTGCTGGGCTGATCTGCAGTAACCAGCACGCAAACTCTGCTGTGGGACTTCTGCCTGGCAGAGGGACCCCGCACTGGGCGGGAGCCTACCAGCTTCCCTTCCACGACCTCTGTTCCAGTAGACTGCACTGAAGAGACAGGTACCCAGGCTCTCCCCAATATAACATCACTTGGGAAACGGCCTGTTGGGGCTTCCGCCTGCGCCCAAGAACGGGACAGCACTGTGGTCCTCTGGGTGCCAGATCTGCAGGCCATCGCCTCTGCAGGGTGACCAGCGCCACGTAGAGAGTACAGAGTGCACTCCTCCATCTTTGCTCCAGTGGTCGGGAAGTTGGGACAGTCAGGCTCTGAGACAGACAGGCATAATATCGCTTGGGTCTCAGGCAGCTTGTGTATATGCGGCTCCCAAGTGCTGGGCTGATCTGCAGTAACCAGTGCGCCAGCTCTGCTGTGGGACTTCTGCCTGGCAGAGGGAGGCCCCATCCCCCCCACACTCTAGGAGAGATCACACAACCCTGCACAGGGCAGGAGCCTACCAGACTCCCTTTGGCGACCTCTGCTCCAGGAATCCACTATGCTGAGCCTTTGGATGTGCGAGGGCTCCCCAATATAACATCACTTGGGGCAAGGCACATCAGGGCTCCAAAGGCACTCAGGAGCAGGGCAGGCCCCAGAATTCTGTGCCAGGGGAATCCTGGTAAAACAGAGGGGGGGGCAGAAATAGTTTGAAGGCTCACAGGAGGTCGAACCAACAGCCAGTGACTGCAGGACCAACTAACATCAGAGGTATCCAGATGGCAAAAGGCAAACTAGGAATGTTACTAAGAGAAATCAAAGTAATATGGGACCATCCGAACCCAACTCTCCAACAGCAGCAAGTCATGGATACCCCACCACACCTGAAAGACAAGATCTGGATTTAAAATCACTTCTCATGATGCTATTAGAGGATCACAAGAAGGACACAAATAAATCTAATAAAGAATTACAGGAGACCATGAATCAACGGTTAGAAGCCCTTACAAAGGAAACACAAAAATCGCTTAGAGAAATGCAGGAGAACATGGATCAAAAGATGGAGGCGCACAAGGAGACAACACAAAAATCGCTTAAGGACATGAATCAAAGGGTAGATGCACTCACAAAGGAATCAAAGAAATTGCATAAAGAAATGCAGAAGAATATGGGTCAACAGATGGATGCCCATAAGGAGGCAACACAAAAATTGCTTAAAGAAATGAATCAACGTTTAGATGACCTTACAAAGGAAACACGAGAGCTGCTTAAAGAAATGCAGGAGACGATGGATCAACAGCTGGATTCCCATGAGGAGGAAACACAAAAATCGCTCAGAGAAATGCAGGAGAACGTGGGTCATCAGGAAGAAATCCTGAAAGAGGTAATGCAAAAATACCTTAAAGAAATACAGGAAAATACAAACAAACAAGTGAAGGATCTCAGCAAATCCATCCAGGAACTGAAAAAGGAAGTAGAAACAACTAAGAGATCACAAAGGGAGACAACTTTGGAGAGAGAAAACCTTGGAAAGAAATCAGGAGTCATAGATGCAAATATCAACAATAGTATACAAGAGATGGAAGAAAGAATCTCAGGTGCTGAAGATTCCATAGAAAGCATCGACTCAACAGTCAAAGAAAATGCAAAATGCAAAAAACGTAAAACCGAAAACATCCAGGAAATCCAGGACACAAGGAGAAGACCAAACCTAAGGATTATAGGTATAGATGAGAGTGAAGATTTGCAACTTAAAGGGCCAGTAAACATCTTCAACAAAATTATGGAGGAAAACTTCCCTAACCTAAAGAGAGAGATGCCGATGAACATAGAAGAAGCCTACAGAACTCCAAACAGACTGGACCAGAACAGAAATACCTCCCATCACATAATAATCAAAACACCAAATGTTCTAAACAAAGAAAGAATACTAAAAGCAGTAAGAGAAAAGGGCCAAGTAACATACAAAGGAAGACCTATCCGAATCACATCAGACTTCTCACCAGAGACTATGAAAGCCAGAAGATCCTGGGCAGATCTCATGCAGACACTAAGAGAGCACAAATACCAGCCTAGACTACTATACCCAGCAAAACTCTCAATCACCATAGATGGAGAGACCAAGATATTCCATGATAAAACCAAATTTTCACAATATCTTTCCACAAATCCAGCCCTGCAAAGGATAATACGTGGAAACCTCCAATACAGGGAGAGAAACAACACCCTGGAAAAAAATGAGATAATAACCTTCTTGAATCAAACCCAAAAGTAGATAACTACTTGAACATAAAGATAGCGTCAAGAATGGCAGATGGCAATAATCACTATGCCTTAATCTCTCTTAATATCAATGGTCTCAATTCCCCAATTAAAAGACATAGACTAGCAGACTGGATACGTAAACAGGACCCAGCATTTTGCTGCATGCAGGAAATGCACCTCAGTGTCAGAGACAAACACTACCTCAGAGTAAGAGGCTGGAAAACAATTTTACAAGCAAATGGCCCCAAGAAATTAGGTGGAGTAGCCATCCTAATATCAGATAAAATTGATTTTCAACCTAAAGTCATCAAAAAAGACACAGAAGGACACTACATATTGATCAAGGGAAAAATCCACCATCAAGAACTCTCAATTCTGAATATCTATGCTCCAAATGCAAGGGCACCCTCATTCGTAAAAGAAACTTTACTAAAACTCAAAGCACACATCGCATCGCACACAATAATAGAGGGTGACTTCAACACCCTGCTCTCTGAAATGGATCGTTCAGGAAAGCAGAAACTAAACAGGGACACAGTGAATCTAATTGAAGCCTTGGACCAAATGGAACTAACAGATATATATATATATATAAAACATTTCATCCTAGAGCTAAAGAATACACCTTCTTCTCAGCACCTCATGTTACCTTCTCCAAAATTGACCATATAATTGGTCACAAATCAGACCTCAACAGATATAAGAAGATAGAACTAATCCCATGCCTCCTATCAGATCACTATGGAATAAGGGTGGTCTTCAATGGCAACAAAAACAACAGAAAACCCACGTACACATGGAGGCTGAACAATGTTCTACTCAATGATAACTTGGTCAAGGTGGAAAAAAAGAAAGAAATAAAAGGCTTTTTGAAAGTTAATGAAAATGAAGGCACAACATACCCTAATTTATGGGACACAATGAAAGCAGTGCTAAGAGGAAAATTCATAGCCCTGAGTGCCGCCAAAAAGAAACGGGAGACAGCATACACTAACAGCTTAATGGCACACCTGAAAGCCCTGGAACAAAAAGAAGCAAATACACCAAAGAGGAGTAGAAGGCAGGAAATCATCAAACTCAGGGCTGAAATCAATCAAGTAGAAACAAATAAAACCGTACAAAGAATCAACAAAACGAGGAGTTGGTTCTTTGAGAAAATCAACAAGATAGATAAGCCCTTAGCCAGACTAACCAGAGGGCACAGAGATAGTATCCAAATTAATAAAATCAGAAACAAAAAGGGAGAGATAACAACAGAAACTGAGGAAATTCAAAAAATCATCAGATCCTCCTACAAAAACCTGTATTCAACACAACTAGAAAATCTTGAGGAAATGGACAATTTCCTTGACAGATACCAAGTACCAAAATTAAATCAGGATCAAATAGACCATCTAAACCGTTCTATAACCCCTGAAGAAAAAGAAGTTGTCATTGGAAGTCTTCCAACCCAGAAAAGCACAGGTCCAGATGGTTTGAGTGCAGAATTCTATCAGACCTTCAAAGAAGACCTAACACCAATACTCTTCAAACTGTTTCACAAAATAGAAACAGAAGGAAAATTACCCAACTCGTTCTATGAATGCACAATTACACTAATACCAAAAGCACACAAAGATCCGACAAAGAAAGAGACTCTCAGGCCAATCTCTCTTATTTTTTTTTTTTTTTTTTTTTTTTTAATTTAATTTTATTTTATTTTTTTAATTTACATTCCAAATCACTTCCCCTTTCCCGTTTCCTCCCTCCCCGAAAGTCCCATAAGCCCCCTTCCCTCCCTCTTTTCTCCGTTCAACCCCCTCTCATTACTCTGTCCTGGCGTTCCCCTACATCCAGTCTTTCCAGGACCAGGGGTCTCTCCTTCCATCTTTTTAGAAATCTATTGATATGCTGATTGTGTCTAGGGTATTCTGAGATTCTGGGTCAATATCCCCTTATCAGTGACTTCATACCATGTGTGATCTTTTGTGATTGGGTTACCTCACTAAGGATGATATTTTCAAGTTCTGACCATTTGCCTAGGAATTTCGTGAATTCATTGTTTTTAATTGCAGAGTAGTATTCCATTGTGTAAATATACCACATCTTCTGAATCCATTCCTCCGTTGAGGGACATCTGGGTTCTTTCCAGCTTCTGGCTATTATAAATAAGGCTGCTATGAATATAGTGGAGCATGTGTCCTTATTGCATGCAGGTAAAGTCTCTGGGTATATGCCCAGGAGTGGTATAGCCGGATCCTCCGGAAGTGTCATGCCCAGTTTTCTGAGGAGCCGCCAGACTGCTTTCCAGAGTGGTTGTACCAGCCTGCAATTCCACCAGCAGTGGAGGAGTGTTCCTCTTTCTCCACATCCTCGCCAACAACTGCTGTCTCCTGTGTTTTTGATCTTAGCCATCCTGACTGGTGTGAGATGGAATCTCAGGGTTGTTTTGATTTGCATTTCCCTAATGACTAAGGATGATGAACATCTCTTTAGGTGCTTCTCAGCCATTAGATATTCTTCAGGTGAGAACTCTTTGTGGAGCTCTGTACCCCATTTTTTAATAGGGTTACTTGCCTCTCTGGAGTTTAACTTCTTGAGTTCTTTGTATATCTTGGATATTAGCCCTCTGTCGGATGTAAGGTTGGTAAAGATCATTTCCCAGTTAGTTGGTTGCCGCTTTGTCTTTTTGACGGTGTCTTTTGCCTTGCAAAAACTTTGTAATTTAATGAGGTCCCATTTGTCTATTCTTGATCTTAGAGTATAAGCTATTGGAGTTCTGTTCAGGAAATTCTCCCCTGTGCCCATATGTTCAAGGTTCTTCCCTAGTTTCCCTTCTATTAGTTTCAGTGTGTCTGGTTTTATGTGGAGATCTTTGATCCACTTAGAATTGAGCTTAGTGCAAGGAGATAAGGATGGGTCAATTTGCATTCTTCTGCATGTTGACCTCCAGCTGAGCCAGCACCATTTGTTGAAAAGGCTATCTTTTTTCCACTGGATGGTTTTAGCTCCTTTGTCAAAGATCAAGTGACCATAGGAGTGTGGATTCATTTCTGGGTCTTCAATTCTGTTCCATTGATCTACATGTCTGTTACTGTACCAATACCATGCGGTTTTTAACACTATTGCTCTGTAGTACAGCTTGAGGTCCGGGATACTGATTCCCCCAGAGGTTCTTTTACTCTTGAGAATAGTTTTAGCTATTCTGGGTTTTCTGTTATTCCAGATGAATTTTTGAATTGCTCTTTCTAACTCTATGAAGAATTGAGTTGGGATTTTGATGGGGATTGCATTGAATCTGTGTATTACTTTTGGTAAGATGCTCATTTTTACTATATTAATCCTGCCAATCCATGAGCATGGCAGATTTTTCCATCTTCCGAGGTCTTCTTCAATTTCTTTCTTCAGAGACTTGAAGTTCTTGTCATACAGATCTTTCACTTGTTTGGTTAGCGTCACGCCAAGATACTTAATATTGTTTGTGGCTATCGTAAAGGGTATTATTTCTCTTACTTCTTTCTCAGCCTGCTTATCCTTTGAGTATAGGAAGGCTTCTGACTTGCTTGAGTTGATTTTATATCCGGCCACTTTGCTGAAGTGGTTTATCAGCTGTAGGAGTTCCCTGGTGGAGTTCTTTGGGTCGCTTATGTATACTATCATATCGTCTGCAAATAGTGATAGTTTGACTTCTTCCTTTCCAATTTGTATCCCTTTGACCTCTTTTTGTTGTCTAATTGCTCTAGCTAGAACTTCAAGTACTATATTGAAAAGATATGGAGAGAGAGGGCAGCCTTGTCTAGTCCCTGATTTTAGTGGGATTGCTTCAAGTTTCTCTCCGTTTAGATTGATGCTGGCTACTGGTTTGCTGTAAATTGCTTTTACTATGTTTAGATATGGGCCTTGAATTCCTGATCTTTCCAAGACCTTTAGCATGAAAGGATGCTGAATTTTGTCAAATGCTTTCTCAGCATCTAATGAGATGACCATGTGGTTTTTTTCTTTGAGATTGTTTATGTAGTGGATTACATTGATGGATTTCCTTATATTGAACCATCCCTGCATCCCTGGGATGAAGCCTACTTGATCGTGGTGAATGATCGTTTTGATGTGTTCTTGGATTCGGTTGGCAAGAATTTTATTGAGTATTTTTGCATCGATATTCATAAGAGAGATTGGCCTGAGATTCTCTTTCTTTGTCGGATCTTTGTGTGCTTTTGGTATTAGTGTAATTGTGGCTTCATAGAACGAGTTGGGTAGTGTTCCTTCTGTTTCTATTTTGTGGAACAGTTTGAAGAGTATTGGTGTTAGGTCTTCTTTGAAGGTCTGATAGAATTCTGCAGTAAAACCATCTGGACCTGTGCTTTTTTTGGTTGGAAGACTTCCAATGACAACTTCTATTTCTTCAGGGGTTATAGGACGGTTTAGATGGTCTATTTGATCCTGATTTAATTTTGGTACTTGGTATTTGTCAAGGAAATTGTCCATTTCCTCAAGATTTTCTAGTTGTGTTGAATACAGGTTTTTGTAGGAGGATCTGATGATTTTTTGAATTTCCTCAGTTTCTGTTGTTATCTCTCCCTTTTCGTTTCTGATTTTATTAATTTGGATACTATCTCTGTGCCCTCTGGTTAGTCTGGCTAAGGGCTTATCTATCTTGTTGATTTTCTCAAAGAACCAACTCCTCGTTTTGTTGATTCTTTGTATGGTTTTATTTGTTTCTACTTGATTGATTTACGTATCCAGTCTGCCGCGGTGGGACCTTCTGCCTTGGCCAATCTCTCTTATGAATATCGATGCAAAAATACTCAATCAAATTCTTGCCAACCGAATCCAAGAACACATCAAAACGATCATTCACTACGATCAAGTAGGCTTCATCCCAGGGATGCAGGGATGGTTCAATATAAGGAAATCCATCAATGTAATCCACTATATAAACAATCTCAAAGGAAAAAAACACATGGTCATCTCATTAGATGCTGAGAAAGCATTTGACAAAAGTCACCATCCTTTCATGGTAAAGGTCTTGGAAAGATCAGGAATTCGAGGCCCATATCTAAACATAGTAAAAGCAATTTACAGCACACCGGTAGCCAGCATCAATCTAAATGGAGAGAAACTTGAAGCAATCTCACTAAATCAGGGACTAGACAAGGCTGCTCTCTCTCTCCATATCTTTTCAATATACTACTTGAAGTTCTAGCTAGAGCAATTAGACAACAAAAAGAGGTGAAAGGGATACAAATTGGAAAGGAAGAAGTCAAACTATCACTATTTGCAGACGATATGATAGTATAATTAAGCGACCCAAAGAACTCCACCAGAGAACTCCTACAGCTGATAAACATCTTCAGCAAAGTGGCCGGATATAAAATCAACTCAAGCAAGTCAGAAGCCTTCCTATACTCAAAGGATAAGCAGGCTGAGAAAGAAGTAAGAGAAATGATACCCTTCACGATAGCCACAAACCATATAAAGTATCTTGGCGTGACTCTAACCAAACAAGTGAAAGATCTGTATGACAAGAACTTCAAGTCTCTGAAGAAAGAAATTGAAGAAGACCTCAGAAGATGGAAAAATCTGCCATGCTCATGGATTGGCAGGATTAATATAGTAAAAATGACCATCTTACCAAAAGTAATATACAGATTTATTGCAATCCCCATCAAAATCCCAACTCAATTCTTCATGGAGTTAGAAAGAGCAATTCAAAAATTCATCTGGAATAACAGAAAACCCAGAATAGCTAAAACTATTCTCAAGAGTTAAAGAACCTCTGGGGGAATCTGTATCCAGGACCTCAAGCTGTACTACAGAGCAATAGTGTTAAAAACTGCATGGTATTGGTACAGTGACAGGCATGTAGATCAATGGAACAGAATTGAAGACCCAGAAATGAATCCACACTCCTATGGTCACTTGATCTTTGACAAAGGAGCTAAAACCATCCAGTGGAAAAAAGATAGCCTTTTCAACTAATGGTGCTGGCTCAGCTGGAGGTCAAAATGCAGAAGAATGCAAATTGACCCATTCTTATCTCCTTGCACTAAGCTCAATTCTAAGTGGATCAAGGATCTCCACATAAAACCAGACAAACTGAAACTAATAGAAAGGAAACTAGGGAAGAATCTTG
This sequence comes from Tokudaia tokunoshimensis, assembly GCA_036184795.1. Lineage (NCBI taxonomy): Eukaryota > Metazoa > Chordata > Mammalia > Rodentia > Muridae > Tokudaia > Tokudaia tokunoshimensis. Next base: position 105,897,803 of record BTHU01000005.1, on the reverse strand, counting down.
AACATATGGGCACAGGGGAGAATTTCTTGAACAGAAATCCAATAGCTTATGCTCTAAGATCAAGAATAGACAAATGGGACCTCATTAAATTACAAAGTTTTTGCAAGGCTAAAGACACTTTCAAAAAGACAAAGCGGCAACCAACTAACTTGGAAATGATCTTTACCAACCCTACAACCGACAGAGGGCTAATATCCAATATATACAAAGAACTCAAGAAATTAAACTCCAGAGAGGCAAGTAACCCTATTAAAAATGGGGTACAGAGCTAAACAAAGAGTTCTCACCTGAAGAATATCTAATGGCTGAGAAGCACCTAAAGAGATGTTCATCATCCTTAGTCATTAGGGAAACGCAAATCAAAACAACCCTGAGATTCCATCTCACACCAGTCAGGATGGCTAAGATCAAAAACACAGGAGACAGCAGTTGTTGGCGAGGATGTGGAGAAAGAGGAACACTCCTCCACTGCTGGTGGAATTGCAAGCTGGTACAACCACTCTGGAAAGCAGTCTGGCGGTTCCTCAGAAAACTGGGCATGACACTCCCGGAGGATCCGGCTATACCACTCCTGGGCATATACCCAGAGGCTTTACCTGCATGCAATAAGGACACATGCTCCACTATATTCATAGCAGCCTTATTTATAATAGCCAGAAGCTGGAAAGAACCCAGATGTCCCTCAACGGAGGAATGGATTCAGAAGATGTGGTATATCTACACAATGGAATACTACTCTGCAATTAAAAACAATGAATTCACGAAATTACTAGGCAAATGGTCAGATCTTGAAAATATCATCCTTAGTGAGGTAACCCAATCACAAAAGAACACACATGGTATGCAGTCACTGATAAGGGGATATTGACTCAGAATCTCGGAATACCCTAGACACAATCCGCATATCAATAGATTTCTAAGAAGATGGAAGGAGAGACCCCTGGTCCTGGAAAGACTGGATGTAGGGGAACGCCAGGACAGAGAAGCGAGAGGGGGTTGAATGGAGAAAAGAGGGAGGGAAGGGGGCTTATGGGACTTTCGGGGAGGGAGGAAACGGGAAAGGGGAAATGATTTGGAATGTAAATTAAAAAAAATAAAATTAAAAAAAAGAAATATTTTCCGTGTAAATCTTCAGTTATCATAAAATTGTTTGCAATTCTACTTTCAATCAACTTAGGAATATTTTAATTCCTACTGCTTTATCTGTATAAATTTTTTCAATTTTTTCAGAGATATTTTCCATGTAAATCTTCAATTTTATCACAAAGTGTTTTTACTTCTACTTTCAATCAATTTAGGAATATTTTTATGCCTACAATCTTATCTGTATAATTTTTCATGAAATAGTCAGTTTTAATGGTTTTTTTCTATATATTTCTTGAGTTTTATCAGAAATGTTTTCCTTGTAGATTTTCAATTTTATCAGAAAATATTTATAATTCCACTTTCAATCAACTTAAGAATATTTTTACGCCTACCATTTTATCTGTATAATTTTTCCATGAAATAGTCAATCTTAATGTGCTTTTCTATATATACTTCTTCAATTTTATCAGAGATATTTTCCATATACATTTACACAATGGAATACTACTCAGCAAGTAAAAACACTGAATTCATGAAATTCTTAGGCAAATGGGGAGCAGGGGGAGGGAAGAGGGCTTATGGGACTTTCGGGGAGGGAGGGAACCGGGAAAGGGGAAATCATTTGGAATGTAAATAAAGAATATAGGAAAAAAAAGAGAGTGAAGATTCCCAACTTAAAAGGCCAGTAAACATTGTCGACAAAATTATAGAAGAAAATTTTCCCAACCTAATGAAGGAGATGGCTATAAATGTACAAGAAGCCTATAGAACACCAAATCGATTGGACCAGAAAAGAAAAGCATCTCATCACATACTATTCAAAACACCAAATGCACAGAACAAAGAAACAATATAAAAAGCAGTAAGGGGAAAAGGTCAAGTAACATATAAAGGCAGACTTATCAGAATTATACCAGACTACTCAATGGAGACTCTAAAAGCCAGAAGATCTTGAAGAGATGTAATACAGACCCTAGAAGAACAAAAATGCCAGCCCAGGTTACTATACCCAGCAAAACTAACAATTAACATGGATGGAAAAACCAAGATATCCAAATGACAAAATCAAATTCAAACAATATCTTTCTACTAATTCAGCCCTACAGAGGAAAATAGAAGGAAACCTCAAGGAGGAAAATTACTCCAAAGAAAAGCAATAAATCAATCTTCTCATAACAAATCCAAAAGAAGAGAACCACACAAACCTTATTCCACCTCTAACAACAAAAATAACAGGAAGCAACAATCACTGGTCTTTAATATCTCTCAACATCAATGTACGCAACTCCCCATTAAAAAGACATAGGCTAACAGACTGGAAACACAAAGAGGACCCAGCATTTTGCTACACACAAGAAACATACCTCAGTGACAAAGACAGACATTACCTCAGAGTAAAAGGCTGGGAAAATTTTTTCCAAGCAAATGATCCTAAGAAACAAGCAGCAGTAGCCATTCTAATATCCAATAAAAAATCAACTTTCAATCAAAAGTTATCAAAAAAGGTGGGGAAGAACATGGATGGGGAAAAGCAGGATACTCATCAAAAGAAAAATCCACCAATATGAACTCTCAGTTCTGAACATCTATGCACCAAATTCAAGCACACCCACATTTGTAAAAGAAAGGTTACTAAAGCCCAAAGTGCACATCACACCCCACACAATAATAGTGGGGGACTACAACACCACACTCTCAGCAATGGACAGATCATGGAAACAGAAAATGAACAGAGGCACAGTGAAATTAACAGAAGTTATGAACAAAATCAATTTAACAGATATTGACATAACATTTTTCCCCTAAAACAAAAGAATATACCTTCTTCTCAGCACATCATGCTACTTTCTCCAAAACTGAGCATATAATCAGACACAAAACAGGCCTTAACAGATACTAGAAGATTGAAATACTCCCATGCAAACTATCAGATCACCATGGACTAAGGCTGCTCTGCAATTACAACAAAAAAAACCGAAAGCCCACATACACATGGAAGCTGAATAACTCTCTATTCAGTAATTTCTTGTTCAGGAAAGAAAGAAATAAAGAAATTAAAAACTTTTCAGAATTTAATGAAAATGAAGGCACAGCATACTGAAACTTGTGGGTCATAATGAAAGCAATACTAAGAGAAAAACTCTTAGAGAAATAACTCTGAGTGCCTCCATAAAGAAATTGGAGAGAGCATACACTAGCAGCTTAGCAGCACATCTGAAAGCACTAGAACAAAAAGAAACAAATACACACAAGAGGAGTAGATGGTAGGAAATAATAAAATTCAAGGCTGAAATCAACCAAGTAGAAAGAAAAAGAGCTATGCAAAGAATCAATAAAACCATGAGCTGTTCTTTGAGAAAATCAACAAGATAGATAAACCCTTAGCCAGACTAACCAGAGGGCATAGAAACAGTCTCCAAATTAACAAATTCAGAAATAAAAGGGAGACATAACAACAGAAACTGAGGAAATCCAAAACATCATCAGATCCTACTACAAAAGCCTATACTCAACAAAACTGGAAAATCTGGATGAAATGGAAGATTTTCTAGTCAGATACTAGGAACCAAGGTTAAATCAGGATCAGATAAACCATCTAACCAGTCCCATAAACCCTAAAGAAATAGAAGCAATCATTAAAAGTCTCCCAACCAAAGCCAGCCCAGGACCAGATGGTTTTAGTGCAGAATTCTATGAGACCTTCAAAGAAAACTTAATGCCAATATTTTTCAAATTATCCTACAAAATAGAAACAGAAGGAACACTACCCAATTTGTTCTATGAAGCTTCAGTTAAACTGATACTTAAACCACACAAAGACTCAACAAAGAACTTCAGATCAAATTCCCTTATGAATATTGATGCAAAATACTCAATTAAAATTCTCGCCTACTGAATGCAAGACCACATCAAAGTGAGCGTTCACCATGATCAAGTAGGCTTCATCCTTGGGTTGCAGGAATTTCAATATACAGAAATCCATCAATGTAATTCACTATACAAACAAACTAAAAGAAAAAAATTGCATTATCATCTCATTAGATGCTGAAAATCCTTTGACAAAATACAACACGCCTGCCGGGCGGTGGTGGCGCACGCCTTTAATCCCAGCGCTTGGGAGGCAGAGGCAGGTGGATTTCTGAGTTCGAGGCTAGCCTGGTCTACAGAGTGAGTTCCAGGATAGCCAGGGCTACACAGAGAAACCCTGCCTCGAAAAACCAAAAAAAAAAAAAAAAAAAAAAAAACAACAACACTCCTTCATATTAAAGTCTTGGAAGGATGAGGAATTCAAAGTACATACCTAAACATAATAAAAGCAAACATAATAGAGCAAACCAAGAGCCAACATCAAACTGAATGGAGAGAAACTTGAAGCAATCTCACTAGACTCAGGGAAAGGCAAGGCTGCCCCCTCTTTCCCTATGTATTCAATATAGCACGCAAAGTTCTAGCCAGAGCAATTAGATAAGAAAAGGAGGTCAGAGGGATACAAACTGGAAAGGAAGAAGTCAAGATATCACTATTTGCAGATGACATGGTAGTATATTTAAGTGACCGAAAAAATTCCACCAGAGAACTCCTAAACCTGATAAACAACTTCAACAAAGTGCCTGGATATAAAATTCACTCCAACAAATCAGGATCCCTCCTCTACTCAAAGGATATATGGGCTCAGAAAGAAATCAGGGAAATGACACTCTTCACAATAGTCACAAGAAATATAAAATATCTTGGTGTGACTTTAACCAAGAAAGTGCAAGATCTATATGACAAGAACTCCAAATCTCTGAAGAAAGAAATCAAAGAAGACCTCAGAAGATGGAAAGATCTCTCATGCTCAAGGATCTGTACAATTAATATAACAAAATATACCCAATGGCCATCTTGACAAAAATCTATCTACAGATTCAATGTAATCTCTATCAAAATTTCAACTCAATTCTTCACAGAGATAAAAAGTGCAATTCTTAAATTCATTTGGAATAATACATACCCCACAATATTGAAAACCACTCTCAACAATAATGGAACTTCTGGGGGAATCAATTTCCCTGACCTCAAGCTGTACTATAGAGCAATAGTGATTAAAAACTGCATTGCATCAGGACAGAGACAGGCAGGTAAATCCATGGACTTGAATTGAAGTCCCAGATATAAACTCAAACACCAATGGTTACTTGGTCTTTGACAAAGAAGCCAAAACCATCCAGAAAAAGACAGCATTTTCTATAAATGTTTAATGTCAACTGGAGGGTTGCATGTAGAAGAATACAAATTGATCCATTCTTCTTGTACAAAGCTCAAGTACAAGTGTATCAAGGACCTCCACGTAAAACCAGATACACTGAATCTAATAGAATAGAAAGTAGATAAGAGCCTTGAGTACACTGGCACAGAGGAAAATTTCCTGAACATAACACCAATGGCTCAGGCTCTAAGGTTAACAATTGGCAAATGGGACTTCATAAAATTGAAAAGCTTCTGTAAGGCAAAGGACACTGTCAATGTTAGAAAATGGCAACCAACAGATTGGGAAAAACCTGCATCCACTAGAGGGTCAATATCCAAAATATACTAAGAACTCAAGAAGTTAGACTCCAGAGAACCCAGAAACCCTATTAAAATTGTGGTACAGAGCTAAACAAAAAATTTTCAACTGAGGAATCCTGAATGGCTGAGCAGTACCTCAAGAAATGGTCAACATCCTTAGTCATCAGAGAAATGCAAATCAAAATGCTCCTGAGATTCCATCTCACACCAGTCAGAATGACTAAGATCAAAAACTCAGGGGACAGCAGATGTTGGCAAGGATGTGGAGAAAGAGGAACACTCCTCCATTGTTGATCGGATTGCAAGCTGGTACAAACACTCTGGAAATCAGTGTTGGAGTTCCTTTGAAAATTGGAAGTAGTTCTACCTGAGGACCAGCTATACCACTCCTGGGCATAGACCCAAAATGTGCTCCAACATATAAGAAGGACACATGCTCCACTATGTTCATAGCAGCCTTATTTGTAATAGCCAGAAGCTGGAAACAACTCAGATGTCTCTCAACAGAGGAATGGATACAGAAAATGTGGTGCATTTACACAATTTACTCAACTATTAAAAAGAATGACTTCATGAAATTCTTAGACAAATGGATGGAACTAGAAAATATCATCCTGAGTGAGGTAACCCAGGCACAAAAGAACACACATGGTATACACTCACTGATAAATGGATATTAGTCCAAAAGCTCACAATGCCAGATACATCTCAGAGACCACATGAAGATGAAGAAGGAAGACCAAAATATGGATGCTTCAGATGTATGTAGAAGGGGGACACAAAATAATCACCAGAGGCAGAGAGAAGGAGGAACCTGGGAGGGAGAGAGGAGAGTGAGGGAAAAGGTGGGCAGGATCAGGTATGGGAGGAGACAGGGAGAAGTACAGAGGGTCAGGAAATTGAACAGATGTGTATAGCAGTGGGGGATGGGGAATTGGGGATAGCTGATAGGAAGTCCCAGATGCCAGGGAAGCAAGAGATTCTCATGACCCAATGGGTATGACATTTGTTGAAATACCCAACAAAGGGGAGATAGAACCTGTCGAGACCATATCCAGTAAATAGTCTTGGCCCCCAGTTGAAGTATGTGGTCACTCATCCACCTCAAATACTTTATCACAGAATTGTTCCTGTGTAAAGTAAATGCAGGGACAAAGAGTGGAACTGAGTCTGAAGGAAAGGTCATTCAGAGACCGCCCTACCTAGAGATCTTTCTCATCTGCAGAAACCAAACCCAGATACTATTGCTGATGCCAAGAAGCACTTGCTGACAGGAGCCTTGTATAGTTGTCCCCTGAGAGGCTCTGCGAGGGCCTGACCAATACAGATGCAGTTGCTCGCAGACAACCAACAGACTGAGTACAGGGACTACAATCAGAGTTAGAGGATGAAGTAAAGGAGCTGAACCCCATAGGAAGAACAACAATATTAAGTAACCGATCCCCCCACCCAGAACTCTCAGGGACTAAATCACCAACTAAAGAGAATACATGGAGGGGCCCATGACTGCAGCTGCATATGTAGCAGAGGATCGACGTATTTGGAACCAATGGGAGGGGTGGCCCTTGGTTCTGTGGAGGCTCAATGACCCAGGGTAGGGGAGAGCTAAGCCAGTGAGGTGGGAGTTGGGGGGAGTACACTCATAGAAGCAGGGGAAGTGGGCATGGGATGGGAGTTTGTGGAGAGGAAACTGGGGAGGGGGACAACATTTGAAATGTAAATAAATAAAATAACCAATAAAAAATAAAAATGTTGTCCTCACTTTGTGGTACGGTTTGGCGATTTTAGAGGAGGTATAGCTTTGCATGTAAGAAGTATACCACTAAGGTGGGCTTTAAGGGTTCATAGCCTTGCCTCACTTCCAGTTTGCTCTCCCTTATACATGCTTGCAGATGAAGCTGTGCTCTCTCACCCTCCTTTTCCTGCTGCCATGCCTTTCTGCCATGATGAACTCTTATAACTTTGGAACCAGAAGCCCAAATAAACTCTACATAAGTTGCTTATCACTATGGTGTTTTTATCACAGCAACAGAAAAGTAACTCGTACAGGCTGAGACCTTCATATGCCCATTAGAGTTCATGAGCATGATGGCACATGTGTGCAATGCCAACACTCAGGAGGCTGGGGCAGGAAGATCAAGTTCCAGGCAAGCCTGAGCTATGTAGCACAATCCTACAGCTCAAAACAAAATACGACAAGTCGATGGAGAGATGGTTTATAAGGGGGAGCATTCTCACAGCACTGCCTATCAAATCCCTCAGGGACCAAACTGGCATCTTACCTCTAAATCATCTTCCTCAATTATTCCAGGCATGATGAAAATTTCAGGATGTTCTTTTTCAAACGTCATTTCAGTGTCATTCATACTTAATGTTTTTTCTAGCCAACAAAATCAGTGATGGAAACTCATGAAACAAACATTAAAAACATTTATTTGACATTTTATTTTGTATGTAGGGGTGTAGCTGGTCTTTGGCTACTTTATGAGTTCTTTCTTCCACTCTTTTCCCACCCTTCCTTTCTTTTTTTTAAAAAGATGTATTTATTATATATAAGCACACTGTAGCTGTCTTCAGACCCACCAAAAGAGGGTATCAGATCTCATTATAGATGGCTGTGAGCCACCATGTGGCTGCTGGGATTTGAACTCAGGAACTCTGGAAGAGCGGTCAGTGCTTTTAACCGCTGAGCCATCTCTTCAGCCCCTTTCAACATCCTAAAACTAGATATGAGAGAAAAAGGATAGAGGAGAAAGAGGGAAACCTTATTGTTAGACTACTGCTGCTGATTTAGGGGTGTTCAGTTTATTGGGGCCAGTTTGATCCTCATTGTCAGGATATCTAATTCCTTGTTTCTCCTTTGCACATGAATATTTCCTACAGCAACCAATAGTGACTAATAGTGACCAGCAGTGAACAACAGCAACCAATAATGTACCCTGTGAAGTCTCCAGAATTCAAAACATCGAACAATTCCAGAAACTGTCTGCAGCTGGCAAAATCATGCCCCTGCTAGAGTATGAGGCAAATCATAGTCAGCTGCTGTGGACAATCTGAAGCAGCCCCTTATCACACCTGGGATTAAACTGTAAACATAATCCCATAATATTTTTATGTTTTTCAAAGAAGTCAAAATTCTCATTACATATGGGTGTTTGTCCTACATGTATGTCTGTAAATCACATGATTTACACAGTAACCACAGAGGCCAGAAGAGGATCTCAGGTCCTGTGGAATTGGAGTTACAAACAGTTGTAGGCTACCATATGGTTACTGGGAACTGAATCCAGGTCCTCTGTTCTCTTGACCACCAAGCCATCTATCTAGCCTGCCAGCAGCAATTTCTAAAGTTCAACATTGCAAGACACTGTAATAAAAAGAGTTATTATTTGGTACTTACACACTGAAGAAAATATTAAAATCCTTGATTCTTGTAAATAAACCACTGTTTCTACAAGAGCATAAACATTGTATGCAAAAGAAAAGATCTGGAGTTCATAACATACTTCTGCCTGGAGTCTTAGTAGAGTGTTTGAGGCAGTTATTCCTGATGGCACAGCATTATAATGTACAGTGCAAGTGTTTGGTGTTCAGAACCAAGGCTCCAGCTCAGTGGGAGATGCACACACTGCAGGGCAACTCTATTCATTTCACCCTTGATTTTGATAGAATTAGTGTTTGTCCTTTGTGTATTTTGAATTCTATTGACACATTTGGCTTAAGCCCCACATTCAGTTCCAGAACTCTCCATTGGGGTAATCCAGAAGCTAGATGATGAGGCCAGCTTCCAGAATATTTATGCATCAGAATACTATTCACCCATAAATAGGAATGAAGGTCGAAATATACTACAACCTGGATGAACCTCAAAGCATGTTCCATAAGATCACCCTCCACAAAAGACATAAATTATGGGATACCTTTTACCTGTTATGTACAGAGTAAGTCACCCCACAAGCATAGAAAGTAAGCTGGAGGTTATCAGGTGTGAGAGGAGGGAAGGAAACAATGACTTAACCCATATGGAGGGTTTCCTGGGTGTTGACAAGTTCTGTAACTATAGAGAAGTTGTGGTTGCTTCAGCTTGTGAGCAGGCTCAATGGCCCTGAACTATGCACTGAAAACAGTGAACCTGATGTTACATGAACTTCACTGCAATAGTAACAAACAACAAAACACTTCTTGCTCCAGTGCTGTCTACTAGGTTCTTACAAGCTTCAGAAGGCCATGTTTGGCAGAAAAGTAGCCCCACTAATAGAGTGTGTACCTGGCATGCACCAGGCTCTGGCTAGAACTCCATGACTGTATAAACTAGGCACAGGTATGATCCCAGCAGGAGGAAGACAGAGAGAGGAAAATGAGAAGTTCATAGTTATTCTTGGCTACTTAGCAAATTTAAAGCCAATATTCATGTGGGGGGGCAGGTGGGGGGGCAGATGAGGGGGTGGGGAAACACACTGTGGGAGGAAAAGGAGAGAGGATGGGGCAAAGAACTCTTGTGGGGGACTGGGAAGGAGGGCAAGATGTGGAATGTAAATAAATAAAAGAATTTAAATTTAAAAAGTAACCATCACATACAGTAAAACTTAGGCAGTAGCCATAAAAAAACAATAACAAAAAATAAAATATAAAGGAAAAGGCTATTCTCAGTTACATATCAAGATAAAGGACAACATGGGTTCCATGAGACACTATCTCAGAAAGTCAAATTAATCTGGCAATGTAGCACATGATTTTAATCCCAGTACTTGGGAAGTCAAGGGAAGAGGATCAGGATTTTAAGGGCATTCATGGTTCCTTGGAAAATTCTAGGTTACCAGGGGAGATATGAAGTTAAAGAAGGTAAGGTTGGCATAGTGTTACAGTGAGAAAAGACACTTGTTGCCAAGCAAAATGTCCTGAGATCAATTCCTGGATCCTACATAGAAGAAGAAAAGAAATGTTTTCCAAATATTGTCCTCTGATCACTATATGCACTGATCTAAACACACATGCACGCACACACACACACACACACACACACACACACACACACACACACAAAAGACCTCAGATGTGCTCACCCACAAATCTACCCCATCAAGTAAACAAAGACCTTTAAATTTACTATGGCCACAAGCTGAATTCAGTTTCAGTTTGTTTGTAATAGGGTCTATATCTGTCAGCTTAGCCTGGCCTGGAACTCATGATCCTCCTGGTTCTGCCTTGCTAGTGCTGGGATGACTGATTTTTTTGATTTTAAACAAAATTCTCTGCTCTCTGCTCTCTGCTTCCTCTCTCCCTCCCTCCCTCCTCCTCCTCCTCTCTCTCTCTCTCTCTGTCTCTGTCTCTCTCTCTCTCTCTCTCTCTCTCTCTCTGTCACACACACACACGCACACACATACACACAACACACACACATATCACCAAGTATACCTCAGATGTGCTCACCCACCAATCTGCCCCATCAGGTAAAACATCACTTTCTATTGTCCAAGTCAAAACCTGTGGTATCATCTCTGCCTCTGTCTCTCAGGCCATAGCTAATCCTTTGACACCACCTCACATATATCAAAGTTCCAATTCTTCCCCACACTCCATGTCACCACACAGCTGAGTCACAGGCATCTCTGGGGTTTAAGGTCTGCAGTGTCCCCTTGCAGCTCCTGTGACATTCACAATCTGTTCTAAATACAGCAACTAAAACAAATATTAGGACACTGGTGGGACAAGACAAACAGGTTCCCATGTCTTTAATCAAAATGCCTGATCCACAGTCTCTCTCCTCCCTTCCTGCAGTCCCTGGAATGTGCTGGTCCAGGTCCCTCCTCACTTTATCACAAGAGAAAAACAACTGAGTAGCTACAGGATAAAGCCAAGGAGTCTCAGGACAAACAGGCCACTGAGCTGAATCTTACACAGGGAATGTATTTAAGAAGATTCTTAAAGAAAATGAATCTTCACAGCTAATAAATTCAGGCATCTCAAGAACCTGAGAAAATACCTGCTGCCTCTGCTGACAGGCAGCCTGAATTCCTTGTAATCTCAGTGACTCTGTTCCTCAATTCCTTTCTTTCTAGTGACAACTTCTCTCCAGAGCTCACAGTCATAGCTTTTGTTCCAGGGACATCTTGAAAGGTCAGCATGACCATCCAGTGTCACAAATCAAATGATCCTTCATTTTCTTTTTAGTTTTAACTACATGTACGTTATTATTTATGGGTCTTTTCATATAGCTCTGACTGATGTGGAACTTGCCATGTACATCATGCAGGCCTCAAACTTACACTCTCCAGCGTCTGCCTCCTGAGTGCTGAGGAATTACTTTCCTAAACAAGCTCTCTACAGGCTCTAACAACCACAACATTACAAATACAAAGTAGGCACAGTCTGCTACCCATCTCCTCCTGCTACCAAGGTCCTAGTTCAATTCCAAGTCCTTGAACTAGACTTAAAAGCCCCAGTATATGTGTCTACCCTCTCTTCCCTTGCTCCCTCTGCTCCTGCTACACTGATCTGGACTGATTGATACACCAAGCTCAGGGCTTTTGCAACTGCTGCTCCTTGAACCACACATCCATATGGCATCTTCCCTCATCCATGTCAGCTCTGCTCAGTTGTCACTCTTGGGTGAACGCTGTCCTATCCTTGCTCTCCACAAGTACAAACTCATACCTCAGGTTTGTCTCCTATGTGTGAAGGATGTGCAAGTGCCTGGTAGATCTCTATTTACATGTTAAGGAATTAAATCCTGAGTGTGCTGTCCAGCTCTGCAGGAGCAGGCTGGCCTGACTCTGAGATGCTTCAGGCTGATGTCACAGCTGCTAAAGCTATAAGAAAGACAGCACAAACCCCAGCAAGGCTCAGCTATCTCAGGGTACTCACCAAAGACACCCGGCTCCCTTCCCACCTGTGCAGAGCAGTCCCCAAATCCCAAATCCTGGCCCTTCCAACTCTGGCCTTGTTGATGTGAACCCAGGAAAGAAAGCAAGAGTGTCCCCTGCCCTGTGACTATCATCTTCTCACTCACCTGTCCTATACCAGATCGCAACAGTAAGTGGCCTTGGCTCAGACTATGGTGGTTCCTGATCCCCTAGTGATCTTGCATCGCAACACCAGGATAGAAGACAGAGAGACAGGAGCCATAAGGAGCCAGATAACACCATCTTAGCTCAGTGACTCTGACAAGTGTTTGAATCCCTGACCAGTAATCAAGTTGCCTTGCAGGGACCCAGGTGACCACGCCCCTGCTTGGTACACCCTATGCAATTACCTGAAGCAAAAACATTGCTGACAGGTATTTATTCAGTGTCTCTCACAGACCAGAAGTTGCTTGTCTGTCCTTTAACTAATCTTATGCAGTGTTTCCATTTTATATGCTAAGATCTTTTTTTTTAAGTGGGGCTTTTTTTTATTTTCTAAGTTTTTTTTTTATTTACATTCAAAATCATTTCCCCTTTCCCGTTTCCTCCCTCCCTGAAAGTCCCATAAGCCCCCTTCCCTCCCTCTTTTCCCCATTCAACTCCCTCTCGCTTCTCTGTCCTGGCATTCCCCTACATCCAGTCTTTCCAGGACCAGGGGTCTCTCCTTCCATCTTCTTAGAAATCTATTGATATGCGAATTGTGTCTAGGGTATTCCGAGATTCTGGGTTAATATCCCCTTATCAGTGACTGCATACCATGTGTGTTCTTTTGTGATTGGGTTACCTCACTAAGGATGATATTTTCAAGCTCTGACCATTTGCCTAGGGATTTCGTGAATTCATTGTTTTTAATTGCAGAGTAGTATTCCATTGTGTAGATATACCACATCTTCTGAATCCACTCCTCCGTTGAGGGACATCTGGGTTCTTTCCAGCTTCTGGCTATTATAAATAAGGCTGCTATGAACATAGTGGAGCATGTGTTTTTATTGCATGCAGGTAAAGCCTCTGGGTATATGCCCAGGAGCGGTATAGCCGGATCCTCCGGGAGTGTCATGCCCAGTTTTCGGAGGAACCGCCAGACTGCTTTCCAGAGTGGTTGTAACAGCTTGCAATTCCACCAGCAGTGGAGGAGTGTTCCTCTTTCTCCACATCCTCGCCAACAACTGCTGTCTCCTGTGTTTTTGATCTTAGCCATCCTGACTGGTGTGAGATGGAATCTCAAGGTTGTTTTGATTTGCATTTTCCTAATGACTAAGGATGATGAACATCTCTTTAGGTGCTTCTCAGCCATTAGATATTCTTCAGGTGAGAACTCTTTGTTTAGCTCTGTACCCCATTTTTTAATAGGGTTACTTGCCTCTCTGGAGTTTAACTTCTTGAGTTCTTTGTATATATTGGATATTAGCCCTCTGTCGGATGTAGGGTTGGTAAAGATCATTTCCCAGTTAGTTGGTTGCCGCTTTGTCTTTTTGACAGTGTCTTTTGCCTTGCAAAAACTTTGTAATTTAATGAGGTCCCATTTGTCTATTCTTGATCTTAGAGCATAAGCTATTGGAGTTCTGTTCAGGAAATTCTCCCCTGTGCCCATATGTTCAAGGTTCTTCCCTAGTTTCCTTTCTATTAGTTTCAGTGTGTCTGGTTTTATGTGGAGGTCCTTGATCCACTTGGAATTGAGCTTAGTGCAAGGAGATAAGAATGGGTCAATTTGCATTCTTCTGCATGTTGACCTCCAGTTGAGCCAGCACCATTTGTTGAAAAGGCTATCTTTTTTCCACTGGATGGTTTTAGCTCCTTTGTCAAAGATCAAGTGACCATAGGAGTGTGGATTCATTTCTGGGTCTTCAATTCTGTTCCATTGATCTACATGCCTGTCAGTGTACCAATACCATGTGGTTTTTAACACTATTGCTCTGTAGTACAGCTTGAGGTCCGGGATACTGATTCCCCCAGAGGTTCTTTTACTCTTGAGAATAGTTTTAGCTATCCTGGGTTTTCTGTTATTCCAGATGAATTTTTGAATTGCTTTTTCTAACTCTATGAAGAATTGAGCTGGGATTTTGATGGGGATTGCATTGAATCTGTATAATGCTTTTGGCAACATGGTCATTTTTACTATATTAATCCTGCCAATCCATGAGCATGGCAGATTTTTCCATCTTCTGAGGTCTTCTTCAATTTCTTTCTTCAGAGACTTGATGTTCTTGTCATACAGATCATTCACTTGTTTGGTTAGAGTCACACCAAGATACTTTATATTGTTTTTGGCTATTGTGAAGGGTATCATTTCTCTTATTTCTTTCTCAGCCTGCTTATCCTTTGAGTGTAGGAAGGCTACTGACTTGCTTGAGTTGATTTTATATCTGGCCACTTTGCTGAAGTTGTTTATCAGCTGTAGGAGTTCTCTGGTGGAGTTATTTGGGTCACTTAAGTATTCTATCATATCGTCTGCAAATAGTGATAGTTTGACTTCTTCCTTTCCAATTTGTATCCCTTTGACCTCCTTTGTTGTCTAATTGCTCTAGCTAGAACTTCAAGTACTATATTGAAAAGATATGGAGAGAGAGGGCAGCCTTGTCTAGTCCCTGATGTTAGTGTGAGTGCTTCAAGTTTCTCTCCATTTAGATTGATGTTGGCTACTGGTTTGCTGTAAATTCCTTTTACTATGTTTACATATGGGCCTTGAATTTGATCCTGAGCATTTCTTTAGGAGCTTGTCAGCCGTTTTAGTTTCCTCTGTTGTGATTCTCATTTTAGTTCTATACCCCATTTTTTGGTTGGGTTGTTTGGCTTTTTAGTGGTTATCTTCTTAAGTTCTTTGTATATTTTGAACATTATCCCTCTATTGGATATGGGGTTAGTGAAGACTTTTTTTTCCTAATCTTTAGGTTGCCAATTTGTTTCATTCAATATGTCCTTTGCCTTCCAGAAGCTTTCCAGTTTCATGAGCTCCCATTCATCAATACTTTTCTTTATTAGACATTTTCTTCTTTTACATTTCAAATGTTATCTCATTTCCTGGACTCTCTCCCCCAAATCACCTAACCCATCTCCTGTCCCCATGCTCACCAATCCATCCACTCCTGCTTCCCTGTTTTGGCATTCTTCTATATTGAGGCATCTAGCCTTCTCAGGATCAAGGGCCTCTCCTCCATTTGATGTCCAACAAGACCATCTTCTGTTACACATGCAGCTGGAGCTACTGGTCCCTCCATGTGTACTCTTTGGTTGGTGGTTTATTCCCTGGGAGCTCTGGGGCTATTTGTTGGTTCACATCGTTGTTCCTACTATAGGGCTGCAAGCTCCTTCAGCTCCTTGGGTCCAATTTATCTTAGCTATGGTTCTTATTCCTGCACAAACATCATGACTAAGAAGCAATTTGGGGAGGAAATGGTTTATTCAGCTTACACTTTCCACATTGCTGTTGATCACCATAGGAAGTCAGGACTCGAACTCTGGAATCAGGAGTTAATGCAGAGTCCATGGAGGGATGTTTCTTACTGGTTTCCTTCCTCTGCCTTGCTCAACTTGCTTTCTTATAGAACCCAAGACTACCAGCTAAGGGATAGTACCACCCACAAGGGACCCTCCCCACTTGATCACTAATTGAGAAAATGCCTTATACCTGGATCTCATGGAGGTATTGTCTCAACTGAAGCTCCTTTCTTTGTGATAACTCCAGGCTGTGTCAAGTTGACACACAAATCCAGCCAGTATAGTGGCCAATTAGGGTGAGGCAGCTACAAATTGAGGGAGGCAGGCAGAAGGTTAGAATAAAGGAACAAAGGAAGAGAGAGAGAAAGGGAGGAAGAAATGAGAGGAAGGGCCAGTGGATTCTTTAGGGTGCAGTTGGCGGATGTTTTTGTTTGAGTTTCCTTTGCTGTGATGAGAAACCTTCACCAAGGCAACTGTTATAAGAGACTACATTTAACTGGGACAGGCTTACATTTTAGAGGCTCAGATCATTGTTGTAATGGTTGGAAGCATGGCAGAACCCAGGCAGTCATGTTGCTGGAGAAGGAGCTGAGGGTCCGTCTGGTCCCACTTCATCCATGAGACTATAACTCTTTTGTAGTGTGTGGAGCCTTAGCCTAGGAAGAGACCTCTAAAGAACATGCTGACAGTGATATACGTCTTCCAACAAGGCCAAACTTCCTAAAATTGCCATTCCCTATGGGTCAAACATATTCAAACCATCACTGAGGACCAAGTTGAACAAGTGTTTGGAAACTTGCCCTTACCAGGACCCAATAGTGGGGACAAAAAAGGTCCTTGGACCCAGGCAATATGCAATTGACAATGGACAGAGCTGCAGAAGAATGCTGAGTGGGAGAAAGTAAAAGAGATTCAGAGACAGTGGAGCTAACTCAGTGATCCGCCCAGAGGCTCTGATGCTGCAAATTCTCCCTTGGGATGCTCAAACCACCTGTTCTAAGATTGAGCTCCATGCTAAGAAATTATGTGGAAAAAGAATTCAGGAGACTGTATTAAAGGTGCTGGCTGGTTTATTTCAGAGAACCTGAGAAGAGCTCACACTGAGCAAGCATGCCTCTCTTACAGTCTATGAAACTTTTCAAAGTTATGAGGAGGACAGAGGAGAGGAGGGACTATGTGCGTAAATCGAGACTAACGCTGTTCTTTGCAGGCTGGATTGTCCTTTTGCATTTAGGTGGTGGCTCAAGAGTTCGAAATGAGGTGCAAAGAAATGCTGTGTTCACATTCACTATGTTTGCCCGGTCCTTTGGGAATGTCTTGAAACCAATCTCTGGAGTATAAGAGCATGGGAAGTTATTCAAGTCTGTGTAAGAGTAGATAAGCATTCTTTCCCACTGAGCCATCCATCTATCCCATTTCTTCCCAATCTCCAATTTCACCCTGGTTTTCTGGGGAACGCACAAGGTCTCCCAATATATTTTTTGCAGTCTAGAACTTATTCCATATGACAAGCTATTTTCAAGCTTGGAAACATGCCTCCAACTGCCTCCCAAGTGTTAGGACTAAAGGCACATGTCACTATATCAAGCCACTTTTGAACACAGGTTGTTCAAACTCTTACATCGGTGTCTCTAACTAATAAATATATTTCTCAACCAACCAAAGTTGTGATCTTGGGTTTGTTTTTTTGAACCACTGTTCCTGCTCTCCCATACTTCTCCCCCCCCAGGCTATCCCCCTGACTATCTACTGCATCCATCTGCTGAGTACCCAGATTAAAGATATGTGCTCTATATCCAGCGTTTCTTCTTTTTAATGGACAAGTAGTTATTGGTCACAATTTGGGACTTTACTTTAAAATACTTTGATCCTAGAAGAGAATATGGCAGAGATGGAATAAAATTGCATTTGTATATGGGAACCAGGGCACATGATTGGAGGTCTGGGACAACTATCTGGAGTTGATATCTCATCCCACCATGTACTTGACAGTCTAAGCCAGCAAGTCAGATTGCCTAGCAACCACTTGTAATTGACTGAGCCATCCTACTGGATGGAAATTAGTAAGTGTTATGAAGGGATGAACATGAATATACAGGTATTCAATCTCCTATTTCCTGCTTTTGTATCTATTTATAGTTTTATCACAATAAATGTTAAAGTAAAGAATGTTAATGCATATATTGCACACTTCAGAATAAAATTAGCCCTGTTTCTATCTTGAACTTCAGACATATTTTGAATCACCTGAAATAGGACACTGTTTCTTTGCCATCTCAAACTGTGCTTACAAATAAATTATATGTCTTGTCAGGGTGCAGTTTAGCACAGTCAAACTGCCTGCCTATATTACCTAACACCAGCAACCTCTGTCCCTCCTCTGGCTCTTTGTTTCTCTGAATGACAATATTACTCAGCCACTTTTTAAAACTGAAAAGTTTGGAGTTACCCTTGAATCCTTTCTTTTCCCATCACATTTGATCAACATATACATCCTTATTCTGGTCCCCCTTTCCATCTTGTTGAGAGCAGACTTCCCTGGCACTCTTCCCTGGTGTGACAAAAGCCTTCTTACTAGTCTCCTTGATTCAATGTTTGTCCTCTGCACTAGTCCTCCACAAGTATCTAGAAGAGTTCATTTAAGAACATCATTTGGGGTATGTAGATGCACACCAGGTAAAGGCACTTGCTGCCAAACCAGACAACTGGGGTTCAGTACCTGTGTACCATATGGAAGAAAGACATAAGTGATTCCCTTAAATTGTCTTCTGACCTTCAAAGCACTCCATGGCACATTTGTGAACACACAAACAATACATAAATGTAATGAAAACTAATTTTGAGTGATAAAGTCATGACTTAATAGTTCAATGTGCACTCTTCTTGCAGGAGACTCAAGTTAGGATTCCAACACACATATCACTTGGTTCACAGACCCCTCACCTCCACTTTCAGTGTATCTGTCACCTTCTTCTGGCCTCTCCAGCATCTGTAGCCCCATGGATACACACACACACCCTCTTTACATACTACCTGCAATATGACTAGAACTATCTTATGTGATGAAAATCCTTTCAATTTAATTGAAAGGAGACATGACCACACAGTGGTTTTACTTTGCCACAGAGTTTTGCAATCCTAACAAACTTCTACTTCCTCTTTCATGAAGGCTAGTTTGTTATAGGATGCAGAAAAGCAATTTGACAAGGACAGTTGACTAGTTTTCCAATCACACTACTGATGCCTTTCTTTAAATGAGTGAGTGTTGTATGTGATTACACATGTTGATAACCCAGCTGTACTTAGGAGTGAACAGTGTTGCTAAGGTGTCAATCCAGTCTGGGATAAAAACAAGGCATCATCTCAAATAGCAAGCACCAACTCAGAGTATTCAGGTGCATATGGGATGTAAATGAGAGCAAGGGGTCTAAAGATGTGAAAATTGAGCTGTAGATAAACCCAACTGCTGAGATATGAAGTTGGTAAGTTAGTTCAGTTCCACAAGTCTTCAGTTTGATCCACAATACTATCCTGGCAGCTTACAACTCTCTGTAACTCCAAGTGCAGAGAATCACACATTCTCTTAGACATGCATGCAGTAAAAACACCCATACACGTAAGATAATAAAAACTTTTTTTAAAAAAAAAAGTGTACTTTACCTTAATTTTTATCTGCCCCAATCTGTAATCATATGTTCATGGGAATTTTGAGACAAATGCAAGCCTGGAGAAATCAAAAGTGGCTGTCAGCTCTGTATGTCACACAGAAATGTATCTACTGGTATTTGACAGATTAATCTATTTAGCACAATCTCGGCCCCCAAACCACAGTGCTATAGGATTGAAACCTTCTACATCCAAATACAAATCTTTCATAAAAATGGCTGTAGGGGAATCGAGGGCAGGGAGGTTGGAGTTGGGTTGGTGGAAGAATACCCTCACAGAAAGAGGGGGAGGGAGAATAGATTAAGGGTTTCCAGAAGGGGAGGAAGTTGGGAAAGGGGATAATATTTGAAATGTAAGTAAAGAAAATATCCAATAAAAAATAAAAATGACTCTAAGGCTAGGGAGATTGCTTAGCAAGTGATGGGCTTGTCACTTAAGCATAAAGAACTCAGCTAGTATGGCATGCCTCACCAAAACAAAAAAGGCAAAAGCTTCAGGCACAGGAATAATCTGGTAATATCATCATTGGGGAAGTACAGACAGAGGTTCTCTGGGGGTTATCAATCAGACCATCTTGCTCAATAGTGAGGGAGTAGATCCTGGAGAGTCTATCGTCATCATTGTCTTGGAATAACCAAGAACAAATAAATGATATCTTGGAATAACGAAAAATGAATAAACAAACAAAAACCAAGCAAATAAAAAATTTTAAAATTTCTAAAAATATAAGACAATTGAGGAAGACACGCAGCATTGACCTATAATCTCCACATTCTTGTCACACAAATAACCACACTCAGAGGAACATTGAGGAACATGTTCACACACACACACACACACACACACACACACACACACAGCAAATTAAGTTCTTATAGAGATATCAAAAGAATAACTTATTTTTATTGCTATCTCAAGATCTCCAAATCATGGTCAATTTATAGAAGAAACATCAATTCCATGAAAATAATGCTATGTAATATAAGGATACTTACAATAATGGGAATGTAGGGGAGAATGAAGTAACTATGATGCCCTTCAGAAACTCAGGATCATTAACAAGAATCTCATACAGTCTAGGAATGCTCTCCAAGACAATTTTCTTCATATCCTAAAAAAGCAGAAGAGATCAAAGAATGGGACTGTTGGTAATTGGATCTTCCCTAAAGGGAAACTGACTTAGTTGTGTGGGTTTGAATGAGAATGTCCCCCATAGGCTCAGGTATTTAAGCACATGGTTCCCAGGTGGTGGTGTTGTGTGGGGATATTGTGGGGAGGTGAAGCCTTGTTGGAATCATATGTAGTTGGAGAGGCTTTAAGGGCTCACAGCTTTGCCTCACTTCCAGTTTGTTCTCCCTGCTTCATGCTTGTAGTTGAAGATGTGCTCTCTCACCTTCCTTCTCCGCTGCCATGACTTTCTGCCATGATGAACTTTGGAACTATGAGTCAATAGAAATTGCACCTAAGTTGCTTTTCATCAAGGTGTGTTTATCACAGCAACAGAAAAGTAACTCATACAGGGTGAGACCCTCACATCTTTGGTTGAGTTCATAAGCATGATGGTAAAAGCATGCCTAGAATAGCAACAGAGAGGAGGCTTGGAGTAGATAGATCAAGTTCTGGGCTCGTCTGAGGTATAGAACACAATGTTGCTTCTCTAGACACACCCAAACCAAACCCATGGGGGAAATGGTTTGCAATGTGAAGCATCAAGTAGCACTCTTCTTCAAACCCTCAGCAAACCTATCATGGAGCAAGCGGCACTTACCTCCTTCATATTCTTCTGAAACAGGATTGGTTGGATGTAAATTGCAGGTTTTTCTCTTTTAATAATCTTTTTAATGTTATTCATATTTATGAAGTTTCCTAGGCAATGATAACAATAATGTAAATTCATGAATCATCACATTAATTTCCATAATTTAATATTTAATTTTTCTATATATAAGTCTGTACAAACTTTGTGTGAAGTAACTGCAGAGACCATGAAGATTAAAGACAGCTTGTGCTACATGAGACACTGTCTCAAAAATCAAATTATCCAGGTACGATCATAAACCCAGCAGTTGAGAGAAAGAAGCAAGCAGAACAAAGGCTCAAGGGCATTCTTTGGTACATAGAAAATTCTAGCCTGGGGCTGGAGAGATATCTCACTGTTTAAGAACATTGTCTGTTCTTCCAGAAGATCTGGGTTCAACTCAAAGTACACACAAGGTAGCTCAGAACTGTCTGTAATTCCAGTTCTAGGGCATGTGACACCCTCACACAGAAATACATGCAGGCCAAAGATGAATGTGCATAAAATAAGAATAAATAAAATATAAAAAGAAAATTCAAGGTTACCATGGGCTATTTAAAATTAAAGAAGGCAATAAACAGTGCTGAAATGATTCTACAGTGGGTAAAGATTGCCACACATAGTGACAAGATTTGTTTGTTGGGATCTCTCTCTCTCTCTCATTCACTCTCACTTATACATACACACACACAAACACCAAGAATATCTCAGATGTGCTAACCCTCCATCCTACCCCGTTGTGGTAAAAAAAACCCTTTTAATTGTTTAAGCTAAAAACTGTATGGTCATCTCTGCCACTCTTCATCTCTCAGGCCATATCTTAATCTGTTAATGCCACCCTCAAACATGTCAAAGTCCCACCTCTTCCCCACACTCCATGTTACCACACATTTGTCATAATCTATATCCAAGTCACAGGCATCTCTGGGGTTTAAGGTCTGCAGTGTCCCTTTGCAGCACCTGTGACATCCACAATCTGTTCTCAACAGCAACTAAAACAAAAATGAGGACACTGGTGGGATAAGACAGACAGGCCCTCATGACTTTAGTCTGTAAAGCATAATCGTATATGGTCTCTTTCCTTCCTTTCCACAGTCCCTAGAAGATGTCTGGCCATGATCCCTCTTCCTTTTATCCCAAGAGACAAAGAAACCAGTGATTAGCTTCAGAATAAAGCCAGAGAGTCTTCAGGACAAACAGGCTACTGAACAGAATTACACAAGGCAAATCATTTTAAGACCACTCAAGAAAAAGAATCTTCATAGTTATTAAATCCATTTTCCTGACGTAACTGGGAAAATACCTGCTGTTGTCTCTGTTGACAGAGACTTGAGTTCCCTCTTATCTCTGGAAGAGTCGGCATGAACGTCTAGTGTTAAAAATAGAAACATCTGTCACTTCATTTTTATTTTTAACTACTTATATATGATTATTTATTGAGTTTTCTATGTAGCATTAGAAAACTTAAAACTCGCCAGTCAGTTCAGGCAGTTTCCAAACTTTTAGATACCCTCCAGTCTAAATTCTTCCTGAACTCTGTGGAATTACTTTCCCAAACTAATTTCACACAGGAACTGGCTTCCACAATGAGCTGAGAACCATTTTTTTATTAACAAATGTAAAGTAGGCACATTCTGCTACCCATCTCCTCACAAGTTCCTAGTTCAATCCAA
The DNA here is from genome assembly GCA_036184795.1 of Tokudaia tokunoshimensis. NCBI lineage: Eukaryota > Metazoa > Chordata > Mammalia > Rodentia > Muridae > Tokudaia > Tokudaia tokunoshimensis. The sequence goes on along the minus strand of BTHU01000005.1, from coordinate 105,874,692 downwards.
GTCTTTACACTAATCTTAAAAGCCCCAGCATATGTGACCACACTCTCTTCCCTTGCTCCCTCTGCTCCTCTACACTGATCTGCAAACTGATATACCAAGCTCAGAGGCTTTGAATCTGCTGTTCTTGTGACCACACATCCATATGGCATCTTCCCTCATCCACTTCAGCTCTTCTCAATTGTCACTCTCTAGGTGAATCCTGTCCAAACCTTCTTCTCTTCAAGCATAAGCTCACATCTCATGTGCTATCTTCTTCTAGGTCTTATGCCTGCTTTTAGTGCATGTATTGCTATCTGACAGGATTCCTCATTTCTTTAGATTTTGTTTTATCACTAAAAGGTATGTTCCAAAAGGACAAAGTATTCAGTCTGCTTCACACTCAGGTTTAGTGGGTGCTGGGAGGTAACTGCATGAAGGACATTCAGGGGCCTGGTAGATCTCTATTCAGGTGTGAAGGAACAAAAGCTTGAGTGCACTGCCCAGCTCTGCATGGACACACTGGCCTGACTGGAAGATGCTTCAGGCTTGTGGCGCAGCTGCTAGGATGTTGACAAACAGCATAAACCCCAGCAGTGCACAGCTTTCCTGAGAACTGACCAGAGACACACGGATGCCTCCTCTCTTGTGCAGAAGTCCTCCCAAATCTCAAATGCTTTACTTTACATCACTCGGTTTTCAGAATCAAACCAAATTGGTGAAAGGAAGTGGGTCCCCTGCCCTGTGCCCATCTACTCCTCACTCACCTAAGATATACCAGATCACCAGAGTCATTGGATCTGATTCTGATGGTGGATCCAGACTCTCCAGCGGCAATGCATTGCAACAGCAGGAGAGAAGACAGACTGACAGGAGCCACAGGGATCTAGGTAACTCCATCTTAGCTCAGTAGTCAACAAGCTCTTGTGTCCCTGGGTGGCAATCAGGTTGTCTTGCTTGTGCCCAAGTGACCACACCCCTGCTGGACACCAGAACCTTGGCAATCCCTGCAGCCAATCCTTTGCTGACGTGTATTTATTTTGAGCTTACAACACAGTAGAAGCTGCTCTTCTGTCCCCTAACAGATCTTATGTAATGCTCTTATTTTATATGTAAGGATACTGAGATGAAAATTCTAGTCCCTCTTCTCTCAATTGTGTTTCACAGAAAAGAGCTGCCTGTTCTTTTTTAAAATTTTATTTTATTTACATTACAGATGTTTACCTCCTTTCACTTTACCCTCCCTAAGTTCTTCACTCCATTCGACCTCCCCTTTGTTCTGAGAGGGTGCTCCCCGACCCATTCATCTACCTCCACATCACCTGTGCCAGCATCCCCCTTCCTTGGGGAATCAATTTCTACAGGATTAGGTGTGCCCTTTCTCACTGAGATCAGACAAGGCAGTCCTCAGCTACATACATGCCAGGGGCTATGGACCAGCGTATGTATGCTCTTTGTTTGGTGGCTTAGTCTCTGGGAGCTCTGTGGGGGCCAGTTTTTATGCCAATGTTTTTTGCTTAGGATTATAGCTTGGTAATATAACTTATTTTTTTATTAGATATTTTCTTTATTTGCATTTCAAATGTGATCCCCTTTCCTCATTTCCCCTTCGAAAACCCTCTAACCTATCCCCCCTCTTCCTGCTCACCAACCCACTCAAACTGCTTCCCTGTCCTGGCATTCCCCTACAGTGGGGCACTGGGCCTTCTCAAGACCAAGGGCCTCTCCTTTCATTGATGTTCAACAAGGCTATCCTCTGCTACATATGTGGCTTAAGCCATGGGTCCATGTGTACTCTTTGTTTGATCTGCCTGTTTTTTTTTTAACAATTGTCTTAATTCCTTGAGAATGAATTGTATTCTATTTAGTTTGTACTCATCTGTAGGGCAAGAGGACTGTGTCACCAGACAGAAGAACTGGTAAGGTTGAGTGAGCTCACACCCTATTCATCTCAGAATTGAGAAAGTTAGGAGTGGGGCCACTCCCTGCCTATCTTTATCTGCTCTGGAATATGTAATCATGATATCCCACTGAGGGAACTGTGACAATCAGTCATCTAGGGAAAACAGCTGGAGTCCTTCCCCATGCAAATAAAGCATCACTAGCATCTTACACTGAGCCAATGGGAAGCATGAATCCTGAACCCCACCCTACTCTTCAATGTTTATAATGTTCTAGTCCACGTGGAATAAATCACACAAGATTTTTCACTCAGGATCATTTGATAGTGTATGTTTTATTGAGCTATAACACTTGAGGAAGAGTTCTTTCTCATGGTAGACCTTGAACACAACAGGCTGTTCAGACTTACCGCATTGCCTGGGGCTGCAACCCCCTAACCCTGCTGCTGGCACTGGAGCTACCACAGTAGCAGATGAGACCAAGGGACCCTGGCTACATTTCTGGTGTGGGCAGTCCAAACTTCTCTGCTTCCATTTTGAGAGCTGTAACCCTTCCATTTTCCCTGCTTGATCAAAACCCAAGGAATCTATTTGCCCTGATTCCATGGAGGAAGACACTCTTCCAAATAGAACTTAAATTTTGCCCCTGGATCCATAGCCCCTTTATCCCAAGTAATCATTACCATAAGGAGTCTTTCACTGGAATCATTTGGAATCATTTAAAAGAGCATCTGTTACTCTGCTCCAGAGGACCGTGAGTCCCTCAGTCCCCTGCAAATCTACTCGACCTCTGTCTAACACATTCCAGAAACCTCAGATGAACAAGAGGTGATTAAATGGTCCCCAAGATAAAACCTAAACTCAACACTTTCCCATCTGACTCTGTCTCTGTCACTAGCTCCACTGTCGCTCTCTCCCTCTGCCCCATTATATCTCTTCCTCCTCTTCTTATTGCTCTATCTCTGTGTTTCTGTCTCTCTCTCTGTCTCACCTTCTGTCTTTCCCTGTCTCTCTCTAGCTCTCTGTGTCTCTCTGTCTCTGTCTCAATCTCTGTTTCTGTCTCTCTCATGCGTGCATATATTCTCTCTGTCTCTGTGTGTCTCTCTGTCTCTGTCTCTTTCTCTCTCACTCTCTCTCTGCCTCTTTGTGGTTCTGAGTAACCTTAATCTGGTTATGTAGACACACTGATCTCAAATTAACAGAGATCCACCTGCCTCAGCCTCCTGAGTGCTTGGAATGCCACTAAACCTGGCTTCTCAATTGACAATTTAAAAACACCTTATATTTTGGCCACTTCTCAGTCTAAGAACTGGGATCCCTGTCTTTAGCCTAACACTGAATCTGTTTATGCTCCCCATAACTGAGAACTATTTCCTTTGCCCATCTACCTCTGAGTAGCAACTCACTGCACCAGACAGCAACTCTTCATTGACTCTACCAGCTGGACTACCCACCACTAAGACCATGCACTAACTAGCTCTCATTGTCTACCTCACGCTTCATTCACAGAGCTTTGAAAACTGGATAATCCTCCTCAGTGTTCCCGAAAGAGTTTTAGCCAGTTAAATTTCCCACAATCCTTTACCTGCTAGGTCTGTCTACCCAACTCTATATTCCATAGCTTTCCCTACTCTTGAGTCTTCCAGAGTATTCTCTCAAATGAAAAGCCTTCTTTGCAGGGAATGAATCGTCTGACCTCGATTTCCACAGGGACCTTAAACTTTACCCAGTTTTCACTCCTTGTTCTCTCTGTAGCCCAGATCTGCAGGCCGTGACCCTCTTACAGCTTATTCACTCTACTGTATCATTCCCATCCTAACTGCCTCACATTTGTCAAGTCCATGGAACCTTTCAACAGCTGTCTGGAATCATCTTCACTTCCCCTGGAGGATCTTCTCTGTCCAGACTGTCCTTTCTTCTGAATCCCTACTTTGCATCTCATCCTGCTTCTAAAGATTTCATTCAAAGACTTTGTAAAAAATCTATTCTGAGCTTTATGTGGTGGCATATACCTTTAATCCCAGCATTTGTGAAGCAGAGGCAGGTGAATCTTTGAGTACCAGGCTAGCAGGGTCTACATAATGAATTCCAGGAGAGCCAGAACTCTCCTGTAGACAGACTGTGTCTTAAAAAATGAAAACCAACTAACAAATGAACCAACCAACCAACCAACCAACCAACAAACCAAGCAAGCAAGCAATGAACTATGAGCTGGGCTTTGTGGCCTAGGCCTATAATCCCAGTACTTTCTAGGCAGAAGCAGAGGAGCAAGAGTTCAAGGACATCCATAGGTCCATAGAGAGCTCTAGACAACCTGGGCTACTGAGACCTACTGGGTATCTCTCCCAATCCATCTCTACCTTATGTCTTACTCAAGGTCTCCCAGCAAACCTAGACTTGTTAACTTGATTAGACTGTCAGTGCAGCAATCTCCATAGATCGCCTTGCCTTACCTCCACTGCACTGGAATGAAAGGCTTACATCTATAGATTTGTGCATTTGGGTATCCAACTTAAGGCCTCATGTTTATGTAGTAAGAACTTTAATAACAAAACTGTCTCTCTAACCACAGACCTTTTTTTCTTTCTTTGTTTTTATTTCATTTTTAAAATAATTTATTTGAAATATTACAACGAATATTTCAGTATTTGCTTATTTAAAATTGCATATTTTTTCCCTAGCTAGTTAAAATGCTTCTTTTCTTTAATTGACAAGTATTTATGGGCCATAATATGGAATTTTGTTTAAAATACTCTGACCCTGGGAAGAATATGTGAGTGAGGTGGGATAAGACTGAGTCTGGCTCTGGGTGTCAGAGCACATGTGTGGAGGTCAGAAACAACTTTCTTGAGTTGGTCTCTCCTTCCACCAAGAATCTGACAGCTTAAGTCAGGTGGTCATGTTTGCCTAGCAACCAATTTTAATCCAATGAGTTACCTTCAGGAGCAAAATTAATAAATGTTAACAAGGAATGAAAATAAGTACAGAGACATTCACTCTATTACTCTCTGCTTTTGTAATTATTTGTGCTTTTTTTTTCCACAATGAATGTTAAAGTAAACAGGAGCAGTTTATTTCCTGGAGACTTCTGAGGTCATTCAATCATTTTTCCATCTTGAACTTCAGACAGGTTTCTCCTGAAATATGGCTCTATTTGTTTGCCAGGTCAAAAGCTGTGCTTACAAATGAAGCCTTTATCCTGTCCTTTAAACCATAGTCAAAGTGCCTTCTTAAGAAACCAAAGTATTGCAGATCTGCAGTAACCAGCATGCTAGCTCTGCTTTGGGACTTCTGCCTGGCAGAGGGACGCCCCATCACCCCTGACTCTAGGAGAGATCACACACCCCTGCACAGGGCAGGAGCCTACCAGCCTCCCTTTGGCGCCCTCTGCTCCAGGAATCCCCTACACTGAGCCTTTGGATGTGCAAGGAGTCCCCAATATAACATCAATTGGGCCAAGGCACATCAGGGCTCTAAAGTCACTCAGAAGCAGGGCAGGCCCCAGAAATCTGTGCCAGGGGAATCTTGGTAAACCGGCGGGGGGGGGGGTCAGAAATAGCTTTGCAGGCTCACAGGAGGTCCAACCAACAGCCAGTGAGAGCAGGACCAACTAACATCAGAGGTAACCAGATGGCAAAAGGCAAACGTAGGAATGTTACTAACAGAAATCAAAGGAGTTCCTGGATGGATTTGCTGAGATCCTTCACTTGTTTGTTTGTGGAATTGCAAGCTGGTACAACCACTCTGGAAAGCAGTCTGGCGGTTGCTCAGAAAACTGGGCATGACACTCCTGGAGTATCCGCTATACCACTCCTGGGCATATACCCAGAGGCTTTACCTGCATGCAATAAGGACACATGCTCCACTATGTTCATAGCAGCCTTATTTATAATAGCCAGAAGCTGGAAAGAACCCAGATGTCCCTCAACGGAGGAATGGATTCAGAAGATGTGGTATATCTACACAATGGAATACTACTCTGCAATTAAAAACAATGAATTCACGAAATTCCTAGGCAAATGGTCAGATCTTGAAAATATCATCCTTAGTGAGGTAATCCAATCACAAAAGAACACACATGGTATGCAGTCACTGATAAGGGGATATTGACCCAGAATCTCGGAATACCCTAGACACAATCCGCATATCAGTAGATTTCTAAGAAGATGGAAGGAGAGACCCCTGGTCCTGGAAAGACTGGATGTAGGGGAACGCCAGGACAGAGTAATGAGAGGAGGTTGAATGGAGAAAAGAGGGAGGGAAGAGGGCTTATGGGACTTTCGGGGAGGGAGGAAATGGGAAAGGGGAAATGATTTGGAATGTAAATTAAAAAAAATAAAATAAATAATAAAAAAATTAAAAAAAAGAAATCAAAGTAATATGGCATCATCTGAACCCAACTGTCCAACAGCAGCAAGTCCTGGATACCCCACCACACCCGAAAGACAGGATCTGGATTTAAAATCACTTCTCATGATGTTATTAGAAGATCACAAGAAGGACACAAATAAATCTAATAAAGAATTACAGGAGACCATGAATCAACGGTTAGAAGCCCTTACAAAGGAAACACAAAAATCGCTTAGAGAAATGCAGGAGAACATGGATCAAAAGATGGAGGCGCACAAGGAGACAACACAAAAATCGCTTAAGGAGATGAATCAACGGGTAGATGCACTCACAAAGGAATCACAGAAATTGCATAAAGAAATGCAGAATAATATGGGTCAACAGATGGATGCCCATAAGGAGGCAACACAAAAATTGATTAAAGAAATGAGTCAACGGTTAGATGCCCTTACAAAGGAAACACGAGAGCTGCTTAAAGAAATGCAGGAGACGATGGATCAACAGATGGATTCCCATGAGGAGGAAACACAAAAATCGCTCAGAGAAATGCAGGAGAACGTGGGTCAACAGGCAGAAATCCTGAAAGAGGTAATGCAAAAATACCTTAAAGAAATACAGGAAAATACAAACAAACAAGTGAAGGATCTCAGCAAATCCATCCAGGAACTAAAAAAGGAAGTAGAAACAACTAAGAAATCACAAAGGGAGACAACTTTGGAGATAGAAAACCTTGGGAAGAAATCAGGAGTCATAGATGCAAACATCAACAGTAGAATACAAGAGATGGAAGAAAGAATCTCAGGTGCTGAAGATTCCATAGAAAGCATCGACTCAACAGTCAAAGAAAATGCAAAATGCAAAAATCGTGTAACCCAAAACATCCAGGAAATCCAGGACACAATGAGAAGACCAAACCTAAGGATTATAGGTATAGATGAGAGTGAAGACTTGCAACTTAAAGGGCCAGTAAACATCTTCAACAAAATTATGGAGGAAAACTTCCCTAACCTAAAGAGAGAGATGCCGATGAAAGTACCAAACAGACTGGACCAGAACAGAAATAACTCCCGTCACATAATAATCAAAACACCAAATGTTCTAAACAAAGAAAGAATACTAAAAGCAGTAAGAGAAAAGGGCCAAGTGACTTACAAAGGAAGACCTATCCCAATAACATCAGACTTCTCACCAGAGACTATGAAAGCCAGAAGATCCTGGGCAGATCTCATGCAGACACTAAGACAGCACAAATGCCAGCCTAGACTACTATACCCAGCAAAACTCTCAATCACCATAGATGGAGAGACCAAGATATTCCATGATAAAACCAAATTTTCACAATATCTTTCCACAAATCCAGCCCTGCAACGGATAATAGGTGGAAACCTCCAATACAGGGAGAGAAACAACACCCTGGAAAAAATGAGATAATAACCTTCTTGAATCAAACCCAAAAGTAGATAACCACTCAAACATAAAGATAGCGTCAAGAATTGCAGATGGCAATAATCACTATGCCTTAATCTCTCTTAATATCAATGGTCTCAATTCCCCAATTAAAAGACATAGACTAGCAGACTGGATACGTAAACAGGACCCAGCATTTTGCTGCATGCAGGAAACGCACCTCAGTGTCAAAAACAAACACTACCTCAGAGTAAAAGGCTGGAAAACAATTTTACAAGCAAATGGCCCCAAGAAACGAGGTGGAGTAGCCATCCTAATATCGGATAAAATTGATTTTCAACCCAAAGTCATCAAAAAAGACACAGAAGGACACTACATACTGATCAAGGGAAAAATCCACCATCAAGAACTCTCAATCCTGAATATCTATGCTCCAAATGCAAGGGCACCCTCATTCGTAAAAGAAACTTTACTAAAACTCAAAGCACACATCGCACCGCACACAATAATAGTGGGTGACTTCAACACCCCGCTCTCTGAAATGGATCGTTCAGGAAAGCAGAAACTAAACAGGGACACAGTGAATCTAATTGAAGCCTTGGACCAAATGGAACTAACTGATATATATAGAACATTTCATCCTAGAGCTAAAGAATACACCTTCTTCTCAGCTCCTCATGGTACCTTCTCCAAAATTGACCATATAATTGGTCACAAATCAGACCTCAACAGATACAAGAAGATAGAAATAATCCCATGCCTCCTATCAGATCACTATGGAATAAGGGTGGTCTTCAATGGCAACAAAAACAAAAGAAAACCCACGTACACATGGAGGCTGAACAATGCTCTACTCAATGATAACTTGGTCAAGGTGGAAATAAAGAAAGAAATCAAAGACTTTTTGAAAGTTAATGAAAATGAAGGCACAACATACCCTAACTTATGGGACACAATGAAAGCAGTGCTAAGAGGAAAATTCATAGCCCTGAGTGCCGCCAAAAAGAAACGGGAGACAGCATACACTAACAGCTTAATGGCACACCTGAAAGCCCTGGAACAAAAAGAAGCAAATACACCAAAGAGGAGTAGAAGGCAGGAAATCATCAAACTCAGGGCTGAAATCAATCAAGTAGAAACAAATAAAACCATACAAAGAATCAACAAAACGAGGAGTTGGTTCTTTGAGAAAATCAACAAGATAGATAAGCCCTTAGCCAGACTAACCAGAGGGCACAGAGATAGTATCCAAATTAATAAAATCAGAAACGAAAAGGGAGAGATAACAACAGAAACTGAGGAAATTCAAAAAATCATCAGATCCTACTACAAAAACCTGTATTCAACACAACTAGAAAATCTTGAGGAAATGGACAATTTCCTTGACAGATACCAAGTACCAAAATTAAATCAGGATCAAATAGACCATCTAAACCGTCCTATAACCCCTGAAGAAATAGAAGTTGTCATTGGAAGTCTTCCAACCAAAAAAAGCACAGGTCCAGATGGTTTTAGTGCAGAATTCTATCAGACCTTCAAAGAAGACCTAACACCAATACTCTTCAAACTGTTCCACAAAATAGAAACAGAAGGAACACTACCCAACTCGTTCTATGAAGCCACAATTACACTAATACCAAAAGCACACAAAGATCCGACAAAGAAAGAGAATCTCAGGCCAATCTCTCTTATGAATATCGATGCAAAAATACTCAATAAAATTCTTGCCAACCGAATCCAAGAACACATCAAAACGATCATTCACCACGATCAAGTAGGCTTCATCCCAGGGATGCAGGGATGGTTCAATATAAGGAAATCCATCAATGTAATCCACTACATAAACAATCTCAAAGAAAAAAACCACATGGTCATCTCATTAGATGCTGAGAAAGCATTTGACAAAATTCAGCATCCTTTCATGCTAAAGGTCTTGGAAAGATCAGGAATTCAAGGCCCATATCTAAACATAGTAAAAGCAATTTACAGCAAACCAGTAGCCAGCATCAATCTAAACGGAGAGAAACTTGAAGCAATCCCACTAAAATCAGGGACTAGACAAGGCTGCCCTCTCTCTCCATATCTTTTCAATATAGTACTTGAAGTTCTAGCTAGAGCAATTAGACAAGAAAAAGAGGTCAAAGGGATACAAATTGGAAAGGAAGAAGTCAAACTATCACTATTTGCAGACGATATGATAGTATACATAAGCGACCCAAAGAACTCCACCAGAGAACTCCTACAGCTGATAAACGACTTCAGCAAAGTGGCCGGATATAAAATCAACTCAAGCAAGTCAGAAGCCTTCCTATACTCAAAGGATAAGCAGGCTGAGAAAGAAGTAAGAGAAATAATACCCTTTACGATAGCCACAAACCATATTAAGTATCTTGGCGTGACGCTAACCAAACAAGTGAAAGATCTGTATGACAAGAACTTCAAGTCTCTGAAGAAAGAAATTGAAGAAGACCTCGGAAGATGGAAAAATCTGCCATGCTCATGGATTGGCAGGATTAATATAGTAAAAATGAGCATCTTACCAAAAGTAATACACAGATTCAATGCAATCCCCATCAAAATCCCAACTCAATTCTTCATAGAGTTAGAAAGAGCAATTCAAAAATTCATCTGGAATAACAGAAAACCCAGAATAGCTAAAACTATTCTCAAGAGTAAAAGAACCTCTGGGGGAATCAGTATCCCGGACCTCAAGCTGTACTACAGAGCAATAGTGTTAAAAACTGCATGGTATTGGTACAGTAACAGACATGTAGATCAATGGAACAGAATTGAAGACCCAGAAATGAATCCACACTCCTATGGTCACTTGATCTTTGACAAAGGAGCTAAAACCATCCAGTGGAAAAAAGATAGCCTTTTCAACAAATGGTGCTGGCTCAGCTGGAGGTCAACATGCAGAAGAATGCAAATTGACCCATCCTTATCTCCTTGCACTAAGCTCAATTCTAAGTGGATCAAAGATCTCCACATAAAACCAGACACACTGAAACTAATAGAAGGGAAACTAGGGAAGAACCTTGAACATATGGGCACAGGGGAGAATTTCCTCAACAGAACTCCAATAGCTTATACTCTAAGATCAAGAGTAGGCAAATGGGACCTCATTAAATTACAAAGTTTTTGCAAGGCAAAAGACACCGTCAAAAAGACAAAGCGGCAACCAACTAACTGGGAAATGATCTTTACCAACCTTACATCCGACAGAGGGCTAATATCCAAGATATACAAAGAACTCAAGAAGTTAAACTCCAGAGAGGCAAGTAACCCTATTAAAAAATGGGGGTACAGAGCTACACAAAGAGTTCTCACCTGAAGAATATCTAATGGCTGAGAAGCACCTAAAGAGATGTTCATCATCCTTAGTCATTAGGGAAATGCAAATCAAAACAACCCTGAGATTCCATCTCACACCAGTCAGGATGGCTAAGATCAAAAACACAGGAGACAGCAGTTGTTGGCGAGGATGTGGAGAAAGAGGAACACTCCTCCACTGCTGGTGGAATTGCAGGCTGGTACAACCACTCTGGAAAGCAGTCTGGCGGCTCCTCAGAAAACTGGGCATGACACTTCCGGAGGATCCGGCTATACCACTCCTGGGCATATACCCAGAGACTTTACCTGCATGCAATAAGGACACATGCTCCACTATATTCATAGCAGCCTTATTTATAATAGCCAGAAGCTGGAAAGAACCCAGATGTCCCTCAACGGAGGAATGGATTCAGAAGATGTGGTATATTTACACAATGGAATACTACTCTGCAATTAAAAACAATGAATTCACGAAATTCCTAGGCAAATGGTCAGAACTTGAAAATATCATCCTTAGTGAGGTAACCCAATCACAAAAGATCACACATGGTATGAAGTCACTGATAAGGGGATATTGACCCAGAATCTCAGAATACCCTAGACACAATCAGCATATCAATAGATTTCTAAAAAGATGGAAGGAGAGACCCCTGGTCCTGGAAAGACTGGATGTAGGGGAACGCCAGGACAGAGTAATGAGAGGGGGTTGAACGGAGAAAAGAGGGAGGGAAGGGGGCTTATGGGACTTTCGGGGAGGGAGGAAACGGGAAAGGGGAAGTGATTTGGAATGTAAATTAAAAAAATAAAATAAAATTAAATTTAAAAAAAAAAAAAAAAAAAAAAAGACAAAGCGGCAACCAACTAACTGGGAAATGATCTTTACCAACCTCACATCCGACAGAGGGCTAATATCCAAGATATACAAAGAACTCAAGAAGTTAAACTCCAGAGAGGCAAGTAACCCTATTAATAAATGGGGTACAGAGCTACACAAAGAGTTCTCACCTGAAGAATATCTAATGGCTGAGAAGCACCTAAAGAGATGTTCATCATCCTTAGTCATTAGGGAAATGCAAATCAAAACAACCCTGAGATTCCATCTCACACCAGTCAGGATGGCTAAGATCAAAAACACAGGAGACAGCAGTTGTTGGCGAGGATGTGGAGAAAGAGGAACACTCCTCCACTGCTGGTGGAATTGCAGGCTGGTACAACCACTCTGGAAAGCAGTCTGGCGGCTCCTCAGAAAACTGGGCATGACACTTCCGGAGGATCCGGCTATACCACTCCTGGGCATATACCCAGAGACTTTACCTGCATGCAATAAGGACACATGCTCCACTATATTCATAGCAGCCTTATTTATAATAGCCAGAAGCTGGAAAGAACCCAGATGTCCCTCAACGGAGGAATGGATTCAGAAGATGTGGTATATTTACACAATGGAATACTACTCTGCAATTAAAAACAATGAATTCACGAAATTCCTAGGCAAATGGTCAGAACTTGAAAATATCATCCTTAGTGAGGTAACCCAATCACAAAAGATCACACATGGTATGAAGTCACTGATAAGGGGATATTGACCCAGAATCTCAGAATACCCTAGACACAATCAGCATATCAATAGATTTCTAAAAAGATGGAAGGAGAGACCCCTGGTCCTGGAAAGACTGGATGTAGGGGAACGCCAGGACAGAGTAATGAGAGGGGGTTGAACGGAGAAAAGAGGGAGGGAAGGGGGCTTATGGGACCTTCGGGGAGGGAGGAAACGGGAAAGGGGAAGTGATTTGGAATGTAAATTAAAAAAATAAAATAAAATTAAATTAAAAAAAAAAAAAAAGACTGAGAAAAAACATGCAGCTTGTGAAGGACTCATGAGACAGACAATGAGTGCTACCCAGACCATGGAGATATTTTGGATAGTCCAGCAGGAGGAGTCTATTCAAAGGTGTTGATTGCTGCAGTGGGTTGCAAGTCAGAGAGCAAAGAAACTGGGGAGAATAGATGAATTCAGTAGAAGTCTAAAGACAAGGGCCCAGTTCTTATGTGAAAAGTGGACAAAATATGAGGAGTTTTAAAGTGTCAACTGAGAAGCTAGGTGTAGTGGTGATATAAGCTCACCAGGCTGACATAGGTGAATACTTTTGAGTCTGTGGTTTTCCTGTTTATAGGGTCAATTTCAGTCCATTTAAAACTACAGGAAGAGTGACACATAACAAACACACACACACACACACACAGAGAGAGAGAGAGAGAGAGAGAGAGAGAGAGAGAGAGAGAGAGAGAGAGAGAGAGAGAGAGAGAGAAATGGTGAAGTTAGGCTTCATATTGGGGACCTCTTAGTCACTTCTTGGTCATCTGAAGTTTCTGGAATCTGTGAGACCTAGGTTGTAGAGGTATGCAGTGGAATGTGGGACATATGATTATCTGGAGTGAAATGCCATAGGCTATTTTTATGGAATATTCAATATGATGCCAATGCAGCTGTTACTGTGATATGAATTACTATTATAAAAGGGGACAGGCTTCCAGGGGCAAAATTTTATTTCTTCCATTTTAAGGGAAGACAAACTAATTTAATAAAAATCATTCCAACTGTGACACAGTTGTCAAAAACTAGACAGCTGTTATCTCCTAAGACACACCAGAGAGAGGATTCCCAGTTCAATTTTTCCAACACTAACATTGTCACTTCAGTGTCTTTATGTATAACATGAGATCATTGCATAGAATCCGTTAGGACAGATGAGCAGCTTCTGGTCTATGATAAGTACTGAATAAACATACATCAGTAATGGTTTTGGTCAAGGCTGCACTCTCTCCATATTTATTCAATATAATACTTGAAGTTCTAGTTAGAGCAATGAGACAACTAAAGGAGGTCAAAGGATACAAATTGGAAAGGAAGAAGTCAAATTATTACTATTTGATGATATTGTAGTATACTTAAGCGACCCAAAAAAACTCCACAAGATAACTCCTACAACTGAAAAACAAAGTGGCCGGATATAAAATTAACTCAAGCAAATCAGTAACCTTCCTATACTCAAAGGATAAACAGACTGAGAAAGAAATAAGTGAAATGACACTCTTTAAAATAGCCAAAAACAATATAAAGTATCTTGGTGTGACTCTAACCAAACAAGTGAAAGATCTGTGTGACAAGAACTTCAATTCTCTGAAGAAAGAAGACCTCAGAAGATGGAAAGATCTTCCATGCTCATGGATTGGCAGGATTAATTTAGCAAAAATGGCTATCTTGCCAAAAGCAATATACAGGTTGAATGCAACCCCCATCAAAATCCCAACTCAATTCTTCATAGAGTTAGAAAGAACAATTCTTAAATTCATCTGGAATAACAAAAAACCCAGGATAGCTAAAACTATTCTCAACAGTAAAAGAACTTCTGGGGGCATCAGTATCCCCGACCTCAAGCAGTATTACAGAGAGATAGTGTTAAGAACTGCATGGTATTGGAACAGTGTCAGGCAAATAGATCAATGGAACAGAATTGAAGATCCAGAAATGAACCCACACAGTTATGGTCACTTGATCTTTGACAAAGGAGCTACAAACATCCAGTGGAAAAATAAGATAGCCTTTTCAATAGATGGTGCTGGTTCAACTGGAGGTCAGCATGCAGAAGAATGCAAATCGATCCATTCACATCTCCTTGTGCTAAGCTCAATTCCAAGAGGATCAAGGACCTCCACATAAAACCAGAAACACTGAAACTAATAGAAAAGAAACTGGGGAAGAGCCTTGAGCACATGGGCACAGGGGAAAATTTCCTGAACAGAACTCCAATAGCTTATGCTCTAAGATCAAGAATTGACAAATGGGATCTCATAAAATTACAAAGTTTCTGTAAGGCAAAGGACAATGTCAAAGGGACAAAACGGCAACCAACAAATTTGGAAAAGATCTTTACAACCCTACATCTGACAGAGGGCTAATATTCAATATATACAAAGAACTCAAGAAGTTAGACTCCAGAGAGGCAAGTAACCCTATTAAAAATGGGGTACAGAGCTAAACAAAGCATTTTCACCTGAGGAATATCGAATGGCTGAGAAGCACCTAAATAAATGTTCAACATCCTTAGTCATCAGGGAAATGCAAATCAAAAGAACCCTGAGATTTCACCTAACACCAGTCAGAATGACTAAGATCAAAATCTCAGGAGAAAACAGATGCTGGCAAGGATGTGGAGAAAGAGGAACACTCCTCCACTGCTGGTGGGATTGTAAGCTGTTACAACCACTCTGGAAATCAGTCTGGCAGTTCCTCAGAAAAATGGGCATGACACTTCCAGAGGACCCTGATATACCACTCCTGAGCATATACCCAGAGGCTTCCCCTGCATGCAATAAGGACACATTCTCCACTATGTTCATAGAAGCCTTATTTATAATAGCCAGAAGCTGGAAAGAAGCCAGATGTCCCTCAATGGACGAATGGATACAGAAAATGTGGTATATTTACACAATGGAATACTACTCAGCTACTAAAAACAATGAATTCATGAAATTCTTAGGCAAGTGGGTAGAACTGGAGAATGTCATCCTGAGTGAGGTGACCCAATCACAAAAGAACACACATGGTATGCACTCACTGATAAGTGGATATTAGCCCAGAAGCTGGGAATACCCAAGAAACAATTCACATATCAAATTGTGCCCAAGAAGAAGGAAAGAGAGGCCCCTGGTCCTGGAAAGGCTCAATGCAGCAGTGTAGGGGAATACCAGGACAGGGAAGTGGGAATGGTT
Source organism: Tokudaia tokunoshimensis (assembly GCA_036184795.1). NCBI lineage: Eukaryota > Metazoa > Chordata > Mammalia > Rodentia > Muridae > Tokudaia > Tokudaia tokunoshimensis. The sequence goes on along the minus strand of BTHU01000005.1, from coordinate 105,858,952 downwards.
TGAATGGGGAACAGGGGGAGGGAAGAGGGATTATGGGACTTCAGGAAGGGGGCATCCAGGAAAGGGGAAATCATTTGAAATGTAAATAAAGAATATATTTAATAAAAAAAAAGTAATGGTTTTGTGGCAGGAAATGCTCAGGCTGTGTACCAGGCAGGGGTGTGGTCACCTGAGTCACTGCAAGGCACCCTGATTGTTTGGTTGGTTTGTTTTTGTTTTTTCAAGACAAGGTTTCTCTGTGTAGCCCTTGTGGTCCTGGAACTCACTCTGTAGACCAGGTGGCCTCAAACTCAGAAATCTGCCTGCCTCTGCCTCCTAAATCCTGGGATTAAAGGCATGTGCCAACACTGCCTGGCAAAGGCATTCTGATTGACAGCCAGAAATGCAAGCATTTTGTTGTTATCACTAGGTTAAGATGGTGTTGCCTTGTTCCTGGTGGCTCCTTTCTGTCTGTCTTCTGTTCTGGTGTTGCGATGCCAGGTCACTAGGGAGTCAGACCAACAGCAAGAATCAACTCAACTACACTTTATGTGATTGTCTAGTAAAGGTGAGTAATCCATAAATGGGGACAGGGCAGGTGACCCTCTGCCTTTCCCACCTGGGTCCACATCTGCAAACAAGAGCTGTAAGAATCTGCATTGGAGGGAAGGCAACCCTGGGACTTTGATGAGTTCTCAGGGAGAACTGTGCACAATTGTGCTTTATTCTGTCTTTGTTAAATCCTAGCAGAGGTGGCCTCAGCCTGCAGCAGCTCACAGACCAGCCTTTTCCTGCAGAACTGGGCAGCACACTCAGGAGTTCATTCCTTCACACAATTACCTCACAGCACTCACTACACCTGAGGATGAGCAGACTGAATTCTTCACACTTACTGAATTAGCTTTTCAGTAGGGAAACAATATAAAGAAATAATGAAAACATATTGACAGAAGCCATTAAGAAAGGTTATGCAAGCAAGTGAGTTTTCTGGAGATTGCCCACCATTTTGTACGGATTTGATAGGTGTACTCTGTGAGGCAAGGACCCCAGAGACTTATTCCTGAGATTGTTCCTGATGCTGATAAGCCATTCCTGACACTATCACATAGCCTAATGATTCCTGAGCATCAGTCCACCCTATTTGGCAAATTTCCTGCAAATCATTATGAAGATGCACTTACATATAACAGTGTTATTTAGATATATTCATGACTTTATTGAATTCCTAATTTGAGTCAAATAATTTTAGGAAGAAATTTTTAGGAGATGGTTTTAGTTTTTTTGACAGCAAGGTATGATAATTTAAAATCAAGAGTAGAATGCACCCCCTTCTCATGAAAAGTGAGTGAAGGCTGCATTATGAGGAGTACACTGAGCTTTCCTAAATTGCTCCAAGAAAATAAACAGGCTGGCACAGACCTGTGACCAAGGAAAGTCATTCATTCTAAATCAGGTCCAAGGATGAGGCCACAGGTGTGACTATGATAAAGCAAGGCCATATGAACCTGTTGCTTGGAACTTGTAATGAGCTTATAGAATGAAATGCTACTTTCAACTTACTATGGAGATCCTTCTATAGCTGTGTTGTGTATCATTTTATCTGTAATATGTAATTTTATAATGAACTTTTGTCTAACAAGTTGTAAGAAGACTCAGAGAAAAAATAAAGCATGGCTATTGGGGCTCTGTTCCATCTACTAAGTGTGTGTGTGTGTGTGTGTGTGTGTGTGTGTGTGTGTGTGTGTGTGTGCGTGTGTGTGTGTGCACGCGTTTGTGTGTGTCTGTGTGTGTGTTTATGTTCATATATGCTTGTGTAATATGTATGTAGGTATATATGTCTCTGTGTGTGTATATATATGTATATATGTATATACAAATAAATGTAAGTATTTGTGCATTTAATTAGTATGTATATGCTATTGTGAAATTGATGAAAGAGTCTGTGGGGCCCAGCCATGTGTGGTGTGTGTTTGTGTCTTTATTTGTGAGTTTTTTTTCTCCCTGGCTCATAAAAATTAAGTAAGTAGTAAAGAGTCTAAGTAACTAAGTTTCTTTTTTTAATCCCCTACTGCCATCACCAGGAGGCAAGTGTCAGAAGACACCAGCTTTTGGCTCCAGAAAAACAAGAGAGGGTTAAATTGACAAAGGAATCAGTTTCTGATGCTGCATCTCACCTCAGTACCTGAATGTCATAGTGGGACCCTGGCAACATGTCAAATTGTGATGTGTGCCCTGGAGACAGACATGACACCTGTAGGAAGATGGAGCCTGAGGTGTGAGCTTGTGGTTGCAGTTAATTAGGACAGAATTTACCCAGAAAGTGACAACTCAGTCATGAGCAGAGCTGAAGTGGATGAGGGAAGATGCCATATGGGTGTGTCATCAAAGGATCAGTACGTGCAAATTTCCTGAACCAGGCACATAAGTGTCCAGATCAGTGTAGCAGGAGCAGAGGGAGAAAGGAAAGTGAGGCTGGACATGTGTTGGGGCTTTTAAGACACTTGGAATTGAACTAGGAACTTGTTAGGAGCTGGGTAGCAGAATGTGCCTACTTTGTCTATGTATAGAATTGCTCTGAGCCCATTGTGGCGATAGAGCCTGGAGAGAACTAGTTTATGGCAGTATCTCCCCAACACTTAGGAGGCAAAAGAAGGAGGATGTCTGCAAGTTTGATACAGGCCTGTTCTGTATGTCAAGTTCCAGGTCAGCCAGAGCTACATGGGGAGATGAATAAAAAATAATATATCTGATTAAAATTTAAAATGAAGTGAACAAATCTATTTGTAACATTATATTGTCATGCAGACCCTTCATATGATTAGTGAAGCAAAAGTTGTAGCTGTCATTAGAAAGAAAGGGACTATCAGAGTCATAAAGATAATAAGGATAGTAGGCTACTTATCAACAGAAACAACACCAGGTATTTTCCTCAGATTCTTCATGGGCCTGTATTTTTTAGCTGTAAATGTTCATTTTCTTGAAAAATCTTTAAAAGATTCATAGAGTAAGATTCAGTTCAGTGTTCTGCTCTAATTCTCTCTGGCTACATCCTGTAGCTAGTTAGTTGTTTCTTTCTCTAGTGATAAAGTGAAGAGAGATCAGGGCCAAACAAGGTCTGTGGTCAGTAGAAATGAAGGAAAGAGAAGCCAGTGGATCAGGTATTATGACTAAAGGCATGATAACCTGTCTGTCTTGTCCCGTAGTGTCCCTCTTGTTGTAATTACTATGTGGAGAAAAAATTTTAGATGTAACAGGAGCTGAGGGGGCCATGCAGACATTAAACAGCAGAGTTATCACTGTAGTGTGACAGTGTCACTATAATAAAAACTGTATGTTAACATGAAGTGTGCAGAAGTGATAGAACTTTGACATATTTGAGGGTGATATCACAGATTTAGATATGGTGTGAGAGGGAAAGAGGCAGAGATGGCTGCATAGTTTTGGCCTTGGACAAATAGAAAGTGAAGTTCTTTTTTTACTTAAATGGGTAGTTTGGAGGGTCATCCCTTGTGAGTAGTACTCGGTGTGTGTATATATGAGAGGGGGGACAGTGGTAGGTAGGGATGAAAGTAGTGCAGGGATGGAAAGAGTGACCGAGAAAGTGGGAGATGGAGGGAGAGAGGGAGAGAGAGAAAGAGAGGGGAGAGGGAGAGCAAATGAGGGAGGGGACAAGCACACACACACACACACACACACACACACACACAGAGAGAGAGAGAGAGAGAGAGAGAGAGAGAGAGAACAGAGATTATTCTTTTTAACAAAACAAATTGTCACAAGCCAGTTATCCCAGTACTGGGGAGGAAGAAGCAGGAAGATCATGATTCCAGGCTAGGCCAACCTGAAGATATTGCCACACCCTTTCACAGTCAATCTGAAACTGGATTCAGCATTTGACCCTACTTAATTTAAGGTTCATTATTGTTGTTTAATTACTGATTTTGTTAGTTTGGGCTTTTAAATTTGAGTGTGTGGGGGGCAGGGCAGAAGTGTCTGAGTGTGTGTTTGTGTGTGTGTGTGTATGTGTGTGTGTGTGTAGGTCAGAACATATAGAGTTCTGACAACAATGTTTGGGATACATTCCTTTTCTTCCCCATAGGTGTCTCAGGGATTGAACTCAGGTCCTGTTGCTTGGCAGCAGATGTACCATGTCAACCTTGCCTATTGCCTTCTTTAATCCCATAGTCCATAGTAATCAACACTTGCCAATGTAAACTCCTAATCCTGTTTTCTCTGTATCTTAAGTACTGGGATTAAACTAATGAGTACTATGACTGATTTATTTGATGTTTGGAGATAGTGTCTAATGTAGCACAGGTTGTCCTTCTTCTTGATATGTAGCCAAGGATAACCATTTTTATTTTCCTTTGTCTCTACTTTATTTTTATTTCTTTGTTATTTTATGTTAAGGCAGAATCTCTCTCACTGTGTGGATAAGGCTGTGTTGGTACTCACTATGCAGTCCAGGCTAGCCTCATATCCCTAGTGATACTTTGCTTCCACCTTGTGAGTACTGGGATTACAGAAGCCACAAGTCCAGGGTCCCAGAGGTTACCTTGTACTCCTGATTTTCCTGCCTTCCTAGTTGCAGGGTTATAGACAGAGTCCAGTGCTCAGTGTGGAGTCCATGCTGAATATGAATCAAGGATCCTGTGTCCCACTTCTGGAGGGTTGAGATTACTGACATGTAAGGACATGTGAGGCACACCCAGTTTTGTATTTGGTAAATCTGATACTGTATTCAAACAACTTGGGTGTGATACAAAATTATTTCCACAGATGAAGACTGTAGTTCAGAGCACTTGGACACTTGCCAATTTAATGTTCTATTCTGTCATAGGGTAAAGTTAGCACAGGAGTGATTATACCCGGAGTGGGGATACCTCAGCTCCTGAAGGTGGATTGGCCAACTAGGAAACAACCAAGCATAGATAGTGAGAGAACATCCCGGGTGGAGGGTGGAGTGACATCAGTAGAGTACAGTATCTTGGAAGCCACTGAAGAAAATGTTCTCTAAAGAAGGACACAAGTAAAGAGTATTGTCTCATGCCTGCAACTGAGGGCTGAGGTGGCCTAGGAAGTTAGATGGCTGTAAGTTCAAAGGCAGGTTTCATTGTCTAGTCAGTAGTGAGACTGTAGTGTGATCCTGCATGGTCTTTTCATGATACCCAACCTAAAATTCAATAAATCAGGCAAATGAACAAACACAACAACAAACCTCAACAGACACAACAGAAGGGAAGATAGAAGGTCTTCACACCTCACATAGATAGGTCTTTTATGAGCAGACTGGGAACTGATCATTAGACTCAGCCATGTGTATGAGTGCTGACAACAGCAGTAGGAGGCTGATTTTTAAGGTGGGTTAAAGAGAACCGTAGAGAGGAATGAGAGTCTGTTAACATGAGCGGGTCTTGTGAGGCTTCTTCAGATCCCAGGGTTACTAGGGCCAGGCTCATATCAATTGTGAGATAGATGCTGCCCTCTCTAGCACTAAACCTGTTTCTCCCAAAGTTGTGTTGTATTGGGAGCAGTCAGCTCCTGGTGCAGGAGTAAAACAACTCACCATCGCACGACTAATATAAGAGTTTTAATGAAGAATAGACACTGTGGACAGAAACACAGCAGGCTGTTTCTGTGAGGATTGCACCCCAGCAAGGAGCGGACACTTGTTCTGCAGTTAAGAGAAGCTGCCTTGCCTTGCTTCACTATGCCCTTTGTGTTTGTGTTTGAACAGATAGCGGCCGACTGTTCACATTTTGTTAGGCAGTGAGTCATGAAACTAAAATTGTCCCCTGTGAGGCTGGCCATTTGGGGTGCAGGCTCTTTAAGATCTTGTGGTTTGTAAAGCAGCACATGTCACTTTGTCAGGGTGCAAAACTCAGGGGATTTTGTTTTTTCAGTTTTGACCTTTGCCTGTGTGTGCCTCAGGCACTTCATGTACCTCATTCTGGTCCAGGCAATCCTGCACCTGGCTCCCTTGTTTGCTTTTTTGTTTTAAATTTACTAAGTAGTCAAGCAAAACTTTAAACTTCTAATCCTTCTGATTTTGCCTTCCAAGTCCTGGGACCACATGTGTGCACCCATTGTCTAGGTTATACAGTCCTCAGGTCCTATGCAGGCTTTATTACGTGCTGGATAAGTCAACCTTCCACCTCCTCCTCTTTGTCCTTCTCCTCCTCTTCGTCGTCGTCGTCCTCCTCCTCCTCCTCCTCCTCCTCGTCGTCTTCTTCTTCTTCTTCTTCTTCTTCTTCTTCTTCTTCTTCTTCTTCTTCTTCTTCTTCTTCTTCTTCTTCTTCTTCTTCTTCTTCTTCTTTTTCTTCTTTATATTTTATATGGGTTATTTTATTGATTTACTTTTCAAATGTTATTCCCCTTCCCTTCTTTATATTTTATAAGGGTTATTTTATTTACTTTTCAAATGTTATTCCCCTTCCCTTCTTTATATTTTATAAGGGTTATTATATTTACTTTTCAAATGTTATCCCCCTTCCCTTTTTCCCCTCCACAAACACCCGATCACATGCCCTCCCCTGCTTCTATGAGGGTGCTCCACCACCCACCCATCTCACTGCCCTAGCATTCCCCTATCCTGATGCATCAAGCCTTCTCAGGACAAAGGGTCTTCCTTCTCATTGATGCCAAATATGGCCATCCTCTGCTACATATGCACCTGGAGCCATGGATCTCTCCATGTGTATTCTTTGGTTGGGGGTTTAATACCTGGGATCGATAGGGGTTCTAGTTGGTTGATATTTTTCTTTCTATGGGGTTGCAAACCACTTTAGCTCCTTCAGTTCTTCACCTAGCTCTCCAATGGGGATTCCCATGCTTAGTCTGTTGGTTGGCTGCAAGCGTCCATTAAGGTTCTGGCACAGCCTCTCAGAAGACATCCATATCAGGCTCCTGGTAGCAAGCACTTCTTGGCATCAGCAATAGTGATTGGGTTTGGTGGGTGCATATTGGATTAATCCCCAAGTGGGACAGTGTCTGTATGGCTTTTCCTTCAGACTCTGTGCCACTCTATGTCCCTGTATTTCCTTTAGACAGAAGCAATTCTAGGTTAAAATTTTTGAGAAGTGTGGGTGGCCTCTTCCCTCAGCGGGGGACTGTGCCTAACCTCTCCATATGGTTTCTACAGGTTCTCTCTCCACTTTCTTGAGTATTTATTTGATGTCATTCCTGTTGGGTCCTGTGATCCTCTTTCTTTCCTGACATCTGGGACTTTCTGTTGGCTACATCCATTCTGCATCCCCCATTGCTACACACTTCCTTTCAATTTCCTGATCCTCTGTACATCTCCCTTGTCTCTTCCCATACCTGATCCTGCTCCCTTTCCCCTCCTCCTCCTCTCTTCCTCCAAAGCCCCTCCCACCTTCTACCTCCCATGAATATTTTGTTCCTCCTTCTAAGTAGGGCTGAAGCATGCACACTTTGGTCTTCCTTCTTCTTGAGCTTCATATGGTCTGTAAGTTGTATTGTGGGCATTCTGAGCTTTTTTCCTAATATCTAATTATCAGTGAGTACATAAGATTTGTGTTGTTTTGCGACTGGGTTACCTCACTCAGGATGATATTTTCTATCCTTTTGCCTTCGAATTTCAGGAAGTCATTGTTTTTAATAGCAGAGTAGTGCTCCATTGTGTCAATGTACTCCATTTTCTGTATCCATTTCTCTGTTGAGGGACATCTGGGTTGTTTTAGCTTCTGGCTACTATAAATAAGACTTCTATCAACATAGTGTTGCATGTGTCTTTGTTATATGTTGTATCTTTTAGATATGTGGTATAGCTGGGTCCTCAGCTATAGCTATGCCCAAATTTCTAAGGAACCACCAAATTGATTTCCAGAGTGATTGTACCATGTTGCAATCCCACTAGCAATGGAAGAGTGTTCCTCTTTCTCCACATCCTTGCCAACATCTGGTGTTGCCTGAGTATTGCTGAGACATAGCCATATCCTAGACTCTTGGACTTGTGTTGTTTCTAATTATCATGAGGTTGTTAATGTTAACAGGGAGGACATTCCTTGGAAAGAAAGAGTTCTCAGCTGCTAATGAGTCAAAATATGTACATTATTGCACAAACAAGGCTTATAGCCTCAGGAGCCATTAACATTCCTGGAGGCTCATACTAGGGCCCTGTTCCAAGAGAAAGAACCATGTCACCCTGTTCCCACCAGGACCGTGCTAGGCTTGGCATAAATGTATATTTGCACACCATGTACATGCAGTGCCCAAAGAAACTAGAGGAAGGTGTTTGATTACCTGTAATTTTAGCTATAGAGAATTGTGAACTACCATGTGGGTGCTGAGAAAAGTAGTCATTGCTTTTAACTGGTGAGCTATTTCTCCAGTTTTGTTTGTTATTTTGAGACAGGCTCTCTCTGTCTAGCCCTGATTGAACTGGAATTTGAAATGTAGACTAGGATGACCTTGAATTTACAGAATCTTCCCTCTCTCGCTGTTTCCAAAGTGTTTAAAGAAAGGAATTTATCACCATACCATTTTGATCACTATTTTATTTCTTTAATTGTGTCTGGAGAGATGGCTGAACAACTGGTTACAAGCACTAGATACTTTTTTAGAGAATCCGGTTGGGTTTCCAGACTGAGAGTCAGCTACTAGCTGCTTGTACCTTCTGCTTCAGAGGATTCAGCAACCTCTCCTTGAATCTTCAGGCAATAGTCACACTGATAGTGCTCACATATACATGCCAGTAACACACATACACATACAAATACACACAGAGAAAATGAAAAAATCATATATATATATGTATATATGTATGTATGTATGTATTTGTGTGAATGTATTGTGTGCAGGTTCTCAAAGAGGCCAAAAGCAATACTTTTATTCCCAGATTTGGAATTACAGGTAATTTTAAATCGCCAAACTTTAGTCTTGGAACTTGGGTCTTCTGCAAAATCAATACACATTTTTTTGTTTGTTATTTTATTTTCTGAGACTAGGTCTCTCTGTGTAACAGTTCTGGATGTCCTGGAACTTGCTATGTAGACCAGACTGAACTTGAACTCACAGATATCATCCTATTCTTTGCATGGTCCTTGTCACCTTGCTGCAATGTTGTCTTTCATCCACCCCAAGCATGCACACACACACACACACACACACACACACACACACACACACACATACACACATACACACACCATTTCTAATTATAATATCTTTCTGTCTTGCTAAGTTTTAAGAATTCTTTTATAGCTTCTGGACATTGAGATCACAAACACGCTTTATAAATATTGTCTTTTATTCTTGAGGCTGGCCTCATCATCTTCCTTCCATCTTCATGTGTTGTTGGTTGAGTTCCCATGGGAGGTTATCAGATTGAATGTGGGGCTTGAAGAAAATATGGCAACAATATTCTAATGCACAATGAACAAAAATTAGCTCAAAATCAAGAGTGAAGTGAACAAATTGTCCTTGCAGTGTGTGTACATTCCACTCCATTGGAGCCTTGGTTCTGAGCACTAAACACTTGTACTGTGCATTGTACATGTTGTCCCATCAGGAGTGCCAAAAAAGTGCTGCCTCACACCCTCTGCTCCAGGCCATTGTATATTATGAACTCCAGATATTTTATTGTGCCTACTAAGTTTTGTTCTTATAGAAACAGTGGTTCATTTATAAGAATCAAGGTTTTTTAATAGTTTCTTCAGTGTGCAAATACCAAATTAATGTCTCTTTCCATTATGTTGTCTTGTAATAATGAGTTTTATGAAGTGCTTTTGGTAGAGCTAAATAGATGGCTTAGTTATCATGTAATTTGAGAATGTGGGTTCAGTTTCCAGTAATGCATAACAGCCTATAACCATTTGTAACTCCAGATCCAGGGGACCTGAGATCCTCTTGTGGCCTCTGTGGTTACTGCATTCAAGTAGTGGATAGACATATATGAAGGAAAAATGTCCATACTTAGTGAGAAATTTGTTTTGCTTGAAAAGCACAGAAATATTATGGGAATATATTTTCATTTTTATCCCAGGTGGGGTGTGATTCTTCAAATTGTCTATGGCAGCTGACTATGACTCACCTCTCGCTCTATCAGAGGCAGGATATTTTCATCTGCAGACCCATTCTGGCATTGTGTCCAGTGGTGCAATATTGAAAGAATTTATAGGTAATATAAATACCAAAGCATTCAGAAGTGGTGTGGACTGGTGGTCGCTATTAGTAGTTGTTGGTTGCTGTTGTTGATTTCCTATGAAAAAGTGAAAGAGTAAGAAATTAGATGTCTTGACAGTGAAGATCAAAATGTCTCTAAGGAACTGCACACCCTAAATCAACAGGAAGTAGTGTATTTATAATGCTGCCCTCTTTCCGTTCTATCCTTTTTTGTTCTCATATCTGGTGTTAGGGGATGAAATGGTATGAAAAAGGTGGAAGCAGAAAGAACTCACAAAGTAACAAAGACCAGCTACACCCATATATAAAATAAAATATCAAATAAACCTTTAAAAGTAGTGTTTTGATTTATGAAATTCCATCATTCATTTTGCTAAGTGAATATAACATTAAGTATGGATGACATGGAAATGATGTTCCAAATGAAAAAAACTGGTAGTTTATGTCCTGTCTCTAGACATTGACAAGGACAGCATGGAGGTAAGGTGCCAACTTGTTCCCTGAGGGATTTCCTGAGGGGTTTGATAGACAGTGTTATGTGAATGCTTCCCCTTACAAACCATCTCCCAACTGTTGTATTTTGTTTTTGGTTGTAGGATTTTGCTATATAGCCCAGGCTTACCTGGAACTTGATCTTCCTATCCCATCCTTAGGAGTGTTAGAATTGCAGGCATGTGCCATCATGTTCGTGAACTCTAGTGGATATATGATGGTATCAGCTTATTTTAGTTACTTTTCTGTTGCTTTGATAAAAACAGCCTTGTGAGAAGCAACTTATATAGAATATATATTTGCTTATGGCTCCAAAGAGACAAGAGTTCCTCATGGCAGAAAGTCATGGCAGCAGGAGAAGGAAGATGCCTTAGCACAGTTTCAAGTGCAAGCAGGAAGTAGGAGTGCCAACCTGGAAGTTAGGAAAGGTTGTGAAACCCTGAAGCTCACCCCAGTGATAAACGTCTTCCAGAAATGTTGCACCTGCCTTTAACATCCTAAACAGCACCACAATGGGGTAACACATTTTAAAATATCTGAATCTAAAGGGACATTCTCCCTCAAACCTCCATACAACCTAAATCAGGAACACCCTTAGAGAAGATCCCATTACCAATGTTCCATCCATTTTTATCTCACTGCTTGTTTTATAGGATGTGAAGAACAGAGTCTTATATGTCACCTCCCATGTATATAAGAGTCTTGCTAAGGATCCTGTGTTGAGACATGACTACATTATTTTTACAGTCCTTTAATCACTCAAGTTGCTGTGTCAAGTTTCATGCTAACGCTTTCATGGAATTGAGGTTACTTTTATTCAAATAAATTAACTATAATCAATTTGAGATTCCTTCCATACCAATGAAATGAAGTATCCTTATCCTTAAGATACCCTGTAAACTTTGTGGAACTTAATTTATTTATTTTTTGTGCTTTTGTGTGTCTAAACGTGTGTGTTTGTGTGTGTGTGTGTGTGTGTGTGTGTGCGTGTGTATGTGTGAGAGAGTGAGTGCATGTTGCTCTGTGTCTATGCACACATGTGATTATGAGATTAGAGATGAGAGGTTAATTTTGGGTGTCTTTCTCAATTGTTCTCTACATTTTTATTTCTTTTTATTTTCTAAGTTTTTTTATTTACATTCCAACTCATTTCCCCTTTCCTGTTTCATCCCTTCCCAAAAGTCCCATAAGCCCCCTTCCCTCCCTCTTTTCCGCATTCAACCCCCTCTCGCTTCTCTGTCCTGTCATTCCCCTACATCCAGTCTTTACAGGACCAGGGGTCTCTCCTTCCATCTTCTTGGAAATCTATTGATATGCGAATTGTGTCTAGGTATTCCGAGATTCTGGGTTAATATCTCCTTATCAGTGACTGCATACCATGTGTGTTCTTTTGTGATTGGGTTACCTCACTAAGGATGATATTTTCAAGTTCTGACCATTTGCCTAGGAATTTCGTGAATTCATTATTTTTAATTGCAGAGTAGTATTCCATTGTGTAAATATACCACATCTTCTGAATCCATTCCTCCCTTGAGGGACATCTGGGTTCTTTCCAGCTTCTGGCTATTATAAATAAGGCTGCTATGAACATAGTGGAGCATGTGTCCTTATTGCATGCAGGTTAAGCCTCTGGGTATATGCCCAGGAGTGGTATAGCCAGATCCTCCGGGAGTGTCATGCCCAGTTTTCTGAGGAACCGCCAGACTGCTTTCCAGAGTGGTTATACCAGCTTGCAATTCCACCAGCAGTGGAGGAGTGTTCCTCTTTCTCCACATCCTCGCCAACAACTGCTGTCTCCTGTGTTTTTGATCTTAGCCATTCTGACTGGTGTGAGATGGAATCTCAGGGTTGTTTTGATTTGCATTTCCCTAATGACTAAGGATGATGAACATCTCTTTAGGTGCTTCTCAGCCATTAGATATTCTTCAGGTGAGAACTCTTTGTTTAGCTCTGTACCCCATTTTTAATAGGGTTACTTGGCTCTCTGAAGCTCAATTCCAAGTGGATCAAGGACCTCCACATAAAACCAGACACACTGAAACTAATAGAAAGGAATCTAGGGAAGAACCTTGAACATATGGGCACAGGGGAGAATTTCCTGAACAGAACTCCAATAGCTTATGCTCTAAGATCAAGAATTGACAAATGGGACCTCATAAAATTACAAAGTTTCTGTAAGGCAAAAGGCACTGCCAAAAAGACAAAGTGGCAACCAACTAACTGGGAAATGATCTTTACCAACCCTACATCCAACAGAGGGCTAATATCCAATATATACAAAGACCTCAAGAAGTTAGACCTTTTCTTTTAGAAAAAAATAATATTTTTTATCAGTCTGCTTTTTCCCCTAAACACTGGGATACCAGAGCACGGCCAGCCAGCATCTCAGGAGAGACAGGAAGCATACAGAGGATCTATAACCTTGCTGGGACAACAGAATCCGTAGGGCTCTGGCCTGGCGGGAATGACCAAGTGTTACAGTTCTCCAAGAGAAGATGGGGCAGTGCAGGTTTCCATCTATATCTCTGCTACTCTGGCAGCCCCAGAGCTTGTGATGACAGGTGGTTAGAAGCCTTAGCCAGAGCCACAATGTGAGTAATGGGAAGTGGCTTTGATCAATCAACCACAAAAGGCATCCTTTAGCCATAGCAGCTAGGATTTGTGGCCAACCTGCTGGGCAGAGTCAGGGTCCAGGAACGAATGCTTTAGGAGAGAAAACTCTACCCTGGATTGTTTCAGCTCAGTAAGATGAACACCCTCAGATGATTCTTGGTGAAAGAACTTATGCACTTTATTCCTTGTGGACAGGGACCTTATAAATATATTTTGGGGGGGTTGGAGTGGGATCCAGATGTAGATGTTTCCCATTGGCTCAGTCTGAGATATTAGGGATGCTTTATTTACATGTGCAAGGACTTCAAGTGTTGTCCTACATGATTGGTAGTCATGGTCCCCCTAGTGAGGTGTCATGGTCATGTGTTCCAGGACAGGTACAGCCTGGCTGGGAACTGGGTTCCATATGCCTTTCTCAGTTATGAAATTTACCAGTGTTTTGAATCTGCTTCAAATTACCATTTCTGTCTGTTGGCACAGTCCACTTGGCCCAGACATTTAAAAAAGAATATCAAGAGTGTGTGTATGTGTGTGTGTGTGTCTGTCTGTCTGTCTGTCTGTCTATCTGTGTGTCAGTGTGTTGGAGTGGGATGAACATATGTGAGTTGAGTGTGGGCAGAGGGGAGAGGAGGGTTACCACATCACCTCAAGTTTGAGTTACAGGAGATTGTTAGCCACCCATTGTAGATGCTAGGAACAGGACTTGAGTCCTCTGTAAGAGAAGCAAACACTCTTGACTGCTGAGCTATATCTCCAGAGACCTTCCTTTCTCTACATCCCCAGTGCTGATATTCTAGAATACTGCTGTACTTGGAAGTACTTCTTTCCTATTTTTTAAAGGAGGAGCATGCAATCCAGGCTCAGTTCTGCAGACTGCATGAAACACTTCAGTGACTGAGACCTCTTCCCAGCCACCCTTGATTTATTTTTATATAAACTAGATTTGTTTTCAGACTTTTGGGAGGAAAAAACCTGTAACTTTGTAGTTTGGAAACACATTACCTCTTAAAAATATTAATCTGAGAAGTGACTATTAATATATTCTATTCTAACCAGCAGAGCTTACAGCCACCTTTGATTTCTCCAGGAATGTAGTTTCTCAGAGATGCCCAATATGTCACATGAAAGATATGCTTCAGTTTCTGCTAGAAATTTAGTAAGGTAACTTCTGATTTTTTTAAAAAAAATGTTTTTTATTACATTAAGTTTGTGTATGTTTTTCCTGCATGCATCTTGACGAGAATGTCTGAATCTCTGGAATTGTAATTACAGATAGTTGGGTATTACAGATAGATCAATTCTAAGTCAGTGTATAGAATTGAACCAAAGAACTATGGAACTTAATGAAATTAATCTCAGCTCACAAGAGTGGACCTTCCCTCCAGTGCCAACTTTTACTTCTTTATCCCTACTGTCTGAACATGTACACATCCACCATGATACTTACATGGCCACATATATGCTCATATGCACACAAAATAAATAAAATATAATAAAAACATAGAGATAAGAGATGGTTTACTGGTTAAGCACACTCATTGCTTTTCCAGAATATTGACCTTGGCTGCCAGAACCCATAGCTACCTGTAACTTCAGTTCTAGGGGATCCACTTTTCTCTTCTAGCAATGTTAATACAAAGTGCAAAACTTGCATATGGTATTTATACATAGCAGTAGGAAAACACACATATACATAAAACCAAATGAATATAATTAATAAAAATGAAGAAAAGAATTAGGCCTAGGTCAAGGTTTTCTGTCAATAAAGTACTTGCTGAATAAGCCTGAGACCTTACTTGTAACCTACATCTGTGGATGTATGTAGGTGAACCTGTAATCCCAGTGCGAAGAGACGAAGACAAGGGGGTACCTCAAGCTTGTTGGCTAGAAATTCTAATCAAATTACAAAATTTTAGGCTTAGTGTGAGCCTCTGTCTTAGTCACAAGGTAGAGAGTGATTTAGTGAGAAACCCAAATAGGTTTCAGTATCACAGGTTGTCCTGGAACTTTCTGTATATCTGTGGAGACCCTGAACTCTTGCTCTTCTAGCTTCTGCCTAGAAAGCCCTGTAATTATAAGCCTGGGTCACCATACCCAACACATTTTTTTGTTTGTTGTTTTTGGGTTTTTTTTTGAGACAGATTTTCTATATGTATTTCTGGCTGTCCTGGGGTTCACAATTAGACAAGGCTGGCCTGAATCTCAGAGATCCATTTGGCTCTGCCCATCAAATGCAGGTGTGCACCACCACACTCAGCTGAAACTAAATTTTTAACAAAAGTTTCAATGGAGCGACTTTACAAGGATGATGAGATGCAAAGTAGGAATTAAGAGGAGAGGACAGTCTGGGCAGAGAGGTTCCCAGAAGGGAAGTGGATTTGGTCCCAGAAAGTTGTTGAGAGGTTCCATATACTTGACAGTTGTGAGGCAGGTAGGGATGGGAATGATACAGTAGAGTGTATGAGCTGTAAGATGTAGATAGCCTGCTCATCTGGGCTGCAGAGAGAACAAGGAATGAAAGATGGGAGAAGTTTAAGGTGTTTGTGGAGGTCAGAGACAGAGCATGTGCTGGAAAGAAGTGACTTAGGTGAAGAGAGTACCATTGCAGACTGGAGAGTATGGAAATCGCTTGGTTATAAGTTGGGTGGGCAGACAGACACAGCAATTAAAGGATCATTGGTAAATTGCCTGACTAAAGAGCTTGTGTTAAGACTGAGGAGGATCACCCCCCAATCAGAGCACTTTGCAAGATGCATGAGAAAGACAATGAGAGAAATCCAGTACATATTTGGCGGATGGGTAGTCTTGCTATTGTAATCTATGAAGAGGTACTAGGTAGTGAAGTTGGTTGCTAATCAGAGGGAAATGGGCAAAGAATGTGGTTCCCAGCTCTTCTCTTTCAGTTTAAGACATGAAACCAAGTATTTAGACTAAGAAATGGCCAAAATATATGATGTGTTAATGTGTTAATTTAGAAGCCAGGGATAGTTGTGATCTAAGCATTCAGGAAGCTGATACAAGTAGATGTCTGTGAGTTTATGGCTAGGCTGACTATATGCAATTTTCAGGCCAGTCTTGGACCCCGAGAGAGGGGAGAATGAGCGAGAGACTGGGAAGAGACAGAGGAAGAGACCAAAAAACAGACACAGACTAAAAGATCAAGAGAGAGAGAGAGACAGAGAGAGAGAGAGAGAGAGAGAGAGAGAGAGAGAGAGAGAGAGAGAGAGCAAGCAAAAGAAAGAGAGAAGAAAAAGTTTTGAGATAAATGACAGGGACCAATCAGTCCCTTCTTGATCATGTGAGATTTCTGAAATATATGAGATCCAGGTGGAGTAGTGTGCAGAGGACCCAGGGACAAATAAATGTTTGGAGTAAAGTGCCAGGAGAAGATTTTGGGAGTGATTCCAAATGATGGAATGTGGCAGCCTTAATGGTAGGGATTAATCTGATGAAAGGGGCCATGAGTCCAGAGTTCAGGTGTTCTATTGAAGGGGTTACAAACAAATCAAATAAAATTTTTTTCCAACTGTGAGACAGTTATCAAAGAACATACAGCACTTCTCTTTTAGGACACAGCATATACAAGGTGCAATGCAGTTCTTGGAGGACACAAAATTGTCATCTAAATGTCATTATGCATAAAATGGAAGTATTGCATAAGATCAGAATGGAATAGCAGGTTCTAGTCTGTGGTAAGTGCTGAACAATTCATGTCAGCATTATTTTTGGTCCAGGGCATGGGCAGGCTGTGGTACCAGGCAGGAATGTGGTCCCCTGGTTCCCTGCAAAGCATCTTGATTGCCAGCCCATGTTGCAAATACTTGTTGGTGTTACTGAGCTAAGATGGTGGTACCTGGCTTCTGGTGATTCTTGTCTGTCAGTCTTATGTCCTGGTGTAGTGGTTGCTTCATACTGGGAGTCTGGAACCACAATCATTATCTCCTATGTGAACTGTTGTGCTCTTCAATGAGATAGCTGAAGGAAGGGTAGATGCTCACAGCAGAGGCAACACTCTTCTTTTATCTCCCTCCATTCACATCTGCAATTCCAGAGCTGGAAGGGCCAGGATATATGACTTGACGGCTGGTGTGTGCTAAAGGGAAGGCAGCCAGGAATATCTGATGAACTATGTAAGAGAGCTGGGTAGTAGTGAGGTTTCTTCAGTCTTTGTTAAAATCCTAGCAGCTGTGGCATCAGCCTGAAGAATCTCAAAGTCAGGCCGGCCTGTCCCTGCAGAGCTGGGTGGCACACCCTTGCTTTCATTCCTACATTTGAATAGAGATCATTCAGGCACTTGCATATCCTTCATACAGTTACCTCATAGTACCATCTACACCTGAACATGAGGCAGAGTGAATTCTCATTTCTGGAATATGCTTTTCAATGGGGGAAACATACTATCAAAAATTAAGGGAAACATGAAATGCCCATGGTTGCAGTGGAGACAGGTATACATAATACAAGGAAAAAGATAGAGCCTGAGGTATGAGTGTGTGCTCATAGAGAGCAAGGTTAAGACTGAACTCACCCAGAGAATGACAACTGAGCAGAGATGAAGCATATGAGGGAAGATGCTACATGGTGGTGTGATCAAAGCAAATGCAGATGCAAAGGCACTGAGCTTAATATAAAAGTTCAGATCAATGTAGTTAGAGTAGATCAGCAAGGAACAAAATGGTGGACATATATGCTGGGATTTTTTTCTTTTTTCTTTTTTTTAATTTTATTTTCTAAGTTTTTTTTTATTTACATTCAAAATCATTTCCCCTTTCCTCCCTCCCCGAAAGTCCCATAAGCCCCCTTCCCTCCCTCTTTTCCCCATTCAACCCCCTCTTGCTTCTCTGTCCTGTATGCTGGGATTTTAAGACTAGTGTTAATACTTGGAACTGGACTATGAACTTGTGAAGAGACAGGTAGCAGAATGTGTCTACTTTACATTTGTAAAGAATTGTTCTATGCTCACTGTGGTAGCTAATGCTTGTAGGAAGTAGTATAGGAGTGTAACACCCAACTCGACCCTGCAACCCATAGGAAGCAGAAGCAGGAGGATCTCCCCAGGTTTGAGACCTGCCTGAACCCTGGGTGTTAGTGCATGTTTTCCCGCTGTTTCTGTTTCTTTCTAGTCTTCCAGCCTCATTGTCCTGGGACTCTGATGACCAGTGAGTCTTCAGTTCCAGCAGATGTCTCCTTTGGGGGTTTTGTTGCCTTTGTAACATCTGGGGTTTTTGTGTCAATGCCCTTTCTGGGGTCCCTAGAATTGGCATGGCCTCTGAGAAAATAGACATTTTCTGCCAAAATTTTAGGAGGGAATATAGAGCCCAGAGAATGGGGTTTAACTTATGACTATTGTGTGGTATTACAGGGGAGTTGGCAGACATAGGCTATGCTCTTACCTGGGGTCCATGGTGCATATGTGGCCTCCAGGTTATCAGGCATAATTCTGGCCCAGAAAATAGGTCCCTGGTGATGGGGAGATCACTATTTCTTTTCTTTTTTTTTTTAATTTAATTTTATTTTATTTTTTTAATTTACATTCCAAATCACTTCCCCTTTCCCGTTTCCTCCCTCCCCGAAGGTCCCATAAGCCCCCTTCCCTCCCTCTTTTCTCCGTTCAACCCCCTCTCATTACTCTGTCCTGGCGTTCCCCTACATCCAGTCTTTCCAGGACCAGGGGTCTCTCCTTCCATCTTTTTAGAAATCTATTGATATGCTGATTGTGTCTAGGGTATTCTGAGATTCTGGGTCAATATCCCCTTATCAGTGACTTCATACCATGTGTGATCTTTTGTGATTGGGTTACCTCACTAAGGATGATATTTTCAAGTTCTGACCATTTGCCTAGGAATTTCGTGAATTCATTGTTTTTAATTGCAGAGTAGTATTCCATTGTGTAAATATACCACATCTTCTGAATCCATTCCTCCGTTGAGGGACATCTGGGTTCTTTCCAGCTTCTGGCTATTATAAATAAGGCTGCTATGAATATAGTGGAGCATGTGTCCTTATTGCATGCAGGTAAAGTCTCTGGGTATATGCCCAGGAGTGGTATAGCCGGATCCTCCGGAAGTGTCATGCCCAGTTTTCTGAGGAGCCGCCAGACTGCTTTCCAGAGTGGTTGTACCAGCCTGCAATTCCACCAGCAGTGGAGGAGTGTTCCTCTTTCTCCACATCCTCGCCAACAACTGCTGTCTCCTGTGTTTTTGATCTTAGCCATCCTGACTGGTGTGAGATGGAATCTCAGGGTTGTTTTGATTTGCATTTCCCTAATGACTAAGGATGATGAACATCTCTTTAGGTGCTTCTCAGCCATTAGATATTCTTCAGGTGAGAACTCTTTGTGGAGCTCTGTACCCCATTTTTTAATAGGGTTACTTGCCTCTCTGGAGTTTAACTTCTTGAGTTCTTTGTATATCTTGGATATTAGCCCTCTGTCGGATGTAAGGTTGGTAAAGATCATTTCCCAGTTAGTTGGTTGCCGCTTTGTCTTTTTGACGGTGTCTTTTGCCTTGCAAAAACTTTGTAATTTAATGAGGTCCCATTTGTCTATTCTTGATCTTAGAGTATAAGCTATTGGAGTTCTGTTCAGGAAATTCTCCCCTGTGCCCATATGTTCAAGGTTCTTCCCTAGTTTCCCTTCTATTAGTTTCAGTGTGTCTGGTTTTATGTGGAGATCTTTGATCCACTTAGAATTGAGCTTAGTGCAAGGAGATAAGGATGGGTCAATTTGCATTCTTCTGCATGTTGACCTCCAGCTGAGCCAGCACCATTTGTTGAAAAGGCTATCTTTTTTCCACTGGATGGTTTTAGCTCCTTTGTCAAAGATCAAGTGACCATAGGAGTGTGGATTCATTTCTGGGTCTTCAATTCTGTTCCATTGATCTACATGTCTGTTACTGTACCAATACCATGCGGTTTTTAACACTATTGCTCTGTAGTACAGCTTGAGGTCCGGGATACTGATTCCCCCAGAGGTTCTTTTACTCTTGAGAATAGTTTTAGCTATTCTGGGTTTTCTGTTATTCCAGATGAATTTTTGAATTGCTCTTTCTAACTCTATGAAGAATTGAGTTGGGATTTTGATGGGGATTGCATTGAATCTGTGTATTACTTTTGGTAAGATGCTCATTTTTACTATATTAATCCTGCCAATCCATGAGCATGGCAGATTTTTCCATCTTCCGAGGTCTTCTTCAATTTCTTTCTTCAGAGACTTGAAGTTCTTGTCATACAGATCTTTCACTTGTTTGGTTAGCGTCACGCCAAGATACTTAATATTGTTTGTGGCTATCGTAAAGGGTATTATTTCTCTTACTTCTTTCTCAGCCTGCTTATCCTTTGAGTATAGGAAGGCTTCTGACTTGCTTGAGTTGATTTTATATCCGGCCACTTTGCTGAAGTGGTTTATCAGCTGTAGGAGTTCCCTGGTGGAGTTCTTTGGGTCGCTTATGTATACTATCATATCGTCTGCAAATAGTGATAGTTTGACTTCTTCCTTTCCAATTTGTATCCCTTTGACCTCTTTTTGTTGTCTAATTGCTCTAGCTAGAACTTCAAGTACTATATTGAAAAGATATGGAGAGAGAGGGCAGCCTTGTCTAGTCCCTGATTTTAGTGGGATTGCTTCAAGTTTCTCTCCGTTTAGATTGATGCTGGCTACTGGTTTGCTGTAAATTGCTTTTACTATGTTTAGATATGGGCCTTGAATTCCTGATCTTTCCAAGACCTTTAGCATGAAAGGATGCTGAATTTTGTCAAATGCTTTCTCAGCATCTAATGAGATGACCATGTGGTTTTTTTCTTTGAGATTGTTTATGTAGTGGATTACATTGATGGATTTCCTTATATTGAACCATCCCTGCATCCCTGGGATGAAGCCTACTTGATCGTGGTGAATGATCGTTTTGATGTGTTCTTGGATTCGGTTGGCAAGAATTTTATTGAGTATTTTTGCATCGATATTCATAAGAGAGATTGGCCTGAGATTCTCTTTCTTTGTCGGATCTTTGTGTGCTTTTGGTATTAGTGTAATTGTGGCTTCATAGAACGAGTTGGGTAGTGTTCCTTCTGTTTCTATTTTGTGGAACAGTTTGAAGAGTATTGGTGTTAGGTCTTCTTTGAAGGTCTGATAGAATTCTGCACTAAAACCATCTGGACCTGTGCTTTTTTTGGTTGGAAGACTTCCAATGACAACTTCTATTTCTTCAGGGGTTATAGGACGGTTTAGATGGTCTATTTGATCCTGATTTAATTTTGGTACTTGGTATCTGTCAAGGAAATTGTCCATTTCCTCAAGATTTTCTAGTTGTGTTGAATACAGGTTTTTGTAGTAGGATCTGATGATTTTTTGAATTTCCTCAGTTTCTGTTGTTATCTCTCCCTTTTCGTTTCTGATTTTATTAATTTGGATACTATCTCTGTGCCCTTTGGTTAGTCTGGCTAAGGGCTTATCTATCTTGTTGATTTTCTCAAAGAACCAACTCCTCGTTTTGTTGATTCTTTGTATGGTTTTATTTGTTTCTACTTGATTGATTTCAGCCCTGAGTTTGATGATTTCCTGCCTTCTACTCCTCTTTGGTGTATTTGCTTCTTTTTGTTCCAGGGCTTTCAGGTGTGCCATTAAGCTGTTAGTGTATGCTGTCTCCCGTTTCTTTTTGGCGGCACTCAGGGCTATGAATTTTCCTCTTAGCACTGCTTTCATTGTGTCCCATAAGTTAGGGTATGTTGTGCCTTCATTTTCATTAACTTTCAAAAAGTCTTTGATTTCTTTCTTTATTTCCACCTTGACCAAGTTATCATTGAGTAGAGCATTGTTCAGCCTCCATGTGTACGTGGGTTTTCTTTTGTTTTTGTTGCCATTGAGGACCACCCTTATTCCATAGTGATCTGATAGGAGGCATGGGATTATTTCTATCTTCTTGTATCTGTTGAGGTCTGATTTGTGACCAATTATATGGTCAATTTTGGAGAAGGTACCATGAGGAGCTGAGAAGAAGGTGTATTCTTTAGCTCTAGGATGAAATGTTCTATATATATCAGTTAGTTCCATTTGGTCCAAGGCTTCAATTAGATTCACTGTGTCCCTGTTTAGTTTCTGCTTTCCTGAACGATCCATTTCAGAGAGCGGGGTGTTGAAGTCACCCACTATTATTGTGTGCGGTGCGATGTGTGCTTTGAGTTTTAGTAAAGTTTCTTTTACGAATGAGGGTGCCCTTGCATTTGGAGCATAGATATTCAGGATTGAGAGTTCTTGATGGCGGATTTTTCCCTTGATCAGTATGTAGTGTCCTTCTGTGTCTTTTTTGATGACTTTGGGTTGAAAATCAATTTTATCCGATATTAGGATGGCTACTCCACCTCGTTTCTTGGGGCCATTTGCTTGTAAAATTGTTTTCCAGCCTTTTACTCTGAGGTAGTGTTTGTCTTTGACACTGAGGTGCGTTTCCTGCATGCAGCAAAATGCTGGGTCCTGTTTACGTATCCAGTCTGCTAGTCTATGTCTTTTAATTGGGGAATTGAGACCATTGATATTAAGAGAGATTAAGGCATAGTGATTATTGCCATCTGCCATTCTTGACGCTATCTTTATGTTTGAGTGGTTATCTACTTTTGGGTTTGATTCAAGAAGGTTATTATCTCATTTTTTCCAGGGTGTTGTTTCTCTCCCTGTATTGGAGGTTTCCACGTATTATCCTTTGCAGGGCTGGATTTGTGGAAAGATATTGTGAAAATTTGGTTTTATCATGGAATATCTTGGTCTCTCCATCTATGGTGATTGAGAGTTTTGCTGGGTATAGTAGTCTAGGCTGGCATTTGTGCTGTCTTAGTGTCTGCATGAGATCTGCCCAGGATCTTCTGGCTTTCATAGTCTCTGGTGAGAAGTCTGATGTGATTCGGATAGGTCTTCCTTTGTATGTTACTTGGCCCTTTTCTCTTACTGCATTTAGTATTCTTTCTTTGTTTAGAACATTCGGTGTTTTGATTATTATGTGACGGGAGGTATTTCTGTTCTGGTCCAGTCTGTTTGGAGTTCTGTAGGCTTCTTGTATGTTCATCAGCATCTCTCTCTTTAAGTTAGGGAAGTTTTCCTCCATAATTTTGTTGAAGATGTTTACTGGCCCTTTAAGTTGCAAATCTTCACTCTCATCTATACCTATAATCCTTAGGTTTGGTCTTCTCATTGTGTCCTGGATTTCCTGGATGTTTTGGGTTACGCGTTTTTTGCATTTTGCATTTTCTTTGACTGTTGAGTCGATGCTTTCTATGGAATCTTCAGCACCTGAGATTCTTTCTTCCATCTCTTGTATTCTATTGTTGATGTTTGCATCTATGACTCCTGATTTCTTCCCAAGGTTTTCTATCTCCAAAGTTGTCTCCCTTTGTGATTTCTTAGTTGTTTCTACTTCCTTTTTTAGTTCCTGGATGGATTTGCTGAGATCCTTCACTTGTTTGTTTGTATTTTCCTGTATTTCTTTAAGGTATTTTTGCATTACCTCTTTCAGGATTTCTTCCTGATGACCCACGTTCTCCTGCATTTCTCTGAGCGATTTTTGTGTTTCCTCCTCATGGGATTCCATCTGTTGATCCATCGTCTCCTGCATTTCTTTAAGCAGTTCTCGTGTTTCCTTTGTAAGGGCATCTAACCGTTGATTCATTTCTTTAAGCAATTTTTGTGTTGCCTCCTTATGGGCATCCGTCTGTTGACCCATATTCTTCTGCATTTCTTTATGCAAATTTTGTGATTCCTTTGTGAGTGCATCTACCCGTTGATTCATCTCGTTAAGTGATTTTTGTGTTGTCTCCTTGTGCGCCTCCATCTTTTGATCCATGTTCTCCCGCATTTCTCTAAGCGATTTTTGTGTTTCCTTTGTAAGGGCTTCTAACCGTTGATTCATGGTCTCCTGTAACTCTTTATGAGATTTATTTGTGTCCTTCTTGTGATCCTCTAATAGCATCATGAGAAGTGATTTTAAATCCAGATCTTGTCTTTCGGGTGTGGTGGGGTATCCAGGACTTGCTGCTGTTGGAGAGTTGGGTTCGGATGGTCCCACATTACTTTGATTACTGTTAGTAACATTCCTACGTTTGCCTTTTGCCATCTGGATACCTCTGGTGTTAGTTGGTCCTGCTGCCACTGGCTGTTGGTTGGACCTCCTGTGAGCCTGCAAAGCTATTTCTGCCCCCCTGGATTACCAGGATTCCCCTGGCACCGATTTCTGGGGCCTGCCTGCTCCTGAGTGACTTTGGAGCCCTAATGTGCTTTGCCCCAAGTGATCTTATATTGGGGAGGCCTTGCACATCTAAAGGCTCAGCCTAGTGGATTCCTGGAGCAGAGGTCGCCAAAGGGAGGCTGGCAGGCTCCTGCCCTGTGCAGGGGTGTGTGATCTCTCCTGGGGGGGGAGGGGGCGTCCCTCTGCCAGGCAGAAGTCCCACAGCAGATCTGGCGCGCTGGTCACTGCAGATCAGCCCAGCACCTGGGAGCAGGTTACACACAAGCTGCCTGAAACCGAAGCGATATTATGCCTGTCTGTCTCTGAGCCTGGCGGTCCCAACTACCTGGTCACTGGAGCAAAGATGGCGGAGGGCAGTCTCCGTGGCGCCGCTCACCCTGTGGTCACGATGGCCCGCCGATCTGGCACCCAGACGACCACAGCGCCAACCCGCCCTCGGGCACAGACGGAAGCCCCAACAGGCCGTGTCCCAAGTGATGTTATATCGGGGGGGAGAGCCTGGGTACCGGTCTCTCCAGCGCAGTCCGCGGGAACAGAGGTCGCGGAAGGGAAGCTGGCAGGCTCCCTCCCTGCGCGGGGAGATCACTATTTCTTAAAAAGTGACTTTCATAATATCATTAGTCCTCCATGAGATGTGTCATTTGGGGTACAGGTTCTTTAATCTCTAGTTATTTATAAAGCAACATGGGTCACTCTGTGAATATGTAAAAGGAAGGTGTGACGATATGTATGTGCTTGGCCTAGGGAGTGGCACTATTAGAAGACATGGACCTGTTGGGATAGGTGTGGCCTTGTTGGAGGAGGTGTGTCACTGTGGGTGTGGGATTTAAGACCCTCATCCTAGCTGCTTGGAAGCCAGTATTTTCCTAGCAGCCTCTAGATGAAAATATAGAACATTTTCCTTCTCCTGTACCATGTCTGCCTGGATACTTCATTGCTCCAACCTTGATGATAAAGGCCTGAATCTCTAAACCTGTAAACCAGTCACAAATAAATACTGTATAAGAAGAGTTCTTGGTCACAGTGTCTGTGTACAACAATAAAAATCCTAACTAAGACAGAAGGCAATTTTATTTTTCCTTTTTAACCTTTGCTGTGTGTGCTTCAGCCACTTCATGTAGCTCATCTTCGTCCTGCCAATCCTCCTGATTCAGTCTTCTGAGTGATGAGATTAAAGATGTGTCACCACACTGGCTTTCCCTTTTTGTTATAGGTTATGTTTTTAGTTTGATAAGGAAGACAAAAACAAGCCTGAATTTCTAATCTTCTCCCCTTTGAATTTCAAGTGATTAGATCATATGTGTGTTCCCCTTACCTAGGTCATACATTCCAGGGTCCCTACCTAGGGCCCAAAACATTCTCATCAAGCACTGTATCAGTGGGGTAAATTCTATGTCCACACATGACTTTCTGTAAATTCTTATCACATGATAGACAGAGCTGAACAGAAGTGTTCTTGTGTCTGTTACTGTTGAGTTGACATTCATGTAACATCAGTGAAGGTGAAATTTCTGGTTTCTTTGGAAACTCTGTTGTGTCACATAATTTTTTTCTGTAAACTGTCTTATGAGAGTATGTTTTGCTGAAGCAGACACATGAGACCATATTTTTGAATCCAGTCACATGATGCTTTTTTGGAAGCTGTCTTGTGTGAGAGCATATACTATTCTGCTGGAGTAGACACTAGAGAGGGTATGTGATGTTTAGGAAGAATATAAATATAATCCCACAGACTGTGAGAGGGTGCTCTTGCATTGGTTTGCCAAACATTGGTTTGAGGTCTTTGCTGATTATTCTCTTGCATTAGTTCACCTTATAATGATTTGCTGGTCTTTGCTTATCTTCCCTTGTTCTGACTTTGCAGAGAGAAAAGTGACAAAGAACTTCTTATGATATTCTGGCTGCTTCTTGGCACTTCTGCATGCTTATTCTGATTGGGCAGAGCCTCCTGTTTTTCTGGATCCAGATGAAGCTACTGATACATTTATGGTGTTTGATGATTGGACTGGACATCCACTAATGGTTTGTATTTGATGTTTTGGACTTGACTGCTAATTTACTGACAATGAATGTTAGAATCACCACAAAGAAGTACTTCCAAACTGGTATACAGCACCTGATTTCCTACTGACCTTGCCTTCCCCCATATCTGGTAGGTGGGCTAAAAGGGAGGGTGAAGTGGCTAAGAACCCTCATTAAAGTAGGTTTTGAAAAATCTAAGTACAGATGGTGCTCTAATTGGCTTAGGCATAATGGGTAACTCAGTTCTAATGTAGAAGAGGAAAAGGCAGGTTCTGTTGGGTTGGGAATGATGTTTAACAAGGTTGGCAAAATAGAGGGTCCTGCTGCTGGGAGTTCTCCTGCATAGATCCCAGACTTTTGCTTCACAGATGGCATGTATACAATTTTGAAAAGAATTGGGAGAAAAACAGAAAACTCAGAAGGTTCACTAAATTCTTTTGTGTTAGAAAGGATTGCAAACTTAATACGGTTTGCACATAGAGATGGAAGTGTTTGGAAAGGAAAAAGAGCTTATGTGAGGAAAACAACAGTGTTCAGGCTTGTTGTCTGAGACTGATATTTATTGATCCATGAAATAGGGAAGCAAACTAGGCTGGAAGGCACACTGCTACCCTCCCCCATTTCATCCACATTCATTGTTAGGTGCCCAAAGTACCTCAGAGAGACAAGGAGCCAGGAAAAGCAGAAGGTGGCACAGGGATAGTGAAAAAGTGTTCCTCCATATGTACTGCTTGAGGATTTGTTTGTTGCTACACAAACAACTTCAGCTTTCCCAGTCTTTGTGCAGCATATACCTGTTAATGATGGTGATCATGCTTATAGTGAGTTGACATGAAGGCCAACAGAAATGTTACACATTTGTTAATAAATATTAAGTAACTGGATTACTCAGCATAGAGCAAGTCTGCAAGACTGGAAGGGATTGTTGGATTTCTTTCAATGGTGCTAGAAACTGGTCACAAATGACAGTGGTTTTCATGGTAAAGGCACAAAGCCACAAAAACAGAACAATGTAATACATCAAGGGGAATAAATGTTACTAAAGGTCAGCTGCTTGGTAAAGGGAATTACGTGGACACACAAGACAAAATCTAATCTGATAATGTTGCAATTGAGCAATGTCTTGCTGTAGGTATAAGAACTTGAGATATGATCAAGGAGCCAGGAAAACATTCACCTCATATATTAAGTACAGGGTCTTGAGGAATCATTTAAGAATTTCCTACAGATATTGGGTTCATTTGTAAATAGTCATATCAGAATCTGAAGCCATGCAGTCATTGATAGAGATCTTGGTATTTGAAAATGGAAACGCTAAATTTAAGAGAGCAATCAGACCACTGAGCATACTACACCCATGATAAGTGAATGGATAAAGGAGAAAACTGGTATTGGTTCTCAGGAATATCATGCCAATATCTTATGGGAAATCATAACTAGAATTCAGAAGAATCCAAATGCCCAGTGCTTCAAATGTGGTAATTGGTTACTTGGAAAGAAACTCTAAGATTCAGAGGTTAAAATAGCAGATACATTGACTTTTGAGAGTATGGTATTCATAGAAAAACTCATGCAGGTTCTGTCTGCTATGAACCACAAAGGCGTCCAGGGTATTATAGTTACTAAGGAAAGGGCAAACTTTTGTCAAAGGATTGTAGCTCCAAGAGAGACATATTAGATATCCTCTTATATTAAGGAAACTGAGAGGAATGAAAGCTCAAGGCCACACAGCAAACAATGTGAGCTAACTTCCTTTGGTCAACTAGTAAGTACCAAGGAAACAAGAAAATTGAAACTTAATATTTATGATTGTATACATGCTCCTGAAGTAAGTGCAGCTTTTGATCAATCTGTCCACAGATACACCTCTTACAGTATTCCAAAAAGTTTAATGTTACAAGTTAAGCACTGGTATTTATGGTCTTTTATCCTCAGGGACAGTGGAAATAATCTAGGAAAGAAGTGGATTAACTTGACAAATGATTTATTGTGCATCTGGGCTTAGTAGATGGGGATAGCAAGGACAAAATTAAAATCATGTCACATGTGAAAAGGGATATATAAATTAGTGAAGGAGATAGAATTTCTAAGCCATTTTGTTTCCTTACATAAAGGTCAAGGACTCTCCCATAGAAAGGACAGAGCCTTGGGAAATACTAAAAATTTTTGTTCTGGCAAATTGTGGTTAATAGTCAGAGACCAAGATTGATGGTACAAGTGAAATAGGTTTGGTGGATACAGAAGCTGAAGTAAGTATACTTTCCCAAAAGTGTTAGAATATATATTGGCCACTTCAGAAGGTTTACACTTGGTTTACAGAATTGATAAATTGTACCAAATAAGACAAAATGTCCAGTGGATTATCTATGTTGGACCAGAATATCAAACAAGGAAATTGAGATCTTACGTGGCTGATGTACCCATAATCTTGCAGGGAAGTTCTCATTTACAGCAAAGGATAATTGAATTAATATTTCTGCAATTTCAATGACAGCAAATGAGGAAATTTGGGGTGATATGGTAGATGCTCTTGGGGAAGGTATTGATACAGGTAATCAAGAACAACCACAAGCTGTCCTCATTTTCCAAACACAGGACATGACAGCTATTGAGTTCCAAATGTATAAAAGGGGCCACTGCTGACATACCAAAAATCTTGTTTCTAAAATGGTTATCAATCAGACCTATATGGCAAGAGCAGTGGCCAATCAGAAAAGAAAAACTGCAGGCATTTTCACAACTAGTATAAGACAAATTGGGGTCTGAATGTATAGAAGAGTCTACTAGCCTGTGGAATTCCCCTTTGTTTGTTGTAAAAATGAAATCAGGTAAATGGCGTATGATAAAATATTTAAGAGCAGTTAATAGAGTAATTTAAACAATTTGTCTTTTACAGCCTGCAATTTCTTTACCTTCTTTGTTGCCAATATCATGTCCAGTAATAATAATTGATTAAAAGTTTGCTTTTTCACAATAACCTTGCATGAGCAAGACAGGGAAAGATTTGCTTTCTTAATATATAAACAGAACAACAGTATTTCAGTGGAAAATACTATTGGCAGGTACTTCCACAGTAAATGAGAAATAGTCCAACTTCATGTCACTATTGTGTGCAACAAATCTTAGAAATTATTTCTAAACAATTTCCTCAAACTATAACTTATCATTTTATGGATGACATTTTGTTGACTGATTCTGTTGAAGATGTTTTAGAGAATATGTTTAAGGCAACACAAAGAATTTTGCCATGCTGTGGGTTACAGATGGCTCCAGAAAAAAAGTAAGAAGAGGAGATTATTATAGTTATTTTTGTTATAAAATCAATAAAGAAAACATTCATGTAGACAAGGTGAAGATCTGTAGGGTACAATTGTAAACTCTTAATAATTTTCAAAAATTAATAGGAGATATTAATTGGCTGAGGCCTATAACTGGATTAAGTACGTATGAGCTCAGTAATTTGTTTCAAAAATTAAAGGAGATTCAAACAGTTAAAGTTGTAAAATAGCTGAAAGAGTAAAAGAATTGACTCATGTAGAACAATAACTGTAAGGAGTATATATGGATGGAATTGACCTTAAACTTGATCTATTTTGATCATTTTATCTTCAACTCATTTTCTATTGGGTTCATTATACAAAGTCAAGATAATGTTCTGGGACGGATTTTCTTAACTCATCAACAAAGCAAAAAATGTAGACATATAAAGAAAAAATTCGGAATTAATGAGGAAAGGTAAAATAGTATTACATCAATTGTTAGGAACAGATTTGGCCAAAATTGATGTTCCTCTTTTTTATTAGATATTTGCTTTATTTACATTTCAAATGGTATTCCCTTTCTGCATTACTCCTCTGAAAATCCCTTATCCCTTCTCCCCCTGCTTACCCCCTCCCAATTTCCTGACTTGCATTTCCCTATTCTGGGAAATGAAGCTTTCACAGCACCCATGGTCTCTCATCTCACCGATGTCTGAAATGATCATCTTCTGCTATATATGTAGCTGGAGCCATGGATACCTACATGTGTAATCTTTGGTTGGTGGTTTAGCCCCTGGGAGCTCTTGGGGTACTGTTTGGTACATATTATTGTTCGTCTTGCAGGTCTGCAAACCTCTTCAGCTCTTTGCATCCTTTCTTTAGCTGCTCTATTGGAGACCCTATGTTCATTCTATCCGTTGGCTGTGAACTATGGGTATTTTGATCCACTTTCCTATAAGTATCAAAGTACCCACACTTTGGTCTTCCTTCTTCTTGAGCTTCATGTGGTCTGTGAGGTATATCCTGGGTGTTCTGAGCTTTTGGGCTAATATCCACTTATCAGTGAGTGCATGCCATATGTGTTCTTTTGTGATTGGGTTACCTCACTCAGGATGATGTTTTCTTGCTCCATCCATTTGCCTAAGAATTTTATGAGTTCATTGTTTTTAATAGCTGAGTAGTACTCCATTGTGTAAATGTACCATATTTTCTGTGTTCTCTGTTGACGGACATCTGGGTTCTTTCCAGCTTCTGGCTTTTATAAACAAGGATTTTATGAACATAGTGGAGCATGTGTCCTTCTTACATGTTGGAGCATCTTCTGGGTATATGCCCAGGAGTGGTATAGCTGGGTCCTCAGGTAGTGCTCTGTCCAATTTTCTGAGGAACCATCAAACTGATTTCCAGAGTAGTTTTACCAGCTTACAATTCCACCAGCAATGGAGGAGTGTTCCTCCTTCCCCAAATCCTCTCCAGCATTTGCCATCCACTGAGTTTTTGATCCTGGCCATTCTGACTTGTGTGAGGTGGAAACTCAGTGTTCTTTTGATTTGTATTTCCCTGATGATTAAGGATGTTGAACATTTCTTTAGGTGTTTCTCAGCCATCCAGTATTCTTCAGTGGAGAATTCTTGCTTAGTTCTGTACCCCCATTTTTAATAGGGTTGTTTGGTTCTCTAGGGTCTAACTTCTTGAGTTCTTTGTATATATTGACTATTAGCCCTCTATTAGATGTAGGATTGGTAAAGATCTTTTCCCAATCTGTTGATTGCCGTTTTGATCTATTGACAGTGTCCTTTGCCTTAAAGAAGCTTTGCAAAAAAAAAAGAAGCTTTGCAATTTTATGAGGTCCCATTTGTCAATTCTATATCTTACAGCATAAGCTATTGGTGTTCTATTCAGGAAATTTTCACCTGTGTCCATGTGCTCCAGGTTCTTCCCCATTTTCTCTTCTATTGGATTCAGTGTATCTGGTTTTATTTGGAGGTCCTTTATCCACTTGGACTCTAGCTTTGTACAGGGAGATAAGAATGGATCAATTTGCCTTCTTCTAAATGTTGACTGCCAATCGATCTAGGACCATTTGTGGAAAATGGTGTCGTTTTTCCACTGGGTGGTTTTAGCTCCTTTGTCAAAGATCAAGTTACCATAGGTGTGTCGGTTCATTTCTGGGTCTTCTATTCTATTCCATTGATCTTCCTGTCTGTCTCTGTACCAGTACCATACAGTTTTTATCACGATTGTTCTCTAGTAGAGCTTGATGTCAGTGATGTTGATTTCGCCAGAAGTTCTTTTATTGTTGAGAATAGTTTTCACTATCCTGGGGTTTTTTTTTGTTATTCCACATAAATTTGTAAATTGCTCTTTATACTCTATGAAGATTTGAGTGGAATTTAGATGGGGTTTGCCGTGAATCTGTAGATTGTTTTAGGCAAGATGACCATTTTTACTATATTAACCCTGCCAATCTATGAGCATTGGAGATATTTCCATCTTTTGAGATCTTCTTCAATTTCTTTCTTCAGAGACTTGAAGTTCTTGTCATACAGATCTTTCACTTGCTTGGTTAGAGTCACACCAAGGTATTTTATATTTTTGTGACTATTGTGAAGGGTGTCATTTCCCTAATTTCTTTCTCAACCTCTTTGTCCTTTGAGTATAGGAAACTTACTGATTTGCCTGAGTTAATTTTATATCAAGCCACTTTACTGAAGTTGTTTATCAGTTTTAGGAGTTCTCCTGTGGAATTTTTGGGGTCACTTAAGTATACTATCATATCAACTGCAAATAGTGATACTTTGGCTTCTTCCATTCCAATTCAAATCCCTTTGACCTCCTTTTGTTGTCTGATTGACCTGGAAAGGACTTCTAGTACTATATTGAACAGGTAGGGAGAGAGTGGACAGCTTTGTCTAGTTCCTTATTTCAGTGGTATTGATTCAAGTTTCTCTTCAGATCTGGCCAAAATTGTTGAACATCTTATAAAGGCGGAGGTTATGTCATTATGGGTGATCAATAAAGATTGGCAAATAGTGTGTAGTAACTATGTGGGTGAAATTAATAACAAATATCTGAATAGGAAACCTATACAGTTTATAAAAAGAACCAATTGTATTCTTCCTTATATTGTTAAAAGAACACCAATTCCAGGGGCACCTATATTCTATACTGATGTAAACAAGATTGGAATGACAGGTTACAACTCAGACAAAATAAGCAAGGTGATCAAAATTCATATATCTCAGTTCAAAAATCTGAATTATATGCAATTTATATGGTATTATTAGATTAACACAAAGTATCTAATTACTGTATATGTATATGTATATAGAATTGTTTTGCATATAGTGATTGCTGTATTTGTACCTGATAACTCAGAATAACTTTGTTATTTATATAATTTCAACTGATCATCAGAAATAGAAACTATCCATTATGGAGTATTCATATTCAGTCTCATACAGGTTTTCCAAGTCAATTAGCTCAACATAATGAGGAAAATAAACAATTACTTGTAGAATATGTATGTGTTAGAAGTCTCAAAATTTTATAAGAAGCATCCTATTAACAGGAAAGTTTTAGAGAAAAAATTTTTCTATCACTTGGTGACAAGACATAGAAATGTTAAAAGAATGCCCCACATGTTCTCTATGCAACCAAATTCTGATATCTGCTTTTAGTAGCCTTTAGGGTACCAGAATGTGGCAGACGGTTGTTTTCATTTTGCAGAATTTGGAAAACAAAGGTATATACACCATAGTATTGACACATATTCAGGATTTTAGTGTGAAACTTCTTTAATTTCTCAAAAACCTTAGTGTGTAATTATACTCTTATCAGAAACAGTGGAAATTATGCAGATACCTGGATGAATTCAAACTGATAATGCTCCCACTTATGTACCAAATAAGATGAATCAATTATATGCATATTAATAATATAAAGCATGTTATTGGTATACCATATAACCCCACAGAATAAGCAGATATAGAAAAGCCAATCAAATGTTATTGGAAATGCATATTAAACAAAAAGATGGTATAAAAATCCCCAGCTATAGATGAATAACACGGTGTTTACTCTAAATTTTCTTATTTTTTATGAAAATGAACAACAGCAGCTAAGAGACACTAGCTATTTAAAATACTGAGGAACTAGTACAACCAATATACAATGAGGATGTGTTGATATTAGAATGGAAAGCATCACAGAGCTGATACTGTGCCATAGTGACTGGAGCTGATCCTATGCCACAGCTCTCCATACACAAATATTTCATGGAGAGAGCTGTTCTTCCAGGAATGCTGGCACACCTGTGATCACAGGTAAGACCACTACTACTGCTCTAAGGAACCCACCCAGAGACCTCAGATCACAGGACCCAAGGAACAAGCTGGTACAGGGTCCTTCTGGTATCTGTCTGTGCCCAGAGCTGACACTGTGCCACAGTTCTCCATACCCAAATATCTCCAGGAGCGAGCTGGTCTCCCATGGGTGTAGGTACACCTGTGAGTACCACTACCTCTGCTCAAATTCCTGGCCCAAGAGGGACCAGTCCAGAGTCATCAGGACACAGGAACCAAGGAACAGCCAGAGACATGATTCTTCTGGTTTCTGTCTTCACCACAGAACTGATCCTGTAGCACAGCTCTCCATATCCAAATTCCTTCCAGAGAGAACTGGTCTCCCAGGAGTACTGACACACAGGCTCACAGGAGGTAAAAGCCACAGTCAGAGACATCAACATCAGCTAACACCAGAGATATCCAGATGGAGAGAGGCAAAAGTAAGAACATAAGCAACAGAAATCAAGGCTATTTGGCAACATCATACCCAGTTCTACCACTACAGTGAGCCCTGGATACTCACACATACTACAAAAGCAAGACCCTATTTTAAAGTCACAACTCATGATGATGATAGAGAACTACAAGAAGGACATAAATAACTCCCTTAAAGAAATATAGGAGAATACAAATAAACAAGTAGAAGCCCTCAAAGAGGAAACACAAAAATACCTTAAAGAATTACAGGAAAATACAACCAATTAGGTGAAGGAATTGAACAAAACCACCCAGGATCTAAAAATGGAAACAGAATCAATAAAGAAATCACAAAGAAAGACAACACTGGAGAAAGAAAACCTAGGAAAGAGATCAGCAGCTATAGATGCAAGAATCACAAACAGAATACAAGAGATAAAAGAGAGAATATCAGGTGCAGAAGATACCACAGAAAACATTGACACAACAGTCAAAGAAAATGCAAAATAAAAAAGCTCCTAATCTAAAATATCCAGAAAATCCAGGACAAAATAAGAAGACCAAACCTAAGGATAATATGTATAGAAGAGAGTGAAGATTCCCAACTTAAAGGGCCAGTAAATATGTTCAAGAAAAGTATAGAAGAAAACTTCCCTAACCTAAAGAAAGAGATGCCCATGAATATACAAGAAGCCTATAGAACTCCAAATAGACTGGACCAGAAAAGAAATTCTTCTTGTCACATAATAGTAAAAAATATTAAATGTGCAAAAGAAAGAAATATTAAAAACAGTAGAAGAAAAATGTCAAGTAACATAAACGCAGAACTATCAGAATTACACCAGATTTCTCACCAGAGTCTGTGAAAGCTATAACATCTGTTATACAGACGCTAAGAGATCACAAATGCCAGCCTAGGTTATTATACCCAGCAAAACTCTCAATTATCATAGATGGAGAAACCAAGATACACCATGACAAAATCAAATTTATTCAATATCTTTCCACAAATCCAGTCCTAAAAATGATAATAGACAAAAGCTCAAACAAAAGGATGGAAAAGACAACCTAGGAAAAGTAAGAAAGGAATCTTCTTTCAACAATCCTAAAAGAAGGTAGCCACGCAACTATAATTCTACCTCTAACAAAAAAATAACAGGAAGCAACAATCGCTATTACTTAGTATTTCTTAACATCAATGGACTCAATATCCCAATAAAAAGACAGACTAACAGACTGGATACCTAAAAAGGACCCAGCATTTTGCTGCATACAGGAAATGCACCTCAGTTTCAAACAGTGCCTCAGAGTAAAGAGCTGGAGAATAATTTTCCAAGCAAATTGTCCTAAGGAACAAGCTGGAATACCTATTGTAATATGGAATAAAAGCTACTTTTAACCAAAATATATCAAAAAGGATAAGGAAGGACACTTCATACTTACCAAGGAATAAATCTAGCAAGAAGAATTCTCAATTCTGAACATCTATGCTCCAAATGCAAGGGTGCCCTCATTCATAACAGAAACTTTACTAAAGCTCAAAGCATACAATGCACCACACACAACAATAGTAGGAGACTTCAATACCCCACTCTCGTCAATGGACAGATCATGGAAACACAAACTAAACAGAGACACAGTGAAACCAACAGAAGTTATGAACCAAATTGATATGGAGAGCTGTGGCACAAGGTCAGTTCCGTGGTGCAGACAGATATCAACAGATATCTATAGAACATTTCATCCTTAAACAAAAGAATATACCTTCTTCTCAGCACCTCATGGTACCTTCCCAAAATTGACCATATACTTGGATTATAAAAAAGGTCTCAAGAGATACAAGAAGATCAAAATAATCCCATGCATCCTGTCAGATCACCATGTACTAAGACTGGTCTTCAATAACACCAAAAATAACAGAAATACCACATAAATATGGAAGGTGAACAATGCTCTTCTCAATGATAACTTAGTCAAGGATGAAATAAAGAAAGAAATTAAAGACTTTTTAGAATTCAAGGAAAATGAAAGCACTACATTCCCAAACTTATGGGACATAATGAAATCAGTGCTAAGTAGAAAATTCATAGCTCTGAATGCCTGCAAAAGAACTGGAGAGTGCAAACACTAGATGCTTGACAACACATCTGAAAGCTGTAGAACAAAAAATAAGTAATTACACCCAAGAGGAATAAAAAGCAGGAAATAATGAAACAAAGGACTGAAAAACTATACAAAGAGTCAACAAAACCAGGAGAGCTGTTTCTTTGAGAAAATATTTTTTTTCTTCCTTCCTTCCTTCCTTCCTTCCTTCCTTCCTTCCTTCCTTTCTTTCTTTCTTTCTTTCTTTCTTTCTTTCTTTCTTTCTTTCTTTCTTTCTTTCTTTCTTTCTTTCTGTTCTTTCTTTCACCTCTCTCTCTCTCTCTCTCTCTCTCTCTCATTCTTTCTTTGTTTTTTAAAATCAAATGTAGTCTACCAGGTATCCAACTGAAAAAGGAAACTGCAGTTGAGAAAATGTCTCCATGAGATTCTCTAGTAGGCAAAAGATCATTGTGTATTTTCTTGAGTGATGATTTACTATTGCAAGTGCCATCCCTGAACAGCAGGAATAAGAAATCATTCTGCCCAAATAATAATTCTATTCCTTCATGACTTCTTCTTTAGTTCCTGCCTCCAAGTTAATTTTTTATTTCCTGTCCTAACTATCATTCATTATGTAGTCTAAGATATAAGATGAAATAAACTGTTTTGTCTCCAAAAAATTATAACTACAATTAAAATATCTACCAAAGGGGGATGGCATTGTCTCTAAAATTCCTATATAAAAATGAAAGATAATAAGCCCTAAAATAAGAACATGACTTCCCTGAAGCGATAATATATTTAATTTAAAAAAAATCTAAGACTTAAAAAAAAAGAATGGACACCATCAATAGTTTTTAGATGACCACCTGGTGATGCTTTTGTATCTGCAGGGAATGAAAACATATGGTTACCAATAAAACTTATAAATATTAGATCTGTCTAGGAGAAACGTATTTTCAGTTGATACATGAATGTTTTCACAAAGAAAACAGCCCAGGTGATTCACTCTTACCAACTTCTCACTTACTGATTTCTCAAAAAAGATCCATGCATTTCAACTTCAAAGGATCTAGTCCAAATATATTGATCACACAAAGGCTGTACAACACATAGACTTGACAAAAACCACCGAAAGTGATCAACAAATAGCCTGGAAAGACAACACAGAGCCTGAATAACACAGAAGCTGGAAAACTCAGACATTGGACAACGATTGCTAAAGCTAGCTATTTTCAGACTAACTATTTTTTTCTTCTTTGGCCCCAAACAGGAATTTCTCATCACAATTCATCAAGAAGCAACTGTTGAGCCAGTCCCGTAATTGGGATGGGTGGTTCTAGTCATTTGATATGTTATGGTTGACATCAGCTAGGGTGGTAGGTTGTTGGTTATAATTAGGGAGGAAACAAAATAAAGTTTATTAATGTACATAGGCAAAAATTTGACTTTGTTTAGTTTGAACTATTTATTGTTTATTGATAAATTTCACATTGTTTTGTTTGAATTATTGCATATTGATATAAATCTCTGGTTGTCTAATATGAATTATCTTATATTGATATAAATTTCAGGAATTTAAGAAGCTTTTTATTTATTTACATTGCCATCATTGCTCTACCTTGGTCTCAGATCACATATTTCCTCATTCCATTCCTCCTCATTGCCTTTGAGAGGGTGCCCCTCAGCAGCCCCCCCTTTCCTGGGGCCTCAAGTCTCTTGAAGATTAAGCTTATCCTCCTCCACTGAGTCCAGACAAGGTAGACATGTGCTACATATGTGCCAGGGGCCTTGGGCTAGCTCTTGTTGGTGACTCAGTCTCTGGAAACTCCCTGGTGTCTGGGTTAGTTGAGGCTGCTTGTTTTCCTATGGGCCAAGCATATTTGAACTGCCTCACTCCCTCAGCCTCCTCAGCACTGTTATTTCAAACATACACTATAATACTCATGAACTCAAAGAGATATATGAAGATGTATCCTTGTATAAGTTGCATTTTGTTGCTGTGCTAAAATCACCATGATAAAAAGCAACTTATGTAGAGTTAAGATGGGTTTCTGGATCCAAAGGGATAAGAGTTCATTGTGGCAGAAATGTATGGCAGCAGGAGAAAGAGGGTGAGAGAGCACAGCTTCAATTGCAAGCATGAAGCAGGGAGAGCAAGCTGGAAGTAAGGCTAGGCTGTGACTCCTCAAAGCCCATGTGATATAATCTTCCAGCAAGTCTGCACCATCCCTAACCTTTGCAAACAACACCAACAACTGGGGCCCACATGTTTAAATACCTGAGAATACGGGGGATATTCTCATTCCAACTACCATACATTTAAAGTCTGTTCCTCTCAGAGAATATCTGTTATCTACCTTCTTACCTTTGATTTCTCATTGTTCCTTTTAGGATGTGGAGAACATCCTCTGGATTGCCAATTCTCAAGTGTGTCGGATTCTTGCAAAGGATCCTAACATGCAGCAAGCAACATTACTGCTGTTTTCTTTTATGGACTTTATGTCCTGAAAGTATCCTTCTATTAATCGGTATCAATTACATGGAATTGATGTTTCTTCTACTCAAATCCATTGACTAATTATTTGCAGTACCTCCCATATCAATGAAAGGAAGTTGTTCTTTAGATGTCCCAGTAAGAAGCTTCATGATCCTAATTTATTTTATTTTAGTGCTTGTGTGTGTGTGTAAATGCATGTTTGTCTGTGTGCATGGGTGAGTGGACACATTCCTCTCTGTGTATGCACACATGTGTGAGGATAAGTATGAGGTTAGACATCAATGTTTATTGTCTTCTTCAATTCGTCTTTGCCTTAACATTTTAGAAAATCTTTACATTTTAATCCTTATTAATCATTACTATATGTGTGGGCAGGTAAGCATGGACACATGTGAGTGCAGTGTCCATAGAGGCCTGAGGAGGGCTTCTGATCACCTTATGAAGGAGTTACAGATGATGGTGAGCTGTCTATTATCAGTTCTAGGAACTGAACTTGAATTCTCTGCGAGAACAGGAAACATTCTTAACCACTGAAACATCTCTCCAGCCCTCTAATTTTTTTTTTTTTTCTTTTTTTTTTTTTTTTTTACTTTTGGAACCTAGTTTCTCTGCATAGCTCTATCTGTCCTGGAATGGGCTGCGTAGACCAGGCTGGTCCCAACTCACAGAGAAATATGTTTTTGCAATTGAAATGCTGGGATTAAAGTTGTGTGGCATCACTGCCTTGATACTTTAAATTTCAAAAATATATTTATTTCTTTAGTTTGTGCTTACATGGTGATGGTGATGATGATGATCATGATTATGATGATGAAGAAAATGAAAAGACTGTCTGTGAACCTACATCTCACTACTGAGCCACACTGGATGATTGATGAGCTCAAGATACCCTCTGGTCTCTACCTCCCTAGTTCTGATTATACTGGATTACTGCTTTGCCATGATTTCGTTACCTTATGTTTTAGGGGAAAGCATTCCTTATATTCAGTTCTTCATACTTGCATGACAGGCACTTAACACACTGAGCCATGTCAACAAACTCTACTGATGTATATTCTGTGAAATAAGATTTGTATTAAGCCTTATGGAGGATGATTTTGTAAATCTGTGGTTTGGGGATTCATGGGGTATTAAATAGCTTAATCTGTGACATGATTGTTGATACATTCTAGTCTGACCACCAGAGCTGACAATCACCTTTGATTTCTCCAGGAGTACAGCAGGATTGACAAAAGGAAGCCAGTAAGTGTCCCCAGTCCAGGTTGTCCTGGAACTCACTCTATATAGCTGTCCATGACCTTCAATGCATGATCTTTCTGCCTCTGCCAAAAAAGTGCAAGAATTATAGACTGGGTAACCAAACCCAACTTATTTTTCGTTTGTTTGTTTTTGTTTTTGTTTTGAGTTAGCGACTCTCTATATAGTTCTGGCTCACCTTGGAACTCATTATGTAGAAGAGGATAGCTTGAATTTCAGTTGCTTGCATCTGCATTTTAAGTGCTATAATTAAATACATGAACTACCACACTCATCTGAGATTAGATTTTTCACAAAGATTTTGTGTTTTTTTTCATTAGATATATTCTTTATTTACATTTCAAATGATTTCCCCTTTCCTTGTTCCCCCCTCCTTGAAAACTCCATAAGCCCTCTTCCTTCCCCCTGCTCCCCAATCAACCCCCTCCCACTTCCCTGTCCTGGTATTCCCCTATACTGCTGCATCCAGAATTTCCAGGACCAGGGGCCTCTCAATCCTTCTTCTTGGGCATCATTTGATATGTGAATTGTGTCTTGGGTATTCCAAGCTTCTGAGCTAATATCCACTTATGAGTGAGTGCATACCATGTGTGTTCTTTTGTGACTGGGTTACCTCACGTAGGATAATATTTTCCAGTTCCACCCATTTGCCTAAGAATTTCATGGATTCACTGTTTTTTATAGCTGAGTAGTATTCCATAGTGTAAATATACATTTTTTGTGTCTATTCCTCCTTTGAGGGACATCTGGGTTTGTTCTAGCTTCTGGATATTATAAATAGGGCAGCTATGAACATAGTGGAGCATGTGTCCTTATTACATGCTGTGGAGTCCTCTGGGTATATGCCCAGGAGTGGTATAATGGGGTCTTCCAGTAGTATCAAGCCCTGTTTTCTGAGGAATCACCAGACTGATTTCCAGAGTGCTTGTACCAGTTTGCAATCCCACCAGCAGTGGAAGAGTGTTCCTCTTTCTCCACATCCTCCCCAGTACCTGCTGTTTCCTGAGTTTTTGATCTTAGCCATTCTGACTGGTGTGAGGTGAAATCTTAGGGTTGTTTTGATTTGCATTTCCCTAATGACTAAGGATGTTGAACATTTCTTTAGGTGCTTCTCAGCCATTCGATATTTCTCAGGTGAAAATTCTTTGGTTAGCTCTGTACCTCATTTTTAATAGGGTTATTTGGCTCTTTGGAGTCTAACTTCTTGATTTCTTTATAAATATTGGATATTAGCCCTCTGTCGGATATAGGGTTGATAAAGATCTTTTCCCAATTTGTTGATTGCCATTTTGTCCTATTGACAGTGTTCTTTGCCTTACAGAAACTTTATAGTTTTATGAGGTCTCATTCGTCAGTTCTTGATCTTAGAGCATAAGCTATTGTTAATCTGGTCAGGAAAATTTCCCCTGTGCCCATGTGCTCATGGCTCTTCCCCAGTTACTTTTCTATTAGTTTCAGTGTGTCTAGTTTTATGTGGAGGTCTTGATCCACTTGAACTTGAGCTTAGTACAAGGATATAAGAATAGATCGATTTGCATTCTTCTCCATTTTGATTTCCAGTTGAACCAGCACCATTTGTTGAAAAGACTATCTTTTTTACACTGGATGGTTTTAGCTCCTTTGTCAAAGATCAAGTGACCATACGTGTGTGGGTTCATTTCTGGGTCTATAATTCTATTCCAT
Organism: Tokudaia tokunoshimensis; assembly: GCA_036184795.1. NCBI lineage: Eukaryota > Metazoa > Chordata > Mammalia > Rodentia > Muridae > Tokudaia > Tokudaia tokunoshimensis. Next base: position 105,816,927 of record BTHU01000005.1, on the reverse strand, counting down.
TGATCTACCTGCCTGTCACCGTACCAATACCATGCAGTTTTTTAGCACTATTGCTCTGTATTACTGCTTGAGATCTGGGATACTGATTCCCCCAGAAGTTCTTTTACTCTTGAGAATAGTTTTAGCTATCCTGGGTTTTTTGTTCTTCCAGATGAATTTGAGAATTTCTCTTTCTAATTATATGAAGAACTGAGTTGGAATTTTAATGGGAATTATATTGAATCTGTAGATTGCTTTTGACAAGACGGCCATTTTTACTATATTAACCCTGCCAATCCATGAGTATGGAAAATTTCTCCATCTTCTTCAATTTCTTTCTTCAGAGACTTGAAGTTCTTGTCATACAGATCTTTCACTTGTTTGGTTAGAGTCACACCAAGATACTTTATATTGTTTGTGGCTATTGTGAAGGGTGTCATTTCCCCAATTTCTTTCTCATCCTGTTTATCCTTTGATTATAGGAAGGCTATAATCAACTCTGGTGGAGTTTTTTGTGTTGCTTAAGTATACTATCATATCATCTGCAAATAGTGATAATTTCACTTCTTCCTTTCCAATTTGTATCACTTTGATCTCCTTATGTTGTCTAATTGCTCTAGCAAGAACTTGAAGTACTATATTGAAAAAATATGGAGAGAGTGGGCAATCTTGTCTAGTCCCTGATTTTAGTGGGATTGCTTCAAGTTTCTTGCCATTTAGTTTGATGTTGGCTACTGGTTTGCTGTATATTGCTTTTACTATATTTTGATATGGGCCTTGAATTGCTGATCTTTCCAAGACTTTTAGAATGAAAGAATGCTGAAATTTGTCAATTGCTTTTCCAGCATCTAATGAAATGACCATGTGGTTTTTTAATTTGAGTTTTTCTATGTAGTGGATTACATTGATGGATTTCTGTATATTGAACTATCACTGCATCCCTGGGATGAACTCTACTTGATTGTGGTGAATGATTGTTTTGATATGTTTTTGGATTCGGTTGGCATGAATTTTATTGAGTATTTTTGCATCAATATTCATAAGGGAAATTGGTCTGAAGTTCTCTTACATTGTTGGATCTTTGTATGGTTTTGGTATCAGCGTAATTGTGGCTTCATAGAGCGAGTTGGGTAGTGTTCCTTCTGTTTCTATTTTGTGGAAGAGTTTGAATACTATTGGTGTGATGTCTTCTTTGAAGATCTGATAGAATTCTGCACTAAAATCATCTGGTCCTGTGATTTTTTTTTTTTTTGGTTGGAAGACTTTCAATGACCACTTCTATTCCTTTAGGGGTTATGAGACTGTTTAGATTGTCTATTTGATCCTGATTTAATTTTGGTATTTGGTATCTGTCTAGGAAATTGTCCATTTCATCCAGATTTTCCGGGTGTGTTGAGTATAGGCTTTTGTAGTAGGATCTGATGATTTTTTTTTGAATTTCCACAGTTCCTGTTGTTATATTTCCTTTTTAAGTTCTCAATTTGTTAATTTGGATACTCTCTCTGTGCCCTCTGGTTAGTCCACCTAAGGGTTTATCTACCTTGTTGATTTTCTCAAAGAACCACCTCCTGCTTTTATTGATTCTTTGTATGTTTTTTTTTTTTGCATCTACTTCATTGACTTCAGCCCTGAGCTTGATGATGTCCTGCCTTCTACTCCTCTTGGCTGTATTAGCTTCTTTTTGTTGCAGGGCTTTCAGATGTGCCATTAAGCTGCTAATGTCTGCTCTCTCCAGTTTCTTTTTGGAGGCACTCAGGGCTGTGAGCTTTCCTCTTAGCACTGCTTTCATTGTGTCCCGTAAGTTTGGGTATGTTGTGCCTTCATTTTCATTAAATTCTAAAAGTCTTTGACTTCTTTATTTATTTCTTCCTTGACCAAGGTATCATTGTGTAGAGCATTGCTCCACTTCAATGTGTATGTGGGCTTTTATTTTTTTTTTTGCTATTGAAGACCACCCTTACTCCATAGTGATCTGATAGGAGGCATGGGATTATTTGAATCTTCATGCATCTGTTGAGGTCTCTTTTGTGGCCTATTTATTATATGGTCGATTTTGGAGAAGGTACCATGAGGTGCTGAGAGGAAGGTATATTCTTTTGCTTTAGGATGAAATGTTCTATATATATATCTGTTAAATCTATTTGGTCCAAAACATTAATTAGTTTCTCTGTGTCTCTGTTTAGTTTCTGTTTCCCTGATGGGTCCATTGAGGAGAGTGGGGTGTTGAAGTCACCCACAATTATTGTGTGAGGTGCAATGTGTCCTTTGAGCTTTAGTAAAGTTTCTTTTATGAATGAGGGCCTTTACATTTGGAGCATAGATTTCAGAATTGAGAGTTATTCTTGGTGGATTTTTCCTTTGACCAGTATGAAGTGTCCTTCCGTGTCTTTTTTGATGACTTTAGGATGAAAATCAATTTTGTTCAATATTAGAATGGCTACTCCAGCTTCTTTCCTGGGACCATTTGCCTAGAAAATTGTTTTCTTGCCTTTTACTCTGAGGTAGTGTTTGTCTTTGACACTGAGCTGTGTTTCCTATATGCAGCAAAATTCTGGGTCCTGTTTATGTATCCAGTCTGTTATTCTTTCTATGTCTTTTTATTTGGGAAATGAGTCCATTGATGTTAAGAGATAATAAGGAATAGTGATTTTTTTTCCTGTTTTTTTTTTGATGACATTTTTATGGTTGAGTATTTATCTTCTTTTGAGCTTATTGAAAGAAGATTACTATTTTGCTTTTTCTAGGGTGTAGTTGCCCTTCTAGTATTGGTGTTTTCCATCTATTATCCTTTGTAGGACTGGATTTGTGGAAAGATATTGTGTAAATTTGGTTTTATCATGGACTATCTTGGTTTCTCCATCTATGGTGATTGAGAGCTTTGCTGATTATAGTAGTCTGGGCTGGCATTTGTATTCTCTTAGGGTCTGTATGAGATCTGCCCAGGATCTTCTAGCTTTCACTGTCTCTGGTGAGAAGTCTGGTGTAATTCTGATAGGTCTTCCTTTACATGTTACTTGGCCTTTCTCTTTTACTGCTTTTAATATTCTTTTTTGTTTAGTACATTTGGTGTTTTGATTATGTGATGGGAAGTGTTTCTGTTCTGGTCCAGTCTGTTTGGAGTTCTGTAGGCTTCTTGTATGTTCATGGGCATGTCTCTCTTTGGGTTAGGGAAGTTTTCTTCTATAATTTTGTTGACTATATTTACATATCCTTTAAGTTGCAAATCTTCACTCTCTTGTATACCTATAATCCTTAGGTTTGGTCTTCTCTTTGTGTACTGGGTTTCCTGGATGTTTTGAGTTACAAACTTTTTGCATTTTGCATTTTCTTTACTGTTGAGTCATGGTTTCTATGGTATCTTCAGCACCTGAGATTCTTTCTTCTATGTCTTGTATTCTGTTGTGAATGTTTGCATCTATGACTCCTGATTTCTTTCTAGGGTTTTCTATCTCCAAAGTTGTCTTCCTTTGTGATTTCTTAGTTGTTTCTACTTCTGTTTTTAGATCTTGGATGGTTTTGCTCAGTTCCTTCACATGTTTGTGTTTTCCTGTAATTCTTTAAAAGATTTTTGTGTTTCCTTTTTCAGGACTTCTGCCTGTTGCCCCAAGTTCTCCCATATTTCTTTAAGTGATTTTTGTGTTTCCTCCTTATGGGCTTCTATTTGTTAATCCATGTTCTCCTGAATTTCTTTAAGCACTTTTTGTGTTTCCTTTGTAAGGGTTTCTACCTGTTGACTCATGTTCTCCTGTACTTCTTTAAGTGTGTTATTTATGTCCTTCTTGAAATCCTCTAACAGCATCATGAGATGTGATTTTAAATCCAAATCTTGCCTTTCTGGTGTGTTGGGGTATCCAGGGCTTGCTGTTGTGGGTGAATTGGGTTCAGATGGTGCCATATTGCCTTGATTTCTGTTAGTAACATTCCTACATTCGCCTTTTGCCATCTGGTTATCTCTGCTGTTAGTTGGTCTTGCCATTGAATGGTGCTTGAACCTCCTGTGTGCCTGCAAGCCTATCTCAGCACCCCTGGGTGACTGGCTTTCCCCTGGCACAGATTTCTGTGGGGCTGCCCCTCTCCTGGGTACAAGTGGGGCCCTGGCAGACAGAGTCCCAAGTGATCTTATACTTGGGTATTCCCTGTGTACCTGTCTGCACCTGTCTGCTCAGTCACAGGAGCAAAGATGGTGGCCTCACCTCTAAACACGGGACTCCCTCTAACCACAGGACTCCCTGCAGGGCAGATGTCCCTTGATAGTGTAGATGCACAGACGGTCGTGGCGCTTCCCAGCTCCTGGGTGCAGGTGGGGCCCTGGCAGTCCGTGTCCCAAGCGATGTTATACTCGGGTTATCTCTGCATACCTGGCTGCACTTGGCTGATCAGTCATGGAGTAAAGATGGCAGTGGCCTCGCCTCTCAATGCGGGACTCCCCCTGACTGCGGGACTCCCTGCAGGACAGATGTCCCCTGGCAGTGTAGGTGCACAAACGGCTGTGGTGTTGCTCAGCTCCTGGGTCTAGGTGGAGCCCTGGTGCACCATGTCCCAAATGATGTTATATTCTTCTGAAATATTTTGAAGGAGTGGTTTGGCAGAAGGATGGAATGCACACTAGGCATTCGGTGGAGAGGACAATTGGGGCAGAGATGGTTCTAGAGAGGAAATGGAGCTGAGTCTATACAACTGTTGAGCGGTTCCGTTTACTTGACAACTGTGAAGGCAGGTAGGTAGGGATGTAAATGGTATCAGTAGAATGGTGAGCTGTAAGACGGTGGCAGCCTGCAGATCTAGGGCAGAGGAAAAAAGAATGAAAGGTGAGGGGTAGTTTGAGGCATCTGTTGAAGTCAGAGACAGAATATACACTGGAAGACATGGGTTTGGTGGGGTCTCATTATGGAGCTTATCTTGGAAGGATAGAGAGTAGGGAATGATATGGACTTCTTTGTTTGGGTAGACAGACAGACCCAACAGTCAGAGGACTGTGGGCAATTCGCCTAATAAAGGAGCTTGTGGTAAGACTGAGGAGAATCACCGAGTTGTCATGGCACTGTAAAAGTTGCATGAGTCAGACAATAAGAGATACTCAGTACACATCTGTTTTTGAGTATTCCATCTGTTAGAGTCACTGAAGAGGCTTTGGCTGTGGCAGCAGCTTGCTAATAATCATCAGTGGATGGGCAAAGGAAATGGTTCTCAGCTGTGCAGAGAATACACAAATTCAGGGTAAGTTTAAAGGCAAGAAGCCCAGTTTTTAGGCTAATAAGTGGTTAAGTATAATACGGTTTAAAGTATCAATTGAGAATGATCAACTGAGTGACACAAGCACTCAGGAGGCTGATGCAGATGGATCTCTGTGTCTTTGAGGTCAGCCTGTTTATATGGGTAGATTCAGGACAGTCAGGGACACAGAGAGAGATGGACAGAGTTAGATATAGAAGATAGGAAGAGGGAGAGAGAGAGAAGGAAATAGAGAAACAGGGAAGAGAGAGAGGAAGGGAGAGAGGAAGAGAGAGAGAGAGAGAGAGAGAGAGAGAGAGAGAGAGAGAGAGAGAGAGAGAGAGAGAGAGAGAGAGAGAAAGAGAATGTTAAGGGAAAGGTTGGAGACCAATTAGTATTCTCTTGGTCATGTGAGTTTTCTGGAATTTGTGAGACCTAGGTCAAGCACGTGTGCAGGGGATTCAGGGACATATAGTTGTGTGGAATGGAGTAATGAGTTGTTTTTAAGGAACATTTCAATTGATGCCAATGTAGAAGCCCTTATTTTATGGATTACTTGGCTGAAAGTGGCAGGGATCCAGGGGCGATGTTTTAGTACTTCTATTTTGATGGGATGCAAACTAATGGAATAAAAATAATTCCAACTGTCAGACAGTTGTCAAAGAATAGACAGTTCTCTGCTAAGACACACCTGAGAGAGGGGGCAAAGTTTAACCTCTTGAAAATAATAAAATTTTTACCCCAATGTCCTCATGTATAGAATGGGAGCATTCCATAAGATAGGTTAAAGGACACAAACTCAGGTTCTGGCCTGTGATCAACACTGAGTAATTTTTGTCAGCAATGCTTTTGATCCAGGAAATATTCATGTTTTGTCACCAGACAGGGGCATGGTCACCCTGGTTCCTACAAGTAACTTGATTGCCATCCAGGGATGCAAGCATTCATTGCTGTCACTGATAGATTAGTAATGGCTTGATAACAGTAACTTTTGTAATCTTCATTGACCTGGTGTTTGAGTTACATTGGATATATGTTTCATTTAAGTGGACCCCACAACAATACACCCACCAAGAACACATATGTCCACATACCTGCTTATATACACACAAAGTAAATAAATAAAATGTAATAAAGATGTAGAGCTAAGAGATGGTTCATTGGTTAAGCACACTCATTGCTTTTCCGGAAGACCTGGACTTGACTGCTAGAACCTACAGCCATTTATAATTTCTGTTCCAGGGAACCCAATGCCTTTCTGGCCTACAGGTAGCAAGGCAGTAAATGTTCTACAATCATTCATGTGGGCAAACATGCACATATGTAAAATTAAATAAAGAAATAATTTAAAAATTAAAACAACAGCAACAGTTTTGGGCTAGTGAGCCATCCAAATAAGTAAAGAGCTTGCTGCCTAGGCATGTGAAACTGAGTTGGATGCCCACACCTACAGGTGTAGGGAAAAGACTAATACCAGTTCTGAGGGGCAAACCAAGGGGATACCTGCAGTGTTTGGCCAGAGAGTCTAATCAAATCAGGGTATTTCAGGATTCTTGGGAAACTCTGTCTCATCAATAAGGTAAGAGTGATTGAGAAAGGAACTGAACATCTCTCAGTAGCCATGTTTGCCCTGGAACTCTATGCAATTGTGGATGCCTTGATTTCTAACTACCTCCTGACTCTGCCTTGAAACTGTTGTTATTATAGTTCTGGGACAACCTAAGCAGCTCAGTTTTTACTTTATAGATCCCTGCATGGTTTATATTTTCACAGCAAGTGTACATAGCCATGTGCCCTCATTTCTGTCTCTCTCAGTCTCTCTGTCTCTCTCTGTCTCTCTCTGTTTCTCTCTGTCTCAGTCTTTGTCTCTCTGTCTCTGTCTCTCTCTGTCTGTCTGTCTGCCTCTCTCTCTCTCTCTCTCTCTCTCTCTCTCTCTCTCTCTCTCTCTCTCTCTGTGTGTGTGTGTGTGTGTGTGTGTGTGTGTGTGTGTGTGTGTTTGTGTGTGTTTGTATTTGAGGTCATAGGATAACCTCAGTTGTCATTCCTCAGAAGGTCTCCACCTATCTGTTTTTGAGGCAGGGTCTCAAATTGACCTGGAAATACCTAACAATCCTAGGGTGGTTGACAAGAAATCCTTAGGGATCTGTCTGTCTCTAGCTACCCAGTGATAGTATTATAAGCACTCACCACCATGCCTAGAAATTTTGCTTGGGATCTGGTGATCAAATATGGGCCTTAGAACTTAAAAGTCAAGCACCTTAGTGACTGAGCTATCCTACCCTTTATTGGACTGGTCTATCTATCTATCTATCTATCTATCTATCTATCTATCTATCATCTATCTATAATATATTTACTTACTTAATATGTTTGGGACTTTCCCTGTGTTTAAATTTCTGTCCCACGTGCATACCTGATGCTCATAGAAGCCATAAGAGAAAATAGGAGTACAAATTTATGGTCCATTATGTTGAACCTGGGTCTTTTGAAAGAGCAGCAATAATTCTTAAATGCTGAGTCATATCCTCAGTATGCCTACAGTACTTTATTTTTTTCCAGTTTTTAAAATATATTTGGAACATTAAACATGATAGAAGTAGAAAAAAATCTCTTATGAAGTCCTCTATGAAAGGAAATTGTGACAAGTTCCTGATTAGACATAAACCATTGCATTTACAAGGGAGAATATGCAGTGTAGTTGGTGCAGACCTACTTTAATTTTTAAAATACAGGATCTCATTATATAGTCCTAGCTGAACTGGAAATAGCTATGTAAAACAAATTTACCTAGAACATGGTGTAATCTTGCTCTGCATTCCAATGTGAGAACTGCAGGCATGTGACATCATGCCTGCTGTGGAAACAACTTTAAAACACAGGATAAAATGATAAACACAACAAACATTTCATGTAAAATAATGTACTATCTGCCAGTTATGGTAGCCCATGCCTTTAAGACAAGCACTTGGAGGCAGAATCTGGTGCATCTCTGAGTTCATGCAAGCAGAGCTGTATAGCTACTCCTCCTGTGAAATAAAACTGAACCAGCCAGGGCAGAGAGTGGTTCTGTTGACAAGCATGGAGTAAGATAGCACTACCTTCCCTGAGGGTGGTTGTTGCAATCACGTTATACCCTAAATGAAGTCTGCATCCTGTTCCTTCATAAAATAAAAATATCATTTCCAGAACAAACAGAGGGGAGCAAAGCAAAGTATATTGTGAACATATTCATACACATGTGCTAAATAAATAAATTAATAATTCTAAGTGCTGGAGAGTGATTTATTGGTTAAGGACACATACTGGCCTCCACCTGAACTTTGAATTCAGAGCACTCTCATTGCTTGACTCACAATTCCCTGCAACTACAGCTCCTGAGGATCTGAGGCCCTCTTATACTCTGCACAGGAACCTATACTAAATGCAAATACCTCCTTCAGGATATTATTTCATAAATCATGTAAAACTTACAAAAATTAATTTAGGGCTGGGGAGAAGGCTCATAAGTTAAGAGTCCTTGCTGACCTTGCTGAAGATCCAGGTTCAATTACCAGCTCTGGAATAGAGATTAAGAACTGTCCCTGAAGTTCAAACAGATTTCGCACTCTTCTATACACCATGTGCACTTGGTTTGCATGTGTTGAACAGACATACACACCAGCAAATCCTCTCACAGGAAATAAAAATAAAAAGAATTAATTGAAAAAGAAAATGTTTTTCTGGCCATGCTGTCAATGCACTTGTGTAATTGAAGCACTCAGATGAGGGAAACAAGTTTAACAATTCAGGGTCAACCTGGCTTACATAGCAAGAGGTTTTATCAGGAAGGAAGGAACGAAAGGAAGGAAGAAAAAAAGGAAGAAGAAGGAAGGAAAAAGGAAGGAAGAGACTAACAGCATAAAAGTATACCTTGCAGGATAAGAGTTCTGTTTGAAATCACCAGAAATTTCTCATTTGTTCATTTTGTATGACACATCTGCACTGGATGGGCTTCATCACATGTGGATGGGAGTTACACCATCATGAAATACAGTAGGATGTAAGTTTGCTCCACATTGGATTTAAGTGGGCATTGAATAGATCAGGATGTAAGCTTGGCCCTGATTGGATGTAGGCAGAAGGTACTAGGCAGGAAATAGGTCAGGCTGTATGCTTGCCTCTGATTAGACTTGATGTAAAATGAGATGAATTATGGAGTGTGCACCTGCAATCCTGAGTTCTGGCCATCTTCTGGGTACCCAAACTTGGACCTGGCCCATATTTGATGAACGTTTGCTTCAAAGTTGGCTTTAAATGGTGGTTGTGTTCTTATTTTCACATGTGGGATTAACAGATGACCCTGAGATTTCATCTTACACCAATCAAAATGGATAAAATAAAAAACTCAGGCAACAATACGTGCTGGAGAGGATGTGGAGAAAGGGGAACAGAGCAGGTGGGTTTGCAAATTTGTAAACCACTCTGGGAATAAATCTGTTGGTATGAAGAAAACTGAAAATAGTTCTACTTGAAGACCCAGCTATACCACTCCTGGGCATATTCCCAAAAGATGCTACAACATACCACAGGAAGACCAAGATAGTCAATTATCCTTTACCTTTACAAGCTCTCAGAGTGTGAGCTACCAAACAAAAAGCATACATGGAATCAAATGAGCTTCCCTGGCATATATATCAGATGTGCAATTCTGTCTCCATGGGGGACCCACAACTGAAGTGGGGGATGTCTCTAAAGCTGTTACCTGTCTGTGGAACTTGTTCTCCAACAGGGCTGGCTTGTTTGGCATCAGTAGAAGAGGATATGACTAACCCTACATAGAATTAATGTTCCAGGGTAGTAGGATACCCAGGGCTGGAGTGGGGGCATAACCTCTCTGAGCAGAAGGGTAGGGTGGATGTGGGATTGAACCTTGTAAGGTAGGAACCAGGAGCAGAGCAATGATTGGACTGTTAATAAAAATCACAGAAGGAAAGAAGCTCATGCTGTCCCATGAGAATTCCATAAAGAATCCTACAAGATTCCCCCTTGGGTTTTCTGCCCAGACAATTCTTTCTCAGAATCTACAAGGCTCATTCCATCATTCTGCTTGTCAAAATACTGCAGGTTGGAAGGGTACATTAACTTTGATCTGGGCATTAGGAGAAGAGCTGAAGAAAACATTGTGCCTACAAATGGCCACGGTGGGGACTTGAAAGGGAAGAGGCTTCAGTTTGGGGGTTTCAGGCTCTGTCACGTTCCCTAGAATTCAGAGATTCTATGCCACATGACCTGTTTGTTATATGCCATGAAAAAACAAGATAAAGTAGGGACATCCCGATGTAGAGGCATGTCACCATAAATTCACATCCAGCTGGAAGTTAGTTTTGTTTCTAACAGTGTGAAGAGGGGGAATTATCCTGAGCAGCTAAGGATAAGATAAATATCATCCATGAGAAATCAGTTGTTTAATTTCAAGAATTGCATGCAATTGTTCTATATTACAAATTAAGAAAAAAGAAAGAAAGACATGATTACTAATGAGCCAAGATTTGAGATGCTGAGGTTTATTGCTTAGGTGAAAACCTCCTTGGAAAAATGGTACCACACACTATGCCTAGCCTTTTGATTTGTTTAAATATTAAGGTATTTTCATTGTGGATGATGTTGCTATTTTGTTATAAGCATTTGTTTATTTTTATATGTAGGAGTGTTTTGTCTGCACATATATAAAATATACTACAGTTATGCCTGATACCAGCATAGGACAGAAGACGGTATTGCATCCCTGGAACTGGATGTAGTGCTGGGAATTGAAACCAGGGCCTCACACATGATAGGCAGGCACTACACCATTCAACTATTCCTCAAGGCCTAACTTTTGTGTTCACTTGTTTTGTTTTGAGACAGGGTTACTCAATGTAACCCTGGCTGTCCCAAACTCACTATGTAGACCATGTTGAACTATAACCAGAGATCTATCTACTTCTGCCTCCAATGTCATGAAATTAAAGGTGTGCACCACCGCACACTCAGCTGAGACAAGATTTTTTTTTCATAAAGCTTTTGAAGGAGAGGCTTTAAAAGCAGAATGAGATGCAGAGTAGAGATTCAGAGGAGAGGACATTCTGGGCAGAGAGGCTCCTAGAGGAGAAGTGGAGCTTATTCAAAACAACTGTGGAGAGGTTCAATGTTCTTGATAGCTGTGAGGTAGGTAGGAATGGAAATGATACAGTAGCATTAATGAGCTGTAAGATGGCCACAGCTGCTGATCTGGGCTGCAGAGAGAACAAGGAATGAAAATTGGGGGAAGCTCAAGGCTTATGTGGAAATCAGAGAGAGAGCAGGTGCTGGGAAGAAGTGGGTTAGGTGGAGTCTCATTGCATAGAATGTCCTGGCAGACTGGAGAGTAGGGAAAGCTCTGGAATTTTAGATTTGGTTCAACAGACAGAACAGCAGTCAGAAGCCTCTGAGCAACTTGTCTGACAAAAGGGCTTGTTGTAAGACTGACAAGAAATATTCAGCATGTGAGGAATGCATGAGACTGACAATGAGAGCTACCCAGTTCATGTGGCTGTTCTGGATAGTCCAACTGGTAGAGTGCATTTAAAATTGTTGGTTGATGCAGTGGGTTACAAGACACAGGGGCAAAGAAAATGGGGAGCATACATGGATTCAGAGTAAGGCTAAAGACAAGGAGCCCAGTTATTTGGTAAGCAGCCCAGTTCTTTGTTGAGTAGCCACCAAAATATAAGGTGCTTTAAAGTGTCAAATGAAAAGGCAGGTGTAATACTGATCCAAGCACTCAGGAAGCTGATGCAGGTGCTGTAAGTTTGTAGGTATCCTGTCTATATGGTCACTGCCATCTAAAGCCACAGAAAGAGAGACACACAGTACACAAATACACATACACATGCACACATGCACAGAGTGTGGGGAAGAGATGTTGAAATTCTTCATGTTGGGGATCATTTAGTCACTTCTTGGTCATCTCAGGTTTCTAGACTCCATGAGAACTAGCTCATGTAGGTATTCAGGGGGGAATGAGGGACATATAATGGTCTGAAATGTATTGTCAGGAGCCATTGTTAGTAAGATTTCAAATGATGCCAATGCAGCAGCTCTTATGGTATGGTTTACTATGATAAAAAATTTCCAGGGATCCAGGGGCAAAATTTTAGTTCTTCCATTTGGAGGAGTTACAAACTCATGGAATAAAATTCATTCCAACTGTGACAAAGTTGTCAAAAAATAGATAGCTGTTCTTTCCTAAGACACACTGGAGAGAGGAGTCCCAGATCAATTCTTTCAAGACACATTGTCACTTCAATGTCTTTATGTATACCATGGGAGCATTGCATGATATCTGTTAGGAAGAAGAGCAGCTTCTGGTCTATGAAAAGTACTGAATAAACACACATCAGCAATGATTTTACTGCAGAGAACGTTCAGGCTGTGCTACCAGGCAGGGGCGTGGTCACCTGAGTCACTACAAGGTTTCCTGACTGTCAGCCAGAGATGCAAGCACTTGCTGTACTGAGCTAAGATGGTGTTACTTTGTTCCTGGTGGTTCCTGTCTGTCTGTCTTCTGTTCTGGTATTGTGATGCCAGGTCACTAGGGAGTCAGACCTACAGTCAGAATCTCAGCTACAACCCCCCGTGTGCTTGTCCGGACAAGGTGAGTGATCAGTAGATGGGCACGGGGCAGATGACCCTCTGCCATTCCCATATGGGTTCATGTCTGCAAAGCAAGAGCAGTAAGGGCAAGTACTTGGGATTTGGGGCTGATCTGCATTGGAGGGAAGGCAGCCCTGTGTCTCTGGTGAACTCTCAGGGAGAACTGTGCACAACTGGGATTTATTCTGTCTTTGTTAAATCCTTGCAGAGGTGGCCTCAGCCTGCAGCAGCTCACAGTCAGGCCAGCCTGTTCCCGCAGAGCTAGTCAGCACACTCAGGTTGTCATAACTTCACACAGCTACCTTACAGCACTCACTACACCTGAGTGTGAAGCACACTGAATTCTTCACACTTATAGAACTTGCTTTCCAGTGGGGATACATAATATAAAGAAATAAGGGAAAATGTTGCATGAAGTCATTTAGGTAAGGTTATGCAGGCAGGTGAATTTTCTGGAGATAGCCCATCATTTTTCATGGCTTCAATAGTTGTGCTCTGTTAGCCAAGGACCCCAGAGACTAATTCCTGAGATTGTTTCTTGATGCTGATAAGCCATTCTTGCCACTATTACATAGCCTAATGATTTATGAGCATCAGCCTACCCCATTTGGCAAATTTCCTGCTGATCAGTATGAAGATACACTTAGATATAACAATGGTATTTAGAAATATTAATGACTTTATAAATTCCTGATTTGAGTGAAATAATTTTAGGAAAAAGTTTAAGGAGATGGTCTTAGTTATTTGGCCAGCAAGATATGTTAAGTTAGAATCAAGAAGAGAATGTGTCCCCTCCTCATAAAATAGTAAGTAGGGGCTGCATAAAAGGAGGACACTGAGCATTCATGAATTGCACTAAGAAGAGAAATAGGCTTGCCACAGATCTGTGACCAAGGAAAACCCATTCTAAGTCAGACCCAGGGGTAAGGCCTCGAGTTTGCACTATGATAAAGTGAAGGCATATGAAACTGTTTCTTGGAACTTATAATTAGCTTTTAGAATGAAACAAATGCTGCTTTTAACTTACTATGGACATCCTTCTGTAACTCTGTTTTGTGTATCATTTTATCTGTGATGTAATTTTATTATGAACTTTTGTCTAACAAGGTATAAGAACACTCAGAGAAAATACAAAACGTGGATTTCAGGGTTCTTCTCTATCTACCGTGTGTGTGTGTGTGTGTGTGTGTGTGTGTGTGTGTGTGTGTGTGTGTATTTGTAACTTTTCTCTCTCCCTTTCTGACTCATGAAAAGGTAAGTAAGGAGTAAAGTGTCCAAGTAACTAAGTTTTTTTCTCAATCCCTTACTGACATCAGCTGGAGTCAATTGTCAGAAGTCACCAACTTTTGGCTGCAAATAACAAGAGAGAGAGAGAGAGAGTTAAATTGGCAGAGGAATCAGCTTCTGATGCTGCATCCCACCTCAGTGCCTGAATGTCCTGGTGGGACCCTGGCAACATGTCAAATTGTGATGTGTGCACTGGAGACAGACTTCTGCTTGTAGTTAATTAGGAGAGAATTCACATAGAAAATGAGGGCTGAGTCATGAACAGAGCTAAAGTGGATGAGGCAAGATGCTATATGGAAGTGTGGTCAAAGGAAAAGTGGATGCAAAGGCCCTGATAAGTGTCCAGATGAGTGGAGCAAGAGCAGAGGGAGAAGGGAAAGTGAGAATTGACACATGTTGGGGCTTTTAAGCCTAGTGTAAGGACTTGGGATTGGACTAGGAAGTTAGGAGGAGATGGATACCATAATGTGCCTATTTTAAATATGTAAAGAATTGTTCTGAGCCCATTGTGGTAGGTAGATAAAGCTTGTAGAGAAATAGTTTATAGGAGTAATTCCCCAATATTCATGAGACAAACGAAGGAGAATATCTGCAAGTTTGAAACCTGTCTGATCTGCATGGCTAGTTCCAGATCAGTCAGAGCAACATGGGGAGACCCATAATTAATATTGTGTATTTAGTTACATTTTTCAATGAAATGAACTAATCTTTCTATTTATGACAGTAGATGGTCATGCAGACCCTGCAAGTGGTTAGTGAAACAAAAGCTGTGGCTGTCTTTAGAAAGAAAGGTATTGAGGAACAGAGTCATAAAGATAACAAGGATTATAGGCTGCTTATCGACATAAACACCAGGTATTTTCCTAAGGACCTTGATGAAACTGGATTTATTAGCTGTAAAGATTCATATTCTTGAAAAATCTTTAAAAGATTTCCAGTGCAAGATTCTGCTCAGTGGTCTGTTCTGATACTCTCTGGCTTTATCCTGTAGCTGGTTTTCTTTTCTCTTGGGATAATGCGAAGAGGGATCAGGGCCAAGTAAGGTCTGTGGACAGTAGAAAAAAAAGGGAGAGAGACCCCAGGTGATTAGGCATTGTGATTAAAGGCATTCTAACCTGTCTGTCTTGTCCCTCCAGTATACTTTTTGTTTTAATTTCTGTGTTGAGAATAAATTTTAGATGTCACAGGACCTGAGAGTGGGCAATTGCTGACATTAAACACTAGTGATGCCTGTGACTCAGAGCTGTCATTATAGTGTGGCCATGTCACTATAGTAACAGCTGTGTGGTAACATGAAGTGTGGAGAAGTTGTGGAACTTTGACATATTTGAGGGTGACATTACGTATTTAGATATGGCATGAGAGTCAAAGAAGGCAAAGGCCATATGATTCCTCCAACACCTCCAGTAGATAGTCATGGCCCCCAGTCTTGTGATGGGGTCACTCATCTATGTCAAAGTTTTTAACCCATAAATATTCTTATCCAAGGGAAAGGCAGGGACAAAAATGGAGCAGAGAATGAAGTAAGGGCCATCTGGGGACTGCCCCACCTCATTCTGGTCCAGGCAATCTTGCACCTGGCTCCCTTATTTGCTTTTTTGTTTTAAATTTACTAAGTAGTCAAGCAAAACTTTGAACTTCTAATCCTGATTTTTCCTTCCAAGTCCTGGGACCATAAATGTGCACCCATTGTCTAGGTTATACAATCCTAGTTGTGTAACCAGCTAGTTCCAGTTGTTTGTAAAGCATCATAGATCACTCTGTTAGGATGAAAAACTGAGGGAATTTTGATTTTCATTTTTAACCTTTGCTTGTGTGTGCCTCAAGAACTTCATGCATCTCATCCTGGTCCATGCATCTCATCTTGCTTCAGTCTTCTGAATGATGAAGTGACAAACTTGTTTCATTGCACTTGCTCCCTCCTTTTTTAATGTGTGTTTTAAATTTACTCAGTAGCCAAGCAAAACTTTGAAATTCTAATCCTTCTAATTTTTCCTTACAAGTCCTGGACTCATATGCTTGCACCCATTGTCTAGGTAATACCATACTGTGGTCCTATTCAGGGCTTATTCAATGCTGGACAAGACTTCTACTAGCAGGGATACTTCTCCAGCCCAAAGTCGACTTCCGAAGTTTGTTAGTACAGGTTGGACAGAACTGAGCAAGAAGCATTCTATAATCTGTTAATGTTGAGGTGAAATTTATGTACCAGCAGGTTTACCATGTTCAGGGGTATTGAGCCTGTTTACAAGCTGAGAGAATCTTACCTCCTCTCTACTTTCAGAACTTGTTAGCACCCAGGATAGGCATTGTTTTTCTTCCTGCTCCTCATTTCTGATAACCTGAAGGATATGTTCTGTGCTTGTGGGATATATTACTCTGTATATAACATGTAAAAGGTATCCCATAATTTATGTCTTTTTTGGAGGGTTATTTTTTGGAACATGCTTTGAGGTTCATCCTGGTTGAGGCATGTTTCCACATGCTATTTATAGGTGAGTAGTGTTCCATTATACTAATAACACACAGCTTATTTATCTATTAATGGACACTTGGTTTGTTTTTACCTTTTGCCATTACTGACAACATTACTGCAGACTTTTCTCTGGCTCTGTATTGATGTTGGAATGAAGGTAGGAGTGGAATGGCATGGACATTAGATAACTACAATCATTCATGTCACTGCCTTACTTTTTCACAAGGGTTTTATTGTTCTATTTCCACCAATAGGGCACAAGTGTTCCTATTTATCCTTGTCCTTGAAGTCTGTCCTGATATGAGTCAGAACTTTGTTGTTTTATCTTGCATTTTAATAAAGAGCAATGCTGCTGTTGGGTATTTCCTGTCATCTTAAAGACATATCTTTTCATTCTTTTTCATTTCCCTTCTTATGATTTTATTTTTTTGATATTTGTTTGTTACTTATTTTATCTTATGGGTGTTTTGCATATATGTGTGAAAGACCAGCCTCAGCATGGAGAGGGTTCTGAGAGAAGAGGTGTCTGGGAGTGGCAAATAGAATGACTCAAAGTCAAATCGTGGATCCATGCTGATGACCTGTGTTCTCTTTGATCCAGCTTTTCCAGTCTGTCTCTATGTTCTGTTTTTTCTATAGAGATTTCTCAGTCTATATTCTGCTTGCTTGCTATTCTAAGAGAACTCTCTGTCCATGTCCTGCTTGTTTGTTTGTGTGTGTTTATTTATCCAACCAGTTCTCTCTGTTTTTCCTAAAAAATTCTCTGGATAGCTTATCTCCTGTAGAACACAGGTCCAGTCTTTTATTTTACATACCAATTCAGACATTTACTTCTGGTTTCCTTTTGATTATCTTATGAATCAGCATCCCATGACCCCAGTCTTTTGATTCTTAGGAGATAGCAAGCACATATTTTTCTTAACATTGCAAAACAATCCAGAGATCTGTCTGCTTTTGTTAAGCACAGGTAAGATGCTAGTTGGGTGGGACACTGTCCTGAAATTACCATTTCTACCACACCTGGGCCTGGACTTACTGTGTCTCAGGATGACTTTGAACTAAGGAATTAGCCTGCATTTGTTTCTGCTGGTCTTTGTATCTTTCTGACAACCTGGATCTCAGTGTTTCTGACTTTGTTTCTTTAGATTTGTGAAGTCCCTCATACAATTCATATTGCATCCTTATTTTTCTGCATTTTTGATATAGTATATAATTTTAAAATCATACATTAAGAGTTGTTTGCCATAGCCTTAAGAGCTATCCTGAAAGTCCTAGTATTTACCATTTTGCTGAAACATAGCCATAGCCATATACTTGACTCCTCTACTCATGCTTTTTCTAAGTATCATGAAGTCATTAATTTTAACAGAGAAGATATTCCTAGGAAAGAAAGAGTTCTCCATTGCTAATGGATCAATAAAACATGTATATTATTACACAAACAAACCTTATGCCCACAGAAACCATAGACTCATACCAGGTTCACACCAGGGCTCGGTTCCAGGAGAAAGAACTATGTCATTCTGTCCCCACCACGACCATGCTAGGTTTGGCATACATATACATTTGTCCTCCATGTACATTCAGTGCCAAAAGAAGCTATAGTAGGGTGTTTGATCCCTGCAGTTGTAGCTATAGAGTTGTGAGCCACCATGTGGGTGCTGAGAAAAGTAGTCATTGCTTTTAAACACTGAGCTATTTCTCCAGCTCTATTTGTTTATTTTGAGACAGGGTCTCTCTGTCCAGCCCAGATTGGACTTGAAGTTGATATGTAGACAAGGATGACCTTGAATTTACAGAGACTTCCCTCTCTCAGTCTCCAGAATGTTTGAAGAAAAGAATTGATCACCACACAATTTTGATTTTCTTATTTCTTTTTCTGAGGCTGTAGAGATGACTGAACAACCAGTTACAAACATTAGATGCTCTGGTAGAGAACCCAGATTGGGTTTCCAATACACAGAGTCAGCTTCCAACTACTTGTACCTTCAGCTTTAGAGGATTCAGAGTCCTCTCCTTGAATCTTCAGGCAATAGGCACACATGTAGTGCACATACATACATGTGGGCAACACAATCATATATATACACACACAGAAAATGAAAAAATCATATATATATATATATATATATATATATATATATATATATATATATATATATAATGTATTTATGTGAAAAACTGTGTGCAGTTCTCCCAGAAGCAAGAAGCCATGCTTATATCCCCAGATTTTGGAGTTACAGGTGGTTTTGAGTCACCAAACTTATGGCCTAGAACTTGAGTCTTCTGCAAATTCAATACACGTTTTTTGTTTGTTTTGAATTTTTTGAGATGGGTCTCTCTCTATAACAGTTCTGTTTGTCCTAGAATTTGCTATGGAGGCAAGGCTAGCCTTGAACTCACAAATATCCTCATATTCAATGCATATTTCAGAGTCACCTAGCTGCAACTATGTCTTTTGCCTACTCCCTGTGCACACAGGCAGGCACACACACACACACACACACACACACACGCACACGCACATGCACACACACACACAATTTCTAATTGTACCATCTGTCTTTATAAGTTTTAAGAATTCTCTTATATCTTCTGGGCATTAAGCTCACAAACATGTTTTACAAATATTGTCTTTTATTCTTGAGGCTGGCCTCATCATTTATCTTGGCCACATCATTATAGTGTCCTATATTGTGCATTGAGATTCCATGGGTGGTTATCAGACTGAATGTGGGATTGAGGAAAATATGGCAACAATATTCTGATGCACAATGAACAAACATTAATTCAAAATGAAGAGTAAAGTGACTTGAGTTGTCCTGGCAGTGTGTGTATCTCCTACTTCATTGGAGTATTGGTTCTGAACACCAAACACACCGTGTATTCATTGTACATGCTGTCCCATTAGGAACACCAATGAATGTTTGCATCACACCCTCTCCTCCAGGCCACTGTATGATGTGAATTCCAGATACTTTATTGTGCCTACAGTGTTTATGTTCCTATAGAAACAGTGCTTTATTTAAGAGAATCAAGGTCTTTTAATATTTTCATCAGTGTGTAAATACCAAATTAATGTCTCTTTCTATTATACTGTCTTGTAATATTGAATTTTATGAACGGCTGTTGGTGCGGCTAGACAGTTGCCTTAGTCATCAAGTAAATTGAGGTCCTGGGTTCAATTCTCTGTAATGCATAGCAGCTTATAACTGTTTGTAACTCCAGTTACAAGGGACCTGAGATCCCCTTGTGGACTCTGTAATTACTGTGAGCAAGTAGTGCACAGATGCATATGAAGGAAATATATCCACATATATTGAGAATTTTGTTTTGTTTGGAAAGCACAGAAGTATTATGGAAATATATTTTCATTTTTATTCCAGGTGGGGGATATGGTACTGCTTCTGATTGTCTATGGCAGCTGACTATAATTTACCTCTTGCTCTATCAGGGGCGTAATATTTTCGTCTGCAGACTGGTTCTGGTACTGTGTCCAGTTTTGGAATCTTGGGAGATCGTACAGGTAATATAAATTTCAAGGCATTCAGAAGTTGTATGGGTTGGTGGCTACTATTCCTAGCTGTTGGGTGCTATTGTCAAGTTCCTGTTCAAAATTGAAAAAATAAGAAATTAAATGTCCTTACAGTGAAGATTGAAATGTCTCTAATAAACTAAATACCCTTAAATCTACCAATAATGTTGCTCTATTTCTGTTCTATTCCTTTTTGCTTTCATATCTTGTGACAGGGGTGTGAAAGGGTAACAAAAGGTGTGGAAGCAGAAAGAACCCACAAAGTACCAAAGACCAGATACACCCACATATAAAATAAAATAGTAAATAAACCTTTTAAAAGTAATGTTTTGATTCATGAATTTCTACCATTCATTTTGTTAAGTGGGTGAAGCATTAAGTATGGATGACATGGAAATGATGGTTCGAATAGGAAAACCTGGAGTTTATGTCCCATCTCTAGACATTGACAAGGGCGTCATGGAGGTAAGATGCTAGCTTGTTCCCTGAGGGATTTCCTGAGGGGTTTGATAGACGGTGCTATGTGAATGCTTCCCCTTACAAACCATCTCACCGTTGATTTGTTGTATTTTGTTTCATGTTGTAGGATTTTACTATATAGCCCAGACTTGACTGAAACTTGTTCCCTAGTCTCAGGAGTGTTAAAATTGCAGGCATGTATCATTATGCTCAATAACTCTAATGGACATATGAAGATCTCAGCTTGTATGAGTTACTTTTCTATTGCTGTGATAAAAACACCATGATGAGAAACAACTTATGTAGAGTTTATATGGACTTATGTTTCCAAAAATGATAAGAGTTCATCATGACAGAAAGGCATGACAGCAGGAGAAGGAAGATGCCTTAGCACAGTTGCAACGGCAAGCATGAAGCAGGAAGACTAAGCAGGAAGTTAGGCAAGACTGTGAACCCTTAAAGACTACCCCAGTGATAAACTTCATCCAGAAATGCTGCACCTGTCTCTAACATCCCCTAACAGCATCACAATGGGGGGGGGTCACATTTTTAAATACCCGAATTTAAGGGGGATTTTTTCCCTTAAACCTCCATACAATCTAAATTGGCAACACTCTTAGGAGAAGATCCCATTAGCAAAAGTCCCATCCTTTGTTATCTTGTTATCTTGTGTTTTAGGATGCGGAGAATAGAGTCTTATATATCACCGGCCCTGTGTACAAGATTCTTGCTATGGAACCTGAGTTGAGACATGGATACATTTTTTTTTACAGTTTCTGAAGCACTAATGTTTCTGAAATTGTCGTGTTTCATCATAATACTTTTATGGAATTAATTTTTCTTTTATTCAAATAAATTCTCTGTAATCAATTTGAGATTCCTCCATATCAATTAAAATAAAGTATCCTTAATATATCCTGTAAGCTTTGTGGAATTTTATTTGTTTTTTGTGCTTGTGTATCTAAATATGTGTGTGTGTGTGTTTGTGTGTGTGTGTGTGTGTGTGCATGTTGCTCTGTGTTATACACACATGTATGCATGAGATTGGAGATCAGAGGTTAATGTTGGGTGTCTTCCTCAATTGCTTTCTACCTTTTCTTTTAGGAAAAGAAATAATTTTTGTCAGTCTGCATTTCATCCTGAAAATTGGGATACCAGATCATAGACGGCCAGCATCTCAGGAAAGACAGAAATCAATTTTTGGATCTCTAACCTGATTGGGACAACACATTCTGTAGTGCTCTGGCCTGACAGGAATGGCCAACGCATTGCAGTTCTCTGAGGAGAAGCGAGGGCAGCGCAGGTGTCCATCCATATCTCTGCTACCTTGACAGGCAGGCCCAGAGCTAGTGATGCTGGGTGATTAGAAGCCTTAGCCGGAGCCACAAGTGAGAGGTGGGAGGTGGCTGTGATCAAACTATCAACCACAAAAGACATGCTGTAGCCACAAAAGGAAGCTGCTGGCCAGCCTGCTAGGCAGAGCCAGGGTCCAGGGATGAATGCTTTAGGAGAAAATACTCTTCCCTGGAGTGTTTTAGCTCAGTAAGACAGGAACCATTATATGATTCTTGATGAAAGAACTTGTGCACTTTATTTCTTGTGGACAGGGACCTTATAAATATATTTTTGGGATACAGTAGGATCCAGAGGTATTTGCTTCCCATTGACTCAGTCTAAGATATTAGGGATGCTTTATTTGCATGGGGAAGGACTTCAGGTGTGGTGCTACCTGACTGGTAGTTACAGGGTGTCATGGTCATGTGTCCCAGGGCAGGTACACCCTGGCTGGGAGCCTAGTTACACTTGCCTTTCTCAATTGTGAGATTTACCAGGGTTTTGAAACTGTTTCAACAACTATCAGTTCTTCTATCTTGTGATGCCCCAGATTTTATTAATTTTTTAAATAATTATTTGTGTATTTCTGTGTGTCTGTATGTGTTTATGTGTGTGTTTGTGTGTGTGTGTGTGTTTGTGTGTGTGTGTGTGTGTGTGTGTGTGTGTGTGTGTGTGTGTGTGTTGGAGAGAGCATGAATGCATGTGAATTCAGTGACCCCAGAGGGCAGAGAAGGGACATCACATTACTCAAGCTTGAGGTACAGGAGATTGTTAGCCCTCATTAGAGATGCTAGGAACAGGACTTGAGACTTTTGTAAGAGAAGTAAACACTCTTGACCACTTAGCTATCTCTCTAGCCCTCTACATAAATAAAGAAAGAGATAGATAAAAAAGTAAATAAGTAAAGAAATAAAAAAAGAAGTAGGTAAATAAATAAATAGTTTTGGGATAGAGGTGTTTATTTGTTTTGCTGTTTTTCCAGACAGTCTTTCTCTGTGGTGCTAGCTGCCCTAGAAATGGCAGTATATAACAGGTCAGACTTAGCCTCAGGAATGCTGGGATTAAATTCCTTGGCCACCAGCTACTGTATATTTTTTTAAAAAATCTTTTTTTTCTTGGATATATTCTTTATTTACATTTCAAATGTTATCTCATTTCCCATTTTCCCCTTCCTGGATATCCCCTATCAAATCCTCCCTCCCCCTTCTTCTATGAGGTATACCTCCACCACCCCACTCCATCCTACCTGCCATAGATTTCCCCAACATTGGGGAATCTATTGAGCCTTCGTAGGACCAAGGACCTCTCCTCCCCTTGATGCCTGACAAAGCAATCCTCTGCTAGATACACAGTTAGAGTCATGTGTAACTCTTGGTTGATAGCTTAGTCCCTGGGTGCTCTGGGGGGATCTAGTTGGTTAGTATTGTTGTTCTTCCTATGAGGTTGCAAAACCCTTCAGCTCCTATACTCCTTTCTCTAACTCCTCCATTGGGGTGCCTGTGCTTAGTTTAATGGTTGACTGTGAACATTTGCCTATGTATTTGTAAGGCTCTGGCAGGGCCTCTCAGGAGACATCCATATCAGGCTCCTTTCAGCAAGAATTTCTTGGCATCCGCAATAGTTCTGGGGTTGGTGACTGTATATGGGAAAAATCCCCATGTGGTACAGTCACTGGATGGTCTTTCATTCAGTCTCTGCTCAACACTTTATTAATAGATTTGCTCCTGTGTATATTTTGTTCCTCTTCTCAGAAGAACCGAATCACTCACTCTTTGGTTGTCATTTTTCTAGACACGGGGTCTGTGAATTGTATCTTGGATATTGAGAGCTTTTGGGCTTAATATATACTTATCAGTGAGTGCATACCATGTCTGCTCTTTTGTGACTGGATTACCTCACTCAGGATGATATTTTCTAGTTCCATCTATTTGCCTAAGAGTTTCATGAATTCATCATTTGTAATAACTGAATAGTACTCCATTGTGCAAATATACATTTTCTGTATCTATTCCTCTTTTGAAGGACAACTGGGTTCTTTTCAGCTTCTAGCTATTATAAATAAGGCTGCTATGAGCATAGTGGAGCATGTGTCCTTATTACATGTTGGAGAATCTTCTGGGTATATGTCCAGGAGTGGTATGACTGGGTCCTCAGGTAGTACTATGTCCAGTTTTCTGAGGAGCCACCAAACTGATTTCCAGAGCAGTTGTACCAGCTTTCAATCCCACCAGCAACAGATGAGAGTTCCTCTTTTTCAACATTCTCGCCAGCATCTGCTGTCACCTGAGTTTTTGATTTTAGCCATTCTTACTGGTGGGAGGTAGACTCTCAGGGATGTTTTGATTTGCATTTCCCTAATAACTAAGGATGTTGAACATTTCTTTAGGTGGTTCTAGGCCATTCAATATTCCTCAGTTGAAAATTATTTGTTTAGCTATGTACACAATTTTTAATAGGGTTATTTAATTCTCTGGTGTCCAACTTCTTGAGTTCTTTGTATATATTTGATATTAGCCCTCTATCGGATGTAGGATTGGTAAAGATCTTTTCCCAATCTGTTGATTGCTGTTTTGTCCTATTGACAGTGTTCTTTGCCTTACAGAAGCTTTGCAATTTTATGAGATCCTCTCCTCTCCTCTCCTCTCCTTTCCTCTCCTCTCCTCTCTTTGTTGATTCTTGTTCTTAGAGCATAAATCACTGGTGTTCTGTTCAGAAAATATTCCCCTGTGCCCATGTGTTCTAGGCTCTTCCCCCACTTTCTCCTCCATAAGTCTCAGTGTGTCTGGTTTTAGGTGGAGGTTCTTGATCAACTTGAAGTTGAGCTTTGTACAAGGAGATAAGAGTGGGTTGATTTGCATTTTTCTACCTGCGGACATACAGTTGAGCCAGCACCAATTGTTTAAAATGCTCTCTTTTTTCCACTGGATGGTTTTAACTCCTTTGTCAAAGATCAAGTGACATAAGAAATGTGTGGTCATTTCTGAGTCTTCAATTCTCTTCCATTGATCTTTCTGCCTGTCTCTGTACCAATACCATAAAGTTTTTTATCACTATTGCTCTGTAATACAGCTTGAGGTCAGGGATGGTAATTCCCCCAGAAGTTCTTTTATTGTTGACATAGTTTTTGCTATCCTGGGTTTTTTGTTACTACAAATGAATTTGAAAATTGCTCTTTCTATTTTAGTGAAGAATTGAGTTGAAATTTTGATAGGGATTCAATGAATCTTTAGATTGCTTTAGGCAAGATGGCCATTTTTACTATATTAATCCTGCCAATCCATGAGCATGGGGGGATCTTTCCATCTTCTGAGATCTTCTCTGAGTTCTTTCTTCAGAGACTTGAAGTTCTTGTCATACAGATCTTTCACTTGCTTGGTTAGAGTCACACCAAAGTATATAATATTATTTGTGATTATTGTGAAGAGTGTCGTTTCCCTAATTTCTTTCTCAGCCTGTTTATCCTTTAAGTAGCGAAAGGTTACTGACTTGTTTGACTTAATATTATATCCATCCACTTTGCTGAATTTGTTTATCAGCTGTAGAAGTTCTCTGGTGGAGGTTTTGGGGTCAGCTAACTATAAGAACATATTGTCTGCATATAGTGATATTTTGACTTCTTTCTTTCCAATTCCTATCAGTTTGACCTCCTTTCATTTTCTAATTGCTCTAGCTAGAACTTTAAGAACTATACTGGATATGGAGAGCATGGACAGCCTTGTCTAGCCCCCGATTTTAGTGGAATTGCTTCAAATTTTTCTCTATTTAGTTTCATGTTGGCTACTGGTTTGCTGTGTATTGCTTTTACTATGTTTAGGTATGGACCTTGAATTCTTGATCTTTCCAAGACTTTTTACATGAAGGAATGCTGAATATTGTTAAATGCATTTTCAGCATATAATGAAATGACCATATTTTTTTTCCTTGAGTTTGTTTATGTAGTGGATTACATTGATGGATTTCCGTATATTGAACCATCTCTGCACCCTGGGATGAAGTCTACTTGATTGTGGTGAATGATCATTTTGATATGCTCTCGGATTCAGTAGGCAAGACTTTTATTGAGTATTTTTTCATCAATGTTCATAAGGGAGATTGGTCTGAAGTTCTTTTTCTTTGTTTGGTCTTTGTTAGGTTTAGGTATAATTGTAATTGTGGCCTCATAGAAAGAATTAGGTAGTGTTCCTTCTGTTTATATTTTGTGTAATTGTTTGAAGAGTATTGGTATTAGGTCTTTGAATTTCTGATAGAATTCTCCACTAAACCTATCTGGTCCTGGCCCTTTTCTTGTTGGGAGACTATTAATGACTGCTTCTATTTCTTCAGGGGTTATGGGACTGTTTAGATGTTTTATCTGATCCTGTTTTAACTTTGGCACTTGATATGTGTCTAGAAAACTATCCATTTTATCCAGATTTTCCAATTTTGTTGAATATAAGCTTTTTTAGTAGGATCTGATGATTTTTTGAATTTCCAGAGTTTCTGTTGTTATGTTTCCCTTTTCATTTCTTATTTTATTAATACGTGTACTGCCCCTTTGCCCTCTGGTTAATCTGGATAAGAATTTATCTATCTTGTTGATTTTCTCAAAGAACCATCTCCTGGTTTTGTTGATTCTTTGTGTAGTTCTTTTTGTTTCTATTTGGTTGCTTTCAGACCTGAGTTTGATTATTTCCTGTTGTCTACTCACCAACAGAATACAAGAGACAGAAGGATATTTTAAAATTTTAAACTATATTTATTTGTTTAGTGTGTACCTGCTGGACAATATGATGATGATGATGATGATGATGATGATGATGATGATGATGAGAAAAGTCTTTCAATGAATCTGAAGCTCACCATTGAGCTGATTGGCAGTCCCAGAGACCTTCCTGTGTCTACCTCTCTAGTGCTGCTATTCCAGATTATTGCTGTACCTGGAATATTTTCTTTCCTTTTTTTAAAAGAAGGACTGTGCAATCGAAGCTCAATTCTGTGTACTTGGATTAAACACTTCAATGACTGAGAAATATCCCCAGCCACTCTTGACTTCTGTTTTATGAAAATAAGATTTATATCCAGACTTTTGGGAGCAAAGACATGTGACTCTGCGGTTTGGAAAAAAAATTACCTATTTAAAAGATTAATCTGTGCATTGACTATTAATAAATTTTATTCTGACCACCAGGCCTGAAGCCATCTTTCATTTCTCTAGGAGTGTAGCTTCTCAGAGACGCCTAATACCTCACATGAAAGATCAGTCTGTTTCTGCTAAAAATTTAGTAAGTCAACTGCTTTTTAAAGAAACTGCTTTTTATTACTTTGTGTGTATACTTATTCTGCATGAAGTTTTAAGAGGATGTCTGAATCTCTGGAATTGTAGTTACAGATAGTTGGGAGTTGCCAAGTCAGTGCTTAGAATTGAACTGGAGACCTGTGGAATTTGATTAAATTCATCTTATCTCTCAACAGCTGAGTTTCCCTCCAGCGCCAACTTTGACTTCTTTATATACCACTGTTCTCATTTCTAGCTTGTATCCACCAGATACTTTGAATTTATTTTATCATTGAGATGTAGTCTTGGTTTATAGCCCACGATGTCCTTAAACGCTAGAAACATTCCTGGCCTAGCCTTCTGAGTGCTGGATGATAAACATGTGCCATCACACCCAGTCCCCACACATTTAATGAATAAACTTAGTAGTTTTATTTCTTCACTAAGGTAGCAGCCCTTGTCAAATCCCATTCCTGCATTGTACATAAAACCATCGACAGCTAATGATGAAGTAGGAAATTCCTTGGGATGTTAGAGCTCTGTGGCACAGGTGAATCATTAGGTAGATCTCTCTCTCTCTCTCTCTCTCTCTCTCTCTCTCTCTCTCTCTCTCTCTCTCACACACACACACACACACACACACACACACCTTTGAAGTAAGATGGTTTGAGACATGTGGCAGGTAATATGCAAAGAGCATACATGTGTATGCATGTGTTTGCATGTGGCAGGGAGGCTAGAAGAGGGTTTCAGAGCCTCTGAAGCTGGAGGACAGGCATCTGTGAACGAACTGATATGGGTGCGGGGATTCTAATGTGGGCTTCTGTTAGAACTATGTACACTCAATTAATAGCCATGTCTCCAACCCTCATAAAGATTTTTGTTACATTCGTGTACTTATTGTGTCTTGTCATATATATGCCATGGTGCTCTTGTGAAGGTTAGAGGACAATTTATGGGAGTCAGTTCCATCTTACATCCATATTGGACTCGTGAACTGAATTAAGGATGTCAGTCTTGACATCTGCTGACTTTACTTGCTGTCAGCACCCCAGTCATCACCCTAGGTGATGATTTTAAATGTACTTCTTGGATACTTGTTGAGGACAAAAGCAGTGGACAAGCATAGAGTCAAGGAGACTAGTGAGAAGGCTTTTGTAACAGCTCAGGTAGATTGACAGGGAAGGATACTCTCATAAGGGTGGTTAGAAGGGGTCATATTTATTTATGAAATGTCATGGGCAGAAGATAGGTGTCAAGGATGAATCCCAAGTTATCAGTGAGCATCAAGATGAACAGTATTGTCATTTACAGAAACAGGGAGTCCCTGGGGAGGGACAGAGGGTATGTGTGTTGGTTTGTTCAGGCAGGCAGGTAACTTTGCTGTGAAGGCACAGGTTATAGATTTCATATGTAAGCATACAACTAGGGATGGCAAACAATAGATCTGTACTTCAGAGAGTTGAAATATGTGTCTGACTTTCAAGTGGTGACAAGGCAGGGTGTACTTGGATATCTGCAATATTAATTCTGTTGAATTTAACATTTATTATGGGAAAATATAAAATTAATACAAAAGTAGAGAGTAATGGAATGAATGGTTTATTTAATTAAAAGTGATTGCCAGGCCCACCTGAAGAGGTGACTTAAACTGTCAGGTCCCTGGTTGAAGGAGAGACCAACTCCAAACATTTGTTTTTGAACTATGCACATGGGCCTGCACACCCATGATCACAGTCAATTTTATCCCATCTCTCTCACCTAGTCTTCCCAGGATTCAAAGAATTTTAAAGCAAAGCCCCATATTGTGACCTATAAATACTTGTTAATTAAAGAGAAGAGGCATACAAATGGCTATGTCTTTAATCCTGGCACTCAGGAGTTGAGGATCTGAAATTCAAGATTAACCATGGCTACAAAGTGAATTTGATGCTAGCTTGGGATACAAAAAGCAGTGGCTCTAAAAAGAAAACAAGGGCTAACATAGATTTAACATTTACTATTTACTTTAAACCTAGATGCAACAGGTTGGTCAAATTTTGTTCAACAGTAGTTGGAGAAGCTGGGTGTATCAACACAAAATTTTAATCCTAGGATTTGGAGAACAGAGAAACACAGAACTCTGATTTTGAGGAAGGACTGGCCTACAAAATGATTTCCAGGAAAGTCATGGTTGCAGAGTAAGACATTGTATTAGGAGTGGTGGTTGGAGTTTGGGGAGTGGTTTAGTTGGAGAGATGGCTTAGACAGTCCACTGGATAATGGCCCTTAATTGGTCTTCCAGAGATATGAAGCAACTTGTCCATATGTTGTAAACTCCAGCCCATGGTCCTAAGACAATCTCAAAGCATGTGGAAACATCTTGAAGACAGCAGTGCTCTGCATTCATTTTGAATTCCTGAGACACAACCTAACTGCAGAAGGCCAATGCTGTCTGCAAAGAAGAGATTAGTCTCCTGCTCATGCACATAGCCCCTCTCTTCCTCCCTCCTCCTCCTAGCTTGGGAAGGATTCTTAGTCTTTAAGAGAAACATGCTTGCATAGTATGAGCTAACCAACGTTTTCTGAAATAAACCAGTCTGCACTTTGAGTCCTGTCTTCTGACTTCTTTTTTCACATACATTCCAATCATGATCCTCAATCTGGGGACAGTCTGTTGGCCCAACCAAGGTGAGCTCTTGCAACCCATGGAGCAATTGAAGCAGCAGAGAATCCAGGAATATCTCTTGCTCCTGCCTCAGGTGTCCTTGAATTAGTTCCATCATGTCTCTGAACTTCCCTACTTTCTCCCACTCAGTCTTCCTCTGCCAGCTCTGCGTTGAGGATTGCTGATTCCCTGGGGTCATTGGTCTTGTTCCTCCTACTGTTCCCTAGTTAATCCACTGGGTTTAGTCTTTTATCTCCCTCCCTCTTTACTGGAAATTTATAGCTCATTCTCCCTTTGGTTTCAGTCAGAAATGAGGCCATCTTCTGACCTGTAGGATGATGAGTGTTTTCTGTCAGGACAACTTCTTTGGGATTTTCTTATCTTTTTTGTGCTCAAACTTTCTCTCCAACTGATGAACACCAGTCTACAGTAAATGTTAAGGATGCCTAATTCTCCAAAATTCCCCTTAACTTCTCACCCCTCCTGACTTTTCAATTTTCACAGGTCTGGGGGTTGAATTCAGGACTTCTGGCATGACCACAGAGTCCATAACCACTAAGAATATTCATTCCAGTGTGTGTCCATGTGAGACATTAGACATGGTCCACAGAGACAACAAGCTCTTAAGCACTGTGCTGTACTTAGAAGAAAAGACTCTGTGGAAGGAAGGCAAGACTCCACCTCGTGTTGTGACTGGGGAAGGAAGATTGTATTTTCTTCCAGGACTAGTCATGGTGGGGTCTTTGCTTTGGATCTTGAAGGCAATATAGGATTCCAATGAATAAAGATGATATTGTAGAGGAGGAAGCTTTATCTAGTGAGAGGAAGAGAAGTGGTTTATGAGAGATTCAGTCAGATTTTCCAGACTGTCACAGACAGGCATGTCTTGGATGTATCAGAGACTCATGGAAACATGGCTTCTTCCTAAGCAAGCTACAATCTGGTTTACAGTCAGAGACACTTTTTCCTCATGCTTTCTCTCCTCATTACGTTGTGTGTTTTGTGGCTAGTTTCTCTCATTCTAGAGTCATTGTCTCAGTTACCTGATCAAAACTATTTTTCCTGAAAAAAATTGAAAATATTAAAGTGAATCTGCAAGAAAGACATATTCATGGTACAGTGGAATCATGCTAGACCAGCTTTATAAGGCAGGAAGTAGTAAATGCCTGTCAGGTTGTCCAACATCTTTATCCCTGCACCTGTGATGCAGAGGCAAGTAGATCACTGTGAGTTGGAGGCAAACCTGGTCTACATAGCAAGTTCAAGGATATTCAGGACTACAAAGAGAAACCATAAAACAAAATACAGAAAACAAATACTGAAAAAATAAACAAACAAAAAACAAAACAAAAAAATAAGGAAGAATATTATCACGTCAGCACAATGGAGCAGGGGAGAAAATTGCTGGCAACCAAGCCTGAGGACCTGAATCTCAGCCTTCTTAAACAGATTGTAGGGAGAGAGGACCTACTCCTGAACATTGACCTCTGATCACATTTATCTACCCTGGCAAATGCGTGGCCCCACACATATTTATATGCACACAAAATAAATACATAATATATAATATAAAGATAGTTCTAAGAGATCATTCATTAATCAAGCACAATCATTGATTTTCCAGAATACCTCGACTGCCAGAACCCACAGATTATCTGTAACTTGAGTCCTTGTATAGCCAATCCTTTATTTTTCCTTTGTGGGTTCAAAGCTTGCAAATGTTATTTACATGTACATGTAAGCAAACATGAATATACATCAATCAAAAATTAAAATTTAAAATGTGATTAAAACAAAGCAAAGAAAAATAGGTCAGTACTAGGTAGGCAGCTCTGTTTTTAAAGTATTTGCTGCATAATCCTGACAACCTGAATTGAATCCCTACATTTGTGGATGTGAAGTGAGCCTATAATGCCATTACAGAAGGAAGATAAGGGTATTCCTGGGGCTTACTGGTTCAATAGTATAATCAAATTACAAAATTCTGGGTGTACTGGGAGACTGTGTAAACATAAGGCAGAGAGGGATTGAAAATGGATCCCAAAAAGTCTCAGCAGGACAGATTGTACTAGAACTCTTTTAGTAGCTGTCCATGACCTTCAACTCTTGCTTCTCCTGCCTCTGTCAAGAAAAAATGCAGGCATTATAGACTGGGCCATCAAACCCAGCTCAATTTTTTTTTGTTTATTTATTTGTGTGTTTGTTTCAGATCAGGTCTCTATAGCTCTGGTTTATCTTGGAACTTATTATTTAGACCAGGCTGCCTTTCAAGTGCTTTGATTAAAGCCATGAAACAACACATTCTACTGAGACTATATTTTTCACAAAGATTTTGAAGGAGTGGTTTAAAAGAAGGATAGAATGCAAAGTATGCATTAAGAGGAGAGGACAGTTTGGGTAGAGAGGCTCCTAGAGGGGGAAGTGGAGCTGATTGTAGTCAGCTGTCGAGAGGTTCCATGTACTTGACAGCTCAGAGGAGGGGATGAAGGGAGTGATACAGTAGAGTGAATGAGCTGTAAGAGGGCCATAGCCTGCAGATCTGGGCTGCAGAGAGAACAAGGAATGAAAGCTGGGGGATATTTAAAGCATATATGGAGGTCAGAGAGAAAGCACACATTTTGAAGAAGTGGATTAGGTGGTTCTCATTGTAGAGAACATTCTGACAGACTGGAGTGTAGGGAAAGCTCTGGAATTTTCGATTTGTGTCAACAGACCCAGCAATCAGAAGACACTGAACAATTTTTATGACTAAAGAGCTTGTTGTAAGACTGAGAAAAAATATCCAGCTTGTGAATGACTCATGAGATAGACAGTGAGAGCTATCCAGTCCATGGAGGTGTTCTAGACAGACCAGCAGGTGGAGTCTGTTTAAAGTTGGTGGTTGTTGCAGTGAGTTGCAAGTCAGAGAGCAAAGAAACTGGGGAGAATACATGGATTCAGTACAAGTTTAAAGACAAGGGACCAGTTTTTAGGTGAGAAGTGGACAAAATATGAAGTGTTTTAGATTGTCAATTGAGTAACTAGGTGTAGTGGTGATCTAAGCACTCACCGGGCTGATATAGGTGCATATTTGTGAGTCTGTGTTTATCCTGTTTCTATCGTCACTTTCAGTCCATTTAAAACTACAGAAAGAAAGACACATAACACACACAGAGATACAGAGAGATAGAGAGAGAGAGACAGAGAGACAGACAGAGACAGAGAGAGGGAGAGCGAGACAGACAGACAGAGAGAGACAGAGAGAGAGAGAGGGAGAGAGACAGATAGAGAGAGACAGAGAGATTGTGTAGGTGTGCAGGGAAATGTGGGACATATGATTGTCGGGAGTGAAGTGCCGCGGGCTGTTTTTAAGGAATATTCCAAATGATGCCAATCCGGTTGTTACTATGGTATGAATTACTATTAGAAAAGGGGCCAGGCTTCCAGGGGCAAAATTTGAGTTCTTCCATTTTGAAGGGAGACAAACTAATTTAATAAAAATCATTCCAACTGTGACACAGTTGTCAAAATCTAGACAGCTGTTCTCTCTTAAGACATACCAGAGAGAGTAGTCCCAGTTCAATTCTTTTAAGACACTAACATTATCACTCCAATGTCTTTATGCATACTATGGGAGCATTGCATGACATCTCTTAAGACAGAAGAGCAGCTTCTGGTCTATGATAAGCACTGAATAAACACACATCAGCAATGGTTTTACTGTAGGAAATGCTCAGGCTGTGTCCCCAGGCAGGGGCGTGGTCACCTGAGTCACTGCAAGGCACCCTGATTGGTTGGTTGGTTTTTGTTTTTGTTTTTTCGAGACAGGATTTCTCTGTGTAGCCCCAGCTGTCCTGGAACTCACTCTGTAGACCAGGCTGGTCTCGAACTCAGAAATCTGCCTGCCTCTGCCTCCCAAGTGCTGGGATAAAGGCCTGCACCACCTCTGCCCAGCAAAGGCACCCTGATTGACAGCCGGAAATGCAAGCATTTTGTTGTTATCACTGAGCTAATATGGTGTTGCCTGTCTCCTGGTGGCTCCTTTCTGTCTGTCTTCTGTTCTGATGTTGTGATGCCAGGTCACTAGGGAGTCAGACCAACAGCAAGAATCAACTCAACTACACTTTATGTGACTGTCTAGTAAAGGTGAGTAATCCATAAATGGGGACAGGGCAGGTGACCCTCTGCCTTTCCCACCTGGGTCCACATCTGCAAAGCAAGAGCTGTAAGAATCTGCATTGGAGGGAAGGGCAGCCCTGTGTCTTTGATGAGTTCTCAGGGAGAACTGTGCACAACTGGGCTTTATTCTGTATTTGTTAAAATCCTAGCAGAGGAGGACTCATCCTGCAGCAGCTCACAGACCAGCCTGTTCCTGCAGAACTGGACAGCACACTCAGGAGTTCATTCCTTCACACAGTTACCTCAGCACTCACTACACCTGAGCATGAAGCAGACTGAATTCTTCACACTTATTGAATTAGCTTTTCAGTAGGGAAACAGAATATAAAGAAATAATGAAAACATACTGACAGAAGCCATTAAGAAAGGTTATGCAAGCAGGTGAGTTTTCTGCAGATTGCCCACCATTTTGCATGGCTTTGATGGGTGTACTCTGTGAGGCAAGGACCCCAGAGACTTATTCCTGAGACAGTTTCTGATGCTGACAACCCATTCCTGTCACTATTGCATAGCCTAATGATTCCATAGCATCAGCCCATCCTATTTGGTCAATTTCCTACCGATCAATATGAAGATTCACTTACATATAACAATGCTGTTTAGATATTAATTACTTTATAGAATTCCTGATTGAGTCAAATAATTTTAGAAGGGAACTTTAAGGAGATAATTTAGTTATTTTTCCAGCAAGACATGATAATTTAGAACCAAGAATAGAATGTACCCCCTCCTCATAGAAAAGTGAATAAAGGCTGCACTATGAGGAGTACACTGAGCTTTCTTAAATTTCACTAAGAAGAGAAATAGACTTGGCACAGATCTGTTACCAAGGAAAATCATTCATTCTAAAACAGGTCCAAGGATTAGGCCACAGGTATGACTATGATAAGGCAAAGCCATATGAAACTTTTGCTTGGAACTTGTAATGAACTTATAGAATGAAGTGCAATTTTCAACTTATTATGGATATCCTTCTGTAACTGTTTTGTGTATCATTTTATCTGTCATGTAATTTCATAATGAACTTTTGTCTAACACGTTGTAAGAAGACTCAGAGAAAAAATAAATCATGGCTATTGGGGCTCTGCTCCATCTACCAAGTGCGTG
Organism: Tokudaia tokunoshimensis; assembly: GCA_036184795.1. Taxonomy (NCBI): domain Eukaryota; kingdom Metazoa; phylum Chordata; class Mammalia; order Rodentia; family Muridae; genus Tokudaia; species Tokudaia tokunoshimensis. The sequence continues at coordinate 105,781,826 of BTHU01000005.1, read as the reverse complement.
TGTGTGTGTCTGTGTGTCTGTGCATTTGTGTGTGTTTTTATGTGCATATATGTCTGTGCAATATGCATGTAGGTACATATGTCTGTGTATATTTATATGCACATACAAATATATGTATGTATTTGTGTATTTAATTAGTATGTATGTGCCATTGTGAAATTGATGAAAGAGTTTGTGGGGCCCAGACTTGTGTGGTGTGTGTTTGTGTCTTTATTTGTGTGTGTTTCTTTCTCTCTGGCTCGCAAAAAGTTAAGTAAGTAGTAAAGAGTCTAAATAGCTAAGTTTCTTTTCTTAATTCCCTACTGCCATCACCTGGAGGCAAGGGTCAGAACCTTTGACTCCAGAATAACAAGCGAGTGTTAAATTGACAGAGGAATAAGCTTCTGATGCAGCTTCCCACCTCAGTACCTGAATGCCATGATGGGACCCTGGCAACATGTCAAATTGTGATGTGTGCACTAGAGACAGACACGACACCTGTAAGAAGATGGAGTCTAAATTGTGAGCTTGTGGTTGTAGTTAATTAGGACAAAATTCACCAAGAAAGTGACAGCTGAGTCATGAACAGAGCTGAAGTGGATGAGGGAAGATGCCATATGGATGTGTCATCAAAGGATCAGTAGGTGCAAATTTCCTGAATCAGGCACATAAGTGTCCAGATCAGTGTAGCAGGAGCAGAGGGAGAAAGGAAAGTGAGGCTGGACATGTGTTGGGGCTTTTAAGACCAGTGTACGGACTTGGAATTGAACTAGAAATTTGTTAGGAACTGGGTAGCAGAATGTGCCTACTTTGTCTATGTATAGAATTGTTCTGAGCCCATTGTGGTGATAGAGCCTGTAGAGAACTAGTTTATGGCAATAATTCCCCAGCACTCAGAAGACAAAAGAAGGAGGATGTCTGCAAGTTTGATACAGGCCTGCTCTATATGTCAAGTTCCAGGTCAACCAGAACTACATGGGGAGATGAATAAAAAATAAAATGTATTTAATTAAAATTTAAAATGAAGTGAATGAATCTTTCTATTTGTGACATTAGATTGTCATGCAGATCCTTCATGTGATTAGTGAAACAAGAGCTGTGACTGTCATTAGAAAGAAAAGGATTGAGTGTCAGAGTCATAAAGATGACAAGTAGGCTACTTATCAACGGAAACAGCACCAGGTATTTTCCTCAGATTTTTCATGGGCCTGTACTTTTTAGCTGTAAATGTTCATTTTCTTGAAAAATCTTTAAAATATTCCCAGTGTAAGATTCAGTTCAGTGGTCTGTTCTAATTCTCACTGGCTGCATCCTGTAGCTCGTTGTTTGTTTCTTTCTCTCTTGATAAAGTGAAGAGAAATCAGAGCCAAACAAGGTCTGTGGTCAGTAGAAATGAAGGAGAGAAACCCCAGTGGATCAGATATTATGATTAATGGCATGATAACCTGTCTGTCTTGTCCCACCAGTGTCCCTTTTGTTGTAATTACTGTGTTGAGAATAAGTTTTAGATGTCACAAGAGCTGAGAGGGCCATGCAGATATTAAAAGTCAGAGCTGTCACTGTAGTGTATCGATGTGACTATAGTAACAACTGTATGTTAACATGAAGTGTGCAGAAGTGATAGAACTTTGACACATTTGAGGGTGATATCACAGATTTAGATATGGTGTGAGAGGGAAAGAGGCAGAGATGGCAGCACAGTTTTGGGCTTGGACAAATAGAAAGTGAAGTTCTTTTTTTACTTAAATGGGTAGTTTGGAGGGTCAGCACTTGTGAGTAGTACTTGGTGTGTGTATATGAGAGGGGGGTGAGAGGTAGGTGGGGAAGAACATAGTACAGGGATGGAAAGAGTGATTGAGAAACTGGGAGGTGGAGGGAGAGAGAGATAATGAGAGGGGAGTGGAAGAGAGAGGAAATGAGGGAGGGGACAAGCACAAACACACACACACAAACACACACACACACACACACACACACACACAGAGAGAGAGAGAGAGAGAGAGAGAGAGAGAGAGAGAGAGAGAGAGAGAGAGAGAGAGAAAGACGGGGAGGCCAAACTGAAAACGTTGCCAGACACTATCACAGGCAAACTAAAACTGGAATCAGCATTTGACCATACTTAAACCAAGGTTCATTATTGTTGTTTAGTTACTGATTTTGTTAGTTTGGGCTTTTAAATTTGACCAGGTATATTCCAGGGACTATAGGAAGAGAGGAGGGAGACTGTATAGGATCAGGATTTATGGAGTAAAAACCTAAGAATATATCTATTATCCCACTGTCTTATTTTCTGTTTTAGTTGCTGGGTTGAGAATAGATTGTAGATGTCACAAGAGCTGAAAAGGGACACTAAATACTCTAAATCCCTGAGATACCTGTGGGTCAGAGCTGTATAATAACAGCTGTGTGGTAATATAAACTGTAAGTAAATGGTGGATGTTTTACATATGGGAGGGTGGCATTATGGGAATTAGGTATGGCATGAGAGATGAAGGTGGCAGAGATGAAACCACAGGTTTTGTTTTGTACAGTTAGAAAGTGAAGTTGTTTAATCAAGATGAGGTAGGTTGGAGGGTTAGCATATCTGAGGTTATTTGGTTTGTGTGAGTGTGTGTGTGTGTGTGTGTGAGAGAGAGAGAGAGAGAGAGAGAGAGAGAGAGAGAGAGAGAGAGAGAGAGAGAGAGCTGATATTATTCTTTGAAACAAACACAGTGTGTTAAAGCACTGAAGAGGCAGAAGAAAGAGGTTCATGAATTCCAGACCAAGCCAATCTTACAGACATAACAAGACCCTATGACAAACACATATTGTATTTACCATTTGCCCCTACTTAATTTATGGGTTTTATTGTTGTTTATTTATTGATATTGTTAGTTTGGCATTTTAAAATTGTATGTATTTGGTGTGCGTGTGTGTGTGTGTATGTGTGTGTGTGTATGTATTTGTGTGTGTGTGCACACACATGTGAAATAAGGGAATAATTTTGGGGAGTCTGTACTCTCCTTCTCCTATGTTCGTCTCAGAGACAGAATTCAGGTAACAAGCTTGGTAGAAGTTGTCTTTAACTCCTGCCAGTCTTGTTTATTGCCTTCTTTACTCCCATAGAGCCAATGGTAACCTTAACCTGAATCTACTTATATAAAATTTCAATTATGTACATTGGTGTTTTGCCTGATTATATGTCTATTTAAGGGTGTGAGATCTCTTGGAACTGGAACTACAGACAGTTGTGAACTGTTACATAGGTTCTTAGAATTAAACCCAGATCCTCTGGTAGAGGAGCCAATGTTCTTAAACAGTGAGCCAATTCTCCAGCCCCAGCCTAGAATTTTCTATGTATCCAAGGATGCCCTTGAACTTCTGTTCATCTTGCTTCTACCTCACAAGTACTAAAATTACAATAATATGCTACTATGGTTGGCTAATTTGATTTTTAAAGACAATGTTGTTTCCCTTTGTGATTTCTTTATTGTTTATACCTCCATCTTTAGATCCTGGATGGCTTTGTTCAATTCCTTCACTTGTTTTGTTGTGTTTTCTCTTAGTTCGTCAACGGCTTCTCCCTGTTCACTTGTGTTCTCCTGTATTTCTTTAAGGGAGTTATGTCCTTCTTCAAGCCATCCATCAGCATCATGAGCTATGACTTTAAATCCAAATCTTGCATTTCTGGTGTGTTGGGGTATCCAGGACTTGTTGTGGGAGAATTGGGTTCAGTAGAAGCCATATTGCCTTGACTTCTGTTAGTAATGTTCCTACATTTGTCTTTTGCCATCTGGTTATCTCTGATGTTAGTTGGTCCTGCTGTCACTGACTGGTGCTTGTCCCTCCTGTGTGCCTGCAAGCCCATATTAGCACCCCTGGGTGAAGGGCTTTCCCCTGGCACAGATTGCTGTGGGGCTGCCCAGATCCTGGGTGTAGGTCAGACCCTGGCAGCCTGAGTCCCAAGTGATCTTATACTCAGGTATCCTCCATGTTCCTGACTGCAACAGCCTGCTCAGTCGCAGGAGAGAAGATGTGCTCCTCACCTCTACTCCCAGGATTCAACGAAAAGCAGATATTCCCTAGCAAACTAGGTGCACAGAAAGCTGTGGTGGCACTGCCCAGTTCCTGGGTGCAGGTGGGGCCCTGGCGGGCCATGTCCCAAGTGCTCTTATATTCGGGTGATCCCTGCATACCTGTATGTACCTGTTTACTCAATCACAGTAGCAAAGATGGCGGTGCCTCATCTCTAAACACAGGACTTCCTCTAAAGGCGGGACTCCCTGCAGGGCAGATGTCCCCTGGCAGGTTAGGTGAACAGATGGTTGTGGTGCTGCCCAGTACCTGGGTGCAGGTGGAGCCCTGGCAGGGCATGCCCCAAGCAATCTTCTACTCGGGTGTTCCCTGCGTATCTATCTGCACCTGTCTACTCAGTCACAACCAGCCTGTTGTTTCACAAAATCTGCAGGACTAGTCCCATCATGTTGCTCCTAAAGATACTACAGGCTTAGTAGAGAGGAAGGACACATTATCCTTCAGCTGGACATTAGGAGGAGAGCTAAAGCATTGTGACCAGAGACAGCCATGGTAGGGATTTGAAAGAGGAGCCATTTTTTTGGGAACAGGGGTTTTCTGGATCTTTCAGGTTTCCTATTATTGAGAGATTTTATATCACATGATTTGTTTGTTATAAGCCACAAAGGAACAGGTTAAAGTAGGGACATACTTATGTAGAGGCATGTCACCATAAATTCATATCCATTTGGAAGTTAGTTTTGGGTCTAGTAATGTGAAGAGGGGCAATTATTCTGAGCTGCTAAGGATAAGGTGAATACCTTCAATGAGAAATCAGTTGTTCAAATTCAAATATTGCATGGAATGTTTGTGTATTATAAATTAAGGTAAAAGAAGAAGAAAGAAAGGATTACTAATGAGCCATATTTAAAGAGGCTGAGGTTTATTGAGGGGTGAAAACCTCATTGGAAATATGGAACCACATACCATGCCAAGACTTTTTGTTGTTTTGATGTTGTTTGTTCTAAGGATTTGTTTATATATTCAGGTGTTTTCACTGCGGATGATGTTGCAATTTTTTTATAAACATTTTTTTTTAATTTTTATATGTATGAGTGTTTTGTCTGCACATTTGTAAAGTGTCCTGCAGGTATCCTGTTACCAGCACAGGCCAGAAGATAGAATTATGTCGCTGGAACTGGATTTAGGGCTGGGAATCAAAACCAGATCATCATATATGATAGGAATGTACTAAACCATTGAGCTATGCAACAAGGCCTAACATTTTGTTCACTTGTTTTGTTTTGAGACAGAGTTAATCAGTGTAACCCTGGCTATCCATGAATGCAGTGTAGACCATGCTGACCTAGAACTTAGAGATCTATCTACTTCTGCCTCAGAAGTGGTGAGATTGAAGATGTGCACCAACACACACAGCTGAGACAAGATTATTTTCATAAAGGTTTTGAAGGAGAGGCTTTAAAAGCAGGATGAGATTCAGAGTAGGGATTCAGAGGAGAGAACAGTCTGTGCAGAGAGTTTCCTCAAGGAGAAATGTAGCAGATTCGGGACAACTGTAGAGAGGTTCCATGTTCTTGACAACTGTGAGGCAGGTAGGGATGGAATGATACAGTAGAGTAAATGAGCAATTAGAGGGCCATGGCCTGAAGACCTTGGCTGCATAAAGAACAAGGAAAAAATTTGTGGAAGTTCAAAGCTTTTGTGGAGGTCAGAGACAGAACATGTGCTGAGAATAAGTGGGTTATTTGGAATCTCATTGCATAGAATACCCTGGCAGACTGAAGAGTAGGAAAAGCTCTAGTATTTTACATTTGGATCACCAGACAGACCAGCTCTCAGAAGTGTGTGAACAATTTGCCTGACTAAAGTGCTTGTTGTAAGACTGAGGAGAAACATTCAGCAAGTGAGGGATCCATGATACAGACAATGATCGCTACCCAGGCCATGGAGGTGTTCTGGATATTCCAGCTGTTGGAGTATATTTAAAGATACTGGTAGCTGCAGTGGGTTGCAATTCAGAGGGCAAAGCAAATAGAGAGCACACATGGATTCAGTATAAGTCTAAAGACAAGGAGCCCAGTTCTTAGGCTAGAAAAAGTCAAAATATAAGACGTTTTAAAGTGTCAAATGTGAAGGCAAGTGTAATACTTATCCAAGCACTCAGGAAGCTGATGGAGGTGCTGTGAGGTTGTGGTTATCCTGTCTATATGATTACTTTCAGGCCTTCTAAAGCCACAGAAACACACACACACACACACACACACACACACACACACACAGAGAGAGAGAGAGAGAGAGAGAGAGAGAGAGAGAGAGAGACAGAGAGAGAGACAGAGAGAGAGACAGAGAGAGACAGAGAGAGAGACAGAGAGAGGGACAGACAGAGAGAGACAGACAGAGAGAGACAGGGAGGGAGGAAGATAGATATTGAAGTTATGCTTCACATTGGCGACCCTTTAGTTAACTCTTGGTCATCTAAGTTTTCTAGAATCTGTGAGTCCTAGGGTGTGTAGGTTTACAGGGGAATGAGGGACATAGGTTTGTCTGGAATGGATTGTCAGTAGTTGTTTTTAATAAGATTTCAAATGAGGCCAGTGAAGCAACTATTATGTATGGATTACTATGATAAAAGGTGCCAGGGATCCAGTGGTAAAATTTTAATTCTTCCTTTTGGAGTAGTATCAGGAACCAGTATATAACTATTGGGTGATCGTACAGAGATGGTCTGCTTTGAATTATCTAGTCTATGACAGATTTCCTCCTGTAGGCAAGTCCCAGAAGAAAATCAATTAGGGAAGTTTCCTGTTATTAATATGCTTTTCCTGTTATTATTAAACATGTATAACAATCACTAGGTATCACCTCACCCTTTTGAACAGATCTTTTCAGATCTACAAAGATGTACTGTTTTGTAATGCTGCTATATAGATATATGAATGATTTCTTAATTCTTAATGGTGATACTCTAAGTATTCCTAAAATTATATCAGTGATTATTAAGCTCTTTTATAGTGGGATTGCTATTAGATCCTTTTCTGATAGTTAAAACTGAAATGAGAACCCTGTCAGTCTCCCATGTATCACCAGCTAATTGCACTTAGGTAGTATTCAGACTTTCTACTACTCAGAGCACATTACAAGAGGTTGTAAAATCATTAAACAAGGTCATAAAAAGGCAACTAATGAGTTATTGTAGATGCTAGGACAAAGATAAAATATTGACTGGGTTTATGTATAAAAATGTTCACTAATAATTTAATTACAGTTTTTTAACTGTCAGTGAACCTGTGGACCTCGGACAGTTGATAAATATTTAGTCAGATAATTACTCCTACTGGTACGCATGTAAGCATTCTCTGTTTTCATGCATACAAGTAGGAGAATGCAAAGGGAAAGAGGAAAAAAGAAGAAAGTGCAGAGAGAGCAAAAGGAGCAGACAGGCTTCTCCTTACCATGAGTCAGTACATGTCTTTTCTTCATCACAAGGCAGGCTTAGTCTTATGAAAGACTAAAACTTTCTTCTTACAAACATGGGTTTAATTCATTTAGCATTAAAAGGGTAGAAGTCTTTTCTTTCTCTATGTAATAAAAATTGGATCTGATTTTTCATCCAGAATGAGCGAGTTCTTTCTGCACTCATTCTTGGTCTTTTGCTCCAAACGCATATGTAAGTGTGTGTGTGTGTGTGTGTGTGTGTGTGTGAGAGAGAGAGAGAGAGAGAGAGAGAGAGAGAGAGAGAGAGAGAGAGAGAGAGAGACAGACAGACAGACAGAGACAGAGAGACAGAGAGAGAGACAGAGAGAGACAGAGAGACAGACACACACACATAGAGACAGAGACAGACAGACAGACAGGGAGAGAGAGAGAGAGAGAGAGAGAGAGAGAGAGAGAGAGAGAGAGAGAGAGAGAGAGAGAGAGAGAGAATGCTTCTAATTGTGAGAATGTATGCAAGCTGGGCCCAGGTAGCTTGGAAATGTGTAAATGCACATGTGTGAATCAGTATGTGACTTTATGTTTGTTTATACTTTTTTTTTATGGAAAAGTTTTTCCTTCTGAATTATTCTCTTTTACTGGTTCAATAGAAGTTTACTGCTCCAAACCTCCCCCTATTTTGACAAGTGAGAGGCATCTGTACCAAAGGGAAAAGGTCCTATCAATTAATCCTGTATTTAATCTCCTGCTGTTTTAGGATGAGGTGCTAGGTGCCAGGGAAAGCAGTTTCTGGCCTCAGGGTAGCACAGAAGGTAGGTCAGCAACAATAGCAAAGTAACTTAGACTGATATAAGGAAACTTCTAAATATGTTACAGAAACTCTAAATATCTTGTAAGAGAAAGTCTTACCAAGCACCGAAGCTCTTCCCCCTCTGCAGTCTCAAGAAGATATGACAAGAAAGAAGACACTGCCATGCAAGTGCTGACCCCTGGCAGAGGGCGTCCAACGTAATGGAATAAAAATCATTCCAACTGTGACACGGTTGTCAAAATTGAGACATTTCTTTTCTCCCAAGACACAACTGAGAGGAACCACTGTTCAATTCTTTCAAGACACTAACATTGTCACCTCAATGTCCTTATGTATAAAATTGGAGCATTGCATAGAATCTGTTAAAGATTGAAAGAAAAGCTACTGGCCCATTATAAATGCTGAATAAACATACACCAGCAATGGGTTTTGCTGAAGGGAATGACTAGCTTGTGTCATTAGGCAGGGGTGTGGTCACCTGAGTCAATGCAAGGTACCCTGATTGTCAGTCAGAGATGCAAGCACTTGTTCCTGAGCTAAGATGGTGTTACCTGGATCCTGGTGCTTTCTGTCTGTCTTCTGTTCTGGTGTTGACATGCCAGGTCACTAGGGAGTCAGACCTACCACCAGAATCACAACAACTACCTGGTGTGTTCTTGTCCAGGAAAGGTAAATGATCCATAGATGGGCACAAGGCAGGTGACCCACTGCCATGCCCACCTGGGTTCTCATCTGCAAATCAAGAGCTGTAAGGGCAAGTATTTAGGATTTGGGAGCTGATCTTCATTGGAGGGAAGGCAATCCTGTTTCTTTAGTGAGTTCTCAGGTAGAACTGTGCAGTACTAGGCTTTATGCTGTATTAGTTTAAATCCTAGCAGAGCCAGCCTCAGCCTGTGGCATCTCTTAGTCAGGCCAGACTTTCTCGGAAGAACTGGGCAGCACACTCAGGAGTTCATTCCTTCACACAGTTACCTCACAGCACTCAGTACACCTGAGTGTGAAGCACACTGAATTCTTCACACTTAGGGAACTTGATTTTCAGTGGAGAGACATATGAAGAAAAAGGAAACATGTTGAATGAAGTCATTTAGGAAAGTTTATACAATCAAGTGAGTTTTCTGGAGATGGCCCACCATTTTGCATGGCTTTTATGGGTGTGTTCTGTGAGGCAATGATCCCAGGGACTTCATCTTAGGATTGCTTCTCCAAACTGATAAGCTGTTCCTGCCACAATTCTACAGCCTGATGATTCCTGAGTATCAGCCCACCCAATTGGGCAAATTTCCTGCCAATCAATATTAAGATTCATTCACATATTACAGTGTTGTTTAGATATATTGATGACTTTGTAGAATTCCTGATTTGAGTCAAATAATTTTAGGAAGAAATTTTTAGTAGATGGTTTTAGTTATTTTTCCAGCAAGGTATGATAATTTAGAACCGAGTATAATGCACCCCTCCTCGTAGAAAAGTGAGTGAAGGCTGCATTATGAGGAGTACACTGAGCTTTCATAAATTGAACTAAGAAGAGAAACAGGCTTGGAACAGACCTGTGACCAAGGAAAGTCATTCATTCTAAATCAGGTCCTAGGATGAGACCACAAGTGTTTCTATGATAAAGCAAGGCCATATGAACCATTTGCTTGGAACTTGTAATGAGCTTTTAGAATGAAATGCTACTTTCAACTTACTATGAACATCCCTCTGTAACTCTCTTTTGTGTATCATTTTATCTATGATGTAATTTTGTCATTAACTTTTGTCTAACAAGGTATAAGAAGACTCAGATAAAATATAAAGCATGACTCTTGGGGCTCTGTTTCATCTATTGTGTGTGTGTGTGTGTGTGTGTGAGAGAGAGAGAGAGAGAGAGAGAGAGAGAGAGAGAGAAAGAGAGAGAGAGAGAGAGTTTATGCTCATATAGGTCTGTGCATTATGTATATATGTCTGTATATAATGTGTATATATGTACACACAAACACATTTAAGTGTATGTGTATGAAAATTAGCATGTATGTGTTGTGTGTGTCTGTGTCTTTATTTGTGATTTTTTTCTTTCTCTCTGGCTCATGCAAAGTTAAATAAGGAATAAAGAGTTCAAGTAACTAAACTTCTTTTCATAATACCCTACTGCCCTCAGCTGGAGTCAATTGTCAGAGGCTACCAGCTTTTGGCTACAGAATAACAAGAGAGGGTTAAATTGACAGAGGAATCAGCTTCTGATGCTGCATCCTACCTCAGCTATTGAATGTCATTGCAGTCTATAACAACATGTCAAATTGTAATGTGTGCCATGGAGACAGATAAGACACCTGTAAGAAGATGAAACCTGAGGTGTGATCTTGTGCTTGTAGTTAATTAGGACAGAATTTATCCAGAAAGTGACAACTGAATCATGAACAGAGCTGAAGTGGATGAGGGCAGATGCCATATGGAAGTGCAGTCAAAGGAACAGTAGATGCAAATTCTCTTAGCCAGGAAAATAAGTGACCAGATCAGTATAGCAAGAGCAGAGGGAGAAAGGAAAGTGAGCCTGGACACATCTTGTGGCTTTTAAGACTAATGTAAGTGCTTGGAATTGGACTAGGAACTGGAGAGGAGATGGGTAGCAGAACGTGCCTATTTTACATATGTAAAGAATTGTTCTGAGCCCATTGTGCTGATAGAGCTTGTAGATAACTAGGTTTTGTAAGTAATTCCCCAATATTCAGGAGACAAAAGACAGAGGATGTCTGCAAGTGTAATACCTGCCTGAGCTATATTGCAAGTTCCAGGTGAGCCAGAGGTACATGTGGAGACCCATAAATAATAATATGTATTTAGTTAAAATTTAAAATGAAATGAGGATTCTTTCTATTAGTGACACTAGATGGTCATGCAGACCCTTCAAGGGGTTAGTGAAACAAAAACTGTGGCTGTCATTAGAAAGAAAGGGATTGAGGAACAGAGCCACAAAGATCACAAGGATGGTAGACTGCTTATCAACAGAAATGACACCAGGTATTTTCCTCAGGAACTTGATGTGCCTGGATTTGCTAGCTGTAAAGGTTCATTTCTTGACAAATCTTCTTTAAAAGATTCCCAGTGTAAGACTGAGCTCAGTGGTCTGTTCTGATACTCTCTGGCTTCATCCTGTAGCTAGTATTCTTTTCTCTTGTGATAAAGTGAAGAAGTATCAGGGCTGAATAAGGTTTGTAGACAGTTGAAAGGAAGGAGAGAGACTATGGGATCAAGTATTATGATTGAAGGCATGATACCCCGTCTGTCTTGTTCCACAACTGTCCTTTTTGTTTTAATTGCTATGTTGAGACTTCTAGATCTCACAGGAGCTGAGAGGGGAAATTGCAAACAGGAATGGGAGACAGGAAAGGATTGAGGGATAAAAGCACAAACACACACTCATAGAGAGAGAGAAAGAGAGAGAGAGAGAGAGAGAGAGAGAGAGAGAGAGAGAGGAGAGAGATCACAAGTCACAAGAGATTATTCTTTAAACAAAACAAATTGTCACAAGTCAGTCACCCTGTATGGGGAGAGAAAAGCCAGAAGATCATGAGTGCAGGCCAAGCCAACGAAAAGACATTGCCAGACCCTATCACAGAAAAACTAAAACTGGATTAACATTTGACCCTACTTAAATAAAAGTTCTTTATTGTTGTTTAGTTATTGATTTTGTTATTTTGGGCTTTTAAATGTGTGTGTGTGTGTGTGTGTGTGTGTGTAGGTCAGAACATGTAGAGGTCTGAAAACAGTTTTTGGGATACATTCATTTTCTTTCCCTGTATGGTTCTCGGTAATTGAACTCGGGTCCTTATGCTTGGCAGCAGAAGTACCATGCCAAACTTGCCTATTGACTTCTTTAATCCCATAATCCATAGTAACCTACAATTTTCCATGTACACTACTGATCCACTTTCATCTGCATCTTAAATTCTGGGATTAAAATCATGGGTACTATGCTTGGTTAATTTGAATTTTGAGATAGTGTCTCATGTAGCACATGTTGTTCTTCATGTTTATATGTAGCCAAGGATAAGCTTTTTCATTTTTCTTTGTCTCTATTTTATTTCCTTTTTTTAATTTTATGTTAAGACAGAATCTTCCTCACTGTGTAGCCAAGTCTTTTTTGGAACACACTATGTAGTCTAGGCTAGCCTCAAATCCCCAGTGATCCTTTTGCCTCCACCTTGTGAATACTGGGATTATTTGAGCCACAAGTCCAGGGTCCCAGAGATAACCTTGAACTCCTGATTTTTCTGCTTTCCTAGTTGGAGGATTATTATACATTTTCCAGTGCTCAGTGTGGAGTCCATGCTGGCTTTGAATTAAGGATCCTATGTCTCTCTTCTGGCTACTGACTTGCTTGAGTTGATTTTATATCCGGCCACTTTGCTGAAGTTGTTTATCAACTGCAGTTCTCTGGTGGAATTTTTTGGGTCACTTAAGTATACTATCATATCATTTGCAAATAGTGATAATTTGACTTCTTCCTTTACAATTGTTATCCCTTTGACCTCCTTTTGTTGTCTAATTGCTCTAGCTTGAACTTCAAGTACTATATTGCATAAATATTGAGAGAGAGAGAGAGGAGAGCCTTGTCTAGTCTCTGATTTTAGTGGGATTGGTTCAAGTTTCTCTCCCTTTAGTTTGATGTTGGATACTGGTTTGCTATATATTGATTTTACTGTGTTTAGGTATGGGCCTTTAATTCCTGTTGTTTCTATGACCTTTAACAAGAAAGGATGCTGAATTTTGTCAAATGCTTTTTTAACATCTAATGAAATGACCATGTGTTTTTTTTCTTTGAATTGGTTTATGTAGTGGATTACATTGATGTATTTCCGTATATTGAGCCATGCCTCTATCCCTGGGATGGAGCCTACTTGATCATGCTGAATGATCCTTTTGATGTGTACTTGGATTCGGTTGGCAAGAATTTTATTGAGTATTTTTGCATCGATATTCATAAGGGAAATTGGTCTAAAGTTCTCTTTCTTTCTTTGATCTTTGTGTGGTTTTGCTATCAGTGAAATTGTGACTTCATAGAATGAGTTGGGTAGGGTTCCTTCTGTTTCTATTTTGTGGAATAGTTTGAAGACTGTTGGTGTTAGATCTTCTTTGAAGGTCTGATAGAATTCTGCACTAAAACCCTCTGGTCCTGTGCTTTTTTTGGTTTGGAGAGTGACAATGACAACTTCTATTACTTTAGGGGTTTTGGGACTGTTTAGAGATGGTCTATCTGATCTTGATTAAACTTTGGTAGTTGGTATCTGTCTAGGAAATTGTCCATTTGCTCCAGATTTTCCAGTTGTGTTGAGTATAGCCTTTTGTAGAAGGATCTGATGATTTTTTGAATTTCTTCAGTTTCTGTTGTTATTTTTCCCTTTCATTTTTGGAATTTGTTAATTTGGAAACTGTCTCTGTGCCCTCTTGTTGGTCTGGCTAAAGGTTTGTCTATCTTGTTGATTTTCTCAAAGAACCAGCTCCTTGTTTTGTTGATTCTTTGTATAGTTCTTTTTGTTTCTACTTACTTGATTTCAGCCCTGAGTTTGATGATTTCCTGCCTTCTACTCCACTTTGTTGTATTAGCTTCTTTCTGTTCTAAAGCTTTCAGGGGTGTTATTAAACTGCTAGTGTAAGCTCTCTTCATTTTCTTTTTGGAGGCACTCAGAGTTATGTGTTTTACTCTTAGCACTGCTTTCAGTGTGTCCCATATATTTAGCTATGTTGTGACTTCATTTTCATTAAATTCTAAAAAAGGTTTTGATTTCTTTCCTTATTTCTTCCTTGACCAAGGTATCATTGAGTAGACGATTGTTCAGCTTCCACTGTATCTGAGCTTTCTGGGTTTTTTTGTTGCTACTAATGTCACCCTTACTCCATAGTGATCTGATAGGAGGCATGGGGTTAGTTCGATCTTTGTATATTTGTTGAGGTCTGTTTTGTGACCAATTATATGGTCAATTTTGGAGAAGGTATCATGAGGTGCTGAGAAGAAGTTATATTCTTTTGATTTAGGATGAAATATTCTATAGATATATCTATTAAATCCATTTGGTCCAAAACTTCTGGTAGTTTCACTGTGTCTCTCTTTAGTTTGTGTTTCCCTGATCTGTCCATTGAGGAGAGTGGGATGTTAAAGTCAACCACAATTATTGTGTGGGGTGCAATGTGTGCTTTAAGCTTTAGTAAAGTGTCTTACCAATGAGGGTGCTCTTGTACTTGGAGCATAGATGTTCAGAATTGAGAGTACTTCCTGGTCGATTTTTTTCTTTAAGGAGTATAAAGTGTTCTTCTGTGACTTTTTCGATGACTTTTTGTTGAAAGACTATTTTATTGGCTATTAGAATAGATACTTGTGCTTGTTTCCTGGGACCTTTTGCTTGGAAAACTGTTTTCTAGCCTTTTACTCCGAGGTAGTGTTTGTCTTTGACACTGAGATGCATTTCCTGTATCCAGCAAAATTTTGGGTCCTGTTTATGCATTCAGCCTGCTAGTCTATGTCTTTTTATTAGGGAATTGAGTCCATTGATGTTAAGAGATATTAAGGAAAAGTGATTGGTGTTCCTGCTATTTTTGATGTAATTTTTATGTTTCAGTGGTTATCTTTGTTTTGGTTTGTTGAAAGAAGATTAATTTCTTGCTTTTTCTTGTGTATAGTTTCCCTCCTTTTGTTGGTGTTTTCCATTCATTATCCTTTGAAGGGCTGGATTTGTCAAAAGATACTGTGAAAATTTGTTTTTGGCATGAAATACCTTGGTTTCTCCATCTATGATAATTGAGAGATTTGCTGGATACAGTAGGCAAATCTGGGTTGGCATTTGTGTTCTCTTAGGGTCTGCATGACAGCTTCCCAGTCCTTTCTGGCTTTCAGTCTCTGGTGAGAAGTCCGGTGTAATTCTGATAGGTCTACCATTATATGTTACTTAACCTTTTTCCCTTACTGCTTTTAATGTTCTTTCTTTGTTTAGTACATTTTGTGTTTTAATATCATGTGACAGGATGAATTTCTTTTCTTGTAAAATCTATTTGGAGTTCTGTAGGCTTCTTGTATGTTCATTGGCATCTCTTTCTTTAGGTTAGGAAAGTTTTCTTCTATAATTTTGTTGAAGATATTCACTGGCCCTTTAAGTTGGAAATCTTCACTCTCTTATATCCTATAATCTTTAGGTTTGGTCTTCTCATTTTGTCCTTTATTTCCTGGATGTTTTGGGTCAGGAGCTTTTTGCATTTTTCATTTTCTTTGACTGTTGTATCAATGCTTTCTATGGTATTTTCTGCATTTGAGATTCTCTCTTCTGTCTCTTGTATTCTGTTGTTGATGCTTGGATCCATGACTCCTGACTTCTTTCCTAGGTGTTCTATGCCCAGAGTTGTTTCCCTTTGTGATTTCTTCATTGTTTCTACCTCCATCTTTAGATCCTGTTTGTCTTTGTTCAATTTCTTCATCTGTTTTGTTGTGTTTTCTCTGAGTTCTTCAAGGGCTTCTCCCTGTTTACTTGTGTTCTCCTCTATTTCTTTTTTTTTTTAATTTAATTTAATTTTATTTTTTTAATTTACATTCCAAATCACTTCCCCTTTCCCGTTTCCTCCCTCCCCGAAAGTCCCATAAGCCCCCTTCCCTCCCTCTTTTCTCCGTTCAACCCCCTCTCATTACTCTGTCCTGGCGTTCCCCTACATCCAGTCTTTCCAGGACCAGGGGTCTCTCCTTCCATCTTTTTAGAAATCTATTGATATGCTGATTGTGTCTAGGGTATTCTGAGATTCTGGGTCAATATCCCCTTATCAGTGACTTCATACCATGTGTGATCTTTTGTGATTGGGTTACCTCACTAAGGATGATATTTTCAAGTTCTGACCATTTGCCTAGGAATTTCGTGAATTCATTGTTTTTAATTGCAGAGTAGTATTCCATTGTGTAAATATACCACATCTTCTGAATCCATTCCTCCGTTGAGGGACATCTGGGTTCTTTCCAGCTTCTGGCTATTATAAATAAGGCTGCTATGAATATAGTGGAGCATGTGTCCTTATTGCATGCAGGTAAAGTCTCTGGGTATATGCCCAGGAGTGGTATAGCCGGATCCTCCGGAAGTGTCATGCCCAGTTTTCTGAGGGCTAATATCCAAGATATACAAAGAACTCAAGAAGTTAAACTCCAGAGAGGCAAGTAACCCTATTAAAAAATGGGGTACAGAGCTCCACAAAGAGTTCTCACCTGAAGAATATCTAATGGCTGAGAAGCACCTAAAGAGATGTTCATCATCCTTAGTCATTAGGGAAATGCAAATCAAAACAACCCTGAGATTCCATCTCACACCAGTCAGGATGGCTAAGATCAAAAACACAGGAGACAGCAGTTGTTGGCGAGGATGTGGAGAAAGAGGAACACTCCTCCACTGCTGGTGGAATTGCAGGCTGGTACAACCACTCTGGAAAGCAGTCTGGCGGCTCCTCTATTTCTTTAAGGGAGTTATTTATGTCCTTCTTGAAGCCCTCCATCAGCATCATGAGCTATGATTTTAAATCCAAATCTTGCTTTTCTGGCATATTGGGGTATTCAGGACTTACTGTTGTGGGAGAATTGGGTTCAGATGGTGCCATGTTGCCTTGATTTCTGTTAGTAACATTCCCACATTTGCCTTTTGCCATATGGTATTCTCTGGTGTTAGTTGGTCCTGCTGTCACTGGCTGGTGCTTGTCCCTCCTGTGTGCCTGCAGGGCTGTCTCAGCACCCCTGGATGACCAGGTTTCCCTTGGCACAGATTGCTGTGGGGCTGCCCAATTCCTGGGTATTGGTCAGGCCCTGGCACATCGAGTCCCAACTGATCTTACACTCAGGTGTTCTCTGTGTTCCTGGCTTCAACAGCCTGCTCAGTCACAGGAGAGGAGATGTTGGCCTCACCTCTATTCGCAGGACTCAATACAGAGCAGATATCTCCTAGAAGACTAGGTGAACAGTAGGCTGTGGTGTCGCTCCCCAGCTCCTGGCTGCAGGTGGAGCTCTGACAGGGAGTGACTCAAGCAAGCTTCTCCTCGGGTGATCCCTGTGTATCTGTCTGCACCTGTCTACACAGTCACAGTGGCAAAGATGGCAGCCTTGAAAAATCTTTAAAAGATTCTCAGTGTAAGACTGAGCTCAGTGGTCTGTTCTGATATTCTCTGGCTTCATCCTGTAGCTAGTTTTCTTTTCTCTTGTGATAAAGTGAAGAGGGATCAGGGCCGATTAAGGTCTGTAGACCGTTGAAAGGAAGGAGAGAGATCCTAGGCAATCAAGCATTATGATTAAAGGCATGATACCCTGTCTGTCTTGTTCCACCAGTGTCCTTTCTGTTTTAATTGCTGTATTGAGAATAAATTTTAGATGTCACAGTAGCTGAGAGGGGAAACTGTAGACATTAAACACCAGAGATATCTATGTCTCAGAGCTGTCATTATAGTGTGACAGTATGACTATAGTAACAGCTATGTGGTTACATGGAGTGTTGAGAAGTGGTGGAACTTTGACATATTTGAGGGTGACATCACGGATTTAGATATGGCATGAGAGATAAAGGAGTCAGAGATGGCACCACAGTTGTGGGCTTAGACAAATAGAAAGTAAAATTCTTTTTTGCCAAGATGGGTAGTTTGTAGGGTGAGCATTTCTGAGGAATACTCTTGGTGTGTGTATATGAGAAGGGGAGAGGTGTTGGTAAGGAGTGACAAAGTTCAAGGATGGAAGGAAGGACAGAGAGAGAGAGAGTGGGAGAGAGAAGGAGATACAGAAAGACAGGGGAGTAGGAGAGAGAGAAAAGGAGTGAGGGAAGGAGACACCCACACACAGAAGGGAGAGAGAGAGAGAGAGACAGAAAGAGACAGAGAGAGACACACACAGAGAGATTCTTTTATGCAAGAATTTTTTGATTAATTATTTTTATACACACTGTATTTTATTCCTCATACCACCAACCCCTGTCCACCATCTTACTGTTCCACATCCCATACCAAACCCCTCCCCCATCTCCACATGGATGTCCCTACCCCCCCACCTCACTTGACCTCTAAACTCCCCTGCACCTCCAGTCTCTTGAGGGCTAGGTTTGTCATCTCTAGATGAACACAGAACTGGCAATCCTCTATTGTATATGTGCTAATTATTTCATATCTGCAGGTGTATGCTGCCAATTTGGTGGTCCAGTGTTTGAGAGATCCTGGGGGTCCACATTACTTGAAACTGCTGGTACTTCTACAGTGTCACCCTCAGCTTCATTCAACTTTCCCTAATTCAACAGCAGGGATCAGCTGCTTCTGACCATTGGTTGGGTACAAATATCTGCATCTGACACTTTCAGCTGCTTGTTAGGTCTTCCGGAATGCTGTCATACTAGGTCCCTAATGTGAGCATTCCACAGCCTCAGTAGTGGTGTTAGGCCTTGGGACCTCCCCTTGCATTGGATCCCACTTTGAGCCTGTCGCTGGACCTTCTTTTCTTCAGGCTCCTCTCCAATTCCATCCCTGTAAATCTTTCAGACAGGAACAGTTATGGGCCAGAGTGATAGCTGTAGGATGGCCCCCCTCTCCCTCATTTGAAGCCCTGTCTCCCTGCGGGAGGTGGGCTCTATAAGTTCCCTCTCCCTACTGTCAGGCATTTCATCTAAGGTCCCTCTCTTTTAGTCCTGTGAGTATCTCACCTCACAGGTCTCTGGTGCATTCTGGAGGATGCCCCTAAACTTCTATCTCCTGAAATTGCCTGTTTCCATTGTTTCTACTGGCCATCAGTTCTGTTCCCTCCCCCAATGTCAGATCAGGTTCCCCTCTCCCCACTCTTATCCCTTTCCCCTGCCCTGTCTACTTTCCCTCCCAGGTCCCTCCCTTGCCACTTGTGATTCCTATTAATAACTAGGGCATCCTTACTTTTGCAGCCAAATGGATGGAACAAGAAAATATCATCCTGAGTGAGATAACTCAGACCCCAAAAACATGTATGGTATGCACTCACTAATAAGTCGGTATTAGCCACAAAAAAGTACAGAATGGCCAAGATACAGTCCACAGAAATCAAAAAGTTCAACAAGCTGAAGTGCCCAAGTGAGGATGCCCCAATCACACTTGGGAGGGAAGAGAGAGATTCTTTTTTTTCTATATCTTTTTTATTTACATTCCAAATGATTTCCTCTTTCCCGTTTCCTCCCTCCCTGAAAGTCCCATAAGACCCCTTCCCTCCCCCTGTTCCCCATTCAACCCCCTCTCACTTCTCTGTCCTGGTATTCCCCTACATCCAGTCTTTCCAGGACCAGGGGGGAGAAAGATTCTTTTTAAGCAAAACAAATTGTCATGAGACAAGTCGTCCCAGCACTGAGGAGGGAGAAACAGGAAGATCATTTGTTTATGCCAGTCCAACCTGAAGACATTGCTAGACTCTATCACAGGCAAACTAAATGTTGATTCAGAACTTGATCCTATTTAAATTAAGGTTCTTTATTTTTATTTAGTTATTGATTCTGCTAATTTGGACTTTAAATTTTAGCATGTGTGCCTGTGGGTGTGGGTATGGGGGTTGTACTTGTGTGTTGGTAAGAACATATAGAGGTCTGAAAACAATTTTTGGGATACATTCCTTTTCTTCCCCTATATGGGTCTTGGAGATTGAACTCAGTTTCTTATGCTTGGAAGCAGAAGTACCATGACAACCTTGCCTATTGTCTTCTTTACTCCTATATCCCATAGTAACCTACAATTTTCCATGAAAACTCCTCATCCTCTTTCCTCTGCATCTTAAGTACTGGGATTAAAATCATGGGTACTATGCCTGATAAATTTGATTTTTTGGAGATAGTGTCTCATGTACCACAGGTTTTCCTTCATCTTCATATGTCACGAAGGATATGCTTTTTCATTTTCCTTTCAATCTATTTTATTTTTCTTTATTTGTCATTATATATAAAGACAGAATTTCCCTCACTGTGTAGCCAAGGCTCTGTTGGTACTCACTATGTAGTCAAGGCTAGCCTCAAATCCCCAGTGATTCTTTTATCCTCCACCTTATGAGTACTGGGATTACAGGAGTAACAAGTCAAGGGTCCCAGAGGTAACCTTGAAATCCTGATTTTCCTGCTTTTCTAGTTGCAGGGTTATGTACAATTTCCGGTGCTCAGTGTGGAGTCCATGCTGACTTTGAATTAAGGATCTCTGTCCCACTTCTGAAGGGTTGAGATTACTGACATATGAGGACATATGAGGCATGCCCAGTTTTGGATTCTGCAAATCTGACACTGATTTCAAACAAGAGGAAGTTTGTATAAAATTATTTTCACAGGTAAGGACTTTAGTTTAGAGTGCTTGGACTCTTGTTAATTTAAAGTCCTATCCTGTTTTGTCTTTGGGTGGAGAAAATCACCCCAGGTGTGACTATGCCAGGAGTCAGGACACCTCAGCTACTGGAGGTGAAGTTACCAACAAGAAAAAAGCCAAGCAGAGACAGTGAGAAAACATCCTGAGGGTTGGTGTGAGGTCAGGAGAGTTCAGTGTCCTGGAAGCCACTGAAGAAAGTGTTCCCTGAGGAAGGAAGCAAGCCAAGATTATTGTCTCATGCCTGCAACTCCAGGGCTGGAAATCCTAGGAAGTTAGATGGCGGCACGTTCCTAGACAGGTTTCATGATTGTCTAGTCAGTAGTGAGATTGTAGTAAATCCTTGCATAGTGTTATGTTGTACTCCACCGATAAATCAATCTATCAGACAAACTATGCAGGAAGTGCTACGCAAACTATGCAGCAAGCAGCTTCCAACACTATAGAAATGACCGAGAAATCTGAGTGCCTAAACAGTTCCCCTAAATTCCTCTAGTAATTTGGAGCATCAATCTTTGGCCTTCTGGTCCAGAATATCTGAAAGACTTATTAGTGAAACAGGAGTTGTGAAGGACTCTTTACTTGGCTTAGCAAAGCTCAGATGTCAAATACTCTGTGTACAGTTTTGTACATTTTGGGCAATATTTTACATGGAAAAATGGTCAGCTTCTTACCCAGTGGCAGCTTGCTGCATCTGAAGCAAACTCTATAAGGAGATTCTTTGATGCTCATCCTCTTCTTTGATGTGAAATGGGGTGCTGCCAGGAACTGACATGTCTCATTGTAAAAAAAAAAAAAAAGCAAACCTCATTTAATAATAAAACATCTTAAAATGCTATAATATGTGGGTAACATTTTTGAAGAATATCTATCTATCATCTATCTATCTATCTATCTATCTATCTATCTATCTATCTATCTATCTATCATCTATCTATCTATCTATCTATCTATCTATCTATCTATCTATCATCTATCTATCTATCTATCTATCTATCTATCTATCTATCTATCTATCATCTATCTATCTATCATTTATCTAATATATCTCAACTGGCAAGAATTTCTCGTTTCTATTTAATTACTATCAGTTCAACATTGGAAACCTAATTTTGTAATGAACTAGAGAAGTATCTAACATGACCATGAGTTTGATTGACTATTAGCTTGTATTTCTTAATTATCTTACACATGTGTAATAGCAACTTTCAAAAGGCCTATAAAAACATTGCATTTTAAAGAATTGCATAGATAAAATATCTTAAAAGAAGTTGAACATATATGATCTTGTAGCAAAATATAAACTCAGTATTACATCAGTATGTAAAGATCTATACTGGTATAAGGGTTTTAGCACATTTATGTTCTTTGGTTTATAATAGGTTCAACAGTCTACCCATTATTCCTATATTTCCTCCTTTTCTTTTCTTATCCCTTCCTTCCATTTTCTCCTACATAAGAAAGAAGGAAGGATAGAGAAAAGAAAAAGAAATACAACCCTGAATTTTATAAGGAAGAAAACCTCCCTTGTTTTGTTTCTTCCATGATCCAAGACCATTACAATTTGAACCACCCCATTAAATAAGGACAAACATCCATCATTCATTTAATGAATGTGACCTTTCATTCTATCTCTTTGGAATGGGGGTTATAACACTCATAAAATTGCTTCCTGCTGTACTAATATAAATGTCATATTTGTTAAGTAGACAAGAGAGTGATAAACATCCATTTGTAGTTTTTGGAATGTAGTCTGGTGAAAGACAAATAATTTAAATAGTATAAAACACAAAATATTGCTTCCTGCTGATTTGGGGTGTCACATACCTTTTATGTCCTCACCAAAATTGGGATGTTAGTCTTAAGAAAGATATCTATTACACATTAATTTTGAGTTAAAAATAAAAACTAATTTTAAACAAAAAAAGGAAAGGATAACACCAGAGGAAGCAACAATTCCAAGTCCTCCAACAAGCCCAGAATCAAAGGCTCATAGATGAAGAAGCCATAACAGCTGTTCCAACACCACCAGGTGAAAGTGGAATCAGGGGGATCCAGGGAACCAGGACCCCTGCACGACCAATGGTATGGGTACCTTCTAGTTGTGGCTAGTTTACCTTGGGTGAGATAACTCTGAAGCCAGTCTCCTAACACCCCAAGGAAGCTCCACTCCTAGGCACTCCAACACACCCTGGATCAGAGGATCCAAGGACCTAGTAGCTTGGTCACACCAGGATCTCAGGGTCCCAGAGGCAGTTTGATACCCATGAACTCTGACACAGCCGGGATCTCAATTCAGTTTTGACAAGACACTAATATTTTCATCTCAATGTCTTTATGTATAAAATGGGAGCATTGCATAGCATCTCTTAAAGACTGAATGAACAACTTCTGTTCTATGATAAATCCTGAATAACTCTAGTCAACAATGGTTTTCCTGCAGGGAATGCTCAGGCTGTGTTAAGAGAGAGGGACATTGCAACCTGAGTCACTGGAAGGTAACCTGATTGCCAACCAAACATGCAAGCTGTTGTAACTAAGATGGTGTTGCCTGGATCCTGGTGGATCCTCTTTTCCCGTCTTCTCTTCCGGTGTTGTGATGTCAGGTCACTAGGGAGTCAGACCACTAGCAAGAATCCCCTCAACGACCCCATATGCTCTTGTCCAGTGAAGGTGAGTGATCCAGGGATGGGCACAAGGCAGGTAACCCTCTGCCATTCCTACCTGGGTTCAGATCTGCAAAGCAAGAGATGTAAGGGCAAACACTTTGGAGTTGGGAGCTGTTCTGCATTGGAGGGAAGGCAATCCTGTGTCTTTTGTGAGCTCTCAGAGAGAACTGTGCACTACTGGGATTTATGCTACTTTTTTAAATCCTAGCAGAGGTGGCCTCAGCCTACAGTATCTCACAGGGAGGCCAGCCTGTTCCTGCAGAGCTAGGCAGCACACTGAGGAATTCATTTCATCACAGTTACCTCACTGTACTCAGTACACCTGAGCGTGAAACACACTGAATTCTTCACACGTATTGAACTTGCTTTCCAGTGGGGAAACACAATACAATGAAATAAGGAAAACTTGTTGACAGAAACCATTTAGGAAATGCTGCGCAAGCAAGTAAGTTTTCTGGAGATGACCCACCATTTTGCATGGCTTTGATAGGTGTGCTCTCAGAGCCAAGGACCCCAGGGATTTATTCCCAGGATTGTTTCTTGATGCTGATAAGCCATTCCTGCCACCATTGCACAGCCTAAGGATTCCTGAGCATCAGCCCACCCTATTTGGCAAATTTCCTACAAATCAATATGAAGATGCACTTACATGTAACAATGTTGTTTAGATATATTCATGACTTTATTGAATTCCTAATTTGAGTCAAATAATTTTAGGAAGAAATTTTAAGGAGATGGTTTTAGTTATTTTTCCAGCAAGGTATGATAATTTAAAATCAAGAGTAGAGTGCACCTCTCCTCATAGAAAAGTGAGTGAAAGCTGCATTATGAGGAGTACACTGGGCTTTCCTAAATTGAACTAAGAAGAGAAATAGGCTTGGCATAGACCTGTGACCAAGGAAAGTCATTCATTCTAAATCAGGTCCTAGGATGAGACCACAGGTGTGACTATGATAAAGCAAGGCCATATGAACCTGTTGCTTGGAACTTGTGCTTTTAGAATGAAATGCTGCTTTCAACTTCCTATGGACATCATTCTGTAACTGTTTTGTGTATCATTTTAGCTCTGGTGTAATTTTCTAATGAACTTTTGCCTTACAAGGTATAAGAAGACTCAGAGAAAAAAAAATAAAGCATGACTGTTGGGGCTCTGATCCATTGTGTATGTGTGTGTGTGTGTGTGTGTACTCATATTTGTCTGTGTAATATCTATATAGGTATATATGTCTCTCTCTACATATATGTACATGCAGTATATGTATTTATATTTATATGTAAATAAGTATGTATGTGCCATTGCGAATTTGATGAATTTGTGGGGCCCAGCTAGTTATGGTGTGTGTGTGTGTGTGTGTGTGTGTGTGTGTGTGTGTGTATGTTTATTTGTGACATTTTCTTTCTCTCTGGCTCATGAAAACGTAAGTAATGAGTAAAGAGTCCAAGTAACTAAGCTTCTTCTCTTAATCCCTTACTGCCATCAGTTGGAGTCAATTGCCAGAAGACACCAGTTTTTGGCTTTCGAATAACAGGAGAGAGTTGAATTGACAGAGGAATCAGTTTCTGATGCAGTATGCCACCTCAGTACATGAATGTCATGATGGGACCATTGCAACATGTCAAACTGTGATGTGTGCACTGCAGACAGACATGACACCTGTAAGAAGTGGGAGCCTGAGTGTGAGCTTGTGCTTGTAGATAATTAGGACAGAATTTAAGCACAAAGTGACAGCTGAGTCAGGAACACAGATTAAATGTGTGAATGAGGATGCCATATGGATGTTGATCAAAGGAAAGGTAGATGCAATGGCCCTGAGCCAGGCATATGAGTGTCCAGGTCAGTGTAGCAGGAGCAGAGGGAGAAAAGAACGTGATAGTTGACACATGTTGGGGCTTTTAAGACTAGTGTAAGGACTTGGAATTGGACTAAGAACTTGTTAGGAGCTGGGTAACAGAATGTGTCTACTTTATATATGTGAAGAATTGTTCTGAGTCCATTGTGGTGATAGAGCCTGTAGAGAACCAGTGTATGGAAGTAATTTCCCAACACTCAGGAGACCAAAGAAGGGGGATATCTGCAAGTTTGATACAGGTCTGTTCTCTATGTCAAGTTCCAGGTCAGCTAGAGCTACATGGTGAGAACCATAAAAAATAATACATATTTAATTAAAATTTAAAATGAAATGAATGAGTATTTCTATTTGTGACATTAGATGGTCGTGCAAACTCTTTAAGTGGTTAGTGAATCAAAACCTGTGGCTGTCATTAGAAAGAAAGGGATTGACGAACAGAGTCATAAAGATTACAAGGATTGCTGACTCTTATCAACAGAAACAACACCACGTATTTTCCTCAGAACCTTGATGGGACTGGATTTACAAACTGTAAATGTTCATTTTCTTGAAAAAATTCTTCTTGAAAAGATTCAATTCAGTGGTCTGTTGTAGTAGTCTCTGGATACATCATGTATCTAGTTGGTTGGTTTTTTCTCTTGTGATAAAGTGAAGAGGGTTCAGGGACAAGAAAGGTTTATGGACAGTAGAAAGGAATGAGAGAGACCCCATGGGATCACGCATTATGATGAATGGCATGAGAACCTGTCTGTCTTGTGCCACAGGTGTCCCTTTTGTTGTAATTACTGTGTTTAGAATAAATTTTAGATGTCACAGGAGCTGAGCGTGGCAACTACAGACATTAAACACCAGAGATACCTGTAGCTCGGAACTGTTATTATAGTGTGACAGTATCACTATAGTAACAGTTGTGTGGTAACAAGAAGAGTGAAGTGGTAGAACTTTGACATATTTGAGGGTGAAGTCACAGATTTAGATATGGCCTGAAATACAAAGGATGCAAAGATGGCACCACAGTTTTGGGATTGGACAAATAGAAAGCGAATTTCTTTTTTACTAAGAAGGGGATTTTGGAGGGTCAGCATTGTGAGGAGTACGTGGTCTGTGTATATGAGAGTGGGGTGATGGGTACGTTGGGATGGGCATAGTTCAGGGTTGGAAAGAATGACAGAAAGGGTGGGAAATGGAGGGAGAGAGAGGGAGGAGTGGGAGAGAGAGGGAATGAGGGAGGGGGATGAGCACGAACAGACATACACACCCATACACACAGAAAGAGAGAGGGGGGCAGAGAGTTTATTCTTTTAAATAAAAAAAATTGTCACAAGACAATCATCTGAGCACTGGGAAGGGAGAAGCAGGAAGATCATGAATTCAGGCGAGGCCAAACTGAAGACATTGCCAGACCATATCACAGGCAAACTAAAACTGGATTTAGCATTTGACCCTACTTAAATTAAGGTTTGTTATTGTTGTTTAGTTATTTATTTTATTAGTTTGGGCTTTTAAATTTGCAAGTCTTTGTGTGTGTGATTGTGTGTGTGTATGTGTGTGTGTTTGAGTATGTGTATAGGTATGTGTGTGGGAGGATTGAGTGTGTATGTGTGTGTAGGTCAGAACATGTAGATGTCTGACAATTTTTAGGATACATTCCTTTTCTTTCCCTATATGTGTCTTGGGAACTGAACTCGGGTCCTTATGCTTGGCAGCAGAAGTGCCATGCCAACCTTGTCTATTGCCTTCTTTAATCCCATAGCTCATAGTAACCTACAATTTTCCATGTAAATTCTTGATCCTCTTTCCTTTGCATCTTAAGTACTGGGGTTAAACGTATTGTTAGTGTGCCTGATTAACTTGAGTTTTGGAGATATTGTTTCATTTAGCACAAGTTGTCCTTCTTGATCTGTAGCCAAGGATAGGCTTTGTCATTTTCCTTTGACTCTATCTTATTTTTCTTTCCTTGTTATTTTATGTGAAGACAGAATCTCCCTCACTGTGTAGCCAAGGCTCTGTTGGTACACACTATATAGTCCAGGCTAGCCTAAAACCTCCAGTGATCCTTTTGCCTCCACCTTGTGTGAGGGACAATTCCTGGGTTCCAGAGGTAACATAGAACTCATGATTTTCTTGCTTTCCTAGTTGCAGGGTTATATACAGTTTCCAGTGCTCAGTGTGGTGTCCATGAATTAATGATCCTGTGTCTCAGTTCTGGAAGGTTGAGATTACTGACTTGTGAGGGCATGAGAGGCATACCATGTTTTGTATTTGGTAATATGATACTATATTCAAGCAACTGGCTTGTAATACAGAATTATTTGTACAAATGAGTACTGTAGCTCAGAGTGCTTAGACTCTTGCTAATTTAAGATCCTGTCTTGTCCTGTCATAGGGTAAAGTCACCCCAGCAGTGACAATGTCAGAAGTGGGGAGGAAACAACCAAGCAGAGCCAGTGAGAGAACATCCTGGGAGTGGGTAGAGTGAGGTCAGGAGAGTTCAGTGTCCTGGAAGCCACTGAAGAAAATGTTCCCTGAAGAAGGAAGCAAGCCAAGAGTATTGTCTCATGCCTGCAACTACAGGGCTAATGTGGCCTAGGAAGTTAGATGGCTGTAAGGTCAAAGGCAGGTTTATTTAATATGGACAGGTCTTGTGAGGTTTCTTCAGATCCCAGGGATGCTAGGGCCAGGCTAATGAGGATATCAGACAGATGCTGCCCTCTACAGCACTAAGCTTGTTGCTCAAAAAATTGTGTTGTGTTGGGAATGGCCAGCTCCTGGTTCAGGAGTAAAACAATTTACCAGAGTAGAACTAATTTAAAGTTTTAATGAGGAATAGACACTGTGGGAAGAACCACAGCAGGCTGATTCTTTGAGAATTGTAACCCAGCAAGGTGTGGGGCACTTGTACTGCAGTTAAGAGAAGCTACCTATGCCCTTTGTGTTTGTGTTTGAGCAGAAAGAAGTAAGCAGATCATATTTTGTTAGGCAGTGAATCATGCAACAACAATAGTCCTCTGTGAGTCTGGCCATTTGCGGTGCAGGCTCTTTAAGCTTTAGTTGCTTGTAAAGTGTCACAAGTTACTCTGTCAGGATATAAAACCAAGGGGATTTTGTTTTTCATTGTTAGCCTTTGCCTGTGTGTGCCTCAGGCACTTCATATACCTCATACTGGCCCAGGCAATCCTCCTGCTTCAGTCTTCTGAGTGATATATTACAGACTTGTGTCACTGCACCTGGCTCCCTCCTTTGTTTTTTGTGTTTTAAATTTGCCCAATAGCCAAGCAAAACTTTGAATCTAATCCTTCTGATTTTGCTTTCAAGTTCTGGGACCATATGTGTACACCCATTGTGTAGGTTATACTATCCTGTGGTCCTATTCAGGGCTTATTCCTTGCTGGACAAGCCTTCTGTCATCAGAAATACTTACTTCTCCAGCCCAGCAAGGCCTTGTGGAGCTTGTTAGTACATGCTGGTCAGAATTGAGCAAGAAGTGTTCTGTAATCTGTTGTTGCTGAGGTGAAATTCATATAAAAACAGGTTTACCATTTTCAGTGCACAATTCAGTGGTGTTGAGCATGTTCCCAAGCTGAGATAATCCTATCTCCTCTCTACTTTCAGACTTGTCAGCACTCAGGAAACCCTCCTTGTGTGGTCAGTAATTTTTTTCCTGTCTCCTCCTCACTTTTGATAACCTCTAGGATATTTTCTATGCTTGTGGGATGTCTTACTCTGTATATAACATGTAAAAGCTATCCCATCATTTATTACTTTTTTGGAGGTTTTTTTTTTTTGTAACATGATTTGAGTCTCATCCTGGTTGTACCATGTTTCAATGTGCTATATAGGTGAATAGTGTTTCATTAATCTAATATAACACAGCTTATTTATCCATTAACTGACATTTGGTTTGTTTTTACCTTTTGCCATTACTAACAATGTTACTGCAAACTTTTATTTAATGTTTTATCTGACTCTGTATTTACTTTATTATAAAGGTAGGAGTGGAATTGCTTGGACATTTTGATAACTACATTCATTTATGTCACTGCCCTACTTTTTCACAGGGGTTTTATTGTTCTATTTCCACCAATAGGGCACAAGTGTTCCTTTTCTCCTTGTCCTTGATGTGTGTCCTGATACAAGTCAGAACTTTGCTGTTTTATCTTACGTTTTAGTAAAGAGAAGTACTACTGTTGGCCACTTCCTGTCTTTTTGCATACATGTCTTTTAATCCTTGCCCATTTACTTTCTCCTAATTTTATTTTGTTATTTTTGAGATTTGTTACTTATTATATTTCTATGAGCATTTTGCCTATATGTGCCAAGTACTAGCCTCAGCATGGAGAGAAGTTTTGAGAGAAGTGGTATCTGGGAGTGGTGAAAGAATAAAGTCCTTTGACCAGTATGTAGTGTTCTTCCACGTCATTTTTGATGACTTTAGGTTGAAAGTCATTTTTATCTGATATTAGGATGGCTACTCCAGCTCGTTTCCTGGGACCATTTGCTTGTAAGATTGTTTTTCAGCCTTTTACTTTGAGGTAGTGTTTGTCTTTGATACTAAGGTGCGTTTTCTGCATACAGCACAATGATAGGTCCTGTTTATATATCCGGTCTGTTAGTCTATGTCTTTTTATTTAGGAATTGAGACCATTGATGTTAAGAGATATTAAAGAATAGTGATTATTGCTTCCTGCTATTTTTGATGCTATCTTTATGTTTGAGTGGTTATCTACTTTTGGGTTTGATGAAAGAAGGTTACTATCTCATTTTTATCCTGGGTGTAGTTTCCCTCCTTGTATTGGCGATTTCTACCTATTATCTTTTGAAGGGCTGGGTTTGTGGAAAGATATTGTGTAAATTTGGTTTTATCATGGAATATCTTGGTCTCTCCATCTATGGTGATTGAGAGTTTTGCTGGGTATAGTAGTCTAGGCTGGCATTTGTGTTCTTTTAGAGTCTGCATGAGATATGCCCAGGATCTTCTGGCTTTCATAGTCTCTGGTGAGAAGTCTGATGTGATTCGGATAGGTCTTCATTTATAAGTTACTTGGCCTTTTTCTCTTACTTCTTGTAATATTCTTTCTTTGTTTAGTACATTTGGTGTTTTGATTATAATGTGATGGGAGGTATTTCTGTTCTGGTCCAGTCTGTTTGGAGTTCTGTAGGCTTCTTGTACGTTCATGGGCATCTCTCCATTTAGGTTAGGGAAGTTTTCTTCCATAATTTTGTTGAAGATATTTACTGGCCCTTTAAGTTGCAAATCTTCACTCTCATCTCTACCTATAATCCTTAGGTTTGGTCACATTGTGTCCTGGATTTCCTGGATGTTTTGGGTTACATGAATTTTTCATTTCGTATTTTCTTTGACTGTTGAGTCTATACTTTCTATGGTATCTTTGGCATCTGAGATTCTTTGTTCCATGTCTTGTATTCTTTTGTTGATGTTTGCATCTATGACCCCTGATTTCTTCCCAAAGTTTTCTATCTCCAAAGTTTTCTCCCTTTGTGATTTCTTAGTTGTTTCTACTTCCTTTTTTAGATCCTGGATGTATTTTCTCACATCCTTCACTTGTTTGTTTGTGTTTTCCTGTAATTCTTTAAGATATTTTTGTGTTTCTTCTTTCAGGACTTCTGCCTATTGACCCAAGTTTTCCTGAATTTCTTTAAATGATATTTGTGTTTCCTTTGTAAGGGCTTCTCTCTGTTGACTCATGTTTTCCTGTACTTCTTTAAGTGAGCTAAAACCATCCAGTGGAAAAAAAGATAGGTTTTTCAACAAATGGTGCTGGTTCAACTGGGGGCCAGCATGCAGAAGAATGCAAATCGTTCCATTCTTATCTCCTGTACTAAGCTCAAGTCCAAGTGGATCATGGACCTCCACATAAAACCAGACACACTGAAGCTAATAGAAAAGAAACTGGGAAAGTGCCTTGAGCACATGGGCACAGGGGAAAATTTCCTGAACAGAACACCAATAGCTTATGCTCTAAAATCAAGAATTGACAAATGGGATCTCATAAAATTACAAAGTTTCTGTAAGACAAAGAACACTGTTAAAAGGACAAAACGGCAGTCAACAAATTGGGAAAAGATTTTTTCCAACCCTACATCCAACAGAGGTCTAATATCCAATATATACAAAGAACTCAAGAAGTTAGACTCCAGAGAGCCAAATAACCCTATTAAAAATGGGGTACAGAGCTAAACAAAGAATTTTCACCAGAAGAATTTCAAATGGCTGAGAAGCACCTAAAGAAATGTTCAACATCCTTAGTCATTAGGGAAATGCAAATCAAAACAACCCTGAGATTCCACCTCACACCAGTCAGAATGTCTAAGATCAAAAACTCAGGAGACAGCAGTTGTTGGTGAGGATGTGGAGAAAGAGGAATACTCCTCCACTGCTGGTGGGATTACAAGCTGGTATAGCCACTCTGGAAAGCAGTCTGGAGGTTCCTCAGAAAACTGGGCATAGCACTCCCGGAGGATCCTGTTATACCACTCCTAGCCATATACCCAGAGTCCTCCCTGGCATGCCACAAGGCCACATGCTCCATTATGTTCATAGCAGCCTTATTTATAATAGCCAGAAGCTGGAAAGAACCCAGATGTCCCTCAAGGAAGGACTGAATACAGAAAATGTGGTGTATTTACACGATGGAATACTACTCAGCAATTAAAAACAATGAATTCATGAAATTCTTAGACAAATGGTCAGAACTGGAAAATATCATCCTTAGTGAAGTAACCCAATCACAAAAGATCACACATGGTGATCACACATAAGTGGATACTAGCCCAGAATCTTGGAATACCCAAGACACAATTTGCATATCAATTGATTCTCAAGAAGAAGGGAGGAGAGGCCCCTGGTCCTGGAAAGACTGGATGTGTAGTGTAGGGGTATACCAGGGCAGAGAAGCAGGAGGGGTTGACTGGGGAACAGGGGGAGGGAAGAAAGCATGTGGGACTTTGGGGAGTGGGGAACCGGGAAAGGGGAAATCATTTGGAACGTAAATAAAGAATATAGAAAATAAAAAGAATATATCTAATAGAAAAGAAAAGGAAATAGGACTGGGATGGTGGAATAATATCTGGAGTGTGAAAGAAAGAAAGAGAGAGAGAGAGAGAGAGAGAGAGAGAGAGAGAGAGAGAGAGAGAGAGAGAGAGAGAGAGAGAAAGGAGGAAGAAAGAAATACAAAAAACTAACCAACCAACCAACCAAACAAACAAACCAATGACTTCATGAAATTCTTAGGCAAATGAATGGAAGTAAAAAACATCATCCCAAATGTGATAACCCAATCACAAAATAATACACATGGTATTCACTCACTGGTAAGTGGATATTAGCCCCCAAATTTGGAATATCTAAGATACAACTCACAGACCATATGAAGCTCAAGAAGAAGGAAGACCAAAGTGTGGATACTTTAGTCCTTCTTAGAAAGGGGGTCAAAATATCCATGGGAGGGAATACAGAGACAGAGTGTGGAGCAGAGACTGAAGGAAAGACCATTAAGAGACTGCCCCACCTGAGGATCTATCCCATACCCAGGCACTAATTGGATGTTCAGAAATGCTTGCTGACAGGAGCCTGATATAGCTGTCTCCTGAGAGGCTCTGCCAGAGCCTGACCAAGACAGAGGTGGATGCTTACAGCCAACCATTGGACTGAGCACTGGGACCACAAAGGAGGAGTTAGAGAAAGGACTGAAGGAGCTGAAGGGGTTAGCAACCCCATAGGATGAACAACAATATCAACCAACCAGACACCTCAGAGCTCCCAAGGACTAAACCACCAACCAAAGTGTACACATGGAGAGACCCATGGCTCCAGCCAAATATATAGCAGAGGACGGCCTTGTCAGGTGTCAGTGGAAGGAGAGACCCTTGGTCTTGAGAAGGCTCCTTGCCAGAGTGTAGGGGAATGCAAGGGCTAGAAGGCAGGGTAGCACCCTCATAGAAGCAGGGGGAAGGGGTATGGGATATGGGGTTTCTGAAGGGGAAACCAGGAAAAGAGATAACATTTGAAATGTAAATAAAGAAACTGTCTAATAAAAAAATAAAATAAGAAATAGGAGTAATTTTTCATATAAGAAACCCAATTTTATTTGTTGTGGTGGTGCTTTTAAAGCTTGTAATAATTATGTAGTAAATGAGCAGATGAGCTGTGACTTTTTTATGAAGTATTTTTCCAACATTCAAATATATTTTAGGCAGAATAAAACTCAGTAGTATAATAAAAAATATACTTAAAGTCAAATCATAGATCCATGCTGATGACCTGTGTTCTGTTTGATTCAGCTTTTCCATTCTGTATCTCTCTATGTTCTGTTTGCTCTCTAGAGATTTCTCTGTCTATATTCTGCTTGCTAGCTATTCTAAGAGAGCTCTCTGTCCATGTCCTGTTGGATTGTGTGTGTCAGTACTCCTAGCATTTCTTTGTCTTTCCTAAAATATTCTCTGGATAGTTCATCTTCTACAGAACATGTGTGAAATGTTTTATTTTACATATCAATCCAGTCATTTACTCCTGGTTTTCTTTTGATTATCTTATGAATCAGTGTTCCATGACCACAGTCTTTTGATTTTTAGGAGACAGCAAGCACTTATTTTTTCTTAACATTGCAAATGAATTCAAAGACTTTTCGGCCTTTGTTAAGTTATATAAACAATAAGCTAGTTGGGTGGGACATTGTCCAGAAATTACCATTTCTACAACACCTGGGCCTGGACTCAGTGCATCCCAGGATGACCCACTGTATCTGAGGCTGACCTTGTACTCAGGCATTGTCCTGCATTTGTTTCTGCCTATCTTTGTATCTTTCTGACAAGCTAGATATTAGTGTGGCTGGTTTTGTTCCTTTATATTCATATAGCTCCTCACATAATTCATATTGCATCATTATTTCTTTGCATAGAGATAGTCTATATTTTCAAACTCAAGCATTTAGGGTTCTTTCCCATCACCTTAAGGGCTAACCTGAAGGTCCAAGTATTAACCATTTTGCTGAGACATAGCTACATCCTTGACTCCTGGACTCGTGCTGTTTCTAATCATCATGAAGTCATTAGTCTTAACAGGGAGGATATTCCTGGGAAAGAAAAATCCTCCAATACAAATGGGTCAGCAAAATATGTACATTATTACACAAACAAGTCTTATGCCCTCAACAACCATAGACACTCCTGAAGGCTCACATCAGGGCCCTTTTCTAGGAGAAAGAACTATGCCACTCTGTCTCCAACAGGACCACTCTAGACTTGGCATATATGTATATTTGCACACCATGTACATGCAGTGCCCAAGGACACTAGAGGAGGGTATTTGATCCTCTGAAATTGTAGCCATAGAGTGTTGTGAGGTACCATGTGGGTGCTGAGAAAAGTAGTCATTGCTTTTAACTACTGAGCTATTTCTCCAGCTCTGTTTATTTCGAGACAGGGTCTCTCTGTCCAGCCCAGATTGAACTGCAAGCTAATATGTAAATTAGGATGACCTTGAACTTTCTGAGACTTCCCTCTTCCACTGTCTCCAGAATGTTTGAAGAAAGGAATTGATCATCACAAAATATTGATTTCTGATTTTTCTTTTTCTGAGGCTGTATAGATGGCTGAAAAACTTGTCCCAAACATTTGATGCTCTTATAGAGATCCCAGGTTGGGTTTTCAGTACACAAAGTCAACTTCCCACTCCTTGTCCCTTCAGCTTCAGAGGATTCAGCGATCTCTTCTTGAATCTTCAGGCAATAGGCACACAGGTAGTGCACACACATACATGTGGGCAACACATACACACAAATACACACAGAGAAAAAGACAAAAATTATTTATGTATAAGTATTTATGTGAATGTCTTATGTGCAGGTTCTCCCAGAAGCCAGAAACAATACTTGTATCTTCAGATTAGACATTACAGGTGGTTATATGTCACAAAACTTCTGTCCTAGCACTTGGGTCTTCTGCAAGATCAATACACACTGTTTGTTTGTTTATGATTTTTTAAGATGGGTCTCTCTATGTAACAGTCCTTGTTGTCCTAGAATTTGCTATGTAGGCCAGGAAGCCTTGAACTCACAGATATCCTCCTATTCAATGCATGGTCCAGTGCTGTCTAGCTGTAACATGTCTTTTGTATCATCCCCAGAACACACAAGTCTGTGCCCACACACTCCTGCACACACACACACACACACACACACACACACACACACACACACACACACACACACAATTTCTTTCTTTTTTTTTTACATTATAGCTGCATCTTTTTTTTTATATTTTTTATTTTATTTTATTTTTTTAATTTACAATCCAAATCACTTCCCCTTTCCCATTTCCTCCCTCCCCGAAAGTCCCATAATCTCCCTTCCCTCCCTCTTTTCTCCATTCAACCCCCTCTCATTACTCTGTCCTGGCGTTCCCCTACATCCAGTCTTTCCAGGACCAGGGGTCTCTCCTTCCATCTTTTCAGAAATCTATTGATATGCTGATTGTGTCTAGGGTATTCTGAGATTCTGGGTCAATATCTCCTTATCAGTGACTGCATACCATGTGTGATCTTTTGTGATTGGGTTACCTCACTAAGGATGATATTTTCAAGTTCTGACCATTTGCCTAGGAATTTCGTGAATTCATTGTTTTTAATTGCAGAGTAGTATTCCATTGTGTAAATATACCACATCTTCTGAATCCATTCCTCCGTTGAGGGACATCTGGGTTCTTTCCAGCTTCTGGCTATTATAAATAAGGCTGCTATGAACATAGTGGAGCATGTGTCCTTATTGCATGCAGGTAAGTCTCTGGGTATATGCCCAGGAGTGGTATAGCCGGATCCTCCGGAAGTGTCATGCCCAGTTTTCTGAGGAACCGCCAGACTGCTTTCCAGAGTGGTTGTACCAGCCTGCAATTCCACCAGCAGTGGAGGAGTGTTCCTCTTTCTCCACATCCTCGCCAACAACTGCTGTCTCCTGTGTTTTTGATCTTAGCCATCCTGACTGGTGTGAGATGGAATCTCAGGGTTGTTTTGATTTGCATTTCACTAATGACTAAGGATGATGAACATCTCTTTAGGTGCTTCTCAGCCATTAGATATTCTTCAGGTGAGAACTCTTTGTGTAGCTCTGTACCCCATTTTTTAATAGGGTTACTTGCCTCTCTGGAGATTAACTTCTTGAGTTCTTTGTATATCTTGGATATTAGCCCTCTGTCGGATGTATGGTTGGTAAAGATCATTTCCCAGTTAGTTGGTTGCCGCTTTGTCTTTTTGACGGTGTCTTTTGCCTTGCAAAAACTTTGTAATTTAATGAGGTCCCATTTGTCTATTCTTGATCTTAGAGCATAAGCTATTGGAGTTCTGTTCAGGAAATTCTCCCCTGTGCCCATATGCTCAAGGTTCTTCCCTAGTTTCCCTTCTATTAGTTTCAGTGTGTCTGGTTTTATGTGGAGATCTTTGATCCACTTAGAATTGAGCTTAGTGCAAGGAGATAAGGATGGGTCAATTTGCATTCTTCTGAATGTTGACCTCCAGCTGAGCCAGCACCATTTGTTGAAAAGGCTATCTTTTTTCCACTGGATGGTTTTAGCTCCTTTGTCAAAGATCAAGTGACCATAGGAGTGTGGATTCATTTCTGGGTCTTCAATTCTGTTCCATTGATCTACATGTCTGTTACTGTACCAATACCATGCAGTTTTTAACACTATTGCTCTGTAGTACAGCTTGAGGTCTGGGATACTGATTCCCCCAGAGGTTCTTTTACTCTTGAGAATACTTTTAGCTATTCTGGGTTTTCTGTTATTCCAGATGAATTTTTGAATTGCTCTTTCTAACTCTATGAAGAATTGAGTTGGGATTTTGATGGGGATTGCATTGAATCTGTGTATTACTTTTGGTAAGATGCTCATTTTTACTATATTAATCCTGCCAATCCATGAGCATGGCAGATTTTTCCATCTTCTGAGGTCTTCTTCAATTTCTTTCTTCAGAGACTTGAAGTTCTTGTTATACAGATCTTTCACTTGTTTGGTTAGCGTCACGCCAAGATACTTAATATGGTTTGTGGCTATCGTAAAGGGTATTATTTCTCTTACTTCTTTCTCAGCCTGCTTATCCTTTGAGTATAGGAAGTCTTCTGACTTGCTTGAGTTGATTTTATATCCGGCCACTTTGCTGAAGTCGTTTATCAGCTGTAGGAGTTCTCTGGTGGAGTTCTTTGGGTCGCTTATGTATACTATCATATCGTCTGCAAATAGTGATAGTTTGACTTCTTCCTTTCCAATTTGTATCCCTTTGACCTCTTTTTGTTGTCTAATTGCTCTAGCTAAAACTTCAAGTACTATATTGAAAAGATATGGAGAGAGAGGGCAGCCTTGTCTAGTCCCTGATTTTAGTGTGATTGCTTCAAGTTTCTCTCCATTTAGATTGATGCTGGCTACCGGTTTGCTGTAAATTGCTTTTACTATGTTTAGATATGGGCCTTGAATTCCTGATCTTTCCAAGACCTTTAGCATGAAAGGATGCTGAATTTTGTCAAATGCTTTCTCAGCATCTAATGAGATGACCATGTGGTTTTTTTTCTTTGAGATTGTTTATGTAGTGGATTACATTGATGGATTTCCTTATATTGAAACATCCCTGCATCCCTGGGATGAAGCCTACTTGATCGTGGTGAATGATCGTTTTGATGTGTTCTTGGATTAGGTTGGCAAGAATTTTATTGAGTATTTTTGCATCGATATTCATAAGAGAGATTGGCCTGAGATTCTCTTTCTTTGTCGGATCTTTGTGTGCTTTTGGAATTAGTGTAATTGTGGCTTCATAGAACGAGTTGGGTAGTGTTCCTTCTGTTTCTATTTTGTGGAACAGTTTGAAGAGTATTGGTGTTAGGTCTTCTTTGAAGGTCTGATAGAATTCTTCACTAAAACCATCTGGACCTGTGCTTTTTTTTGGTTGGAAGACTTCCAATGACAACTTCTATTTCTTCAGGGGTAATAGGACGGTTTAGATGGTCTATTTGATCCTGATTTAATTTTGGTACTTGGTATCTGTCAAGGAAATTGTCCATTTCCTCAAGATTTTCTAGTTGTGTTGAATACAGGTTTTTGTAGTAGGATCCGATGATTTTTTGAATTTCCTCAGTTTCTGTTGTTATCTCTCCCTTTTCGTTTCTGATTTTATTAATTTGGATACTATCTCTGTGCTCTCTGGTTAGTCTGGCTAAAGGCTTATCTATCTTGTTGATTTTCTCAAAGAACCAACTCCTCGTTTTGTTGATTCTTTTTATGGTTTTATTTG
The DNA here is from genome assembly GCA_036184795.1 of Tokudaia tokunoshimensis. Lineage (NCBI taxonomy): Eukaryota > Metazoa > Chordata > Mammalia > Rodentia > Muridae > Tokudaia > Tokudaia tokunoshimensis. The sequence goes on along the minus strand of BTHU01000005.1, from coordinate 105,743,453 downwards.
TTTCTACTTGATTGATTTCAGCCCTGAGTTTGATGATTTCCTGCCTTCTACTCCTCTTTGGTGTATTTGCTTCTTTATGTTCCAGGGCTTTCAGGTGTGCCATTAAGCTGTTAGTGTATGCTGTCTCCCGTTTCTTTTTGGCGGCACTCAGGGCTATGAATTTTCCTCTTAGCACTGCTTTCATTGTGTCCCATAAGTTAGGGTATGTTGTGCCTTCATTTTCATTAACTTTCAAAAAGTCTTTGATTTCTTTCTTTATTTCCACCTTGACCAAGTTATCATTCAGTAGAGCATTGTTCAGCCTCCATGTGTATGTGGGTTTTCTTTTGTTTTTGTTGCCATTGAAGACCACCCTTATTCCATAGTGATCTGATAGGAGGCATGGGATTATTTCTATCTTCTTGTATCTGTTGAGGTCTGATTTGTGACCAATTATATGGTCAATTTTGGAGAAGGTACCATGAGGAGCTGAGAAGAAGGTGTATTCTTTAGCTCTAGGATGAAATGTTCTATATATATCAGTTAGTTCCATTTGGTCCAAGGCTTCAATTAGATTCACTGTGTCCCGGTTTAGTTTCTGCTTTCCTGAACGATCCATTTCAGAGAGCGGGGTGTTGAAGTCACCCACTATTATTGTGTGCGGTGCGATGTGTGCTTTGAGTTTTAGTAAAGTTTCTTTTACGAATGAGGGTGCCCTTGCATTTGGAGCATAGATATTCAGGATTGAGAGTTCTTGATGGTGGATTTTTCCCTTGATCAGTATGTAGTGTCCTTCTGTGTCTTTTTTGATGACTTTAGGTTGAAAATCAATTTTATCCGATATTAGGATGGCTACTCCACCTCGTTTCTTGGGGCCATTTGCTTGTAAAATTGTTTTCCAGCCTTTTACTCTGAGGTAGTGTTTGTCTTTGACACTGAGGTGCGTTTCCTGCATGCAGCAAAATGCTGGGTCCTGTTTACGTATCCAGTCTGCTAGTCTATGTCTTTTAATTGGGGAATTGAGACCATTGATATTAAGAGATATTAAGGCATAGTGATTATTGCCATCTGCCATTCTTGACGCTATCTTTATGTTTGAGTGGTTATCTACTTTTGGGTTTGATTCAAGAAGGTTATTATCTCATTTTTTCCAGGGTGTTGTTTCTCTCCCTGTATTGGAGGTTTCCACCTATTATCCGTTGCAGGGCTAGATTTGTGGAAAGATATTGTGAAAATTTGGTTTTATCATGGAATATCTTGGTCTCTCCATCTATGGTGATTGAGAGTTTTGCTGGGTATAGTAGTCTAGGCTGGCATTTGTGCTGTCTTAGTGTCTGCATGAGATCTGCCCAGGATCTTCTGGCTTTCATAGTCTCTGGTGAGAAGTCTGATGTGATTCGGATAGGTCTTCCTTTGTATGTTACTTGGCCCTTTTCTCTTACTGCTTTTAGTATTCTTTCTTTGTTTAGAACATTCGGTGTTTTGATTATTATGTGACGGGAGGTATTTCTGTTCTGGTCCAGTCTGTTTGGAGTTCTGTAGGCTTCTTGTACATTCATCGGCATCTCTCTCTTTAAGTGCGGGAAGTTTTCCTCCATAATTTTGTTGAAGATGTTTACTGGCCCTTTAAGTTGCAAATCTTCACTCTCATCTATACCTATAATCCTTAGGTTTGGTCTTCTCATTGTGTCCTGGATTTCCTGGATGTTTTGGGTTACGCGTTTTTTGCATTTTGCATTTTCTTTGACTGTTGAGTCGATGCTTTCTTTTTTTTTTTTTTTTTTTTGTTTTTTTTTTTTTTTTTTTTTAGTCCTCTTAAATGTATTTTATTTGGGAAAAGACTTCACGAATGACAGTAAAATATTTTAGCTAAATCTGTAGTACAACTATGAATTGTGTTTAAAAATTAAAAATACAGTTTTAAAAGAAACAAGTAATTCCAATAAGGATGGATCATACAATTGGTGCCAGCCACTGATATTTGAAATTGCTTCAGGGTTGGTTGTAGTATTAAGGTTCTTTTTTTTTTTTTTTTTTTTTTTTTTTTTTTTTTTTTAATTTAATTTTATTTTATTTTTTTAATTTACATTCCAAATCACTTCCCCTTTCCCGTTTCCTCCCTCCCCGAAAGTCCCATAAGCCCCCTTCCCTCCCTCTTTTCTCCGTTCAACCCCCTCTCATTACTCTGTCCTGGCGTTCCCCTACATCCAGTCTTTCCAGGACCAGGGGTCTCTCCTTCCATCTTTTTAGAAATCTATTGATATGCTGATTGTGTCTAGGGTATTCTGAGATTCTGGGTCAATATCCCCTTATCAGTGACTTCATACCATGTGTGATCTTTTGTGATTGGGTTACCTCACTAAGGATGATATTTTCAAGTTCTGACCATTTGCCTAGGAATTTCGTGAATTCATTGTTTTTAATTGCAGAGTAGTATTCCATTGTGTAAATATACCACATCTTCTGAATCCATTCCTCCGTTGAGGGACATCTGGGTTCTTTCCAGCTTCTGGCTATTATAAATAAGGCTGCTATGAACATAGTGGAACATGTGTCCTTATTGCATGCAGGTAAAGTCTCTGGGTATATGCCCAGGAGTGGTATAGCCGGATCCTCCGGGAGTGTCATGCCCAGTTTTCTGAGGAGCCGCCAGACTGCTTTCCAGAGTGGTTGTACCAGCCTGCAATTCCACCAGCAGTGGAGGAGTGTTCCTCTTTCTCCACATCCTCGCCAACAACTGCTGTCTCCTGTGTTTTTGATCTTAGCCATCCTGACTGGTGTGAGATGGAATCTCAGGGTTGTTTTGATTTGCATTTCCCTAATGACTAAGGATGATGAACATCTCTTTAGGTGCTTCTCAGCCATTAGATATTCTTCAGGTGAGAACTCTTTGTGGAGCTCTGTACCCCATTTTTTAATAGGGTTACTTGCCTCTCTGGAGTTTAACTTCTTGAGTTCTTTGTATATCTTGGATATTAGCCCTCTGTCGGATGTAAGGTTGGTAAAGATCATTTCCCAGTTAGTTGGTTGCCGCTTTGTCTTTTTGACGGTGTCTTTTGCCTTGCAAAAACTTTGTAATTTAATGAGGTCCCATTTGTCTATTCTTGATCTTAGAGTATAAGCTATTGGAGTTCTGTTCAGGAAATTCTCCCCTGTGCCCATATGTTCAAGGTTCTTCCCTAGTTTCCCTTCTATTAGTTTCAGTGTGTCTGGTTTTATGTGGAGATCTTTGATCCACTTAGAATTGAGCTTAGTGCAAGGAGATAAGGATGGGTCAATTTGCATTCTTCTGCATGTTGACCTCCAGCTGAGCCAGCACCATTTGTTGAAAAGGCTATCTTTTTTCCACTGGATGGTTTTAGCTCCTTTGTCAAAGATCAAGTGACCATAGGAGTGTGGATTCATTTCTGGGTCTTCAATTCTGTTCCATTGATCTACATGTCTGTTACTGTACCAATACCATGCAGTTTTTAACACTATTGCTCTGTAGTACAGCTTGAGGTCCGGGATACTGATTCCCCCAGAGGTTCTTTTACTCTTGAGAATAGTTTTAGCTATTCTGGGTTTTCTGTTATTCCAGATGAATTTTTGAATTGCTCTTTCTAACTCTATGAAGAATTGAGTTGGGATTTTGATGGGGATTGCATTGAATCTGTGTATTACTTTTGGTAAGATGCTCATTTTTACTATATTAATCCTGCCAATCCATGAGCATGGCAGATTTTTCCATCTTCCGAGGTCTTCTTCAATTTCTTTCTTCAGAGACTTGAAGTTCTTGTCATACAGATCTTTCACTTGTTTGGTTAGCGTCACGCCAAGATACTTAATATGGTTTGTGGCTATCGTAAAGGGTATTATTTCTCTTACTTCTTTCTCAGCCTGCTTATCCTTTGAGTATAGGAAGGCTTCTGACTTGCTTGAGTTGATTTTATATCCGGCCACTTTGCTGAAGTCGTTTATCAGCTGTAGGAGTTCTCTGGTGGAGTTCTTTGGGTCGCTTATGTATACTATCATATCGTCTGCAAATAGTGATAGTTTGACTTCTTCCTTTCCAATTTGTATCCCTTTGACCTCTTTTTCTTGTCTAATTGCTCTAGCTAGAACTTCAAGTACTATATTGAAAAGATATGGAGAGAGAGGGCAGCCTTGTCTAGTCCCTGATTTTAGTGGGATTGCTTCAAGTTTCTCTCCGTTTAGATTGATGCTGGCTACTGGTTTGCTGTAAATTGCTTTTACTATGTTTAGATATGGGCCTTGAATTCCTGATCTTTCCAAGACCTTTAGCATGAAAGGATGCTGAATTTTGTCAAATGCTTTCTCAGCATCTAATGAGATGACCATGTGGTTTTTTTCTTTGAGATTGTTTATGTAGTGGATTACATTGATGGATTTCCTTATATTGAACCATCCCTGCATCCCTGGGATGAAGCCTACTTGATCGTGGTGAATGATCGTTTTGATGTGTTCTTGGATTCGGTTGGCAAGAATTTTATTGAGTATTTTTGCATCGATATTCATAAGAGAGATTGGCCTGAGATTCTCTTTCTTTGTCGGATCTTTGTGTGCTTTTGGTATTAGTGTAATTGTGGCTTCATAGAACGAGTTGGGTAGTGTTCCTTCTGTTTCTATTTTGTGGAACAGTTTGAAGAGTATTGGTGTTAGGTCTTCTTTGAAGGTCTGATAGAATTCTGCACTAAAACCATCTGGACCTGTGCTTTTTTTGGTTGGAAGACTTCCAATGACAACTTCTATTTCTTCAGGGGTTATAGGACGGTTTAGATGGTCTATTTGATCCTGATTTAATTTTGGTACTTGGTATCTGTCAAGGAAATTGTCCATTTCCTCAAGATTTTCTAGTTGTGTTGAATACAGGTTTTTGTAGTAGGATCTGATGATTTTTTGAATTTCCTCAGTTTCTGTTGTTATCTCTCCCTTTTCGTTTCTGATTTTATTAATTTGGATACTATCTCTGTGCCCTCTGGTTAGTCTGGCTAAGGGCTTATCTATCTTGTTGATTTTCTCAAAGAACCAACTCCTCGTTTTGTTGATTCTTTGTATGGTTTTATTTGTTTCTACTTGATTGATTTCAGCCCTGAGTTTGATGATTTCCTGCCTTCTACTCCTCTTTGGTGTATTTGCTTCTTTTTGTTCCAGGGCTTTCAGGTGTGCCATTAAGCTGTTAGTGTATGCTGTCTCCCGTTTCTTTTTGGCGGCACTCAGGGCTATGAATTTTCCTCTTAGCACTGCTTTCATTGTGTCCCATAAGTTAGGGTATGTTGTGCCTTCATTTTCATTAACTTTCAAAAAGTCTTTGGTTTCTTTCTTTATTTCCACCTTGACCAAGTTATCATTGAGTAGAGCATTGTTCAGCCTCCATGTGTACGTGGCTTTTCTTTTGTTTTTGTTGCCATTGAAGACCACCCTTATTCCATAGTGATCTGATAGGAGGCATGGGATTATTTCTATCTTCTTGTATCTGTTGAGGTCTGATTTGTGACCAATTATATGGTCAATTTTGGAGAAGGTACCATGAGGAGCTGAGAAGAAGGTGTATTCTTTAGCTCTAGGATGAAATGTTCTATATATATATCAGTTAGTTCCATTTGGTCCAAGGCTTCAATTAGATTCACTGTGTCCCTGTTTAGTTTCTGCTTTCCTGAACGATCCATTTCAGAGAGCGGGGTGTTGAAGTCACCCACTATTATTGTGTGCGGTGCGATGTGTGCTTTGAGTTTTAGTAAAGTTTCTTTTACGAATGAGGGTGCCCTTGCATTTGGAGCATAGATATTCAGGATTGAGAGTTCTTGATGGTGGATTTTTCCCTTGATCAGTATGTAGTGTCCTTCTGTGTCTTTTTTGATGACTTTGGGTTGAAAATCAATTTTATCCGATATTAGGATGGCTACTCCACCTCGTTTCTTGGGGCCATTTGCTTGTAAAATTGTTTTCCAGCCTTTTACTCTGAGGTAGTGTTTGTCTTTGACACTGAGGTGCGTTTCCTGCATGCAGCAAAATGCTGGGTCCTGTTTACGTATCCAGTCTGCTAGTCTATGTCTTTTAATTGGGGAATTGAGACCATTGATATTAAGAGATATTAAGGCATAGTGATTATTGCCATCTGCCATTCTTGACGCTATCTTTATGTTTGAGTGGTTATCTACTTTTGGGTTTGATTCAAGAAGGTTATTATCTCATTTTTTCCAGGGTGTTGTTTCTCTCCCTGTATTGGAGGTTTCCACCTATTATCCGTTGCAGGGCTAGATTTGTGGAAAGATATTGTGAAAATTTGGTTTTATCATGGAATATCTTGGTCTCTCCATCTATGGTGATTGAGAGTTTTGCTGGGTATAGTAGTCTAGGCTGGCATTTGTGCTGTCTTAGTGTCTGCATGAGATCTGCCCAGGATCTTCTGGCTTTCATAGTCTCTGGTGAGAAGTCTGATGTGATTCGGATAGGTCTTCCTTTGTATGTTACTTGGCCCTTTTCTCTTACTGCTTTTAGTATTCTTTCTTTGTTTAGAACATTCGGTGTTTTGATTATTATGTGACGGGAGGTATTTCTGTTCTGGTCCAGTCTGTTTGGAGTTCTGTAGGCTTCTTGTACATTCATCGGCATCTCTCTCTTTAAGTGCGGGAAGTTTTCCTCCATAATTTTGTTGAAGATGTTTACTGGCCCTTTAAGTTGCAAATCTTCACTCTCATCTATACCTATAATCCTTAGGTTTGGTCTTCTCATTGTGTCCTGGATTTCCTGGATGTTTTGGGTTACGCGTTTTTTGCATTTTGCATTTTCTTTGACTGTTGAGTCGATGCTTTCTATGGAATCTTCAGCACCTGAGATTCTTTCTTCCATCTCTTGTATTCTATTGTTGATGTTTGCATCTATGACTCCTGATTTCTTCCCAAGGTTTTCTATCTCCAAAGTTGTCTCCCTTTGTGATTTCTTAGTTGTTTCTACTTCCTTTTTTAGTTCCTGGATGGATTTGCTGAGATCCTTCACTTGTTTGTTTGTATTTTCCTGTATTTCTTTAAGGTATTTTTGCATTACCTCTTTCAGGATTTCTTCCTGATGACCCACGTTCTCCTGCATTTCTCTGAGCGATTTTTGTGTTTCCTCCTCATGGGATTCCATCTGTTGATCCATCGTCTCCTGCATTTCTTTAAGCAGTTCTCGTGTTTCCTTTGTAAGGGCATCTAACCGTTGATTCATTTCTTTAAGCAATTTTTGTGTTGCCTCCTTACGGGCATCCATCTGTTGACCCATATTCTTCTGCATTTCTTTATGCAAATTTTGTGATTCCTTTGTGAGTGCATCTACCCTTTGATTCATCTCATTAAGCGATTTTTGTTTTGTCTCCTTGTGTGCCTCCATCTTTTGATCCTTGTTCTCCCTCATTTCTCTAAGCGATTTTTGTGTTTCCTTTGTAAGGGCTTCTAACTGTTGATTCATGGTCTCCTGTAACTCTTTATGAGATTTATTTGTGTCCTTCTTGTGATCCTCTAATAGGATCATGAGAAGTGATTTTAAATCCAGATCTTGTCTTTCGGGTGTGGTGGAGTATCCAGGACTTGCTGCTGTTGGAGAGTTGGGTTCGGATGGTCCCACATTACTTTGATTTCTGTTAGTAACATTCCTACGTTTGCCTTTTGCCATCTGTATACCTCTGGTGTTAGTTGGTCCTGCTGCCACTGGCTGTTGGTTGGACCTCCTGTGAGCCTGCAAAACTATTTCTGCCCCCCCTGGGTTACCAGGATTCCCCTGGCACCGATTTCTGTGGCCTGCCTGCTCCTGAGTGACTTTGGAGCCCTAATGTGCCTTGCCCCAAGTGATCTTATATTGGGGAGGCCTTGCACATCTAAAGGCTCAGCCTAGTGGATTCCTGGAGCAGAGGTCGCCAAAGCGAGGCTGGTAGGCTCATGCCCTGTGCAGGGGTGTGTGATCTCTCCTGGGGGGTGAGGGGACGTCCCTCTGCCAGGCAGAAGTCCCACAGCAGAGCTGGCGCGCTGGTTACTGCAGATCAGCCCAGCACTTGGGAGCCGCATACACACAAGCCGCCCGAGACCCAAGTGATATTATGCCTGTCTATCTCAGAACCTGGCTGTCCCAACCTCCCAGTCACTGGAGCAAAGATGGCGGAGGGCACTCTCCGTGGCGCTGCTCACCCTGTAGTCGTGATGGCCCACCGATCTGGCACCCAGACGACCACAGCGCTGACCCGTTCTCGGGCACAGACGGAGGCCCCAACAGGCCGTGTCCCAAGTGATGTTATATTGGGGATAGGGAGCTTGGGGTACCTGTCTCTTCAGCGCAGTCTGCGGGAACAGAGGTCGCGGAAGGAAAACTGGTAGGCTCCTGCCCAGTGCGGGGTCCCTCTGCCAGGCAGAAGTCCCACAATAGAGCTGGCGCGCTGGTCACTGCAGATCAGCCCCGCACCTGGGAGCTGCACACACACAAGCCGCCCGAGACCCAAGCGATATTATGCCTGTCTGTCTCAGAACCTGGCTGTCCCAACCTCCCAGTCACTGGAGCAAAGATGGCGGAGGGCACTCTCCGTGGCGCTGCTCACCCTGTAGTCACGATGGCCCGCCGATCTGGCACCCAGACGACCACAGCGCTGACCCGTTCTTGGGCACAGACGGAGGCCCCAACAGGCCGTGTCCCAAGTGATGTTATATTGGGCTGTCTTGCTAAGTTTTAAGAATTCTTTTATATCTTCTTGACATTGAGCTCATAAGCATGAGTTATAAATATTGTATTTTATTCTGCAGGCTGGCCTCTTCATCTAACTACAGATTCCTGTATTGTGAATTGAAACTCCATGGGAGGTTATCAGACTGAATGAAGGGCCTGAGGAAAATATGGCAACAATGTTCTGAATGCACAATTAACAAACATTAATTCAAAATGAAGAGAGAAGTGACTCGAGTTGTCCTTCAGTGTGTGCACCTTCCAGTCCATTGGAACCTTGGTTCTGAACACCAAACAATTGCATTGTGCATTCACGGTAAATGGGGTTCCATGAGGAATGCCAACAAATGCTATCTTATACCCTCTCCTCCAGGCCATTGTATGTTAATAAACTTGAGATATTTTACTGTGTCTGTGATGTTTATGTTCCTATAGAAACAGTAGTTTAGACTCCGCCATCTTTGCTCCGGCAACAGAGCAACTAGGACCTCCAGGCACAGGGATAATAAAGCATAATATCTCTTGGGACTCAGCCAGCTTGTGTGCTCCCTGCTCCCAAGAACTTGGCAGTTCTGTGGTCACCTACACGCCAGTTCTGCTGTGGGACCTCTGCCCTGCAGAGGGACCTGCACTGGGAGAGAGCGCTCCCACAAAGGGAGCGAACACACCAGCCTTCCCTTGGCAACCTCTGCTCTGAGGATCGACTACACTGAGCCTCCAGGTATGCAGGGACTCCCCAATATAACATTGCTTGGGGCACAGCCTGTTGGGCTTCAATCTGTGCTCAAGAGCCGGGCAGCTCTGTGGTCTTCTGGGCGTCCTCTCCGCTGTGGTCCATCTGCCCTGCAGAGTGATCTGCACCAAGAGGATGCACAGTGCACTCCACGTCTTTGCTCTGGCAACAGAGCAACTGGGACCTCCAGGCGCAGGGATAATCAAGCATAATATCACTTGGGACTCAGCGAGCTTCTGTGCTCCCTGTACCCAAGAGCTGGGCAGTTCTGTGGTCACCTACATGCCAGCTCTGCTGTGGGACATCTGCCCTGCAGAGGGACATGCACTGGGAGAGAGCACACCCGTACAGGGACGGAGCACACCACCTACCCCTTGGTGACCTCTGCTCTGGGAATTGACTACATTGAGCCTTTGGATGTGCAGGGATTCTCCAATATAACATCACATGGGGCAAGGCACATCAGGGTTCCAAAGTGATCAGGGCAGCCCCTCAGCAGTCAGTGCCAGGGGAATCCCAGTAATCCGGGGGGGGACCAGAAATAGCCTTGCAGGCTCACGGGAGGTCCAACCAACAGCCAGTGACTACAGGACCAACTAACACCAGAGGTAACCAGATGGCAAAAGGCAAATGTAGGAACTTTACTAACAGAAATCAAGGCAATATGACACCATCTGAACCCAACTCTCCAACAGCAGCAAGTCCTGGATACCCCATCACACCCGAAAGACAAGATCTAGATTTAAAATCACTTCTCATGATGCTACTAGAGGATTTCAAGAAGGATGCAAATAAATCTCATAAAGAAATACAAGAGAACATGAATCAACGGGTAGAAGCTCTTACAAAAGAAACACAAAAATCACTTAGAGAACTGCAGGAGAATATTGGACAACTGATGGAGGCCCATAAGGAGGCAACACAAAAATCGCTTAAAGATAAGAATCAAAGGGTAGATGCCCTTACAAAGGAAACACAAGAATCGCTTAAAGAAATGCAGGAGAATATGGATCAACAGATGGAAGCCCATAAGGAGAAAACACAAAAATCGCTTAAAGAAATACAGGAGAACATGGGTCAACAGGCAGAAATCCTGAAAGAGGAAATGCAAAATTATCTTAAAGAAATACAGGAAAATTCAAACAAACAAGTGAAGGATCTCAGCAAATCCATCCAAGATCTAAAAAAGGAAGTATAAACAAGTAAGAAATCAAAATGGGAGACAACTTTGGAGATAGAAAACCTGGGGAAGAAATCAGGAGTCATAGATGCAAACATCAACAAGAGAATATAAGAGATGGAAGAAAGAATCTCAGGTGCTGAAGATACCATAGAAAGCATCGACTCAACAGTCAAAGAAAATGCAAAATGCAAAAAACGTGTAACCCAAAATATCCAGGAAGTCCAGGACACAATGAGAAGACCAAACCTAAGGATTATAGGAATAGATGAGAGTGAAGATTTGCAAATTAAAGGGCCAGTAAATATCTTCAACAAAATTATGGAGCAAAACTTCCCTAACCTAAAGGGAAAGATGCTGATGAATGTACAAGAAGCCTACAGAACTCCAAACAGACTGGACCAGAATAGAAATACCTCCCATCACATAATAATCAAAATACCAAATGTACTAAACAAATAAAGAATATTAAAAGAAATAAGAGAAAAAGGCCAAGTAACATATAAAGGAAGACCTATCCGAATCATATCAGACTTCTCACCAGAGACTATAAAAGCTAGAAGATCCTGGGTATATCTCATACAGACTCTAAGAGAACACAAATGCCAGCAGAGACTACTATACCCAGCAAAACTCTCAATCACCATAGATGCAGAGACCAAGATATTCCATGATAAAACCAAATTTACACAATATCTTTCCACAAACCAGCCCTGCAAAGGATTACAGGTGGAAACTGCCAAAATAAGGAGAGAAACTACACCCTGGAAAAAATGATATAGTAACCTTCTTTCATCAAACGCAAAAGTAGATAACCACTCAAACATAGAGATAACGTCAAGAATAGCAGGTGGCAAAAATCACTTTCCTTAAGCTCTCTTAATATGAATGGTCTCAGTTTCCCTATTAAAAGACATAGACTAACAGACTGGATATGTAACAGGACCCAGCGTTTTGCTGTGTGCAGGAAAGACACCTCAGTGTCAAAGACAAACACTACCTCAAAGTAAAAGGCTGGAAAACAATTTTACAAGCAAATGGTCCCAGGAAATGAGCCACAGTAGGCATTCTAATATAAGATAAAATTAACCTAAGTCATCAAAAAAGACACAGAAGGAGACTACATACTCGTCAAAGGAAAAATCCACCAAGAAGAACTCTCAATTCTGAATATCTATGCTCCAAATGCAAGGGCACCCTCATTTGTAAAAGAAACTTCACTAAAGCTCAAAGCACTCATCGTACCTCACACAATAATAGTGGGTGACTTCAACACCTGCTCTCTGAAATGGATCGTTCAGGAAAGCAGAAACTAAACAGGGAAATAGTGAAACTAATTGAAGCCTTGGAACAAATGGAACTAACAGATATATGTATGTATGTATGTATGTATGTATATATATATATATTTCATTTCATCCTAAAGCAAAAGAATATACCTTCTTCTCAGCATCTCATGGTACCTTCTCCAAAATCAACCATATAATTGTTCACAAAACAGACCTCAACGTATATAAGAAGAATGAACTAATCACATGCCTCCTATCAGATCACTATGGAATAAGGGTGGTCTTCAATAACAACAACACAAAAGAAAGCCCACATACACGTGGAAGCTGAACAATGCTCTACTCAATGATAACTTGGTCAAGGAGGAAATAAAGAAAGAAATCAAAGACTTTTTAAAATTTAATGAAAATGAAGGCAAAACATACCCTAATTTATGGGACACAATGAAAGCGGTGCTAAGAGGAAAATTCATAGCCCTGAGTGCCTCCAAAAAGAAATGGGAGAGAGCATACAATAGCAGCTTAATGTCACATCTGAAAGCCCTGGAACAAAAAGAAGCAAATACACCCAAGAGGAGTAGAAGGCAGGAAATCATCAAAATCAGGGCTGAAATCAATCAAGTAGAAACAAATAAAACCATACAAAGAATCAACAATACTAGGAGTTGGTTCTCTGAGAAAAATCAACAAGATAGATAAGCCCTTAGCCAGACTAGCCAGGGGGCACAGAGAAAGTATCCAAATTAACAAAATCAGAAACAAAGAGGGAGATATAACAAAAGAAACTGAGGAAATTGAAAAAATTCTAAGATCCTACTACAAAAGCCTGTATTCAACACACCTAGAAAATCGGGAGGATATGGGCAATTTCCTAGACAGATACCAAATACCAAAATTAAATCAGGATCAAATAGACCATCTAAACCAACCTATAACCACTGAAGAAATAGAAGTCATCATTGGACGTCTTCCAACCAAAAAAAGCACAGGTCCAGATGGTTTTAGTACAGAATTCTATCAGACCTTCAAAGAAGACCTAACACCAATACTCTTCAAACTATTCCACAAAATAGAAACTGAAGGAACACTACCCAACTCGTTCTATGAAGCCACAATTACGCTAATACCAAAATCACACAAAGATTCGACAAAGAAAGAGAATCTCAGGCCAATCTCTCTTATGAATATTGATGCAAAAATACTCAATAAAATTCTTGCCAACTGAATCCAAGAACACATCAAAATGATCGTTCACCACGATCAAGTAGGCTTCATCCCAAGGATGCAGGGATGGTTCAATATAAGGAAGTCCATCAATGTAATCCACTACATAAACAATCTCAAAGAAAAAAACCACATGGTCATTTCATTAGATGCTGAGAAAGCGTTTGACAAAATTCAGCATCCTTTCATGTTAAGGGTCTTGGAAAGATCAGGAATTTGAGGCCCATATCTAAACATAGTAAAAGCAATTTACAGCAAACTGGTAGCCAACATCAATTTAAATGGAGAGAAACTTGAAGCAATCCCACTAAAATCAGGGACTAGACAAGGCTGCCCTCTCTCTCCATATCTTTTTAATATAGTATTTGAAGTTCTAGCTAGAGCAATTAGAAAACAAAAGGAGGTCAAAGGGATACAAATTGGAAAGGAAGAAGTCAAACTATCACTATTTGCAGACAATGATAGTATATTTAAGCGACCCAAAGAACTCCACCAGAGAACTCCTACAGCTGATAAACAACTTCAGCAAAGGGGACGGATATAAAATCAACTCAAGCAAGTCAGTAGCCTTCCTATACTCAAAGGATAAGCAGGATGAGAAAGAAATAAGAGAAATGATACCATTCATGATAGCCACAAACAATATAAAGTATCTTGGTGTCACTCTAACCAAACAAATGAAAGATCTGTATGACAAGAACTTCAAGTCTCTGAAGAAGGAAATTGAAGAAGACCACAGAAGATGGAAAAATCTTCCATGCTCATGGATTGGCAGGATTAATATAGTAAAAATGACCATCTTGCCAAAAGTAATATTCAGATTCAATGCAGTCGCCATCAAAATCCCATCTCAATTCTTCATAGAGTTAGAAAGAGCAATTCTCAAATTCATGTGGAATAGCAGAAAACCCAGGATAGCTAAAACTATTCTCAAGAGTAAAAGAAATTCTGGGGGAATCAATATCCAGGACCTCAAGAGCAATAGTGTTAAAAATTTCATGGTATTGGTACAGTGACAGGCATGTAGATCAATGGAACAGAATTGAAGACCCAGAAATGAATCCACACTCCTATGGTAACTTGATCTTTGACAAAGGAGCTAAAACCATCCAGTGGAAAAAAGATAGGCTTTTCAACAAATGGTGGTGTTTCAACTGGTGGTCCCCATGCAGAAGTGTGCAAATTCATCCATTCTTATCTCCTTGCACTAAGCTCAATTCCAAGTGGATCAACATAAAACCAGACACACTGAAACTAATAGAAAGGAAACTACGGAAGAACCTTGCACATGTGGGCACAGGGTAAAATTTCCTAAACAGAACACCAATAGCTTATGCTCTAAAATCAAGAATTGACAAATGGGACCTCATCAAATTACAAAGGTTCTGTAAGGTTCCAAAAGACAAAGCGGCAACCAACTAACTGGGAAATGATCTTTACTCACCTTACATCTGAAATAGGGCTAATATCCAATATATACAAAGAACTCAAGAAGCTAGACTCCAGAGAGCCAAATAACCCTATTAAAAAATGGGGAACAGAGCTAAATATAGAGTTCTCGCCTGAAGAATATCTAATGGCTGAGAAGCACCTAAAGAAATGTTCAACTTCCTTAGTCATTAGGGAATGCAAACCAAAACAACCCTGAGATTCCACCTCACTCCAATCAGAATGGCTAAGATCAAAAACACAGGAGACAGGGAGGGAGCCCGCCAGCTTCCCTTCCGCGACCTCTGTTCCCGCGGACTGCGCTGGAGAGACCGGTACCCAGGCTCTCCCCCCGATATAACATCACTTGGGACACGGCCTGTTGGGGCTTCCGTCTGTGCCCGAGGGCGGGTTGGCGCTGTGGTCGTCTGGGTGCCAGATCGGCGGGCCATCGTGACCACAGGGTGAGCGGCGCCACGGAGACTGCCCTCCGCCATCTTTGCTCCAGTGACCAGGTAGTTGGGACCGCCAGGCTCAGAGACAGACAGGCATAATATCGCTTCGGTTTCAGGCAGCTTGTGTGTAACCTGCTCCCAGGTGCTGGGCTGATCTGCAGTAACCAGCGCGCCAGTTCCGCGGTGGGACCTTCTGCCTGGTGGCGGGACCCCGCGCAGGGAGGGAGCCCGCCAGCTTCCCTTCCGCGACCTCTGTTCCCGCGGACTGCGCTGGAGAGACCGGTACCCAGGCTCTCCCCCCGATATAACATCACTTGGGACACGGCCTGTTGGGGCTTCCGTCTGTGCCCGAGGGCGGGTTGGCGCTGTGGTCGTCTGGGTGCCAGATCGGCGGGCCATCGTGACCACAGGGTGAGCGGCGCCACGGAGACTGCCCTCCGCCATCTTTGCTCCAGTGACCAGGTAGTTGGGACCGCCAGGCTCAGAGACAGACAGGCATAATATCGCTTCGGTTTCAGGCAGCTTGTGTGTAACCTGCTCCCAGGTGCTGGGCTGATCTGCAGTAACCAGCACGCCAGTTCCGCGGTGGGACCTTCTGCCTGGTGGAGGGACCCCGCGCAGGGAGGGAGCCTGCCAGCTTCCCTTCCGCGACCTCTGTTCCCGCGGACTGCGCTGGAGAGACCGGTACCCAGGCTCTCCCCCCAATATAACATCACTTGGGACACGGCCTGTTGGGGCTTCCTTCTGTGCCCGAGGGCGGGTTGGCGCTGTGGTCGTCTGGGTGCCAGATCGGCGGGCCATCGTGACCACAGGGTGAACAGCGCCACGGAGAGTGCCCTCCGCCATCTTTGCTCCAGTGACCAGGTAGTTGGGACCACCAGGCTCAGAGACAGACAGGCATAATATCGCTTCGGGTTCAGGCAGCTTGTGTGTAACCTGCTCCCAGGTGCTGGGCTGATCTGCAGTGACCAGCGCGCCAGATCTGCTGTGGGACTTCTGCCTGGCAGAGGGACGCCCCCTCCCCCCCCCCAGGAGAGATCACACACCCCTGCACAGGGCAGGAGCCTGCCAGCCTCCCTTTGGCGACCTCTGCTCCAGGAATCCACTAGGCTGAGCCTTTAGATGTGCAAGGCCTCCCCAATATAAGATCACTTGGGGCAAAGCACATTAGGGCTCCAAAGTCACTCAGGAGCAGGCAGGCCCCAGAAATCGGTGCCAGGGGAATCCTGGTAATCCAGGGGGGGCAGAAATAGCTTTGCAAGCTCACAGGAGGTCCAACCAACAGCCAGTGGCAGCAGGACCAACTAACACCAGAGGTATCCAGATGGCAAAAGGCAAACGTAGGAATGTTACTAACAGTAATCAAAGTAATGTGGGACCATCCGAACCCAACTCTCCAACAGCAGCAAGTCCTGGATACCCCACCACACCCGAAAGACAAGATCTGGATTTAAAATCACTTCTCATGATGCTATTAGAGGATCACAAGAAGGACACAAATAAATCTCATAAAGAGTTACAGGAGACCATGAATCAACGGTTAGAAGCCCTTACAAAGGAAACACAAAAATCGCTTAGAGAAATGCGGGAGAACATGGATCAAAAGATGGAGGCGCACAAGGAGACAACACAAAAATCACTTAACGAGATGAATCAACGGGTAGATGCACTCACAAAGGAATCACAAAATTTGCATAAAGAAATGCAGAAGAATATGGGTCAACAGACGGATGCCCATAAGGAGGCAACACAAAAATTGCTTAAAGAAATGAATCAACGGTTAGATGCCCTTACAAAGGAAACACGAGAACTGCTTAAAGAAATGCAGGAGACGATGGATCAACAGATGGAATCCCATGAGGAGGAAACACAAAAATCGCTCAGAGAAATGCAGGAGAACGTGGGTCATCAGGAAGAAATCCTGAAAGAGGTAATGCAAAAATACCTTAAAGAAATACAGGAAAATACAAACAAACAAGTGAAGGATCTCAGCAAATCCATCCAGGAACTAAAAAAGGAAGTAGAAACAACTAAGAAATCACAAAGGGAGACAACTTTGGAGATAGAAAACCTTGGGAAGAAATCAGGAGTCATAGATGCAAACATCAACAATAGAATACAAGAGATGGAAGAAAGAATCTCAGGTGCTGAAGATTCCATAGAAAGCATCGACTCAACAGTCAAAGAAAATGCAAAATGCAAAAAACGCGTAACCCAAAACATCCAGGAAATCCAGGACACAATGAGAAGACCAAACCTAAGGATTATAGGTATAGATGAGAGTGAAGATTTGCAACTTAAAGGGCCAGTAAACATCTTCAACAAAATTATGGAGGAAAACTTCCCTAACTTAAAGAGAGAGATGCCGATGAACATACAAGAAGCCTACAGAACTCCAAACAGACTGGACCAGAACAGAAATACCTCCCGTCACATAATAATCAAAACACCGAATGTTCTAAACAAAGAAAGAATACTAAATGCAGTAAGAGAAAAGGGCCAAGTAACATACAAAGGAAGACCTATCCGAATCACATCAGACTTCTCACCAGAGACTATGAAAGCCAGAAGATCCTGGGCAGATCTCATGCAGACACTAAGACAGCACAAATGCCAGCCTAGACTACTATACCCAGCAAAACTCTCAATCACCATAGATGGAGAGACCAAGATATTCCATGATAAAACCAAATTTTCACAATATCTTTCCACAAATCCAGCCCTGCAACGGATAATAGGTGGAAACCTCCAATACAGGGAGAGAAACAACACCCTGGAAAAAATGAGATAATAACCTTCTTGAATCAAACCCAAAAGTAGATAACCACTCAAACATAAAGATAGCGTCAAGAATGGCAGATGGCAATAATCACTATGCCTTGATCTCTCTTAATATCAATGGTCTCAACTCCCCAATTAAAAGACATAGACTAGCAGACTGGATACGTAAACAGGACCCAGCATTTTGCTGCATGCAGGAAACGCACCTCAGTGTCAAAGACAAACACTACCTCAGAGTAAAAGGCTGGAAAACAATTTTACAAGCAAATGGCCCCAAGAAACGAGGTGGAGTAGCCATCCTAATATCGGATAAAATTGATTTTCAACCCAAAGTCATCAAAAAAGACACAGAAGGACACTACATACTGATCAAGGGAAAAATCCACCATCAAGAACTCTCAATCCTGAATATCTATGCTCCAAATGCAAGGGCACCCTCATTCGTAAAAGAAACTTTACTAAAACTCAAAGCACACATCGCACCGCACACAATAATAGTGGGTGACTTCAACACCCCGCTCTCTGAAATGGATCGTTCAGGAAAGCAGAAACTAAACAGGGACACAGTGAATCTAATTGAAGCCTTGGACCAAATGGAACTAACTGATATATATAGAACATTTCATCCTAGAGCTAAAGAATACACCTTCTTCTCAGCTCCTCATGGTACCTTCTCCAAAATTGACCATATAATTGGTCACAAATCAGACCTCAACAGATACAAGAAGATAGAAATAATCCCATGCCTCCTATCAGATCACTATGGAATAAGGGTGGTCTTCAATGGCAACAAAAACAAAAGAAAACCCACGTACACATGGAGGCTGAACAATGCTCTACTCAATGATAACTTGGTCAAGGTGGAAATAAAGAAAGAAATCAAAGACTTTTTGAAAGTTAATGAAAATGAAGGCACAACATACCCTAACTTATGGGACACAATGAAAGCAGTGCTAAGAGGAAAATTCATAGCCCTGAGTGCCGCCAAAAAGAAACGGGAGACAGCATACACTAACAGCTTAATGGCACACCTGAAAGCCCTGGAACAAAAAGAAGCAAATACACCAAAGAGGAGTAGAAGGCAGGAAATCATCAAACTCAGGGCTGAAATCAATCAAGTAGAAACAAATAAAACCATACAAAGAATCAACAAAACGAGGAGTTGGTTCTTTGAGAAAATCAACAAGATAGATAAGCCCTTAGCCAGACTAACCAGAGGGCACAGAGATAGTATCCAAATTAATAAAATCAGAAACGAAAAGGGAGAGATAACAACAGAAACTGAGGAAATTCAAAAAATCATCAGATCCTACTACAAAAACCTGTATTCAACACAACTAGAAAATCTTGAGGAAATGGACAATTTCCTTGACAGATACCAAGTACCAAAATTAAATCAGGATCAAATAGACCATCTAAACCGTCCTATAACCCCTGAAGAAATAGAAGTTGTCATTGGAAGTCTTCCAACCAAAAAAAGCACAGGTCCAGATGGTTTTAGTGCAGAATTCTATCAGACCTTCAAAGAAGACCTAACACCAATACTCTTCAAACTGTTCCACAAAATAGAAACAGAAGGAACACTACCCAACTCGTTCTATGAAGCCACAATTACACTAATACCAAAAGCACACAAAGATCCGACAAAGAAAGAGAATCTCAGGCCAATCTCTCTTATGAATATCGATGCAAAAATACTCAATAAAATTCTTGCCAACCGAATCCAAGAACACATCAAAACGATCATTCACCACGATCAAGTAGGCTTCATCCCAGGGATGCAGGGATGGTTCAATATAAGGAAATCCATCAATGTAATCCACTACATAAACAATCTCAAAGAAAAAAACCACATGGTCATCTCATTAGATGCTGAGAAAGCATTTGACAAAATTCAGCATCCTTTCATGCTAAAGGTCTTGGAAAGATCAGGAATTCAAGGCCCATATCTAAACATAGTAAAAGCAATTTACAGCAAACCAGTAGCCAGCATCAATCTAAACGGAGAGAAACTTGAAGCCATCCCACTAAAATCAGGGACTAGACAAGGCTGCCCTCTCTCTCCATATCTTTTTAATATAGTATTTGAAGTTCTAGCTAGAGCAATTAGAAAACAAAAGGAGGTCAAAGGGATACAAATTGGAAAGGAAGAAGTCAAACTATCACTATTTGCAGACAATGATAGTATATTTAAGCGACCCAAAGAACTCCACCAGAGAACTCCTACAGCTGATAAACAACTTCAGCAAAGGGGACGGATATAAAATCAACTCAAGCAAGTCAGTAGCCTTCCTATACTCAAAGGATAAGCAGGATGAGAAAGAAATAAGAGAAATGATACCATTCATGATAGCCACAAACAATATAAAGTATCTTGGTGTCACTCTAACCAAACAAATGAAAGATCTGTATGACAAGAACTTCAAGTCTCTGAAGAAGGAAATTGAAGAAGACCACAGAAGATGGAAAAATCTTCCATGCTCATGGATTGGCAGGATTAATATAGTAAAAATGACCATCTTGCCAAAAGTAATATTCAGATTCAATGCAGTCGCCATCAAAATCCCATCTCAATTCTTCATAGAGTTAGAAAGAGCAATTCTCAAATTCATGTGGAATAGCAGAAAACCCAGGATAGCTAAAACTATTCTCAAGAGTAAAAGAAATTCTGGGGGAATCAATATCCAGGACCTCAAGAGCAATAGTGTTAAAAATTTCATGGTATTGGTACAGTGACAGGCATGTAGATCAATGGAACAGAATTGAAGACCCAGAAATGAATCCACACTCCTATGGTAACTTGATCTTTGACAAAGGAGCTAAAACCATCCAGTGGAAAAAAGATAGGCTTTTCAACAAATGGTGGTGTTTCAACTGGTGGTCCCCATGCAGAAGTGTGCAAATTCATCCATTCTTATCTCCTTGCACTAAGCTCAATTCCAAGTGGATCAACATAAAACCAGACACACTGAAACTAATAGAAAGGAAACTACGGAAGAACCTTGCACATGTGGGCACAGGGTAAAATTTCCTAAACAGAACACCAATAGCTTATGCTCTAAAATCAAGAATTGACAAATGGGACCTCATCAAATTACAAAGGTTCTGTAAGGTTCCAAAAGACAAAGCGGCAACCAACTAACTGGGAAATGATCTTTACTCACCTTACATCTGAAATAGGGCTAATATCCAATATATACAAAGAACTCAAGAAGCTAGACTCCAGAGAGCCAAATAACCCTATTAAAAAATGGGGAACAGAGCTAAATATAGAGTTCTCGCCTGAAGAATATCTAATGGCTGAGAAGCACCTAAAGAAATGTTCAACTTCCTTAGTCATTAGGGAATGCAAACCAAAACAACCCTGAGATTCCACCTCACTCCAATCAGAATGGCTAAGATCAAAAACACAGGAGACAGGGAGGGAGCCCGCCAGCTTCCCTTCCGCGACCTCTGTTCCCGCGGACTGCGCTGGAGAGACCGGTACCCAGGCTCTCCCCCCGATATAACATCACTTGGGACACGGCCTGTTGGGGCTTCCGTCTGTGCCCGAGGGCGGGTTGGCGCTGTGGTCGTCTGGGTGCCAGATCGGCGGGCCATCGTGACCACAGGGTGAGCGGCGCCACGGAGACTGCCCTCCGCCATCTTTGCTCCAGTGACCAGGTAGTTGGGACCGCCAGGCTCAGAGACAGACAGGCATAATATCGCTTCGGTTTCAGGCAGCTTGTGTGTAACCTGCTCCCAGGTGCTGGGCTGATCTGCAGTAACCAGCGCGCCAGTTCCGCGGTGGGACCTTCTGCCTGGTGGCGGGACCCCGCGCAGGGAGGGAGCCCGCCAGCTTCCCTTCCGCGACCTCTGTTCCCGCGGACTGCGCTGGAGAGACCGGTACCCAGGCTCTCCCCCCGATATAACATCACTTGGGACACGGCCTGTTGGGGCTTCCGTCTGTGCCCGAGGGCGGGTTGGCGCTGTGGTCGTCTGGGTGCCAGATCGGCGGGCCATCGTGACCACAGGGTGAGCGGCGCCACGGAGACTGCCCTCCGCCATCTTTGCTCCAGTGACCAGGTAGTTGGGACCGCCAGGCTCAGAGACAGACAGGCATAATATCGCTTCGGTTTCAGGCAGCTTGTGTGTAACCTGCTCCCAGGTGCTGGGCTGATCTGCAGTAACCAGCTCGCCAGTTCCGCGGTGGGACCTTCTGCCTGGTGGAGGGACCCCGCGCAGGGAGGGAGCCTGCCAGCTTCCCTTCCGCGACCTCTGTTCCCGCGGACTGCGCTGGAGAGACCGGTACCCAGGCTCTCCCCCCAATATAACATCACTTGGGACACGGCCTGTTGGGGCTTCCTTCTGTGCCCGAGGGCGGGTTGGCGCTGTGGTCGTCTGGGTGCCAGATCGGCGGGCCATCGTGACCACAGGGTGAACAGCGCCACGGAGAGTGCCCTCCGCCATCTTTGCTCCAGTGACCAGGTAGTTGGGACCACCAGGCTCAGAGACAGACAGGCATAATATCGCTTCGGGTTCAGGCAGCTTGTGTGTAACCTGCTCCCAGGTGCTGGGCTGATCTGCAGTGACCAGCGCGCCAGATCTGCTGTGGGACTTCTGCCTGGCAGAGGGACGCCCCCTCCCCCCCCCCCAGGAGAGATCACACACCCCTGCACAGGGCAGGAGCCTGCCAGCCTCCCTTTGGCGACCTCTGCTCCAGGAATCCACTAGGCTGAGCCTTTAGATGTGCAAGGCCTCCCCAATATAAGATCACTTGGGGCAAAGCACATTAGGGCTCCAAAGTCACTCAGGAGCAGGCAGGCCCCAGAAATCGGTGCCAGGGGAATCCTGGTAATCCAGGGGGGGCAGAAATAGCTTTGCAAGCTCACAGGAGGTCCAACCAACAGCCAGTGGCAGCAGGACCAACTAACACCAGAGGTATCCAGATGGCAAAAGGCAAACGTAGGAATGTTACTAACAGTAATCAAAGTAATGTGGGACCATCCGAACCCAACTCTCCAACAGCAGCAAGTCCTGGATACCCCACCACACCCGAAAGACAAGATCTGGATTTAAAATCACTTCTCATGATGCTATTAGAGGATCACAAGAAGGACACAAATAAATCTCATAAAGAGTTACAGGAGACCATGAATCAACGGTTAGAAGCCCTTACAAAGGAAACACAAAAATCGCTTAGAGAAATGCGGGAGAACATGGATCAAAAGATGGAGGCGCACAAGGAGACAACACAAAAATCACTTAACGAGATGAATCAACGGGTAGATGCACTCACAAAGGAATCACAAAATTTGCATAAAGAAATGCAGAAGAATATGGGTCAACAGACGGATGCCCATAAGGAGGCAACACAAAAATTGCTTAAAGAAATGAATCAACGGTTAGATGCCCTTACAAAGGAAACACGAGAACTGCTTAAAGAAATGCAGGAGACGATGGATCAACAGATGGAATCCCATGAGGAGGAAACACAAAAATCGCTCAGAGAAATGCAGGAGAACGTGGGTCATCAGGAAGAAATCCTGAAAGAGGTAATGCAAAAATACCTTAAAGAAATACAGGAAAATACAAACAAACAAGTGAAGGATCTCAGCAAATCCATCCAGGAACTAAAAAAGGAAGTAGAAACAACTAAGAAATCACAAAGGGAGACAACTTTGGAGATAGAAAACCTTGGGAAGAAATCAGGAGTCATAGATGCAAACATCAACAATAGAATACAAGAGATGGAAGAAAGAATCTCAGGTGCTGAAGATTCCATAGAAAGCATCGACTCAACAGTCAAAGAAAATGCAAAATGCAAAAAAACGCGTAACCCAAAACATCCAGGAAATCCAGGACACAATGAGAAGACCAAACCTAAGGATTATAGGTATAGATGAGAGTGAAGATTTGCAACTTAAAGGGCCAGTAAACATCTTCAACAAAATTATGGAGGAAAACTTCCCTAACTTAAAGAGAGAGATGCCGATGAACATACAAGAAGCCTACAGAACTCCAAACAGACTGGACCAGAACAGAAATACCTCCCGTCACATAATAATCAAAACACCGAATGTTCTAAACAAAGAAAGAATACTAAATGCAGTAAGAGAAAAGGGCCAAGTAACATACAAAGGAAGACCTATCCGAATCACATCAGACTTCTCACCAGAGACTATGAAAGCCAGAAGATCCTGGGCAGATCTCATGCAGACACTAAGACAGCACAAATGCCAGCCTAGACTACTATACCCAGCAAAACTCTCAATCACCATAGATGGAGAGACCAAGATATTCCATGATAAAACCAAATTTTCACAATATCTTTCCACAAATCCAGCCCTGCAACGGATAATAGGTGGAAACCTCCAATACAGGGAGAGAAACAACACCCTGGAAAAAATGAGATAATAACCTTCTTGAATCAAACCCAAAAGTAGATAACCACTCAAACATAAAGATAGCGTCAAGAATGGCAGATGGCAATAATCACTATGCCTTGATCTCTCTTAATATCAATGGTCTCAACTCCCCAATTAAAAGACATAGACTAGCAGACTGGATACGTAAACAGGACCCAGCATTTTGCTGCATGCAGGAAACGCACCTCAGTGTCAAAGACAAACACTACCTCAGAGTAAAAGGCTGGAAAACAATTTTACAAGCAAATGGCCCCAAGAAACGAGGTGGAGTAGCCATCCTAATATCGGATAAAATTGATTTTCAACCCAAAGTCATCAAAAAAGACACAGAAGGACACTACATACTGATCAAGGGAAAAATCCACCATCAAGAACTCTCAATCCTGAATATCTATGCTCCAAATGCAAGGGCACCCTCATTCGTAAAAGAAACTTTACTAAAACTCAAAGCACACATCGCACCGCACACAATAATAGTGGGTGACTTCAACACCCCGCTCTCTGAAATGGATCGTTCAGGAAAGCAGAAACTAAACAGGGACACAGTGAATCTAATTGAAGCCTTGGACCAAATGGAACTAACTGATATATATAGAACATTTCATCCTAGAGCTAAAGAATACACCTTCTTCTCAGCTCCTCATGGTACCTTCTCCAAAATTGACCATATAATTGGTCACAAATCAGACCTCAACAGATACAAGAAGATAGAAATAATCCCATGCCTCCTATCAGATCACTATGGAATAAGGGTGGTCTTCAATGGCAACAAAAACAAAAGAAAACCCACGTACACATGGAGGCTGAACAATGCTCTACTCAATGATAACTTGGTCAAGGTGGAAATAAAGAAAGAAATCAAAGACTTTTTGAAAGTTAATGAAAATGAAGGCACAACATACCCTAACTTATGGGACACAATGAAAGCAGTGCTAAGAGGAAAATTCATAGCCCTGAGTGCCGCCAAAAAGAAACGGGAGACAGCATACACTAACAGCTTAATGGCACACCTGAAAGCCCTGGAACAAAAAGAAGCAAATACACCAAAGAGGAGTAGAAGGCAGGAAATCATCAAACTCAGGGCTGAAATCAATCAAGTAGAAACAAATAAAACCATACAAAGAATCAACAAAACGAGGAGTTGGTTCTTTGAGAAAATCAACAAGATAGATAAGCCCTTAGCCAGACTAACCAGAGGGCACAGAGATAGTATCCAAATTAATAAAATCAGAAACGAAAAGGGAGAGATAACAACAGAAACTGAGGAAATTCAAAAAATCATCAGATCCTACTACAAAAACCTGTATTCAACACAACTAGAAAATCTTGAGGAAATGGACAATTTCCTTGACAGATACCAAGTACCAAAATTAAATCAGGATCAAATAGACCATCTAAACCGTCCTATAACCCCTGAAGAAATAGAAGTTGTCATTGGAAGTCTTCCAACCAAAAAAAGCACAGGTCCAGATGGTTTTAGTGCAGAATTCTATCAGACCTTCAAAGAAGACCTAACACCAATACTCTTCAAACTGTTCCACAAAATAGAAACAGAAGGAACACTACCCAACTCGTTCTATGAAGCCACAATTACACTAATACCAAAAGCACACAAAGATCCGACAAAGAAAGAGAATCTCAGGCCAATCTCTCTTATGAATATCGATGCAAAAATACTCAATAAAATTCTTGCCAACCGAATCCAAGAACACATCAAAACGATCATTCACCACGATCAAGTAGGCTTCATCCCAGGGATGCAGGGATGGTTCAATATAAGGAAATCCATCAATGTAATCCACTACATAAACAATCTCAAAGAAAAAAACCACATGGTCATCTCATTAGATGCTGAGAAAGCATTTGACAA
Organism: Tokudaia tokunoshimensis; assembly: GCA_036184795.1. Classification (NCBI taxonomy): domain Eukaryota; kingdom Metazoa; phylum Chordata; class Mammalia; order Rodentia; family Muridae; genus Tokudaia; species Tokudaia tokunoshimensis. The sequence goes on along the minus strand of BTHU01000005.1, from coordinate 105,717,419 downwards.
AATTCAGCATCCTTTCATGCTAAAGGTCTTGGAAAGATCAGGAATTCAAGGCCCATATCTAAACATAGTAAAAGCAATTTACAGCAAACCAGTAGCCAGCATCAATCTAAACGGAGAGAAACTTGAAGCCATCCCACTAAAATCAGGGACTAGACAAGGCTGCCCTCTCTCCATATCTTTTCAATATAGTACTTGAAGTTCTAGCTAGAGCAATTAGACAAGAAAAAGAGGTCAAAGGGATACAAATTGGAAAGGAAGAAGTCAAACTATCACTATTTGCAGACGATATGATAGTATACATAAGCGACCCAAAGAACTCCACCAGAGAACTCCTACAGCTGATAAACGACTTCAGCAAAGTGGCCGGATATAAAATCAACTCAAGCAAGTCAGAAGCCTTCCTATACTCAAAGGATAAGCAGGCTGAGAAAGAAGTAAGAGAAATAATACCCTTTACGATAGCCACAAACCATATTAAGTATCTTGGCGTGACGCTAACCAAACAAGTGAAAGATCTGTATGACAAGAACTTCAAGTCTCTGAAGAAAGAAATTGAAGAAGACCTCGGAAGATGGAAAAATCTGCCATGCTCATGGATTGGCAGGATTAATATAGTAAAAATGAGCATCTTACCAAAAGTAATACACAGATTCAATGCAATCCCCATCAAAATCCCAACTCAATTCTTCATAGAGTTAGAAAGAGCAATTCAAAAATTCATCTGGAATAACAGAAAACCCAGAATAGCTAAAACTATTCTCAAGAGTAAAAGAACCTCTGGGGGAATCAGTATCCCGGACCTCAAGCTGTACTACAGAGCAATAGTGTTAAAAACTGCATGGTATTGGTACAGTAACAGACATGTAGATCAATGGAACAGAATTGAAGACCCAGAAATGAATCCACACTCCTATGGTCACTTGATCTTTGACAAAGGAGCTAAAACCATCCAGTGGAAAAAAGATAGCCTTTTCAACAAATGGTGCTGGCTCAGCTGGAGGTCAACATGCAGAAGAATGCAAATTGACCCATCCTTATCTCCTTGCACTAAGCTCAATTCTAAGTGGATCAAAGATCTCCACATAAAACCAGACACACTGAAACTAATAGAAGGGAAACTAGGGAAGAACCTTGAACATATGGGCACAGGGGAGAATTTCCTGAACAGAACTCCAATAGCTTATACTCTAAGATCAAGAATAGACAAATGGGACCTCATTAAATTACAAAGTTTTTGCAAGGCAAAAGACACTGTCAAAAAGACAAAGCGGCAACCAACTAACTGGGAAATGATCTTTACCAACCTTACATCCGACAGAGGGCTAATATCCAAGATATACAAAGAACTCAAGAAGTTAAACTCCAGAGAGGCAAGTAACCCTATTAAAAAATGGGGTACAGAGCTAAACAAAGAGTTCTCACCTGAAGAATATCTAATGGCTGAGAAGCACCTAAAGAGATGTTCATCATCCTTAGTCATTAGGGAAATGCAAATCAAAACAACCCTGAGATTCCATCTCACACCAGTCAGGATGGCTAAGATCAAAAACACAGGAGACAGCAGTTGTTGGCGAGGATGTGGAGAAAGAGGAACACTCCTCCACTGCTGGTGGAATTGCAGGCTGGTACAACCACTCTGGAAAGCAGTCTGGCGGCTCCTCAGAAAACTGGGCATGACACTTCCGGAGGATCCGGCTATACCACTCCTGGGCATATACCCAGAGACTTTACCTGCATGCAATAAGGACACATGCTCCACTATATTCATAGCAGCCTTATTTATAATAGCCAGAAGCTGGAAAGAACCCAGATGTCCCTCAACGGAGGAATGGATTCAGAAGATGTGGTATATTTACACAATGGAATACTACTCTGCAATTAAAAACAATGAATTCACGAAATTCCTAGGCAAATGGTCAGAACTTGAAAATATCATCCTTAGTGAGGTAACCCAATCACAAAAGATCACACATGGTATGAAGTCACTGATAAGGGGATATTGACCCAGAATCTCAGAATACCCTAGACACAATCAGCATATCAATAGATTTCTAAAAAGATGGAAGGAGAGACCCCTGGTCCTGGAAAGACTGGATGTAGGGGAACGCCAGGACAGAGTAATGAGAGGGGGTTGAACGGAGAAAAGAGGGAGGGAAGGGGGCTTATGGGACTTTCGGGGAGGGAGGAAACGGGAAAGGGGAAGTGATTTGGAATGTAAATTAAAAAAATAAAATAAAATTAAATTAAAAAAAAAATGAGAAAGAAAATTTAGAAAAAAAGCAGGTGGTTTTATGGATATTTTGAGCAGTTCAAGTTTTCTAGTCTGACTCAAATGTTAAAATAAAAATGAATATGGCAAAAAAAAAAAAAAAAAAAAAAAAAACACAGGAGACAGCAGTTGTTGGTGAGGATGTGTAGAAAGAGGAAAACTCCTCCACTGCTGGTGGGATTGAAAGCTGGTACAACCACTCAGGAAAGCAGTCTGGTGGTTCCTCAGAAAACTGAGCATGACACTCCCAGAGTATCCTGTTATACCACTCCTAGGTATATACCCAGAAGCTTCCCCAGCATGCAATAAGGACACACGCTCCACTATGTTCATAGCAGCCTTATTTATAATAACCAGAAGCTGGAAAAAACCCAGATGTCCCTCAACGGAGGAATGGATTCAGAAAATGTGGTATATTTACACAAAGGAATACTACTCTGCAATTAAAAATAATGAATTCACAAAATTCTTAGGCAAATGGTAAGAACTGGAAAATATCATCCTAAGTGAGGTAACCCAGTCACAAAAGAACACACATGGTATGCAGTCACTAATAAGGGGATATTAACCCAGAATCTCGGAATGCCCAAGACGCAATTCACATATCAATAGATTTCAAAGATGATGGAAGGGGAGACCCCTGGTCCTGGAAATACTGGATGTAGGGGCATACCAGGGAAGAGAAGCGAGATGGGGTTGAATGGGGAACAGAGGGAGGCAAGGGGGCTTATGGGACTTTCGGGGAGGGAAGACACGGGAAAGGGGAAATCATTTGGGATATAAATAAAGAATATAGAAAATAATAAAAGAAACAGTAGTTTAGTTATAAGAATCCAGGTCTTTTAATATTTCCTTCAGTGTGTAAATACCAAATTAATTCCCATTTCTATTAAACTGTCTGGTAATGTTGAATTTTATGAATTGCTGTCTGTAGGGCTAGACAGATGGCTTAGTTGTCTAGTAAAGTGAGGACCTGTGCTTAGTTCACAATAATACATAGCAGGTTTTAACTATAACTCCAGTTCCAGGAGACCTGAGATACTCTTGTGGCTTCTGTGGTTACTCTATACAAGTAATGCACAGACATATATGAAAGAAAATATCCATATACAGTGAGAACATTGTTTTGTTTGAAAGAACAGAAAGATTTTGAGAATATATTTTCATTTTTACCTCAGGTTGGTGATATGGTGCTGCTTCAGATTGTTCATAGCATCTGACTATGATTTACCTCTTGCTCTATCAGGGGCGTGATATTCCTATCTGCAGCCATGTTCTGGTCTTGTGTTCACTTTTGGACTTCAAGGAGAATTTACTGGTAAGATAAATACCAAGACACTCAGAAGTGGTGTGGGCTGGTGGTTGCTATTCTTAGGTGTAGGTTGTTGTTGTCAAATTCCTGTGCAGAAGTGATAGAATATAAAATTAGATGTCTTGATGGTCAAGATCAAAATGTCTCTAAGAAACTAAACATTCTTAAATCAACAGGAAGTAGTACAACAATAATGTTGTCCCCTTTCACCTCTATCCTTTCTTGCTCTAATATCTGGTGTTAGGGGGTTGAAAGGGTAGAAAATTGCCCAGACTTGCCTGGAACTTGTTCTTCCTGCCCCAGCCTCAGGAGTGTTAGAATTGCAGGCATGTGCCATTGTGGTGAGGTTCCATGTACTTGACAGCTGTGAGGCAGCTGTAAGAGGGAGAAAGCCTGCAGATCTGGGCTGCAGAGAGAACAATGAGTGAAACCTGGGAGGAGTTTAAAATGTCTGTGGAGGTCAGAGACAGAGCATGTGCTGGGAAGAAGTGACTTAGGTGAGGAGCGAACCTTTGAAGACTGGAGAGTAGGGAAAGCAATTGGTTATAAGTTGGGTGGGCAGACAGACCCAGCAATCAAAGGACAATGGGTAAATTGTCTGACTGAAGAGCTTCTGTTAAGGCTGAGGAGGAACATCCACCAATCAGAGCTCTTTGAGAAATTCATGAGAAAGACAATGAGAGAAACCCAGAACATATCTAGCTGATGAGTAGTATAGCTATTGGAATCAATGAAGAGGTTCCAGCTGGTAATATGGGTTGCTTCTCTGAGTTAGATGGGCAAAGTATATGGTTCCCGGCTCTCCTCATTCAGTTTAAGACATGAAGCCCAGTTTTTAGGTTGAGAAATGGCCAAAATATATGACGTTTTAATGTGTTAATTTAGAAGCCAGGGATAGTTGTGATCCAAGCATTCAGGAAGCTGATGCAAGTAGATCTGTGTGAGTTTATGGTTAGGATGACTACATGTCATTTTCAGGCCAGTCTGGGCCCCAGAGAGAGAGGGGGGCACTGAAGGAGAGACTAGGAAGAAACAGAGGAAGAGAGCAAAAAAGAGACACAGACAAGGAGATCGAGAGAGAGACAGACAAAGATCGACAGAGAGAGCAAGAAAAAGAAAGAGAAGAAAAAGTTTTGAGATATATGACAAGGACCAATCAGTCACCTCTTGGTAATGTGAGGTTTCTGAAGTATTTGAGACCTATTTGAGGTAGAGTAGTGTGCCGAGGACTCAGGGACAAATAAATGTTTGGAGTAAAGTGCCAGGAGAAGTGTTTGAGAATCATTCCAAATGATGTCAATGTAGCAGCTTTTATGGTAGGGATTAATTTGGATGAAAGGGGCCATGAGTCCAGGGGCAAATTTTTAGGTGTTCTATTGAAGGGGGTCAAAGAAAGAGAATAAAAATTATTCCAACTGTGAGCCAGTTGTCAAAGAACAGACAGCACTTCTTTGTTAGGACACAGCATAGACGAGGTGCAGTTCAGTTATTTGAGGATACAAAATTGTCATCTAAATGTCATTATGCATAAAATGGAAGCATTGCATAAGATCAGAGGATGAAAAAGCAGGTTTTAGTCTATGGCAAGTACTGAACAATTCATTTCAGCAAATTTTTTGGTCCAGGGCATGGTTAGGCTGTGATACGAGGCAGGGATGTGGACCCCTGGTTCCCTGCAAGGCACCTTGATTGCCAGTCAATGATGCAAATGCATGTTGGTGTTACTCAGATAAGATGGTGTTACCTGGAACTTGGTGACTTCTGTCTGTCAGTCTTATGTCCTGGTGGGATGGTTGCTTGGTGCTTGGAGTCTGGACCCACAGTCAGTATCTCCAATATGACCTGTTGTGCTCTTCAAAGAGATAGTTGAGTGAATGGTAGATGCTCACAGAGGAGGCATTCCTCTTCGTTTATCTCCCTACATTCACATCTGCAATTCCAGAGTTGGAAGGGCCAGGATATAGAACTTGAGGGCTGATGTGCACTGAAGGGAAGGCAGCCAGGTATCTTTGGTGAGTTTTTAAGAGAGCTGAGTAGTAGTGAGGTTTATGCAGTCTGTTAGAATCATATCTGCTGTGGCATCAGTCTGAAGAATCTCTCAGTCAGGCCAGCCTGTCCCTGCAGAGCTGGACAGCACACACATGCTTTCATTCCTTCACATTTTCATTCCTTTGAATAGAGATCATCCAGGCACCTGCATGTCCTTCTTACAGTCACCCCTCAGTACCCACTATACCTGAACAAGTAGCAGACTGAATTCTCCATTCCAGAACATGCTTTCCACTGGGGAAAACATACTACCAAAAATAAAGGAAACATGTGAAATGCCCATCATTGCAGTAGAGACAGGCATGATACATGGAAGAAGATAGAGCCAGAGGTATAAGCTTGTGCTTATAGAGATTAAAAGAGGACTCACCCAGAGGGTCACAACTGAGCAGAACTGAAGTGTATGAGGAAAGATGCTATATGGAGGTGTGATTGAAGGAACAGCAGATGCAAAGGCCCTGAGCTTAATTTAAATGTTCTGGTCAGTGTAGCAAGAGTAGATGGAGCAAGGAAAAAGAGGGTGGAAATATGTGCTGGGATTTTAAGACTAGTGTTCATATGTGGAACTGGACTATGAACTTGTGAAGAGACAGGTAGCAGAATGTGTCTACATTACATTTGTAAAGAATTTTTCTATGCTCACTGTGGTAGCTAATGCTTGTAGAAAGTAGTTTAGGAGTGTCGCACCCCACTCCACCCTGCAACCCATAGGAAGCAGAAGCAAGAGGATCTCTTCAAGTTTGAAACCTGCCTGAATTCTGGGTGTTTGTGCATGTTTTTCAACGTGTTTCTGTTTTATTTCTAGTCTTCTAGCCTCATTGTCCTGGGACTCTATTGACCAGTGAGTCTTCAGTTCCAGCAGATGATTCCTTTGGGGGTTTTATTGCCTTTGTAACATCTGGGGGTTTTGTGTCAATGTTCTTTCTTGGGTTCCTAGAATTGGCATGGCCTCTGGGAAAATAGGCAATTTCTGCCAGTTTTGGGAGGGAATATAGAACCCAGAGAATGTAGTGTAGTTTATGACTATTGTGTGGTCTTACAGGGGAGTTGGCAGGTATAGGCTAGGTTCTTACCTAGGGTCTGTGGTGCACATGTGGCCACCAGGAAATCAGGCAGAATTCTGGCCCAGAAAATAGATCCCTGGTGATGGGGAGCTCATTATTTTATAAAAAACTAACTTGCATAATAGCATTTGTCCTCATGAAACATGTCATTTGGGGTACAGGTTCTTTAATCTCTAATTATTTATAAAGTAACACTGGTCACTCTGTGAATATTTGAAAAGAAGATGTGATGGTATGTATATGCTCAGACCAGGGAGTGGCACTATTAGAAGACATGGCTCTGTTGGAGTATGTGTGGTCCTGTTGGAGGAGGTGTGTCCCTGTGGGTATGGGCTCTAAGACTCTTACTGTAGTTTCCTGGAAGCCAGTAATTTTCTAGCAGCCTCTAGATGAAAATATAGAACTCTTACCTTTTTCTCTACCATGTCTGAATGGATACTTCAGTGCTCAAACCCTGATGATAAAGGCCTGAACCTCTAAACCTGTAAGACAGCCACAATTAATGCTGTCATTGTAAGGAGTCTTCTTGGTCATAGTGTCTGTGTACAACAGTGAAAACCCTAACTAAGACAGAAGACAATTTTCTTTTTCATTTTTAGCCTTTGCTATGTGTTCCTCAGTCACTTCATGTAGTTCATCTTGGTCCTGCCAATCCTCCTGCTTCCATCTTCTAAGTAATGAGATTACAGGTTTGTGTCAACACACTGGCTTCCCCTTTTTGTTATAATTTTTCCTAGTTGGATGAGGAGACAAGAATAATCCTGAATTTCTAGTCTTCCTCCCTTTAACTTTCAATTGCCTGGACACTTGCCTAGGTTATACAATCCTGGGCTCCTACCCAGGGCCTAAAGCATACTCATCAAGCACTCTATTAGCGGGGCTGTTCTCTATCACCACATGGCCTCCTGAAACTTGTTATGACCTGACAGACAGAGATGAGCAAGACATGTTCTTTTGTCTGTTACTGTTGAGTTGAAATTCATGTAACATCAGTGAAGTGGAAATTTCTGATGTCTTTCGAAACTCTGTTGTGTCATGTAATTGTTTTCTGGAAACTATCTTATGAGAGTACATTGTGCTGAATCACATAAGTAAGAATATATTTTTCTGAGACCAGGCACATGGTGCTTTTCTGGAAGCCATCGTGTTAGAGAGCATATATTATTCTGCTGGAGCAGATCCAGGAGAGGGTACATGATGTTTGGAAAGAATATAAATATAAACCCACAGACAGCAAGAGGATGCTCTTGCATTGGTTTACCTTACATTGGTTCGAGGTCATTGCTGAGTATTCTCTTCCATTGGTTCACCTTGCAATGTTTTGCTGGTCTTTGTTTATCTTTCCTTGTTCTGATTTTATAGAGAGAAAAATTCCAAAGAACTTCTTATGATATTCTGGCTACTTCTTGGAACTTCTACATACGTGTACTGATTTGGCAGAGCCTCCCTGTTTTTCTGGATCCAGCTGCAGCTACTGATTTATTTTTGGAGTTTGGCGATTGGACTGGACTTCCACTAATGGTTTGTATTTGTTTTGAACTGAACTGCTGATTCCTGACAACAAAAATTAGAATCACCCCCAAAGAAATACTTCCAAAGTGGTATACAACTACTGATTACCTATTAATCTTGCATTTCCTCTATCTCTGGTAGGTGGGCTAAAAGTGAGGGTTAAGTGGCTAAGAACCGTCATTAAAGAAGTGTTTGAAGAATCTAAGCATAGAGATGGTTCTCTAGTTAGTTTAGGCATAATGGGTAACTCTGTTCTAATGTAGTAGAGGGAAAAGCAGGTTCTGTTGTGTTGGAAATGTTGTATAATGTGGTTGGAAAGTAGAAGCTGCTGATGCTGGGTGGTCTCCTGCCTTGATCCCAGACTTTTGCTTCATAGACTTCATGTATATAATTTTGAAAAACACTGGGAAGAAAGCTGAAAACTAAGAAGGTTTACTACATTTTCTTGTGCTAGAAAGGATTGGAAAATTTTCTATGCACTTAAAGAGTTTCCACATAGAGTTACAAGTGCTCGGAAAGCAAAAAGAGCTTATGTTAAGAAAACAACAGTGTTCAGGCTTGTTGTCTGAGATTGATATTTACTGCTCTATAAAAGAGGGAAGCAAAACAGACTGGAAGGCAAATTGCTGCCATGCTCCATTTCATTCACTCCCATTGCTAGGTGCCCAGAGTACCTCAGTGAGACAAGGGGCCAGGAAGAGCACAAGTTGGTACAGGGACAATGAGATAGTGCTGATCCACATTGTCTTAGTCAGTGTTTCTATTCCTGCACAAACATCATGACCAAGAAGCAAGTTGGGGAGGAAAGGAATTATTGAGCTTACACTTCCATGCTGCTGTTCATCACTAAAGGAAGTCAGGACTGGAACTCAAGCAGGTCAGGAAGCAGGAGCTGATGCAGAGGCCATAGAGGGATGTTTCTTACTGGCTTGCTTCCCCTGGCTTGCTCAGCCTGCTTTTTTTTAATTGAATATAATCTTCATTTACATTTCAAATGCTAAAACCTTTCCTGGTTTCCTCCCTCCCAGAAAACCCCCAATTCCTCCTCCCACCTCCTGTGTCCAAGTATATGCCCCACCACCCGATGCACTCCCACTTCTACTCCCTCTATTTCTCTTTGTTTGGGCATCTATTGAGCCTTCACTGGGCCAAGAACCATTCCTCCCACTGATGACCAACGAGAGGCATTCCTCTGCCACATTTTTGGCTGGAACCATATTTACCCCTTGGTTGATGGTTTAGTCCCTGGGAGTCCTGGGGCCTCTGGGTGGCCGGCATCATTGTTCTTCTCATGGGGCTGTAAATCCCTACAGCTCTTCTGAACCTCCCTCCAACTCACCCATTGGGGACCCCATGCCCAGTCCAATGTTTGGCTGCTAGCATCTACCTCTGTATGTGTAAGGCTCTGACAGGACCCCTCCGGAGACAACCATGACATGCTCCTTTTGGTATGCACTTTTTTGTCATCCATAATAGTGTCAGGGTTTGGTGACTGTTTATAGGATGAATCCCTGGTAGAGCAGTCTCTGGGTGGCCTTTCCTTCAGTCTCTGCTCCACACTTTGTCTCCTTTATTGTTCCTGTGAGCATTTTGTTCCTTTTCTCAGAGGAACCAAAGCACCCCATTTCAGTCCACCTTCTTCTTGAGCTTCTTGTGGTCTATGAATTATAACTTGTTTATTTCCAGCTTTTAGACTAACATCCACTTATCAGTGAGTGCATACCATGTGTGTTCTTTTGTGATTGGATTACCTTACTCAGGATGACACTTTCTAGTTCCATCCATTTGCCTAAGAATTTCATGAATTCATTGTTTTTAATAGCTGAATAGTACTCCATTGTGTATATACACACCACAATTTCTGTATCCATTCCCCTGGTGAAGGACATCTGGGTACTTTCCAGCTTATGGATATTATAAATAAGACTGCTATGAACATAGTGGAGCATATGTCTTTATTGCATGTTGGAGCATCTTCTGGATATAGGTCCAGGAGTGGTATAGCTGTGTCCTCAGTTAGTACTATATCTAATTTTCTGAGGAACTGCCAAACTGATTTCCAGAGTGGTTGTGCAATCCCACCAACAGTGGAGAAATGTTCCTCTTTCCCCACATCCTATCTAGCATCTGCTGTCCCCTGAGTTTTTCATCTTAGCCATTCTGACTGGTATGAGGTGGAATCTCATTGTTGTTTTGATTTGCATTTCCCTGATAACTAAGGATGCTGAACATTTCTTTAGGTGCTTCATCAGCCTGCTTTCTTATAGAACCCAAGACTACCAGCCCAGAGATGGTACTACCCACACGGGATCCTCCCCCTTGATCACTAATTGAGAAAATGCCTTACAGATGGATCTTATGGAGGCACTTCCCCAACTGAAGCTCCTTTCTCTGTGATAGCTCCAGCCTGTGTCAAGTTGACACACAAAACCAGCCAGTACACACATGTACTGTAAGAGGATTTGCTTGATGCTACAAAAATAACTTCAGACTTCCCAGTCTTTGTGCAACATATACCTGTTAATAATCGTGGTCATGCTTATAGTGAGTTGATATGAAGTCCAATAGAAATGCTACCTATAAAGCATTTTAAAAAGACTATTGTATTGTTTGGCTTGCACTCTCCATTTTTTAATAAAATATTAAGCAACTGGGTTACTCAGCATAGAGCAAATCTGAAAGGCTGGAAGGGATTGGTGGATTGCTGCTAATGGTGTTAGAAGCTGATCAACAATGACAATAGTTTTCATGGTAAAAGCCCAAAGCCCCCCCAAAATAGAACAAAGTAATATAGCAAGGGGAATAAATGTTACTAAAGACCAGCTGCTTTGTGAAGGGCATTATGTGGACACACAAGAAAAAAATCTAATCTGATAATGTTTCAATTGAACAATGTTCTGCTGTGGCTATACAAGCTTGGGATATGATTGAGGAGTCGTGAAAAAAATTCACCACATTTATTAAGATAATACATGGCCTTGCAGAAACATTTAATAATGTCTTACAGAGATTGGGTTCATCTGTAAATAGAGTCATTTCTGAAGCTGAAGCCATGCAGTCATTGATAGAGATCTTGGTATTTCAAAATGGATATATTGAATGTAGGAGACCAATCAGACCGTTGAAAGTACTAGGACCAATGATAAGTGAATGGATAAGGGAGGCAACTGGTATTGGTTTTCAGCAGCATCATGCAAATATCCTGTGGCAAATCATACCTAGAAGTCTCAGGAACCCGAATGCCCAATGCTTCAATTGTGGTAATATGGTTACTTTGAAAGAAATTCTAAGATTCAGAGGTCAGAATAGCAGATACATTGACTCTGGAGAATGTCCATAGAAAAGCACAAGGAGATTCTGACTTTAATGAACCACAGAGGCTTCCAGGGTATTTTAGCTACTGAGGAAAGGGCAAATATTTGTCAAAGGATTGTAGCTCCAAGAGAGACATATGAGATATTCTCTTACCATCAGGAAACAAACTGAGGGGCATGATAGCTCAAGGCCCCACAGCAAACAATATGAGCCAACTTCCTTTGGTCAACTAGGAAGTACCAAGTAGACAAGAAAATCAAAATTTAGTATTTATGATTGTATACATACTCCTGAAATAAGTGCAGCTTTTGATCGATCTGGCCACAGATACACCTCTTACAGTATCCCCAAAAGTTGAATGTTACAAGCACTGATGTTTATGGTCTTTTATCCTCAAGGACAGTGGAAATAATCTAGGGAACAAGTGGATTAACTTCTCAAGGATTTCTTGTGCATCTGGGTATAGTAGATGGGGATAGCAAGGATGAAATTAAAATCATGTCTCATGTGAAATGAGATATATAAATTAGTGCAGGGAATAGAATTACTAAGCTGTTTTTGCTTCCATACATAAAGAGCAAGGACTCTTCAGTAGAATGGACAGGAATCTTGGGGAATACTAAAAATTGTGTGTTTTGGCAAACTGTGGTTAAGGATTAGAGACCCAAATTGATGATACAAATGAATGGTGTTTAAATAGGTTTGATGGATACAGAAGCTGAGGTAAATATACTTTCCCAAGTTTTGATATATATATTGGCCACTTCAGAAGGTTTACAATTGGTTTATAGAATTGGCTAATTATCCCAAATATTACAAAGTATCCAATGGATTTACTACATTAGTCCAGAAGAGCAAACAGGGAAGTTCAACTTTTATGTAGCTGACATACCCATAATTTCATGCGGAAAGTTATCTTGTACAGCAAGGGATACTCAAATTAATATTTATGCAATTTCAATGACAGAAAATGAGGAAACTTGTGGTGATATGGTAGATGCTCCTGAGGAAGGTATTTATATGGGTAATCAAGAACAACCACAAATTGTGTCCATTGTCCAAACACAGGACATAACAGGGATTGAGTTTCCAAATATATAAAAGGGGCCACTGCTGACATACCAAAAACTTTGTCTCTAAAATGGTTATCAATCAGACCTATATGGAGAGAGCAGTAGCCCATAAAATAAATTGCAGGCACTTGAACAACTGCTACAAGACGAACTAGGGGCTAAAAATATAGAACATTCTACCAGTCCACGGAATTCACCTGTGTTTGTTTTAAAAAAGAAATCAGGTAAATGGAGTATGATAAAATACTTCAGAGCAGTTAATAGAGTAATTCAAACAATGGGTCCTTTACAGCCTGGAATCTCTTTACCTTCTTTGTTACCAATATCATGTCCACTTATAATAATTGATTGAAAGATAGCTTCTTCACAATAACCTTGTACGAGCAAGATGGGGAAAGGTTTGCTTTCTCAGTATATAAACAGAACAACACAACAGTGTTTCAATGGAAAATACTATTAGAATGTACTTCCACAGGGAATGATAAATATTCCAACTTTATGTTAATATTTTTGCAACAAATCTTAGAAATTATATTTAAACAATTTCCACAGTCTATAACTTATCGTTTTATGGATGACATTTTATTGACTGAATCTGTTGAAGATATTTTACAGAATATGTTTAAGGAAACACAAAGAATTTTGCCATTCTGTGGGTTACAGATGACTCCAGAAAAAAAGAGTAAGAGGAGATGCACTTAGTTATTTTGGTTATAAAATCAATCAAGAAAGCATTCACCCAGAAAAGGTACAGATCCATAGGACCAATAGCAAACTCTTACCAATATTCAAAAATTAATGGGAGATATTAATTGGCTGAGGCCTACAAGTGAAGTAAGTATATATGAGCTAAATAATTTGTTTCAAACATTAAAGGGGATTCAAACAGTTTAAGATGTGAAACAGCTGAAACAGAAAAAGAATTAACTCATGTAGAACAATAATTGTATGGGGTATGTGTGGATTGAATTGATACTAAACTTGATCTATTTTGGTCATTTTACCCTCAACACATTGTTATATTGGGCTCATTAAGCAAAGTTAAGATAGTGTTATAGGATGGATTTTCTTAAGTCATAAACAAAGCAAAAAAAGACATATACAGAAAAATTTCTGAATTAATGAAAAAAAGAAAAATAATATTATATCAGTTGTCAGGAACAGATCCGGCCAAAATTGTTGTACCTCTTATAAAGGTTGAGATTATGTCATTATGGGTGATCAATAAAGATTGGCAAAGAGTGTATAGTACTATGTAGGTGAAATTAATAACAAATATCTGAATAGGAAACCTATACAGTTTATAAAAAGAACCAATTGGATTATTCCTTGTATTGTTAAGAGAACACCAATTCCAGAGATATAAACATTATATACTGATGCAAACAAGAAGGGAATGGCAGGTTACAAGTCACACAAAATAAGCAAGGTGATCAAAATCCAAATACCTCTGTACAAAAAAAATCAGAATTATATGCAATCCATATGGTATTATTAGATTAACCCAAAGTACTTAATATAATTACTGATTTTTATATGTATATAGAGATAGTTTTGCATACAGAGATTGCTGAATTTTTGCCTGATAACTCAGAATTACCTTTATTATTTAAATAATTGAAACTGACGATCAGAAATAGAAACTATCCATTATGTAGTAATCATATTCAGTATCATACAGGTTTGCCAAGTCAATTAGCTCAACAGAATGAGGAAAATGAACAATTACTTATAGAATGTGTATATGTTAGAAGCCTCAAAATTTTATAAGAAACATCATATTAACAGAGACATTTTAAAGAAAAAAATTTCTGTCACTTGGCAACAAGCTAACGAAATGGTAAATGAATGCCCTACATGTTCTCTATGAAACCAAACTCTGATATCTACTGATATTAACTCTTAGGTTACCAGAATGTGGCAGATGGCTGTTTTTCATCTTACAGAATTTGGAAAAAAAGGTATATAGACCATAGTACTGGCACATATTCAGGATTTTAAAGGGGAAACTTCTTAAATTTCTGAAAAGCCTGAGTGTGTAATTGCACACTTATTAGAAACAATGGAAATTATTCAGATACCTGAATGAATTCAATCTGATAATCCTCCTACTTATGCACCCAAGAAGATGAAGCAATTATTTGCATTTTAAAATATAAAACATGTTATTTGTATACCATATAACCCCACAGAATACGCAGTTATAGAAAAGCCAATCATACCTTAATAGAAATACTTATTTTAAAAGCTAGAATAAAAAATCGACAGGGATAGATGAATAATGCTGTTTAACTCTAAATTTTCTTAATTTTTATGAAAATGAACAACAGTAGCTGAGTGTCAGTGATTATTCAAAACACTGAGGAACTAGGACAATCAATATACTATGAGGATGTGTTGACATTAGAATGGAAACCATTACACAGTTGATACTGTGCCATAGCAACTGGAGCTGATTCTCAGCTACAACTCTCCATATCCAAATACTGCTTGGAGAGAGCTGGACTTCCAGGAGTGCTGGCACACCTGTGAGCACAGGTAACACCACCACTTCTGCTCAAATTCATGGCCTGATATAGACCAGTCCAGAGTTATCAGGACATAGGAACCAAGGAATAGCCAGTGACAGGCTCCTTCTGGTTTCTGTCTGCACCCTGAAGCAGACTCTGTGCCACAGCTCTCCATACCCAAATTCCTCCCAGAGAGAACTGGTCACCCAGGAGTACTGACAAACAAGCTTGTAGGAAGGAAAAATCACAGTCGGAGATATCAACACCAACTAACAGCAGAGATATCCAGATGGCAATAAGCAAAGGCAAGAACATAAGCAACAGAAACCAAGACTAATTGGCACCATCAGAACCCAGTTCTCCCACCACAGCAAACCCCTAATACCCCCAACACACCAGAAAATCAAGACCCTGATTTAAAGTCACATCTTATAATGATGATCGAGAACTTTAAGAAGGACAGAAATAACTTCCTTAAAGAAATTCAGGAGAACACAGTAAATAGGTAGAAGCCCTTAAAGAGAAAACACATAAATCCCTTAAAGAATTATAGGAAAACACAAGCAAACAGGTGAAGGAATTGAACAAAACCATCCAGGATAGAAAAATGGAAATAGAGTGAATAAAGAAATCACAAAGGGAGACAACCCTGGAGAAAGAAAAGCCAGAAAAGAGATCATGAGTCATAGAGGCAAGAATCAAAAAGAGAATACAAGAGATAGAAGAGAGAATATCAGATGTAGAAGATACCATAGAAAACATTGACACAATAGTTAAAAAAATGCAAAATTAAAAAATTTCTAACCTAAAACAATTAGGAAATCCAGGACACAATTAGAAGACCAAACCTAAGAATAATAGGTATAGAAGAGAGCAAAGATTCCCAACTTAAAAGGCCAATAAATATCTTCAACAACGTAATAGAAGAAAACTTCCCCAACCTAAAGAAAAAAATGCCCATGAACATACAAGAAGCCTAAAGAACTCCATATAGACTGGATTAGAAAAGAAATTCCTCCTGTCACATAATAGTCAAGACACCAAATGCACAAAACGAAGAAAGTATTAAAAAACAGTAAGAGAAAAATGTCAAGTAACATATAAAGGCAGTTCTATCAGAATTACACCAGACTTCTCACCAGAGACTATGAAATATAGAAGATCCTGGGCAGATGTTAAACAGACACTAAGAGTATTCAAATGTCAGCCCAAGCTCTTATACATAGCAAAACTCTCAATTACCATGAATGTAGAAACCAAGATATTCCATGACAAAACTCCAGGACAAGGAGGGAAACTACACCTGAGAAAAAGCAAGTAAGTAATCTTTCAACAAATTCTAAAAGAAGATAGCCACATAAACATATTTCTACTTCTAACAAAAAAAACCAGGAAACAACCATCATTCTTCCTTAATATCTCTTAATATCAATGGACTCAATTCCCCCAATAAAAAGACACAGACTAACAGACTGGATATGTAAACAGGACCCAGCATTTTATTGAATACAGAAAACACACCTCAATGTCAAAGACAGACAATACCTCAGAGTAAAGGGCTGCATAACAATTTTCCAAGCAAATGATCGTAAGAAAAAAGCTCAAGTGCCTATTCTAATATGGAATAAAATTGACTATTAACCAAAAGTTATCCAAAAAGATAAGGAAGGACACTTCATACTCATCAAAGGAAAAAAAACTACCAAGAAGAATTCTCAATTCTGAACACCTATGTTTGAAATGCAAGGGCACTCTCATTCATAACAGAACCTTTACTAAAGTTCAAAGCACACAATGCTCCACACACAGTAACAGTGGGAGATTTCAACATCCCACTCTCATCAATGGACAGATCATGGAAACACAAATGACACAGAGATATAGTGAAACTAACAGAAGTTATGGACCAGATTGATTTAACAGATATCTATAGAACATTTCATCCTAAAACAAAAGAATATACCTTCTTCTCAATACCTCATGGTTCCTTCGCCAAGACTGACTATATATTTGATCACAAAACAGGCCTCAACAGATACAAGAAGATTAAAATTATCTCATGCATCCTATCAGATCACCATGTACTAAGGTTGGTCTTCAATAAGAACCAAAACAAAAGAAAGCCCACATATACATGAAAGCTGTATAATGCCCTACTCAATGATAACTTTGTCAAGGAAGAAATAAAGAAAGAAATTAAACACTTTTTTAGAATTTAATGCTACTGAAGGCACAACATACCCAAATTTATGGAACACAATGAATGCAGTACTAAGAGGAAAACTCATAGTTCTGAGTGCCTCCAAAAAGAAACTGGAAAGAGCATACTCTAGTAGCTTGACAGCACATCTAAAACAAAAAGAAGCAATTACACCCAAGAGAAGTAAAAGGCATGAGTTAATCAAACAAATGACTGAAATTAACCAAGTAGAAACAAAAAGAACTATAAAAAGAATCAACAAAACAAGGAGCTTGTTCTTTGAGAAAATATTTCCTTTCTCTCTCTCTCTCTCTCTTTCTTTCTTTCTTTCCTTCTTTCTTTGTTTTTTTTTAGTCAAATATAATACAACAGGACTCAAACTGAAAAAAGGAAACTACAGTTGAGAAAACGTATCCATGATATTGTCTAGTAGACAAAAGATTATCTAGTATTTTCTTGAATGATGATTTACTATTGCAAGTGCCATCCCTGAACAGCTGGAATAAGAATTCAGTCTGAACAAGATAGTAATTGTATTCCTTCATGACCTCTTCTTCAGTGCCTGCCTGAAAGTTCCTTTTTGATTTACTGTTCTACTATTCATAATGTACTGTAAGATATAAGATGAAATAAACTATTTTGTCACCAATTAAAATATCTACCAAAGTGGGGAGGAATGGATTGTTTCTGAAATTCCTAATAAAAATGAAAAATATTGCCCACTTCCCGATTCTTTGTAGAGAACCAGCAGTAGCAGGACATTTGGTAAGAACTACCCACTTCTGGATGCCCAGAGCCACTGGCTGGGGCTCACTTCCCAGCTACCACCAAAACCTGCCTTCCCTCCAGATCACCACTCCCCTTCCACCTCTTCTACCCCTCTCTCCTCCCTCTCCACCACCTGCCCCATTCCTTCTGATGTTGTAGACCCTTTTCACTTCTGCCATGGGGAAGACCCCACTTCCGATACTTTGTAGAGAAATGGCAGCAGTAGGTCATTCGAGAACTGGAAGCAGCAGGGCATTCGAAAACCAGCACTGTACAGGGCATTCACCATTGACAAGTCTGCCACAGGGAAGACCACATTCCCTGATACTTTCTGGAGAACCAGCTGTATGCAGGTCATTCGAGAGAAAGGAAATCCCAGTAGTACAGATACACTGGCCTGCAGGATAGAGAAGTTATTCAGAGACAGCAAGACCAGCTAAATCAGAGATAACTAGATGGCTAAAGGAAAATGCAAGATCATTACCAACAGAAACTAAGGCAACATGGCACCATCAGAACGCAGTGCTCCCACAACAGCAAATCCTGGAGACACCATCACATTGGAAAAGCAAGAGCTGGATCTAAAACCACATCTCATGATGTTGATGGAGGACTTCAAGAAGGACATAAATTGAGCTTAGTGCAAGGAGATAAGAATGGATCAATTTGCATTCTTCTGCATTTTGACCTCCAGTTGAACCAGCACCATTTGTTGAAAAGGCTATCTTTTTTCCACTGGATGGTTTTAGATCCTTTGTCAAAGATCAAGTGACCATAGGAGTGTGGATTCATTTCTGGGTCTTCAATTCTGTTCCATTGATCTACATGCCTGTCGCTGTACCAATACCATGCGGTTTTTAACACTATTGCTCTGTAGTACATCTTGAGGTCCAGGATACTGATTCCCCCAGAAGTTCTTTTACTCTTGAGAATAGTTTTAGCTATTCTGGGTTTTCTGTTATTCCAGATGAATTTTTGAATTGCACTTTCTAACTCTATGAAGAATGGAGTTGGGATTTTGATGGGGATTGCATTTAATCTTTATATTGCTTTTGGCAAGATGGTCATCTTTACTATATTAATCCTGCCAATCCATGAGCATGGAAGATTTTTCCATCTTCTGAGGTCTTCTTCAATTTCTTTCTTCAGAGACTTGAAGTTCTTGTCATATCAAGGACCTCCACATAAAACCAGACACACTGAAGCTAATAGAAAGGAAACTAGGGAAGAACCTTGAAAATATGGGCACCGGGGAGAATTTCCTGAACAGAACTCCAATAGCTTATGCTCTAAGATCAAGAATTGGCAAATGGGACCTCATAAAATTACAAAGTTTCTGTAAGGCAAAAGACACTGTCAAAAAGACAAAGCGGCAGCCAACAAACTGGGAAAAGATCTTTACCAACGCTACATCCGACAGAGGGATAATATCCAATATATACAAAGAACTCAAGAATTTAAACTCCAGAAAGGCAAGTAACCCTATTAAAAAATGGGGTACAGAGCTAAACAAAGAGTTATCACCTGAAGAATATCTAATGGCTGAGAAGCACCTAAAGAGATGTTCATCATCCTTAGTCATTAGGGAAATGCAAATCAAAACAACCCTGAGATTCCATCTCACACCAGTCAGAATGGCTAAGATCAAAAACACAGGAGACAGCAGTTGTTGATGAGGATGTGGAGAAAGAGGAACTCTCCTCCACTGCTGGTGGGATTACAAGCTGGTACAATCACTCTGGAAAGCTGTCACAATCACTCTGGAAAACTGTCTGGCGGTTCCTCAGAAAACTGGGCATGACACTCCCAGAGGATCCTGTTATATCACTCCTGGGCATATACCCAGAGGCTTCCACTGCATGCAATAAGGACACATGCTCCACTATGTTCATAGCAGCCTTATTTAGAATAGCCAGAAGCTGGAAAGAACCCAGATGTCCCTCAACAGAGGAATGGATTCAGAAGATGAGGTATATTTACACAATGGAATACTACTCTGCAATTAAAACAATGAATTCACGAAATTACTAGGCAAATGGTCAGAACATGAAAATATCATGCTTAGTGAGGTAACCCAATCACAAAAGAACACACATGGTATGCAGTCACTGATAAGGGGATATTAACCCAGAATCTCGGAATACCCTAGACACAATTTGCATATCAATAGATTTCCAAGAAGATGGAAGGAGAGACCCCTGGTCCTGTAAAGACTGGATGTAGGGGAATGCCAGGACAGAGATGCAAGAGGGGGTTGAATGGGGAAAAGAGGGAGGGAAGGTGGTTTATGGGACTTTCAGGGAGGGAGGAAACGGGAAAGGGGAAATGATTTGGAATATAAATAAAAAAAACTTAGAAAAAAATTAAAATCTTCTCAGATAGAAAATTCTTGTTTCTGACAAAGAATAAATCAGTAAATAATGTCATGCTTTCCATCTATTTTCTTAAAGTTAAATCAAATAAGCTATACAAAAGGCACAGATAAAAAAAAAGGACATAAACAACTCCTTTAAAGAAATACAGGAGAAAATGGGTCAAAAGGTAGAAGCCCTTATAAAGGAAATACAAAAATCCCTTAAAGACATGCAGGAGAATATGGATCAACAGGTAGAAACCCTTAAAGAGGAAACACAAAAATCCCTTAAAGAAATACGGGAGAACATGGGTAAACAGGTAAAATCCCTTAAAGAGGGAACACAAAAATTCCTTAAAGAATTTCAGGAAAAAACAAACAAACAAGTGAAGGAACTGAACAAAACTATCCAGGATCTAAAAATTGAAGTAGAAAGAATAAAGAAATCGCAAAGTGAGACATCTCTGGAGATAGAAAACCTTGGAAAAATTCAGGAGTCATAGATGCAAGCATCAACAATAGAATTCATGAGATAGAACAAAGAACCTCAAATGCTGAAGATTCCGTTAAAAACATTGATTCAACAGTCAAAGAAAATGCAAAATACAAAAACCTTGTAACCCCAAAAATCCGAGAAATCCAGGATACAATGAGAAGATCAAACCTAAGGATTATAGGTATAGAAGAGAGTGAGAATTTACATCTTAAAGGGACAGTAAATATTTTCAAAAAAATTATAGAAGAAAACTTCCCTAACCAAAAGAAAGAGATGCCCATGAACATGCAAGAAACTTATAGCAGCCTAAACAGACTGGACGAGAGCAGAAATTCCTCCTGTCACATAATAATCAAAACACCAAATGCACTAAACAAAGAAAGGATATTAAAAGCAGTAAGGGAAAAAGTGCAAGTAAATTATAAAGACAGACCTATCAGAATTATACCACCAGAATTACTTCTCACCAGAGACTGTGAAAGCCAGAAGATCCTGAGCAGATGTCATACAAACCCTAAAAGAACATAAATGTCAGCCCAGACTACTATACCAAGCAAAACTTTCAATTACCATAGACAAAGAAAACAAGACATTCTATGACAAAAGCAAATTTACACAATATCTTTCCAGAAATCCAGCTCTACAAAGGATAATGGGTGGAAAATACCAACACAAGGCGGGAAACTACACTGTAGAAAAAGCAATAAAGTATTCTTTCAACAATCCCAATAGAAGATAGCTTCACAAACAGAATTTCACCTTTAACCAAGAAGATAACAGTAAACAACAATCACTTTTCCTTAATATCTCTTAATATTAATGGTTTAAATTCCCCTATAAAAAGACATAGACTAACAGACTGAACACATAAACAGGACCCAACGTTTTGTTGCATACAAGAAACCCACCTAAGTAACAAAGGCAGTCACTATTTCAGAATCAAAGGTTGGAAAACAATTTTCCAAGCAAATGATCCCAAGAAACAAGTGGGAGTGGCCATTCTTATATTGGATAAAATTAACTTTCAACCAAAAGTTGTCAAAAAAGATAAGGAGCGACACTTCATATACTAGTCAAAGGAAAATTCTACCATGATGAACTCTCAATTCTGAACATCTATTCTCCGAATGCAAGGGCACCTACATTCATAAAAGAAACTTTACTAAAGCTCAAAGCACACATTTCACCCCACACTATAATAGTGGGAGACTTCAACACCCTACTCTCAACAATGGACAAATCATGGAAACAGAAACTAAACAGAGACATAGTGAAACTAACTGAACTTATGGACCAAATGGATCTAAGAGATATTCATAGAACATTCCACCCTAAAGCAAAAGAATATACCTTCTTCTCAGCACCTCATGGTACCTTCTCCAAAATTGACCATATAATTGGACACAAAATGGACCTCAACTGATAAAGAAATATTGAAATTATTCCATGCACCTTATCAGATTATCACGGCCTAGGGCTGGTCTTAAGCTCAGACAAAAACAATGGAAAACACACATACATGTGGACTTTGAACAATGCTCTTCTCAATGGTAGCTTGGTCAAGGAAGAAATAAAGAAAGAAATTAAAGACTTTTTAGAATTTAATAAAAACGAAGACACATCATACCAAAACTTAAGGGACACAATGAAAGCAGTGCTAAGAAGAAAACTCATAGCCCTGAGTGACTCCAAAAAGATAATGGAGAGAGCTTACACTAACAGCTTGACAGTGCACTTGAAAGCTCTAGAACTAAAAGAAGCAAATACACCCAAGAGGAGTAGGCGGCAGGAAATAATCCAACTCAGCATTGAAATCAACCAAATAGAAGCAAAAAGAACCATACAAAGAATCAACAAAACCAGGAGCTGGTTCTTTGAGAAAATCAACAAAATAGATAAACCCTTAGCCAGACTAACCATAGGGCACAGAGGCACTACCCAAATTAATAAAATCAGAAATGAAAAGGGAGACATAACAACAGAAACTTTGGAAATTCAAAAAATCATCAGATTCTACTACAAGAGTTTATTCTCAACAAAGTTTGAAAATCTGGAAGAAATGGACTACTTTCTAGATGCATACTAGTTGCCAAAGTTAAAACTGGATCAGATAAACCGTCCCATAAGTCCTGAGGAAATAGAAGCAGTCGTTAATAGTCTACCATCAAAAAAAAGCCCAGGACAAGATGGGTTTAGCAGGGAATTCTATCAGATCATCAAAGAAGAGCTAATACCTATACTCTTCAAACTATTCCACAAAATAGAAACTCAAGGAGCACTACTCAACTCATTCTATGAAGCCACAATAACGCTTATACCAAAACCAAACAAAGACCAAACAAGGAAGGAGAACTTCAGACCAATCTCCCTCATGAACATCAATACAAAAATACTGTACAAAATTCTGGCAAACCGAATCTAAGAATGTATCAAAACTATAATTCACCATGATCAGGTAGGTGTTATCACAGGGATGCAGGGATGATTCAATATATGGAAATCCATCAATGTAATCCACTACATAAACAAACTCAAGGACAAAAACCACATAGTCATTTCATTTGATGCTGAAAAGGCTTTTGACAAAATCCAGAATTCCTTCATGATAAAAGTCTTGTACAAATTGGGATTCCAAGGTCCATACCTAAACACAGTGAAAGCAATATACTGCAAACCGGTAGCCAACATCAAATTAAACGGAAAGAAACTTGAAGCAATCCCACTGAAATCAGGGACCAGACAAGGCTGCCCACTCTCTCCCTATCCATTCAATATAGTACTTGAAGTCCTAGCCAGAGCAATCAGACAACAAATGGAGGTCAGAGGTATACAAATTGGAAAGGAAAAAGTCAAACTATCACTAATTTCAGATGATATGATCATATACTTAAGCAACCCAAAAACTTCCACCAGAGAACACTTAAAACTGATAAACAACTTCAGCAAAGGGGCTGGATATAAAATTAACCCAAGCAAATCAGTAGCCTTCCTCTACTCAAGAGATAAACAAGCTGAGAAAGAAATTAAGAAAATGACACCCATCAAAATAGTCCCAAATAATATTTCATGCCTTGGTGTGACTCTAACAAAGCAAGTGAAAGATTTGTATGATAAGAACTTCAAGTCTCTGAAGAAAGAAATCGAAGATCTTAGAAGATGGATAGGCAGGATCAATATAGGAAAAATGGCCATCTTGCCGAAAGCAATCTACAGATTCAAAGCAATCCCCATCAAAATCCCAACTCAATTCTTCATAGATATAGAAAGAGCAATTCTCAAATTCATCTGGAATAACAAAAAAACCCAGGATAGCTAAAACTATTCTCCACAACAAAAGATCTTCTGGGGGAATCACCATCCCTGACCTCAAGGCCTACTACAGAGAAATCGTAATAAAAACTGTTTGGTATTGGTATGGAGACAGGCAGGAAGATCAATGAAATAGAATTGAAGACCCAGAAAAGAACCCACACTCCTACAGTCACTTGTTATTTGACAAAGGAGCTAAAAACATACAGTGGAAAAAAGACAGCATTTTTAACAAATGGTGCTGGATCAACTGGAGGTCAGCATGCAGAAAAATGCAAATTGACCCATTCTTATCTCCTTGTACAAAGCTCAAATCCAAGTGGATCAAGGACCTACACTTAAAGCCAGACACACTGAAGTTTATAGAGGAGAAAGTGGGGAAGAACCTTGAACACATGGGCATAGGGGAAAATTTCCTGAATAGAACAACAATGGCTTATGCTCTAAGAACAAGAATCGACAAATGGGACCTCATAAAACTGCAAAGCTTCTGTAAGGAAAAGGACACTGTCAATAGGACAAAATGGCAACCAACAAATTGGCAGAAGATCTTTACCAATCCTACATCTGATAGAGGGTTAATATCCAATGTATACAAAGAACTCAAGAAATTAGTCTCCAGAGAGTCAAATAACTCTATTAAAAAATGAGGTAAAGAGCTAAACAGAGAATCCTCAACTGAGGAAACTCGAATTGCTCTAAAGCACCTAAAGAAATGTTCAGCATTCTTAGTTATCAGGGAAATGCAAATCAAAACAACACATAGATTTCACCTCACGATGGTAAGAATGGCTAAGATGAAAAGTTCAGGGGACAGCAGATGCTGGAGAGGATGTGGGGAAAGAGGAAAACTCCTCCAATGTTGGTGGGATTGCAAACTGGTAAAACTACTCTGGAAATCAGTTTGGCGGTTCCTCAGAAAACTGGGCATGACACTCCCGGAGGATCCGGCTGAAACTAATAGAAAGGAAACTAGGGAAGAACCTTGAACATATGGGCACAGGGGAGAATTTCTTGAACAGAACTCCAATAGCTTATGCTCTAAGATCAAGAATAGATAAATGGGACCTCATTAAATTACAAAGTTTTTGCAAGGCAAAAGACATTGTCAAAAAGACAAAGTGGCAACCAACTAACTTGGAAATGATCTTTACCAACCCTACAACCGACAGAGGGCTAATATCCAATATATACAAAGAACTCAAGAAGTTAAACTCCAGAGAGGCAAGTAACCCTATTAAAAATGGGGTACAGAGCTAAACAAAGAGTTCTCACCTGAAGAATATCTAATGGCTGAGAAGCACCTAAAGAGATGTTCATCATCCTTAGTCATTAGGGAAATGCAAATCAAAACAACCCTGAGATTCCATCTCACACCCGTCAGGATGGCTAAGATCAAAAACACAGGAGACAGAAGTTGCTGGCGAGGATGTGGAGAAAGAGGACCACTCCTCCACTGCTGGTGGAATTGCAAGCTGGTACAACCACTCTGGAAAGCAGTCTGGCGGTTCCTCAGAAAACTGGGCATGACACTCCCAGAGGATCCGGCTATACCACTCCTGGGCATATACCCAGAGGCTTTACCTGCATGCAATAAGGACACATGCTCCACTATGTTCATAGCAGCCTTATTTATAATAGCCAGAAGCTGGAAAGAACCCAGATGTCCCTCAACGGAGGAATGGATTCAGAAGATGTGGTATATCTACACAATGGAATACTACTCTGCAATTAAAAACAATGAATTCACGAAATTCCTAGGCAAATGTTCAGATCTTGAAAATATCATCCTTAGTGAGGTAACCCAATCACAAAAGAACACACATAGTATGCAGTCACTGATAAGGGGATATTGACCCAGAATCTCGGAATACCCTAGACACAATCCGCATATCAATAGATTTCTAAGAAGATGGAAGAAGAGACCCCTGGTCCTGGAAAGACTGGATGTAGGGGAACCCCAGGTCAGAGTAACGAGAGGGGGTTGAATGGAGAAAAGAGGGAGGGAAGGGGGCTTATGGGACTTTCGGGGAGGGAGGAAACGGGAAAGGGGAAATGATTTGGAATGTAAATTAAAAAAAAGTAAAATAAATAATTAAAAAAATAGCAAGCATTAAGAAATAAACATATTGGTAGTGACTGAAAAATAGCAGACATTGGAAAGCTATTGTGATGATATTTTCCCCAAAATATTTAATTAGCTTTGAGTTTTTCTTCCTATTTAGTTCACCAGGAAAATATGACATCTGTAAGAAGCCTGAGAGTTTCTGTAACTATTTCAATTTCTTCATTTTAATATAATACCAAATTATCCTATGAAGAGAGAGTAGAGCATATGAGAAAAACATGATTTATTATGCCATTAAAAGTAATGATTTTTCTAATACTGGAGACAAATGAACAAATGAGTATGATACTACAAATAAATAGCTGTCTGCACATATAAGGTAGGTTTCATTTTTAAAAGTTACAAAATAAATTTGAAATTAAATTCTCATTTACAATCTAAAACAAATCCAATAACCCTGAATTCTTTGAAAAATCTGAAGGATTGGCACAGAGAGTCTGATTTTTTTCTCGGCAAAGAAATCATAGCAAAAAGGAAATTAAAGACAATTTTGTCTGATATTACTTAAGGTAATAGGGGCTTTGAGTAGAATTACAATATGCATTTATCCATAGAAAATATTACAGAACTATAAACTTATAATAAAAATCAATAAAGTTTTCCAAGTGGAAATATTAATTTTTCATATACACTCTGACTTTATTGATGATTTATATACTATTGTGTCTGTATGCTATTAACAGTCCTGTTTGTTACTTAGAAAATGAGTAACTTCAAAATCTTATGTGTAGCCAGATGGAAATAGACTGTACCAAAAAAAAAAAAAAGAAAAAAAAAAAAGAAAAACTCAGGGGACAGCAGATGCTGGAGAGGATGTGGGGAAAGAGGAAAACTCCTCCAATGTTGGTGGGATTGCAAACTGGTAAAACCACTCTCGAAATCAGTTTGGCGGTTCCTCAAAAAACTCGGCATAATACTACTGGAGGACTCAGCTATACCACTCCTGGGCATATACCCAGAAGATGCTCCTAAATATAATAAGGACACATGCTACACTATGTTCATAGCTGCCTTATTTATAATAGCCAGAAGCAGGAAAGAACCTAAATGTCCTTCAAGAGAGGAATGGATACAGAAAGTGTAATATATATATATATATATATATGTATAATGGAGTACTACTCAGCTATTAAAATCAATGAATTTATGAAATTCTTAGGCAACTTGACGGGACTAGAAAGTGTCATCCTGAGCACGGTAGCCCAATCACAAAAGAATGCACATGGTATGCACTCACTGATAAGTGGATGTTAGCCAAAAAGCTGAAAATAAACAAGTTACAATTCACCCAGCACAAGAATCTCATGAAGAAGGAGGACTGAAGTGAGGGTGCTTTGGTTCCTCTGAGAAAGGGAACAAAATACTCACAGGAGCAATAAAGGAGACAAAGAGTGGAGCAGAGACTGAAGTAAAGGCCACACAGAGACTGCCGTACCTGGGGATTCATCCTATAAACTGTCACCACACCCAGACACTACTATGGATGACAAAAGTGCATACCAAAAGGAACATGCCATGGTTGTCTCCTGAGGGGCCCTGTCAGAGCCTTACACATACAGAGACATCCAACCATTGGACTAGGCATGGAGTCCCCAATGGAGGAGTCAGAGGGTGGTCCAGAGGAGCGGAAGGGGTTTACAGTCCCAGGTGAGAACAGCAATTTCAGCCACCCAGACACCCCAGGACTCCCAGAGACTAAATCATCAACCAAGGGGTACACATGGTTCCAGCCAAAAATGTGGCAGAGGAATCCCTTGTCGGGAATCAGTGGGAAGAATGGTCCTTGGTCCTGTGAAGGCTCAATAAATGCCCCAACAAAGGGAAATCTAGGGGTGTGGGGGGAGGTGGGAGTAGCTTGGGTGGAGGGGCATATACTTGGAGGCAGTGGGTGGGAAGAGTGGTTGGAGGTTTTGGGGAGGGGGGAAACAGGGAAAGGTTTTACCATTTGAAATGTAAATGAAGATTATATTCAATAAAAAATAATTAAAAAATGAAAAAAAATAAGCCCTAAAAAAGAAAGAAAAAGACTTCTCTGAAGGGATAACCTATTTAATTAAAAAAATCTAAGACAAAAATAAACTAATGGAAACCTTCCATAATTTTTAGATGGCCACCTGGTTATACTTTTGTGTCTATGGGGAATGAAAACATATGTTTATCTATAAAAATTAGAAATATTAGATTTGTCCAGGGAAAACATTTTCAGCTGAGACATGAATGTTTTCACACAGCAAATAGCCCAGGTGATTCACTCTTACCTTTCTCAGTTACAGATTTCTCCAAAAAAAATGCATGCATCTCAACTTCAAATGATCTAGTCCAAATGTATTGATCACACAAAGACTGTACAACATATAGACTCAACAAAAAACACAGAAACGGATCAATACATAGCTTGGACAGACAACACAGAGACTGTATAACACAAAAGTTGGACAACACAGACACTGGACAAGGATTGCTAAAGCTAGCTATTTTCAGACTAACCATTTTTTCCTTCTTTGGCTCCAAACAGAAATTTCTCATCCCAATTCATCAGGAAGCAATTATAAGAAAACTGTCGAACTGATCCCTTAAGTTGGGGTGGATGGTTTTGGTCATTTGATGTGTTGTGGTTGACATGATCTAGGGTGGTTGGTTGTTGTTGGTTGTAATTAGGGAAGAAACAAAATAAAGTTAACTAATGTATGTAGCTAAAATTTTAAGGTAGTTTAGTTTGAATTATTGTTTATTGACAGAAACTTCATGTTGTTTTGTTTGAATTATTGTATATTGATAGCAATTTCTGGTTGTTTAGTTTGAATTATCTTATATTGATAGAGGTTTCGGGATTTTTTTAAAAGCATTTTATTTATTTACATTACAGTCATTACTGCACCTTGGCCTTAGATCAGATCACATAGTTCCTCATCCCATTCCTTCTCTGTGCCTCTGAGAGGGTGCCCCCCCCAAGCAGGTCTCCCCCTTTCCTGGGCCCTCAAGTCTCTTGACGATTAAGCTTATCTTTCTCCACTGAGGCCAGACCAGGTACACATTTGCTACATATGTGCCAGGGATCTCAGATTAGCCTATGTTAGTGCCTCAGTCTCTGGGTGCTCCCTTGGGTCTGGTTTAGTTGAGACTGCTGGTTTTCCTATGGGGTTGGTCTTCCTTTCAGCTTCTTCAATCCATCCCCTAATTCAAGCATATGGATCCTTTACTTCAGTTTAATGGTTGGGTGTAAGTGTCTGCTTCTGTCTCAGTCAACTGCTAGTAAGGCCTCTCAGAGCTCAGCCATGCCAGATTCCTATCTGTAATCATATCATAGCATAGTAGTGTCAGGCATTGGTATTCCCCAGTGAGATGGATCCCATGTTGGGTCAGTCATTGGACTTCCTTTCCTTCAGTCTCTTCTCTATTATTATCCCCACAGTTATTTATACAGGAATAATTATGGATCAAGAATTTTGACTGTGGGTTAGTAACCCTGTCCCTCCACTTGAAGCCCTGTCTATCTACAGGAGGCAGACTCTTCAAGTTACCTTTCCCCAATGTTAGGCATTTTGGCTAAGGTCACCCCAATGAGTCCTGAGAGTTTCTCACCTCCTGCATCTTTGGTCCTTTCTAGAGTGTCCCCCTACCTCCCAATACCCAAGGCTGCTTAATTCCATTCATTCTTTTGGCACTCTGAGCTTCTCTCCTGCATGTTCCCCCACTCATGTTTGATCCAGTTCTCCTTTTCCCCTGCTCCTCTTCTCTCTCGTCTAGGTTCCTCCATCACTTTGCCACCTGTGAATATTTCCTTCTCACTTCTAAGTGGGATTGAAGCCTTCTCACTTTGGCAATTCTGTTTGTTATATTTCTTAAGGTCTGTAGGTTGTATTTTAGGTATTAGGCACTTTTTAGTTAATATCTGCTTGTCAGTGTGTACATATCATGCATATCTTTTTCACTTGAGTAACGTCACTCTGGATGATATTTTCTAGTTCCATCCATTTGCCAGCAAAATATATGATGTCCTTGTTTTTAACAACTGATCCATTTTAGGCTGAGGGACATCTGGGTTTCCAACTTTTGGCTATTACAAATAAGGCTGCTATGAACGTGGTACAGCAAGGGTCATTGTGGTATGGCAGGGTGTCTTTTGGGTATATGCCCAAGATTTATATAGCTTTGTCTTTAGGGAGAGCTATTTTAAATTTTCTGAGGAACCACAGATTGATTTGCAGACTGGTTGTATGAGTTTGCATTCCCCCAACAATGAAAGAGTGTTCCATTTTCTTCATATCCTTGCCAGCATGTGCTCTCACTTGAGTTTTTGATTTTAGCCATTTCTGATAGTTGTGATATGGAATCTTAGGATCGTTTTGATTTGCATTTTTCTGATAACTAAGAACTTTGAACATTTCTTTAAGTGCTTCTCATTCATTTGAGATTCTTCTCTTATGAATTCTCTGTTGAGCTCTGTACTCAGTTTTTTAGTATTTATTTTTTGAGATTATATTATATTTTCAAAGGGAGATTTCTCCTTTGAAACCCTTCTATATACTCCTCCAGCTCTCTCTCATACTCAAGGTCTCTTTTTCAAGCAATCATTATTGCATGCATTAATGTATTTGTTTATACATATTTATTGCTAACCATAACCCATTCAGTCCATGAAAGGTAACTCATATGTATGTTTTCAAAGCTGACTGTCTGGCACTGAACAACAAATTGGCATGCTCTTTCCTAGGGAAGACATCTTGCCCTGCTCCCCGTTTTGCTTGGTTGAACATAGTTTTTTTGTGTGTGTAGGGTTAAAAGCTCTTTGGCTTTTTTTCATCCAGTTTGGTATGTTTTGGGTATTTCCCCTGTATATCTCACATATTGGCAACTGGGTTGTTGAAACCGTGGAGTTGCAGCTTCTGACATTTCTAGGAAACACAATCTCACAGAAAACTCCACGGTCCTCTGGATCTTTCAATCTTTCAACTCCCTTTTCTACAATGTTCCTTGAGTGCCACACCAACCCCAGTATTATCTGTGTGACAAGTTCAAGAAATTGAGGCCAAAACTTCAAAAGAAGGAGGCCTCCTGGAACTGGTTGTGGAACTCTTGCTCAGAACAAAATATTGAGCCACAATTCTCATCCATTTTACCTCTTTTCTGTTTTTCTTTTTCTTATTTACAACATGTTCCTCATAGCCTAGGCCAAGATTTTAATCAAGAATATTGGGTAAGAAACCATCCCTTGAGATAGGGGTCACTAATATGACCTTATTTATGGGGAAACCAATGCTTTACTTCATAAATCATTTACGAAATTATATGCTAGTATTATGATAAATAAATAATTTCCCAATAATAAAATTTCATATGATTGTGTGTATGTCATTGGAGGTGGGCTTTGGTATAGAAAGCCTCAAATAAAACGAATTAAAATAGTTTAAATTATGCATTGAAGATTTATAAAAAATCAGCCATTAGATGTTAAACAATAGTTGACCATAAAGATTTCTTAACCTGCTCTTGGAAATATGCCAATAGCCTTGAATGTCTGGCCCA
The DNA here is from genome assembly GCA_036184795.1 of Tokudaia tokunoshimensis. Classification (NCBI taxonomy): domain Eukaryota; kingdom Metazoa; phylum Chordata; class Mammalia; order Rodentia; family Muridae; genus Tokudaia; species Tokudaia tokunoshimensis. Next base: position 105,685,535 of record BTHU01000005.1, on the reverse strand, counting down.
CTGAATACATCTTTTTAGAATTGTAAGACTTGGATGATTTCTGTTAATAATGATGTTCTATTTGTGCTTCACTGAATATATGTTTTCATATGGTAATGCTTGGACAATTTTTGTGCTTTATTGTGCTAAATGATAATGATGGCATTCATGATTGCTTCACTGAACACATTTTCTAGGAGTTGTAATTTTTTTATGTATAAAAACCCTTGCTTGAGAACTGCAAAATACACTCAGATTCAAACTGCCTCTGTGTTTGTTTGTTTGTCACCGCTGAATCCTTAACGACCTAGCCTTCAAGGACCCTCATCCCAGAGACACACACATCTGACTGTGGTGTTCTGTGGCACCTGAACTTTAAGTGGATGAGTGATTTGTAATTGTATTTACAAGGCCTAGGATCTACAACTCTGCACTTTCATTGATCATGGTTTTCTGTAGTGGTCTCTATCAGATGCAAAGAGATATTTCTTTGATGCAGGATGAAAACAACACTTATGGGGGTAGATGAATAATAACAAGAGGGATACAGTGCCTATTGCTAAAAACCTTGCTAACTACTCAACAATAGAGAGGCCCTGATTATTGGAGGAGAATCTATAACCATTACTTTACTATGGCATTTATTTTTAATTATGTTAGTTAAATTTTTATTGAATATTTTATTTATTTACATTTCAAATGTTATACTTTTTATGGTTTCCCCCCTGCAAACCTCCTATCTCATTCTCTCTCCTCCTGCTGCTGTGAGGGTGCTCTCCACCTACACACCCACTTACACCTCACTGCCCTGACATTCTCCTACACTGTGGCATCAAGCCTTCAAAGGACCAAGGTCTTCTCCTCCCATTGATACCGGATAGATCCATCCTCTGCTACATATCCAGCTGAAGCCGTGGGTCCCTCCATGTGTACCCTTTGGTTGGTGGTTTAGTCCCTGGGATCTCTGGGTGGTCTGGTTGGTTGATGTTGTTCTTCCTATGGGGTTGCAAAACCCTTTAGCTCCTTCAATCCTTTCCCTAACTCTTCCATTGGTGTCCCCATGCTCAGTCCAGTGGTTGACTCTGAGCATCTGCATTTGTATTTGTCAGCATCTGACACAGCCTCTCAGGAGACAGCTATATCAGGCTCCTGTCAGCAAGTACTTCTTGGCATACACAATAGTGTCTGGTTTTGGTGTCTGTATATAGAATGATTCCCCAGTTGGGGAAGTCTCTGGACGGCCTTTCCTTCAGTCTCTGTTCTACATTTTGTCCCTGTATTTCCTTTAGACAGGAGAAATTCTGGGTTAAAATTTTGGAGATGCGTGGTGGGCCCCATTTCCTTTATGGGGGCCTTGCCTAACCTTTGGATATGATCTCTATAGGTTCTCCTACCCATTTGTTGGGTATTTCAGCTAATGTCATCTCCATTGGGTTTTTGGAGCCTCTTGCTTTCCTGACATCAGAGACTTTCTGGTGGTCACCCTAATTTCCCCATACCCTATGTTACACATCTGTGCTCAGTTTCCTGACCCTCTGTATATCTATACATTTCCTCCCATACCTTATCCTGCCCCCCTTTTTCCTTTCCCCTCCTCTTTTCCTCCCAAATCCCTCCCACCCTCTACTTCCAGTGACACTTTTGATCCCCCTTATAAGAAGGAATGAAGCATCCTACACTTTAGTCTTCCTTCTTCTTGAGCTTCATATAGTCTGTGAGTTCTATGGTGGGTGTTCAGAACTTTTTGTATAATATCCACTTATCAATGAGTTCATACCATGTGTGTTCTTTTGTGATTGTGTTACCTCACTCAGGATGATATATTTCAGTTCCATCTATTTGCATCTGAATATCACAAAGTCATTGTTTTTAAAGACTGAGTAGTACTCAACTGTGTAAATGTATTACATTTTCTGTATCCGTTCCTCTGTTGAAGGACATCTGGGTTCTTTCCAGCTTCTGGCTATTAAAAATAAGGCTGTTATGAACATCGTGGAGCATGTGGCCTTGTTATAGGTTGGAGCATCTTCTGAGTACATGCCCAGGAGGGGTATAGCTGGGTCCTCAGGTAGTACTTTATCCAATTTTCTGAGAAACTACCAGACTGCTTTACAGAGTGGTTGTACCAGCTTGAAATCCCACCAACAATGGAGAAGTATTCCTCTTTCTCCACCTCGTCACCAGCATATACTGTCACCTGAGTTTTTGATCTTAGCCATTCTGACTGGTGTGAGGTGAAATCTCAGGGTTGTCTTGATTTGCATTTCCCTGATGACTAAGGATGTTTAACATTTCTTTAGGTGTGTCTCAGCCATCCAGTATTCCTCAGTTGAGAATTCTTTGTCTAGCTCTGTACTCCATATTTTAATAGGGTTATTTGGTTCTCTGGAGTCTAAATTCTTGAGTTACTTGTATATATTGGGTATTAACATTCTGTCAGATATAAGATTGTTAAAGATCTTTTCCCAGTCTGTTGGTTGCAGTTTTGTCCTATCAATAGTGTCCTTTGACTTACAGAACATTTGAATTTTTATGAGCTCCCATTTGTCAATTGTTGATCTTAGAGCCTATGCCATTGTTGTTCTGTTCAGGAAATTTTCTCCTGTGCCCATGTGTTTGAGGCCCTTCCCCACTTTCTCTCCTATTAGATTCAGTGTATCTGGTTTTGTGTGGAGGTACTTGATCCACTTGGACTTGAGCTTTCTACAAGGACTTAAGAATGGATTGATTTGCATTCTTCTTCATGCTAACTTACAGTTGAACTAGCACCATTTGTTGAAAATGTTATCTTTTTTCTACTGGATGGTTTTAGCTCCTTTGTCAAAGATCAAGTGATCATATGTGTGAGGGTTCATTTCTGGGTCTTTATTTCTATTCAATTGATCTACTTGCCTGTCTCTGTATCAGTAATTTATAGTTTCTATCATGGATTGCTCTGTAACACAGGTTGAGGTCAGGGATGGTGATTCGACCAGAAGTTCTTTCATTGTTTAGAATAGTTTTCACTATCCTAGTTTTTTGTTGCTCCAGATGAATTTGCTCTTTCTAACTCTATGAAGAATTGCATTGGAATTTTGATGGGATTGCTTTGAATCTGTAGATTGCTTTCAGCAACATGGCCATTTTTTACTATATTACTCCTTCCAGTCCATGAGCATGGGAGAACTTTCCATCTTCTGAGGTCTTCTTCGATTTCTTTCTTCAGAGACTTGAAGTTCTTCTCATACAGTTCTTTCACTTTCTTAGTTAGAGTCACACCATGATATTTTATATTGTTTCTGCCTATTTTGAAGGATGTCATTTCCCTAATTTGTTTCTCTGGCTGTTTATCTATTGAGTATAGGAAGGCTAATTAATTTTGAGTTAATTTTCTATCCAGCTACTTTGCTGAATTTGTTTATCAGCTGTAGGAACTCTTGTGGAACTTTTGGGGCCATTTAAGTATGCTATCATATCATTTGAAAATAGTGATATTTTGACTTCTTCCTGTCTAATTTATATCACTTTCATCTCCTTTTGTTATCTAATTGCTCTGGCTAGAAATTTGAGGACTATATTGAATAGATAGGGAGAGAATGGTCAGCCTTCTCTAGTCCCTGGTTTTAGTGGGATTATTTCAAGTTTCTCTCCATTTAATTTGACATTGGCTACTGGTTTGGTATGGTATGTTTGGTATGGTCCTTGAATTCCTGGTCTTTCCAAGACTTTTAACATGAAGGGTTGTTGAATTTTATTAAATGCTTTTTCAGCATCTAATGAGATGATCATGTGGTTTTTTTCTTAGAGTTTGTTTATGTAGTGGATTATGTTGATGAATATCCTTATATTGAACCATCCCTGCATCCAAGAGATGAAGACTACTTAATCCTGAAGAATGATTCCTTTCAAGTATTCCTGGATTCAGTTTGCAAGACTTTTAGGGAGTATTTTTGCAACAATATTCACAAGGAAAATTGGTCTGAAATTCTCTTTCTTTGTTGGGTCTTTGTGGTTCATATGTAAGTGTAATTGTGGCTTTGTGGAATGAATTAGATAACATTCCTTTTCATTTGCTTGAAAAATTTTTTCCAGCCATTTACTCTGAGGTAGTGTCTGTCTTTGTCACTGAGGTGGGTTTCCTGTGTGCAGCAAAATGCTGGTTCCTGTTTACATATGCAGTCTGTTAGACTATGTCTTTTTACTGGGAAATTGAGTCCATTGATTTTAAGAGATATTAAGGATCAGTCAACATTGCTTCCTGTTTTTGTTTTTGTTGTTGTTGTTGTTTGGAGTGGAATTAACTTTGTGTGGCTGTCTTATTTTGGGTTTGTTGAAAGAAGATTACTTTCTTGCTTTTCTTGTGAGTAGTTTTCCTCCTTGTGTTGGAGTTTTCCGGGTGTTATCCTTTGTAGGGATGGATTTGTGGGAAGATATTATTCAAATTTGGATTTGTCATGGAATATCTTGATTTTACCATCTATGGTAATTGAAAAATTTTCTGAATATAGTAGCCTGTGCTGGCATTTGTCTTCTCTTAGGGTCTGTATAACATCTGTCCAGGATCTTCTAGTTTTAGAGCCTCTGTTGAGAAGTCTGGTGTATCTGCTAGGTCTCACTATATATGTTACTTGACCTTTTCCCTTACTATTTTCAATATAATTTCTTTGTATTGTGCATTAGAAGTTTTGATTATTATGTAAAGGGAGGAATTTCTTTTCTGATCCAATCTATTTGGGGTTCTTTAGGCTTCTTGTATGTTTATGAGCATCTCCATATTTAGGCTATGGAAGTTTCCTTCTATAATTTTGTTGAAGATATTTACTGGCCCTTTGACTTGGGAATCTTTGCTCTCTTCTATACCCATTATTCATTAGGTTTGGTCTTCTCATTTTGTCCTGGATTTCCGGGATGTTTTGGTTAGGAACTTTTTGAATTTCCTTTGACTGCTGTGTCAATATTTTCTATAGTATCTTCTACACATGAGAATCTCTCTTCTTTCTCTTGTATTCTGTTCATTACACTTGCAACTATGACTCCTGATCTTTACTCTAGATTTTCTATCTCCAGGGTTGTCTCCCTTTGTGATTTCTTTATTGTTTCTATTTTCATTTTTAGATCCTGGATGGTTTTGTGCAATTCCTTCACCTGTTTATTTGTGTTTCCTGTATTAGTTTAAGGGATTTACACATCTCCTTTGTAAGGGCTTCTACCTTTTTAACTGTGTTCTCCTACATTTCTTTAAGGGAGTTATTTATTTTCTTCTTAAAGTCCTCTCTCATCTTTGTGAGATTCCATTTCAAATCAGAATCTTGCTTTTCCTGTGTATTGGGGTGTCCAGGACTTGTAGTGGTGGGAGTACTGGGTTCTGATGATTCCACGTAGCCTTGGTTTCTATTGCTTATGTTCTTACACTTGCCTCTTTCGGGTTATCTTTCGTGTTAGCTGGTCTTGCTGTATCTGACTGTAGCTTGTCCTTCCTGTAAGCTTGTAATCTTAGGTTTAGCTTGTAATCTCAGCACTCTTGGGAGAACAACTCTCTCCAGGCAGGACTTGGGTATAGAGAGCTGTGGCACAGAATTAGCTTCAGGTCACAGATGGAAACAAGAAGGATCCTGCCCCTGTCTGCTCTGAGGTTCCTGGCATTGTGGGCTCCTGGATCATCCCTCTTGGGCAAGGAAATAAAGCAATAGTGAGATCTCACCTGTGACCTAAGGTGTCATCACTCCTGGGAGACCTTCTGGAGAGCTGAGGCACAGGGATAGTTCCAGGGTGTAGATGTACAACATTTTTAAATTGCGTTATTTGGGTCTTTGGAGGTTAACTTCTTGAGTTCCTTATATATTTTGGATATTTCCCCTCTGTCAGATGTAGGAGTTAGTGAAGATTTTTTTCCCCAAACACTTTGGGCGCCATCTGAAGCTTCCTGGGAATTGCTCATGAGCGGGTTCTCCATGGATGAAGAGCTGAAGAATGAAACAACAGGGGTCAAGAGAAAAAGAACACACAGAGACATTAGTGCATGGCTGTACAAAATCTTTTTTATTTTTACTTTGGGGATAAGAGCAACAATATATGCACTCTTATATGTGGGTCTAAGTTCTGCCATGTGGTAGGTTATCTCTTCTCAGGTACCATGCATCTCCTCCTTAGAGTCAGGTCCTCCTGTCCCTGGCTCTGTCCCAGAATCCTTTCAGCCTACATGATAGCTACCATTTATTCTACCCATTCCTACAAGCCAGGGATTGAAGTTAGGTTGACAGTCTCAACAGATGGTGCTTTTACATGCATTCATGCATTACCATCCCCACACCCCTGGTGATGTTCTTAAATGAACTCCTCTGGCCACTTATGGGGGAGATAAAAATAAAATCGAGGAGACTAATAAGAAGACCTGTGTAATAGTCCATGGTAGAATGACAGGCAATGCTGCTATCAGCAAGATGGTGTGAAGGGGTCAGAGTCAGGATGTATTTGTGGATGTAATGTAATGGGGAAAGAGAGGAGTCCAGGATGACTCCAAAGTTATTAGTAGAACGACTGTATACAATTGTCATTACAGAGACAGGGATCCTTGGAGAGGAAGAGAGTATGTCTGTAAATTTGTTTAGGTATTGACTGTGGTATGAATGAAATGATGTAGATTACATTTGTAAGTACATTCCTTGGGAGGGTGAACAAATATAACCTATGTTTTAGGCCATAAGTGTCTGAAGTTCAAGATGTGGACAGGGCTGGATGCATTCAGATATCTCTAGCACATACACTAATTCTGTTCACTGTAACCTGTATTATGGGGAAAATATAGTAAATACAAAACACAGAGTAATAGAATAAGTATCTCTGTATTTATTTTCATTCTTGTTAAGATTTCATAATTTCCATCTGATAAAATAGATTAGTAGATAAAAAGTGGTTGCCAGGCAAACCTGAGTAGTTGACTTAGACTGTGAAAGGTGAGGCCAATTTGAGAAAGTTGTCTCTGAACTTCACACATATGCCCTGGCACCCACATTTACGCTCAGTCTTATCCCAACTTTCCCATCTAGTCTTCCCTTGGTCAGAATATTATATAGCAATGTTCAATATTGTGATAAATAAATGCTTGTCAATTAAAGAGAAGAATCTGATAATCTGGCTGTGGTAGCATATGTCTTTAATCCCTGTACTCAGCAGATAGAGGTGTAATGGTATGTGTCTTTAATCCCAATATTTGAATGTCTCTTCACAACAGCAAAACCTTAACAAACTCCTTCCAGTTTGAACCAGGCCCCTGAGCAGAACTTGGGCACTCACTCTGCACCAAGTCAGAGGAAGCTAAACTCACAGGAGCTCTAACATGCCCAAGGTCACAGGTGAGGAGACCATACATCTGCCCCACCACCCAGAGTAACTGGGTCCCCCAGGATCCATGGATACAGGAACCCCCACCCAGCCAGTGGCATGGCTTCCTTCTGGTCTGAACCTGTGTACTGAGCAGACCTTGGGTGCTGGCACCTGGCACCATACCCATTCCCACAACAAACAGAGAAAGCTCAACTCCCAGGTGCTCAAACACACCCAGGAACACAGGCTCTACACCCACTTCTACAAGACCCAGAGGGAGCCCGACTCTCAAGCGCTCTGAAATGCCCAGGATCACAGAATAGGCCGCAATATCTGCCCCAATACCCTGAGTAACTGGGTCCCCCAGGATCTAGGGACACAGAAACCATCACCTAGCTAATGTCAAGGATGTCTTTTGGTCTGAACCAGCACCTGGAGCAGACCTGGGGTGCTGACTCTGCACCCACTCTTACAACACCCAGAGGGAGCCCAACTCCAAGGTGCTCTGAAATGCCCAGGATCACAGAATCTCAGGATCACAGAGGAAGCTTGACTCCAAGGAGGTCACACACACCCAGGAGCACTGGGACTCTGACACACTCAATATCACAATATCAAGATCTTTCCCAACATGCAGAGTAACTGGGACCCCCCCAAAGGAACTAGGGAAGCATAAATCTCCATTCACCCAGAGGCATGGGTTTCTTCCAGCTAGCACCTGTGCCAGGAGCAAACCCAGGTTTCTGGATCCCCACCCACACCTGCAACACCTAGACAAATCTTGACTCCCAGGAGCTCTAACAAAACAGGATCTAAGGATCTTGGTCACACCAAGATTTCAGGATCCCAGAGGCAGCTTGACAACCAGGAACTCTGACACACCCAGGATCTCAGATCATAGGATCCCAGAATCACAGGATCACAGAGTCAGCTAGACTCTGATGAGTTCTAATACAACTAGGATCACCTTCCAGTGTTGGGAGCCGTAATGGGACAAGCTAATATACTAGCAGGTGATCATCCTGAAATGGCCTGCTTCGGATTATTATATAATCTGTGACAGGTGAGCCCTCATTCAAGGCTGTGAGGGACTAATTTTAGGAAAGATTCCTGCTATTAATATGCTTTTCCTGTTATTATTAAACATATATAATACCAATAAGTAATAGCATACCCCTTTGGAGCAGATCTCTGCAGATACACGAAGATGTACTGTCTTATGGTGATGCTATGTAGACAAATAGATGACTTAAGTTTTAATGATGATCTTGTAAGAATTCCTAAAATTATATCTGTGATTATTAAGATCTTTTATAGTGGAACTTCTATTAGCTCCTTTTCTGTTAGTCAAAACTGCAATGACAACTCTGCCAGTCTCCCAAGTGTCACAAGTTAATTGCTCTTATATGGCAACTAGACTTTCTCCTACTCAGAGCACATTCCAAGAGGTTGTAAAACAATTAACCAAAGGTCATTAAAAGGGAACTGTGATTTATTATAGGTGTTAAGAGAGAAGATAAAATATTGACTGAGTTTACCTATACAAAACTTCACTAATAACTTAGTTATGGTTTTAAACTTTCAATGAACTTGTGAAAGACAATTGATAGACATTTAGCTAGATAATTATTCCTAATGGATATGCATGTAAACATTCTCTGTTGTAATCTTCTATTTCAATTTATAGTTTGATATTTGTGTGAACTTGTGATGAACTTTGTAACATGTGATCATATATATTTTGAAAGATGTATAAGTACTGAAGACTAAAGAGAGAAACCTCTTCTTCACCTTTTCTCTCTCTCCCTCATTCCCTCATTTTTACCTTTCCCCTCTTAGAATTCCCTTTCACCACTAAGGATCTTTCTGCTTTTCTCCTTAGATAGTTTTCAAAGGAAACTCTTTACAATTTAGTAATAAATTTATTAAACACTTCTCTAAGTGTCCCATTTTTCTCCCTGAGACTTCTGACTAGCAGGCTGAAAGTTAGAGCCCAGTAGTTCCTGCTGAGATAGAACAAAGACCACATTGCTTAATCCTCTGCTGTTAGGCTACAGGTGTTAATCACCTAAACCAGCAGTCTTTCACCCTCAGAAAGAGCAAGAAAGTTTCTAGGATGGTTTAGAAGTTATCATCAGCATTTCAGCAGAGTTAGAGAGCTAGAAAGCTCTGAAAAGCTCAGAATTTAAAGCCATCATCACCAGAGTCCTACTCTGTGACTCCACAACTATCTTCCCTGGGTCAGGAGGCTCTCAGACATTAACATTCCAGTTTCCATCTGTGCTTGGAGCTGATCCTGTGCCACAGCAACCAGAACTGACCAGAATCCTTCTGGTTTTCGTCTGCAACCCAGAGCTGACCCTGTGCTACAGCTCTCCATATTACAAAATCCTCCCAGAGAGAACTGGTCTCCCAGGAGTACTGACACACAGGCTTGCAGGAGGGAAAAGTCACAGTTAGAGACAGCAAGATGAGCTAACAACAGAGATAACCAGACAGGGAGAGACAAGGACTAGAACACAAGTAAAAGAAACCAGGGCTACTTGGCATCATCAGAACCCAGTAGTCCCAAAACAGTGAGCCCTGGATACCCCAACACACGAGAAAAGCAAGACTCTGAGTTAAAATCACATCTCATGATGATGATAGAGAATTTTAGGAGGGCATTAAAAACTTCCTTAAAGAAATACAAGAGAAAACAGGAAAACAGTTAGAAGCCCTTAAAAGGGAAACACAAAAGAGCTATTCTTCATTAGTAACAAAAACAATAGAAATCCTACATACACATAGAAGCTGAACAATGCTCTACTCAATGATAAATTGGTCAAGGAAGAAATAAAGAAAGAAATTAAAGACTTTTTAGAATTTAATGAAAATGAAAGTACAACATACCCCAACTTATGGGACACAATGAAAGCAGTGCTAAGAGGAGAACTCATAGCTCTGAGTGCCTCCAAAAAAGAAACTGGAGAAAGCATACACTAGCAGTTCATTGAAACTGAACAATTCTCTAATCAACGATAACTTGGTCAGGGAAGAAAAAAGAAATTAAAGACTTTCTAGAATTCAATTGAAAATGAAGACACAGCATACCCAACCATATGGGACACAATGAAAACAGTGCTAAGAGGAAAATACACAGCATTAAGTGCCTTCAAAAAGAAAAGGAGAAATCCTATACTAGTGACTTAACATACCTAAAAGCTCTGATACAAAAAGAAACAGATAAACCACAAGAGATTAGACTATAGAAATTAGCCAAACATAGGACTGAGATCAAGCAATTACAAAGAGAACAATACAAAGAATCAACAAAACCAGTATCTGGTTCTTTGAGAATATCAACAAGATAAATAAATTCTCAGCCAAACTAACTAGAGGGCACAGAAACAGTATTCAAATTTACAATATTAGAAATGTAAAGGGAGACATTACAACAGAAACCTAGGAAATTTAAAAAAATCATTAGATCCTACTACAAAAGCCTATACTGACAAAAACTGGAAAATATAGAGGAAATGGATTATTTTCTAGTCAAATACTACTTCCAAAGTTAAATCGAGAACAGGTAAACTGTCTAAATAATCCCATAACCCATAAGGAAATGGGAACAGTCATTACAAGTCTCCCAACTGAAAAAGGCAAAGGGCCAGATGATTTTAGTATAGAATTCTACCAGACCTTCAAAGAGGACCTAATATCAATAGGTCCTCAAGCTATTCTGCAAAATAGAAAGACAATGAACACTGCCTAATATATTCTATGAAGCCACAATTACTCTGATACCTAAACCACACAAAGACCCAACAAAGAAAGAGAACTTCAGACCAATTTTGCTTATATATATCAATGTAAAAATACTCAGTTAAATTCTCACAAAAGGAATTCAAGATCACATCAAAACCATCATTCACGACAATCCAGTATGTGGTGAATCCAGCCTCATGAAGAACACATGTTGTTATACAAGTCACTGCTTAACACATAGTGAACTCCCCATTGCATGGGCTCTATTATCTGGCCCACAACTCTGCCTGCTTTCCTGGAGGCTGCACAGGCAGCAGGGAGCCCAGGTAAAGTTCTGCCCTATGCCTGGCATTTTCCCTAAAAAATCCAAGCCAACACTCATAAACTCTACTGCATCCCCTGGCCTCCATACTCCAGCACACAGCATTGGAAGAAGACCTCTATATTCCGAGAGGCCATGCCAATTCTAGACCCCAGATGCAACACTGACACTAAAAACCCCAGAAGTCCCATATGTGCCAAATCCCCCAACAGAGGTGTACAACTGGATCTGCAGACACATTGGTCATCAGAAACCCAGGTCCCTCAGTCCAGAAGACCAGAAATGAAAAAGAAACCAAGAAAAAAAACACCCAAAAGAAACCAAGAGATAAAAAGATTCAGAAAATACCCAGTGTTTGTGCAAGTCTCAAACTTGTACATATCCTTCTGCCTCTGCCTCCTATATGATACAGAGTGGGTTGGGGCCTACCTTCCTAAACTAGGTCTCTAAAGGCAATAGCTACCACAATGGACTAAAGCAACTCTTTACAAATATAAATAGGTACATTCTGCTACCCATCTCTGCACATGCTTCTAGTCAAAGTGATGTGACTTCTTCCTTTCCAATTTGTATACCTTTGACCTCCTTTTGTTGTTTAATTGTTCTGGCTAGAACATCCTGTACTATATTGAATAAACAGGGAGAGAGTGGATAGCCTTGACTTGTCCCTGATTTTAATGGGATTGCTTCAAGTTTCACTCCATTTAATTTGATGTTGGCTGTTGGTTTGCTTTATATTACTTTTATTATGTTTAGGTATGTGCCACAAATTCCTGATCTCTCAAAGATTATTAATACAAAGGAGTGTTGTATTTTGTCAAAGGTTGTTTCAGCATCTAATGAGATGATCATATGGATTTTATCATTGATTTTGTTTATGTAGTGTATTATCTTGGTGGATTACCATATATTGAACTAGCTCTGCATCCGTGGGGATGCATCCCTGTCAGGATGTTAAAAGCAGGGGATTTTATGCTTCATTTTTAGCCTTTGCTTATGTGTGCATTGGGTACTTCATGTTCTTCTTCATGGTCCTGGTAATTTTCCTTCTTCAGTTCACAGTGATGATATTACAGATATGGTTCTCCACACCTGAATCTGGACTTTTCCTTTTCAGGCTTTTAATTTGCTAAGGAGTCAAAAATAACCCTGAACTTCTAATCTTCCTTCCTCTGTATTCCCAGTGGTGGGACTATATATGTACCCATCTAGTTATCTCTGGGTCATCTAAGGTTTCTAGAATCTGTGAGATGTAGGTTGTGTAGGTGTGCAGAGGAATGAGGGACATAAGGTGGTCTGAAATGTATTGTCAGGAGCTGTTTTAATAAAATTCAAATGATGCCAATGCAGTAGCTCTTATAGTATGACTTACTATGATAAAAGGTGCCAGGCATCCAGGGGCAACATTGTAGTTCTTCCATTTGGAGGGGGTACAAACTAATGAAATAAAAATCATTCCCACTGTGATACAGTTGTGAAAAAGCAGTTTTTCTCTCCTAAGACACAGCTGAGAGAGGAGCCAGCATTCAATTCTGTCAAGACACTAACATTTTGACCTCAGTGTCCCTATGTATAAAATGAAAGCATTGCATAGCGTATACTACAGGCCAAAAGAGCAGGTCTGGTCTAAAATAAGCACTGAATAAACACACATCAGCAATGGTTTTGCTGTAAGGGCAAGTACTTGGGATTTGGAACTGATATATATATTGGAGGGAAGGCAGTCCTGTGTCTTTGGTGAGCTCTCAGGGAGAACTCTGCACAACTAGGCTTTTGACTGCCTTTTTAAAATCATAGCAGAGGTAGGCCTCAGCCTTTGGCATCTCACAGTCAGGCCAGCCTGTTCCTGCAGAGCTGAGCAGCTCACTCAGAAGTTTATACCTTCACACAGTTACATCACAGCCTCCATACACCTTAGTGTGAAGCACACTGAATTTTTTTTTCTTTTCTAAGTTTTTTTATTTACATTCCAAATCATTTCCCCTTTCCCGTTTCCTCCCTCCCCGAAAGTCCCATAAGCCCCCTTCCCTCCCTCTGTTCCCCATTCAACCCCATTTTGCTTCTCTGTCATGGCATTCAACTACGTCCAGTCTTTTCAGGACCAGGGGGTCTCAACTTCCATCTTCTTAGAAACCTATTGATATGTGAATTGTGTCTTGGATATTCCGAGATTCTGGGTTATCCCCTTATCAGTGACAGCATACCATGTGTGTTCTTTTGTGATTGGGTTACCTCACTAAGGATGATAACTTCCAGTTCTGACCATATGCCTAGGAATTTCGTGAATTCATTGTTTTTAATTGCAGAGGAGTATTCCATTGTGTAAATATACTACATCTTCTGAATCCATTCCTCCATTGAGGGACATCTGGGTTCTTTCCAGCTTCTGGCTATTATAGATAAGGATGCTATGAACATAGTGAAACATGTGTCCTTATTGCAAACAGGGGAAGCCTCTGGGTATATGCCCAGGAGTGGTATAGCCGGATCCTCCGGGAGTGTCATGCCCAGTTTTCTGAGGAACTGCCAGACTGCTTTACAGAGCGACTGTAACAGCTTGCAATCCCAACAGCAATGGAGGAGTGTTCCTCTTTCTCCACATCCTCACCAACAACTGTTGTCTCCTATGTTTTTGATCTTAGCCATTCTGACTGGTGTGAGATGGAAACTCAGGGTTGTTTTGGTTTGCACATCAGTAATGACTAAGGATGATGAACATCTCTTTAGGTGCTTCTCAGCCATTAGATATTTTTCAGGTGAGAACTCTTTGTTTATCTCTGTACCCCATTTCTAATAGAGTTACTTGGCTCTCTGGAGTCTAACTTCTTCAGTTCTTTGTATATATTGGATATTAGCTCTCTGACGGATGTAGGGTTGGGAAAGATCTTTTCCCAGTTAGTTGGTTGCCTCTTTGTCCTTTTGACAGTGTCCTTTGCCTTACAGAAATTTGTAATTTTATGAGGTCCCATTTGTCAATTTTTTTTATTTATTTATTTTCTAAGTTTTTTTTATTTATATTCCAAATCATTTCCCCTTTCCCGTTTCCTCCCTCCCCAAAAGTCCCATAAGCCCCCTTCCCTCCCTCTTTTCTACATTCAATCCCCTCTCCTTTCTCTGTCCTGGCGTTCCCCTACATCCAGTCTTTCCAGGACCAGGGGTTGCGTGGTTGCCGCTTTGTTTTTTGACAGTGTCTTTTGCCTTGCAAAAACTTTGTAATTTAATGAGGTCCCATTTGTCAATTCTTGACCTTAGAGCATAAGCTATTGTAGTTCTATTCAGGAAATTCTCCCCTGTGCCCATATGTTCAAGGTTCTTCCCTAGTTTCCTTTCTATTAGTTTCAGTGTGTCTGGTTTTATGTGGAGATCCTTGATCCACTTAGAATTGAGCTTAGTGCAAGGAGATAAGAATGGGTCAATTTGCATTCTTCTGCATGTTGACCTCCAGTTGAGCCAGCACCATTTGTTGAAAAGGCTATCTTTTTTCCACTGGATGGTTTTAGCTCCTTTGTCAAAGATCAAGTGACCATAGGAGTGTGGATTCATTTCTGGGTCTTCAATTCTGTTCCATTGATCTACATGCATGTCACTGTACCAATAACATGCGGTTTTTAACACTATTGCTCTGTAGTACAACTTGAGGTCCAGGATACTGATTCCCCCAGAGGTTCTTTTACTCTTGAGAATAGTTTTAGCTGTTCTGGGTTTTCTGTTATTCCAGATGAATTTTTGAATTGCTCTTTCTAACTCTATGAAGAATTGACTGGGGATTTTGATGGGGATTGCATTGAATCTGTATATTACTTTTGGTAAGATGGTCACTTTTACTATATTAATCCTCCCAATCCATGAGCATGGCAGATTTTTCCATCTTCTGAGGTCTTCTTCAATTTCTTTCTTCAGAGACTTGAAGTTCTTGTCATACAGATCTTTCACTTGTTTGGTTAGAGTCACGCCAAGATACTTTATATGGTTTGTGGCTATCGTGAAGGGTATCATTTCTATTACTTCTTTCTCAGCCTGCTTATCCTTTGAGTATAGGAAGGCTACTGACTTGCTTGAGTTGATTTTATATCCGGCCACTTTGCTGAAGTCATTTATCAGCTGTAGGAGTTCTCTGGTGGAGTTCTTTGGGTCGCTTAAGTATACTATCATATCGTCTGCAAATAGTGATAGTTTGACTTCTTCCTTTCCAATTTGTATCCCTTTGACCTCCTTCTGTTGTGTAATTGCTCTAGCTAGAACTTCAAGTACTATATTGAAAAGATATGGAGAGAGAGGGCAGCCTTGTCTAGTCCCTGATTTTAGTGGGATTGCTTCAAGTTTCTCTCCATTTAGATTGATGCTGGCTACCGGTTTGCTGTAAATTGCTTTTACTATGTTTAGATATGGGCCTTGAATTGCTGATCTTTCCAAGACCTTTAGCATGAAAGGATGCGGAATTTTGTCAAATGCTTTCTCAGCATCTAATGAGATGACCATGTGGTTTTTTTCTTTGAGATTGTTTATATAGTGGATTACATTGATGGATTTCCTTATATTGAACCATCCCTGCATCCCTGGGATGAAGCCTACTTGATCGTAGTGAATGATCGTTTTGATGTGTTCTTGGATTCGGTTGGCAAGAATTTTATTGAGTATTTTTGCATCGATACTCATATGAGATATTGGCCTGAGATTCTCTTTCTTTGTCAGATCTTTGTGTGCTTTTGGTATTAGTGTAATTGTGGCTTCATAAAACGAGTTGGGTACTGTTCCTTCTGTTTCTATTTTGTGGAACAGTTTGAAGAGTATTGGGGTTAGGTCTTCTTTGAAGGTCTGATAGAATTCTGCACTAAAACCATCTGGACCTGTGCTTTTTTTGGTTGGAAGACTTCCAATGACAACTTCTATTTCTTCAGGGGTTATAGTACGGTTTAGATGGTCTATTTGATCCTGATTTAATTTTGGTATTTGGTATCTCTCAAGAAAATTGTCCATTTCCTCAAGATTTTCTAGTTGTGTTGAATATTGTAGTAGGATCTGATGATTTTTGGAATTTCCTCAGTTTCTGTTGTTATGTCTCCCTTTTCGTTTCTGATTTTATTAATTTGGATACTATCTCTGTGCCCTCTGGTTAGTCTGGCTAAGGGCTTATCTATCTTGTTGATTTTCTCAAAGAACCAACTCCTCGTTTTGTTGATTCTTTTTATGGTTTTATTTGTTTCTACTTGATTGATTTCAGCCCTGAGTTTGATGATTTCCTGCCTTCTACTCCTCATTGGTGTATTTGCTTCTTTTTGTTCCAGGGTTTTCAGGTGTGCCATTAAGCTGTTAGTGTATGCTGTCTCCCGTTTCTTTTTGGCGGCACTCAGGGCTATGAATTTTCCTTTTAGCACTGCTTTCATTGTGTCCCATAAATTAGGGTATGTTGTGCCTTCATTTTCATTAACTTTCAAAAAGTCTTTGATTTCTTTCTTTATTTCCACCTTGACCAAGTTATCATTGAGTAGAGCATTGTTCAACCTCCATATGTACGTGGGTTTTCTTTTGTTTTTGTTGCCATTGAAGACCACCCTTATTCCATAGTGATCTGATAGGAGGCATGAGATTAGTTCTATCTTCTTATGTCTGTTGAGGTATGATTTGTGACCAATTATATGGTCGATTTTGGAGAAGGTACCATGAGGTGCTGAGAAGAAGGTGTATTCTTTAGCTCTAGGATAAAATTTTCTCTCTCTCTCTCTCTCTCTCTCTCTCTATATATATATATATATATATATATATATATATATATATATATATATATATATATATATCTGTTAGTTCCATTTGGTCCAAGGCTTCAATTAGATTCAGTGTGTCCCTGTTTAGTTTCTGCTTTCCTGAATGATCCATTTCAGAGAGCGGGCTGTTGAAGTCACCCACTATTATTGTATGTGGAGCGATGTGTGCTTTGAGCTTTAGTAAAGTTTATTTTACGAATGAGTGTGCCCTTGCATTTGTAGCATAGATATTCCGAATTGAGAGTTCTTGATGGTGGATTTTTCTCTTGATCAGTATGTAGTATCCTTCTGAGTCTTTTTTGATGACTTTAGGTTGAAAATCAATTTTATCTGATATTAGGATTGCTACTCCATCTCGTTTCTTGGGGCCATTTGCTTGTAAAATTGTTTTCCAGCCTTTTACTCTGAGGTAGTGTTTGTCTTTGACACTGAGGTGCGTTTCCTGCATGCAGCAAAATGCTGGGTCCTGTTTACGTATCCAGTCTGCTAGTCTATGTCCTTTTATTGGGGAATTGAGACCATTGATATTAAGAGAGATTAAGGCATAGTGATTATTGCCATCTGCCATTTTTAACGCTATCTTTATGTTTGAGTGGTTAACTACTTTTGGGTTTGATTCAAGAAGGTTATTATCTCATTTTTTCCAGGGTGTTGTTTCTCTCCCTGTATTGGAGGTTTCCACCTATTATCCGTTGCAGGGCTGGATTTGTGGAAAGATATTGTGAAAACTTGGTTTTATCATGGAATATCTTGGTCTCTCCATCTATGGTGATTGAGAGTTTTGCTGGGTATAGTAGTCTAGGCTGGCATTTGTGCTCTCTTAGTGTCTGCATGAGATCTGCCCAGGATCTTCTGTCTTTCATAGGCTCTGGTGAGAAGTCTGATGTGATTCGGATAGGTCTTCCTTTGTATGTTACTTGGCCCTTTTCTCTTACTGCTTTTAATATTCTTTCTTTGTTTAGAACATTTGGTGTTTTGATTATTATGTGACGGGAGGTATTTCTGTTCTGGTCCAGTCTGTTTGGAGTTCTGTAGGCTTCTTGTATGTTCATCGGCATCTCTCTCTTTAGGTTAGGGAAGTTTTCCTCCGTAATTTTGTTGAAGATGTTTACTGGCCCTTTAAGTTGCAAATCTTCACTCTCATCTATACCTATAATCCTTAGGTTTGGTCTTCTCATTGTGTCCTGGATTTCCTGGATGTTTTGGGTTACACGTTTTTACCATTTTGCATTTTCTTTGACTGTTGAGTCGATGCTTTCTATGGAATCTTCAGCACCTGAGATTCTTTCTTCCATCTCTTGTATTCTATTGTTGATGTTTGCATCTATGACTCCTGATTTGTTCACAAGATTTTCTATCTCCAAAGTTGTCTCCCTTTGTGATTTCTTAGTTGTTTCTACTTCCTTTTTTAGTTCCTGGATGGATTTGCTCAGATCCTTCACTTGTTTGTATTTTCCTGTATTTCTTTAAGGTATTTTTGCATTACCTCTTTCAGGATTTCTGCCTGTTGACCCACGTTCTCCTGCATTTCTCTGAGCGATTTTTATGTTTCCTCCTCATGGGGATCCATCTGTTGATCCATCGTTTCCTGCATTTCTTTAAGCAGTTCTCGTGTTTCCTTTGTAAGGGCATCTATCCGTTGATTCATTTCTTTAAGCAATTTTTGTGTTGCCTCCTTATGGGCATCCATCTGTTGACTCATATTCTTCTGCATTTCTTTATGAAATTTTTGTGATTCCTTTGTGAGTGCATCTACCCATTGATTCATCTCGTTAAGCGATTTTTGTGTTGTCTCCTTGTGTGCCTCCATCTTTTGATCCATGTTCTCCTGCATTTCTCTCAGCGATTTTTGTGTTTCCTTTGTAAGGGCTTCTAACCGTTGATTCATGGTCTCCTGTAATTCTTATTAGATTTACTTGTGTTCTTCTTGTGATCCTCTAATAGCATCATGAGAAGTGATTTTAAATCCAGATCTTGTCTTTCGGGTGTGGTGGGGTATCCAGGACTTCTTGTTGTTGGAGAGTTGGGTTCGGATGGTGCCATATTACTTTGATTTCTGTTAGTAACATTCCTACGTTTGCCTTTTGCCATCTGGATACCTCTGATGTTAGTTGGTCCTGCTGTCACTGGCTGTTGGTTGGACTTCCTGTGAGCCTACAAAGCTATTTCGGAGCCCCTGGTTTACCAGGGTTCCCCTGGCACAGATTTCTGGGGCCTGCCCTGCTCCTGAGTGACTTTGGAGCCCTGATGTGCCTTGCCCTAAGTGATGTTATATTGGGGAGTCCTTGCACATCCAAAGGCTCAGCGTAGTGGATTCCTGGAGCATCGGTCGCCAAAGGGAGGCTGGTAGGCTCCTGCCCTGTGCAGGGGTGTGTGGTCTCTCCTAGAGTGGGGGGGAGGGGGCGTCCCTCTGCCAGGCAGAAGTCCCACAGCAGAGCTGGCAGGCTGGTTACTGCAGATCTGCCCAGCTCTTGGGAGCCACGTACACACAATCCGCTCGAGACCCAAGCAATATTATGCCTGTCTGTCTTAGAGCCTGGCAGTCCCAACTTCCCAGCCACTGGAGCAAAGATGGCGGAGTGCACTCTGCACTCTCTCCGTGGCGCTGGTCACCATGCAGAGGCGATGGCCTGCAGATCTGGCACCCAGACGACCACGGTGTTGTCCCGTTCTTGGGCACAGGCAGAAGCCACAACAGGCCGTGTCCCAAGCAATGTTATATTGAGGAGAGCTTGGGTACCTGTCTCTTCAGTGCAGTCTACTGGAATAGAGGTCGCGGAAGGGAAGCTGGTAGGCTCCTGCCCAGTGAGGGTTCCCTCTGCCAGGCAGAAGTCCCACAGCAGAGCTGGCGAGCTGCTTACTGCAAATCTGCCCAGCACTTGGGAGCCGAATACACACAAGCCGCCCGAGACCCAAGCGATATTATGCCTGTCTGTCTCAGAGCCTGGCAGTCCCAACTTCCTGGCCTCTGGAGCAAAGATGGCAGAGTGCACTCTGCACTCTCTCCGTGGCGCTGGTCACTCTGCAGAGGTGATGGCCTGCAGATCTGGCACCCAGATGACCATCGCGCTGTCACGTTCTTGGGCACAGGTGGAAGCCCCAACAGGCTGTGTCCCAAGCGATGTTATATTGGGGAGAGCCTGGGTACCTGTTTCTTCAGTGCAGTATACCGGAACAGAGGTCGCGGAAGGGAAGCTGGTAGGCTCCCGCCCAGTGCGGGGGGGGGGGGTCCCTCTTCCAGGCAGAAGTCCCACAGCAGAGCTGGCGCGCTGGTTACTGCAGATCTGTCCAGTACTTGGGAGCTGCATACACACAAGCCGCCCGAGACCCAAGCAATACTATGCCTGTCTGTCTCAGAACCTGGCAGTCCCAACTTCCCGGCCACTGGAGCAAAGATGGCCTCCTGATTTCTTCCCAAGGTTTTCTATCTCCAATGTTGTCTCCCTTTGTGATTTCTTAGTTGTTTCTACTTCCTATTTTATATCCTGGATGGATTTGCTGAGATCCTTCACTTGTTTGTTTCTATTTTCCTGTATTTCTTTAAGATATTTTTGCATTACCTCTTTCAGGGTTTCTGCCTGTTGACCCACATTCTCCTGCATTTCTCTGAGCGATTTTTGTGTTTCCTGCTCATGGGAATCCATCTGTTGATCCATCATCTCCTTCATTTCTTTAAGCAGTTCTCGTGTTTCCTTTGTAAGGGCATCTATCCGTTGATTCATTTCTTTAAGCAATTTTTGTGTTGCCTCCTTATGGGCATCCATCTGTTGACCCATATTCTTCTGCATTTCTTTATGCAATTTTTGTGATTCCTTTGTGAGTGCATCTACCCGTTGATTCATCGCGTTAAGCGATTTTTGTGTTGTCTCCTTGTGCGCCTCCATCTTTTGATCCATGTTCTCCTGCATTTCTCTAAGCGATTTTTGTGTTTCCTTTGTAAGGGCTTCTAACCGTTGATTCATAGTCTCCAGTAATTCTTTATTAAATTTATTTGTGTCCTTGTGATCCTCTAATAGCATCATGAGAAGTGATTTTAAATCCAGATCTTGTCTTTCGGGTGTGGTGGGGTATCCAGGACTTGCTGTTGTTGGAGAGTTGGGTTCAGATGGTGCCATATTACTTTGATTTCTGTTAGTACCGTTCCTACGTTTGCCTTTTGCCATCTGGTTTCCTTTGATGTTAGTTGGTCCTGCTGTCACTGGCTGTTGGTTGGACCTCCTGTGAGCCTAAAAAGCTATTTCTGCCCCCCCTGGTTTACCAGGCTTCCCCAGGCACCGATTTCTGGGGCCTGCCCTGCTCCTGAGTGACTTTGGAGCCCTGATGTGCCTTGCCCTAAGTGATGTTATATTGGGGAGTCCTTGCACATCCAAAGGCTCAGCGTAGTGGATTCCTGGAGCAGAGGTCGCCAAATGGAGGCTGGTAGGCTCCTGCCCTGTGCAGGGGTGTGTGATCTCTCCTAGAGTTGGGGGGGGAGGGGGCGTCCCTCTGCCAGGCAGAAGTCCCACAGCAGAGCTGGCAGGCTGGTTACTGCAGATCTGCCCAGCTCTTGGGACCCGCGTACACACAAGCCACCCGAGACCCAAGAGATATTATGCCTGTCTGTCTCTGAGCCTGGCAGTCCCAACTTCCCGGCCACTGGAGCAAAGATGGCGGAGTGCACTCTGCACTCTCTCCGTGGCGCTGGTCACCCTGCAGAGGCGATGGCGTGCAGATCTGGCACCCAGACGACAACACCACTGACAAATTCTTGGGAGCAGGCGGAGTTCCCAAAAAGCCCTGTCCCAAGCGATGTTATATTGGGGAGAACCTGGGTACCTGTCTCTTCAGTGCAGTCTACCGGAACAGAGGTCGCAGAAGGGCTTGTCACTTCTTGATCTTAGAGCAAAATCTATTGGTGTTCTGTTCAGGAAATTCTCCCCTGTGCCCTTATGTTCAAGGTTCTTCCCTAGCTTCCTTTCTATTATTCAGTGTGTCTGATTTTATGTGGAGGTCCTTGATTCACTTGGAATTGAGCTTAGTGCAAGGAGATAAGAATGGATCAATTTGCATTCTTATGCATGTTGACCTCCAGTTGAAGCAGCACCACTTGTTGAAAGGCTATCTTTTTTCCACTGGATGGTTTTAGCTCCTTTGTCTAAGATCAAGTAACCATAGGAGTTGGATTCATTTCTGGGTCTTCAATTCTGTTCCATTGATCTACATGCCTGTCACTGTACCAATACCATGCGGTTTTTAACACTATTGCTCTGTAGTACAGCTTGAGGTCCGGGATACTGATTCCCCCAGAGGTTCTTTTACTCTTGAGAATAGTTTTAGCTATCCTGCGTTTTCTGTTACTCCAGATGAATTTTTGAATTTTCTTTCTAACTCTATGAAGAATTGAGTTGGGATTTTGATGGGGATTGCATTGAGTCTGTATATTGCTTTTGGCCAGATGATCATTTTTACTATTTTAATCCTGCCAATCCACAAGCATGGAAGATTTTTCCATCTTCTGGTGTCTTCTTGATTTCCTTCTTCAGAGGCTTGAAGCTCTTGTCACACAGATCTTTCACTTGTCACACCGAGATACTTTATATAGTTTGTGGCTATTGTGAAGGGTGTCATTTTCCTAATTACTGTCTCAGCCTGCTTATCCTTTGAGTATAGGATGGCTACTGATTTGCGTGAGTTGATTTTATATCTGGCCACTTTGCTGAAGTTGTTTGTCAGCTGTAGGAGTTCTCTCGTGGAGTTCTTTGGGTCACATAAATATACTATCATATCATCTGCAAATAGTGATAGTTTGACTTCTTCCTTTCCAATTTGTATCCCGTTGACCTCCTTCTGTTGTCTAATTGCTCTAGCTAGAACTTCAAGTTCTTTATTGAAAAGATATGGAGAGAGAGGGCAGCCTTGTGTACTCCCTGATTTTAGTGGGATTGTTTCAAGTTTCTCTCTATTTAGATTGATGTTCGCTACCGGTTTGCTGTAAATTACTTTTACTATGTTTAGATATGGGCCTCGAATTCCTGATCTTTCCAAGACCTTTAGCATGAAAGGATGCTAAATGTTGCCAAATGCTTTCTCAGCATCTAAGGAAATGACCATGTGGTTTTTTCTTTGAGATTGTTTATGTAGTAGATTACATTGAAGGACTTCCTTATATTGAACCATCCCTGCATCCCTGGGATGAAGCCTACTTGATCGTGGTGAATGACCATTTTGATGTGTTCTTGGATTCAGTTGGCAAGAATTTTATTGAGTATTTTTGCATTGATATTCATAAGAGAAATTGGCCTGAGATTCTCTTTCTTTGTTGGATCTTTCTGTGATTTTTGTATTAGCGTAATTGTGGCTTCATAGAACGAGTTGGGCAGTGTTCTTTCTGTTTCTATTTTGTGGAATAGTTTGAAAAGTATTGGTGTTAGGTCTTCTTTGACAGTCTGATAGAATTCTGCACTAAAACCATCTGGACCTGTGCTTTTTTTGGTTGAAAGACTTCCAATGACCACTTCTATTCCTTCAGGGGTTATAGGACGGTTTAGATGGTCTATTTGATCCTGATTTAATTTTGGTATTTGATATCTGTCTAGGAAATTTTCCATATCCTACAGATTTTCTAGTTGTGTTGAATACAGGCTTTTGTAGTAGGATCTGATGATTTTTTGAATTTCCTCAGTTTCTGTTGTTATCTCTCCCTTTTTGTTTGTGATTTTGTTAATTGGGATACTTTCTCTGTGCCCTCTGGCTAGTCTGGCTAAGGGCTTATCTCTCTTCTTGACTTTCTCAAAGAACCAACTCCTAGTTCCATTGATTCTTTGTATGGTTTTATTTGTTTCTACTTGATTTATTTCAACCCTGAGTTTGATGATTTCCTGCCTTCTACTCCTCTTGGGTGTATTTGCTTCTTTTTGTTCCAGGGCTTTCAGGTGTGCCATTAAGCTGTTAGTGTATGCTGTCTCCCCTTTCTTTTTGGAGGCGCTCAGGGCTATGAATTTTCCTCTTAGCACCGCTTTCATTTTGTCCCATAAATTAGGGTATGTTGTGCCTTCATTTTTATTAAATTTTAAAAAGTCTTTGATTTCTTTATTTCCTCCTTGACCAAGTTATCATTGAGTAGAGCATTGTTCAGCTTCCATGTGTATGTGGGCTTTCTCTTGTTTTTGTTGCTCTTGAAGACCACCCTTATTCCATAGAGATCTGATAGGAGGCATGGGATTAGTTTGATCTTCTTGTATCTGTTGACGTCTGTTTTGTGCCCAATTATATGGTCAATTTTGGAGATGGTACCATGAGGTGCTGGGAAGAAGTTATATTTTTTTGCTTTAGGATTAAATGTTCTATATATATCTGTTAGTTTCATTTGGTCCAAGGCTTAAATTAGATTTACTGTGTCTCTGTTTATTTTGTGCTTTCCTGAACGATCCATTTCAGAGAGAAGGGTGTTGAAGTCACCTACAATTATTGTGTGAAGTGTGATGTGTGCTTTGAGCTTTAGTAAAGCTTCTTTTACGAATGAGGATGCCCTTGCATTTGGAGCATAGACATTCAGAATTGAGAGATCTTCATGGTGGATTGTTCCTTTGACCAGTATGTAGTCTCCTTCTGTGTCTTTTTTGATGACTTTAGGTTGAAAGTCAATTTTATCTGATATTAGGATGGCTACTCCGGCTCGTTTCCTGGGACCATTTGCTTGTAAAATTGTTTTCCAGCCTTTTACTCTGAGGTAGTGTTTGTCTTTGACACTGAGGTGAGTTTCCTGCATGCAGCAAAATCCTCGGTCCTATTTACCTATCCAGTCTGTTAGTCTATGTCTTTTTACTGGGGAATTGAGACCATTGATATTGAGAGATTAAGGAATAGTGATTATTTCCACCTGCTATTCTTGATGCTATCTTTGTTTGAGCGTTTATCTACTTTTGGCTCTGATGAAAGAAGGTTACTATCTCGTTTTTTCCAGGTTGTAGTTTCTCTCCTTGTATTGGCGGTTTCCATCTATTATCCTTTGTAGGGCTGGATTTGTGGACAGATATTGTGTAAATATGGTTTTATCATGGAATATCTTGGTCTCTCCATCTATGGTGATTGAGAGTTTTGCTGTGTATAGTAGTCTAGGCTGCCATTTGTGTTCTCTTAGAGTATGCATGAGATCTGCCCAGGATCTTCTGGCTTTTATAGTCTCTGGTGAGAAGTCTGATGTAATTCTGATAGGTCTTCCTTTATATGTTACTTGACCATTTTCTCTTACTGCTTTTAATATTCTTTATTTGTTTAGTACATATGGTGTTTTAATTATTATGTGATGGGAGGTATTTCTGTTCTGGTCCAGTCTGTTTGGAGTTCTGTAGGCTTCTTGTACATTCATCAGCATCTCTCTCTTCAGGTTAGGGAAGTTTTCCTCCATAATTCTGTTGAAGATATTTGCTGGACCTTTAAGTTGCAAATCTTCACTCTCATCCAAACCTATAATCCTTAGGTTTGGTCTTCTCATTGTGTCCTGGATTTCCTGGATGTTTTGGGTTACACGTTTTTTGCATTTTGCATTTTCTTTGACTGTTGAGTCGATGCTTTCTATGGTATCTTCAGCACCTGATATTCTTTCTTCCATCTCTTGTATTCTATTGTTGATATTTGCATCTATGATTCCTGATTTCTTCCCAAAGTTTTCTATCTCCAAAGTTGTCTCCATTTGTGATTTCTTAGTTGTTTCTACTTCCTTTTTTAGATCCTGGATGGATTTGCTCAGATCCTTCACTTGTTTGTTTGTATTTTCCTGTATTTCTTTAAGATATTTTTGCATCTTCTCTTTCAGGATTTCTGCCTGTTGACCCAATTTCTCCTGTATTTCTCCAAGCGATTTTTGTGTTTCCTCCTAATGGGCTTCTATCTGTTGATCCTTAGCCTCCTGCATTTCTTTAAGCAATTCTTGTGTTTCCTTTGTAAGGCATCTACCCGTTGATTCATTTCTTTAAGCGATTTTTGTGTTGCCTCCCTATGGGCCTACACCTGTTGATCCATATTCTTCTGCACTTCTTTTTAAGTGATTTTTGTGTTTCCTTCGTAAGGGCATCTACCCGTTGATTCATATTCTCCTGTATTTCTTTATGAGATTTATTTGTGTCCTTCTTGAAATCCTCTAATAGCATCATGCGAAGTGATTTTAAATCCCGATCTTGCCTTTTAGTTGGATGGGGTATCCAGGACTTCCTGCTGTTGGAGAGTTGGGTTCAGATGGTGCCATATTGCCTTGATTCCTGTTAGTAACGTTCCTATGTTTGCCTTTTGCCATCTGGTTGCCTCTGATGTTAGTTGGTCCTGCTGTCACTGGCTGTTGCTTGGACCTCCTATGAGCCTGCAAGGCTCTTTCTGCCCCCCTTCCTGGATTACCAGGATTCCTCTGCCACCAATTGCTGTGGCCTGCCCTGCTCCTGAGTGACTTTGTAGCCCTGATGTGCCTTGCCCCAAGTGATGTTATATTGGGGAATCACTGCACATCTAAAGGTTCAGCGTAGACAACACCGGGAGCAGAGGTCACCAAGGGGAGGCAGGTGTGCTCCCTAACTGTGCGGGTGCGCTCTCTCCCACTGCCAGTCTCTTTGCAGGGCAGATGTCCCACAGCAGAGCTGGCATGTAGGTGACCGCAGAACTGCCCAACTCTTGGGAGCAGGGAGCACACAAGCTGGCTGAGTCCCAAGTGATATTATGCTAGATTGTCCCTGCATCTGGAGGTCCCAGTTTCCCTGTTGCTGGAGCAAAAATGACTGAGTGCACTCTGCACACTCTAGGCACAGATCACTCTGCAGGGCAGATGGCCCACAGCAGATCTGGTGCCCAGCAGACCACAGAGCTGCCCCGCTCTTGGGTGCAGATGGAAGCCCAAAAGGCTGTGTCCCAAGTGATGTTTTATTGGGGAGTCCCTGCGTACCTAGATGCTCAGTGCTGTTGATCCCCAGAGCAGATGTCGCCAAGGGGAGGTTGGTGTGCTCCTGCCCTGTGTGGGTGTGCTCTTTCCCAGTGTGGATCCCTCTGCAGGGCAGATGTCCCACAGCAGAGCTGGCCTGTAGGTGACCGCAGAACTACCCAGTTCTTGGTAGCAGGGAGCACACAAGCTGGCTGAGACCCAAGCAATGTTATGCTTGATTGTCCCTGCGTCTGGAGGTCCCAATTGCTCTTTTGCCGGAGACACACTGAATTCTTTACACTTAGGGAACTTGCTTTTCAGTGGGGAAACATAATGTAAGGAAATAATGGAAATGTGTTGACAAAAGCCATTTAGGAAAGGTTATGCAAGCAAGTGAGATTTCTGAATTTTGCATGGTTTTAATGGTTGTACTCTGTGAGGCAAGGACCCCAGAAACTTATTTCCAGAATTGTTACTGATAAGCCATATTCTGCCTAATGATTCCTAAGCATCAGTCCATCCTAGTTGGCAAATTTCCTACTGATCAATATAAAGATGTGCTTACATATAACAGTGCTGTTTAGATATATTAATGAGTTTATAGAATTCCTGATTTGGTTTAAATAATTTTAGGAAGAAATTATAACAAGATGGTTTTAGTTATTTTGCCAGCAAGATATATTGAATTAGAAACAAAAATAGAATGTACCCCCTCCTCATAGAAGAGAAAGTAAGGGCTGCATAATAAGGAGTACAATGAGCTTTCATAAATTTCACTAAGAAGAGAAATAGGCATGGCACATATCTGTGACCAAGAAAAATTTTATTCTAAATCAGGTCCAAGGATGAGGCCATGAGTTTACAGTATGATGAAGCAAGGCCATATGAAACTGATCCTTTGGAATTATAATGAGTTTATAGAATGAGACACTGCTATGAAATTACTATCAACATCTATCTGTAACTCTGTTTTGAGTACCATTTTATCTCTGATGTAATTTTATAATGAACTTTTGTCTAACAAGGTATAAGAAGAGTCAGAAAAAAACAAAGCATGGATGTTGGGGCTCTGTTCCATCTACTGTGTGTGTGTGTGTGTGTGTGTGTGTCTGTCTGTCTGTCTGTCTGTGTCTGTGTCTGTGTCTATGTGTCTGTATGTGTGTCTATTTGTGATTTTTCTTTCTCTCTAACTCATAAAAAGATAGTACGGAGTAAGGGGTCAAAGTAACATTTTTTTCTTAATCCTGTACTATCAGCTGGATTCAATTGTCAGAAGACACCACCTTTTGGCTCCAGAATAACAAGAGAGGGTTAAATTGACAGAGGAATCAGCTTCTGATGCAGTATCCCACCCTAGGACCTAAATGGCATAACAGGACTCTGGGGACTTTCGGGGAGGGAGGAAACGGGAAAGGGGAAGTGATTTGGAATGTAAATTAAAAAAATAAAATAAAAAAAAATTGTGATGTGTGCCCTGGAGACAGACATGACCCCTGTAAGAAGATGGATCCTAAGTTGTGAGCTTGTGCTTGTAGTTAATTAGGACTGAATTTAACCAGAAATTGACAGCAGAGTCAACAACAGAGCTGAAGTGGATGAAGGGAAATGCCACATGGATGTATGGTCAAAGGAGCAGTAGATACAAAGGCCCTGAGCCAGGCATGAGTCTCCAGATCAGTGAAGTAGGAGAAGAGGAAGAAAGGAAAGTGAGACACACATGCTGGAGCTTTTAAGTCTAGCGTAAGGACTTGGAATTGATCTAGGAAGTTGTTAGAAGCTGGGTAGCAGAATGTGCCTACTTTATTTACATATATAAAGAATTGTTCTGAGTCCATTGTGGTAGAGCCTGTAGAGAACTGGTTTATGGAAATAATTCACCAATACTTAGGAGGCAAAAGAAGGAGGATGTTTACAAGTTTCAAACTTGCCTGATTTACATGGCAAGTACCTGATCAGCCAGAACTACATGAGGAGACCCATAAATAATAATATGTATTTAGTTAAAATTTAAAATGAAGTGAAAGATTCTTTCTATTTGTGTTGTTAGGTGGTCATGCAGATCCTTCAAGTGGTTAGTGAAACAAAAAAAACAATATGAGACACCCAGTACTCCCAGAGGTTCCAGGGACAAAACCATAAACCAAAGAGTACACATGGAGCTACCCACGACTCCAGACACATAGGCAACAGAGGATGGCCTTGTTGGATATCAAAGGGAGGAGAGGTCTCTGGTCTGGGGGAGACGCGATGCCACAGTGTAGGGGAATACTAGAACAGGGAAGCAGGAGAGAGTTGATTGGGGAACAGAGGGAAGAGAGATGGGCTATGAGACTTTCTGGAGGGGGTGGGGGAGGAATCAGGAAAGAGAACAATATTAAAATGTAAATAGGGACCTCATTAAATTACAAAGTTTTTGCAAGGCAAAAGACACTGTCAAAAAGATAAAGCGGCAACCAAATAACTGGGAAATGATCTTTACCAACCCTACATCCGACAGAGGGCTAATATCCAATATATACAAAGAACTCACGAAGTTAAACTCCAGAGAGGCAAGCAACCTTATTAAAAAATGGGGTACAGAGCTAAACAAAGAGTTCTCACCTGAAGAATATCT
The DNA here is from genome assembly GCA_036184795.1 of Tokudaia tokunoshimensis. Lineage (NCBI taxonomy): Eukaryota > Metazoa > Chordata > Mammalia > Rodentia > Muridae > Tokudaia > Tokudaia tokunoshimensis. The sequence continues at coordinate 105,655,926 of BTHU01000005.1, read as the reverse complement.
AATGGCTGAGAAGCACCTAAAGAGATGTTCATCATCCTTAGTCATTAGGAAAATGCAAATCAAAACAACCCTGAGATTCCATCTCACACCAGTCAGAATGGCTAAGATCAAAAACACAGGAGACAGCTATTGTTGGCGAGGATGTGGAGAAAGAGGAACACTCCTCCACTGCTGGTGGGATTGCAAGCTAGTACAACCACTCTGGAAAGCAGTCTGGCAGTTCCTCAGAAAATTGGGCATGACACTCCCTGAGGATCCTGCACTCCTGGGCATATACCCAGAGGCTTCTCCTGCGTGCAATAAGGTCACATGCTCCACTATGTTCATAGCAGCCTTATTTCTAATAGCCAGAAGCATGAAACAACCCAGATGTCCCTCAACAGAGGAATGGATACAGAAAATGTGGTACATTTACACAATGGAGTACTACTCAACTATTAAAAACAATGAATTCATGAAATTCTTAGGCAAATGGATAGAACTAGAAAATAACATCCTGAGTGAGATAACCCAATCACAAAAGAACACACATGGTATATACTCACTGATAAGTGGATATTAGGCAAAGAGCATGTAATATCAATGGTAAAACTCATGGACCAAATGAAGCTCAGAAAGAAGACCAAAGTGTGGGTGCTTTGATCTTTCTTAAAAAGGGAACAAAATACTCATGGGAGCAAATACGGAGACAAAGTGTGGAGCAGAGACTGAAAGAAAGACCATCCAAAGATTGTCACCAAACCCAGACACTATTGTGAATACCAAGAAGTGCATGCTTACAGTAACCTAATATAGCTGTCTCCTGAGAGGATCTGCCAGAGCCTGGCAAATACAGAGGAAAATACTCACAGCCAGCCATTGGACTGAGCACAGGGTTCCCAATGCGTTCCCCAGTGGAGGAATTAGATAAAGTACTGAAGGAGCTGAAGGGGTTTGCAACACCATAGGGAGAACATTAATATCACACATCCAGACCTCCAGAGCAGCCCAGGACTAAATCACCAACCAAGGAGTACACATGGAGGGACCCTTGGCTCCACCTGCATATGTAGAAGAGTATGGCCTTTTCTGGTACCAATGGAGGAAAGGCCCTTGGTCCTGTTAAGGCTGGATGCCCCGTTGTAGTAGAATTCGTGGGAGGGGAGGTGGGAGTGGGTGGATGGGTGGGGGAATACCCTCATAGAATCAGGGGAGCAGGGATGGGATAGGGGGATTTTGGGATGATTGGGAAAGGGGATAACATTTGAAATGTAAATAAAGAAAATATCCAATAAAAAAAACCAAAAAACAAAAAAAAATAAAAATAAAAAAGAAATTAGATGTCCTGACAGTAAAGATTTAAATCTCTCTAATGAACTAAACACTCCTACATCTACAAAAATCCTTCCCTTCTATCCCTTTTTGTTCTCATATCTGGTGTTACAGGGATGAAAGGATAGAAAAAGATGGAACAATTCTGACTGGTGTGACGTGGAATCTCAGGGTTGTTTTGATTTGCATTTCCCTAATGACTAAGGATGTTGAACATTTCTTTAGGTGCTTCTCAGACATTAGATATTCTTCAGGTGAGAATTCTTTGTTTACTCTGTACCCCATTTTTTTTAATTTTATTATTTTAATTTACATTCCAAATCACTTCCCCTTTCCCGTTTCCTCCCTCCCCGAAAGTCCCATAAGCCCCCTTCCCTCCCTCTTTTCTCCATTCAACCCCCTCTCGTTACTCTGTCCTGGCGTTCCCCTACATCCAATCTTTCCAGGACCAGGGGTCTCTCCTTCCATCTTTTTAGAAATCTATTGATATGCGGATTGTGTCTAGGGTATTCCGAGATTCTGGGTCAATATCCCCTTATCAGTGACTGCATACTATGTGTGTTCTTTTGTGATTGGGTTACCTCACTAAGGATGATATTTTCAAGATCTGACCATTTGCCTAGGAATTTCGTGAATTCATTGTTTTTAATTGCAGAGTAGTATTCCATTGTGTAGATATACCACATCTTCTGAATCCATTCCTCCGTTGAGGGACATCTGGGTTCTTTCCAGCTTCTGGCTATTATAAATAAAGCTGCTATGAACATAGTGGAGCATGTGTCCTTATTGCATGCAGGTAAAGTCTCTGGGTATATGCCCAGGAGTGGTATAGCCGGATCCTCCGGGAGTGTCATGCCCAGTTTTCTGAGGAACCGCCAGACTGCTTTCCAGAGTGGTTGTACCAGCTTGCAATTCCACCAGCAGTGGAGGAGTGTTCCTCTTTCTCCACATCCTCGCCAACAACTGCTGTCTCCTGTGTTTTTGATCTTAGCCATCCTGACTGGTGTGAGATGGAATCTCAGGGTTGTTTTGATTTGCATTTCCCTAATGACTAAGGATGATGAACATCTCTTTAGGTGCTTCTCAGCCATTAGATATTCTTCAGGTAAGAACTCTTTGTGTAGCTCTGTACCCCATTTTTTAATAGGGTTATTTGGCTCTCTGGAGTCTAACTTCTTGAGTTCTTTGTATATATTGGATATTAGCCCTCTGTCGCATGTAGGGTTGGGAAAGACTTTTTCCCAGTTTGTTGGCTGCCGCTTTGTCCTTTTGACAGTGTCTTTTGCCTTACAGAAACTTTGCAATTTTATGAGGTCCCATTTGTCAATTCTTGACCTTAGAGCATAAGCTATTGTTGTTCTGTTCAGGAAATTTTCCCCTGTGCCCATATGTTCAAGGTTCTTCCGTAGTTTCCTTTCTATTAGTTTCAGTGTGTCTGGTTTTATGTGGAGGTCCTTGATCCACTTGGAATTGAGCTTAGTGCAAGGAGATAAGAATGGATCGATTTGCATTCTTCTGCATGCTGACATCCAGTTGAACCAGCACCATTTGTTGAAAAGGCTATCCTTTTTTCCACTGGATGGTTTTCAAGTGACCATAGGAGTATGGATTCATTTCTGGGTCTTCAATTCTGTTCCATTGATCTACATGCCTGTCACTGTACCAATACCATGCAGTTTTTAACACTATTGCTCTGAGACAGCAGTTGTTGACAATGATGTGCAGAAAGTGGAACACTCCTTCACTGCTGGTGGGATTGCAAGCTTGTACAACTACTCTGGAAAGCAGTCTGGCAATTCATCTGAAAACTGGGCATGACACTCCCAGAGAATCCTGTTATACCACTTCTGGGCATATACCCAGAGGCTTTTCCTGCATGCAATAAGGACACATGCTCCACTATGTTCATAGCAGCCTTATTTTTAATAGCCAGAAGCTGGAAATAGCCCAGATGTCCCTCAACAGAGGAATGGATTCAGAAGATGTGGTATATTTACACAATGGAATACTATTCAGCAAGTTAATACAACGAATTCACAAAATTCTTAGGCAAATGGTCAGAACTGGAAAATATCATCCTTAGTGAGGTAACCAATCACAAAAGAACACACATGGTATGCAGTCACTGATAAGGGGATATTAACCCAGAAACTCGGAATACCCAAGACACAATTCACATATCAATATATTTCCAAGAAGATGGAAGGAGAGACCCCCTGGTCCTAGAAAAACCAGATGTAGGGGAATACCAGGACAGAGAAGCGAGATGGCGTTGAATGGGGAATAGGGGGAGTAAAGAGGGATTATGGGACTTGGGGGGGGGAGCGGGAGGAAACAGGAAAGGGGAAATCATTTGGAATGTAAATAAAAAATATAGAAAATAAAAAAAAGAAAAAGATGGAACATGAAAGAACCCACAAAGTAGCCAAATAACTGCTATACCCATATATACAAAATAAAATACTAAATAAACCTTTTAAAAGTAATGTTTTGATTCACAAATTTTCATCATTCATTTTGTTAAGTGAATGTAACATTAAGTATGGATGACATGGAAATGATGTTTCAAATAGAAAAACCTGGAATTTATTCTCTGATAGGCTTTAATAAAAGTCTCATGGCCAATTAGCTGAGCAGGAAGTAGAAGGCATGGCTTACTGCAACTCATCTACAGAGCAATTGAGAGATTTAATGCCTATTGTTTAAAAAACAAAGCTCTGGTCAGATCAACTTCAGTACCTAAAAGAGAAATCACAGAAGAGATTACACAACTGGTATTTTGGCAAACTGTTGTAAATATGCTGAGCCCTAAGCAGAAAATACAAAACAATATTATTGAATTTAAAATCTAATAGAAACAGGATCAGATGTAAAATGATTTCCCCAAAATCTGGGCATTCAGATTGTCCTCCAAGGAGACAAATATTTAGCTTCTATGGGCTGAAACTTTATGTCAGGTAAAACAAAATACAAGAAGGATAAATAGGAAAATTAAAGCCACGTGTAGCTAATATAATCATGAACTTATAGGGTTGTGATTTGTTGCAGCAATGGAAAACACAGATTAACAGTCCTTATAACTCAGAAACAAACCATAAAATAAAGAATGCTTCTGAGAAAAATATTAAAAGGTATTATGAAGAACAATCATAGAGCTTCCAGTTGTACATAAGCAGAACACATTAGGTATTGGTCTTTCAATCACCCTACCTTTAAAATGGATAACTTTCAAGAATGGCTGGGTGGATCAATGGTCTACAACAAAAGGAAAATTGCAGTTACTAGAACAGATGGTAGAGGAGCAGCTAAATCCTCAGCACATCAAAGAATCTACTGGCCTATGGAGATCTCCTGTATTTGTTATAAAACAGAAATCAGGAAAAATGGAGTATGTTAACAGATGTAAGAGCTATAGGTGATTCAAGCAATGTGCTCTCTATAGCCTCAAAAAACCATTGCCTTCTTCGACACCTAAGTAGTGTGGCCTTTGATAATAAGAATGGAACAACTTCCGCAGAGAGACATTAGAGAGTAGAAAAACGTCTGAATTAAATCAGGCTGTACATTTTGTAGATATGTTGACCTCACAATGGAAACCCGAGCATGTATTACATTGAGGCAGAGGTTTTGTCCTTGTTTCAACAACAACAAAATGCTGTGGATACCATTAAAATTGATAAAGTGTATATTTAAAAAATGACATCTCCTGAATAAGGAGAGGAGATAGTTCATCAGAGAGCTTGGGGATTCAGTCAAACTAACTTATAAACTAACAAATCCAATTCAATTCATCTGACCATGCATTAAAAAATTCAAATAAAATATTGTTTTTGAATGGTAATTTATGAAAGACACACTAGCCTTATTCATGGAAAATAAAAACAATTGTTTCTTAAACCACATGTCTTATTTCCATGTTAGAAAGTTAGAATGTAGATGCCCACATAGCCCATGCCATCTTGGACATAAGCTTTTGAGTTTTATTCTTAAGGGAAAAAAAGAATATTTTTGTTTTTTAGTAAAACAAGCAAAACATTTTAAAACTTTAAGATATTTAATATGTTTTTTTTATTGTCCCTACCTGCTAGCAGTGTGAACCTAGTCATTCTGACCCACTGCTACAGAAGTCCTTCAGCCTTCCTCAGTGATGGCAACCCTTTTACCCTTTGTATTACGGCCCTACTATGCTCATTTTTGCATTAACACCACCAAAGCACAAACCAATAACTTAAGAGCCTTTCTCTATCAAGCCTATATATAATCTTGATGACAGACTATACTTCGAGATGCTTCTGTATTCTGAGTCTAATGCGCTCAAGGCATGAGCAAAGGAAGAAATTATGCAGTTGCTGAATTATTGCCTCCTGGCATCAAAAAGTTAATAAAATAGTAAAGATTAGGGAAGTGGAAGGTTCTGCTTGTGTCACGTGATACAGACTCAAGTGATTACCTGTGGGAAGACATGTGATGTTTGGAGAAAGTATAAAGTGAACTCAATGGACAGTAATGGGGTGCTTGCATAGTTAGGTATGCAGCTCTTCATCTGTCTCGAGTTTTCATTAATCTTTACTTTGTCGAGAGAGGTACAGCAGAGAACTTCTGTTGGCATCCAGGCTAGTTCTGGTTGCTCCCACTGACTTGTGCTGTTTCGGGGGAGGCCTGACTGTTTCTGCTGGATCATGCCACTGCTGTTTATTTGTGTTTTGTATCCCAAAACTACTGACCTGAACTGCTGGTCTCCTGACAAATGGAGATTGGAATCACCCAAAAGAACTACTTCTAAAGCAGGTCCACATCCCCTTGTCCTATTTACTATCTTTTCTCCCCTACCTTTGGACAGTGGGTTAGAAGGAGGGTTGAAGCATTTAAGAACCCTTATGAAAAGTAGATTTTGAAAAATCTAAGCCTACAGGTTACCTGAGTAAATACTCAGAGGGGCTTCATGCTTTGACAACTGAAGAAAATAGGCGCTATCTACATATGTGGACTACTCTCATAGCACATAGTCTAGACATGAAAAGCAACAGATATAGGAAATGGAGCTACTTCTTCAAGGCCCTCTTCAGTACAGATGCTTTCTTTTTTTTTTTTAATTTATTTTTTTTATTTTTTTAATTTACATTCCAAATCACTTCCCCTTTCCCGTTTCCTCCCTCCCCGAAAGTCCCATAAGCCCCCTTCCCTCCCTCTTTTCTTCATTCAACCCCCTCTCATTACTCTGTCTTGGCATTCCCCTACATCCAGTCTTTCCAGGACCAGGGGTCTCTCCTTCCATCTTTTTAGAAATCTATTGATATGCGGATTGTGTCTAGGGTATTCCGAGATTCTGGGTCAATATCCCCTTATCAGTGACTGCATACCATGTGTGTTCTTTTGTGATTGGGTTACCTCACTAAGGATGATATTTTCAAGTTCTGACCATTTGCCTAGGAATTTCGTGAATTCATTGTTTTTAATTGCAGAGTAGTATTCCATTGTGTAAATATACCACATCTTCTGAATCCATTCCTCCGTTGAGGGACATCTGGGTTCTTTCCAGCTTCTGGCTATTATAAATAAGGCTGTTATGAATATAGTGGAGCATGTGTCCTTATTGCATGCAGGTAAAGTCTCTGGGTATATGCCCAGGAGTGGTATAGCCGGATCCTCCGGGAGTGTCATGCCCAGTTTTCTGAGGAACCGCCAGACTGCTTTCCAGAGTTTTAAGTAAATTCAAAGGGATACTACATTTCAAATATGTGTTCTAAATCTCTAAGAGTTGGAGTGACATGGATATAAGATAAAATATATGATCAGGACAGTTTTGCATGCCTTTAATCCCAGCAGAGATAGGAAGATCTCTGTATACTAATTATTCTAAAGCCTAGAGTTACCGTGAACAAGGAGGTGGTGGCACACATTTTTAATCCCACCTCCCAGTGATAAAACCCAGCTACAGGATCTAATTCATGTTTGCATACAAGACAAAAAACATACCATATTTACATATTAGTATAAAAACCATCTATGGGGTTAAAAAGGGGACAGAAACAAAGAACAGTATTGTGAGTGCTGGTAAGCTCATCTCTGTGCATACAGCCATGACCAATATTGAACCAGATGATACCCTAATTATGGAGATTATATTTATTCATGAAGTGACAACTGGACACTTCATAAAACAAAAAAGGAGTACATCAACATTTGCCTGTTGAATTGTATTGCAAAATTTTCCCTGTACAGAGAATAAATATTTCCCCTTTGAAAAAAAAATTAGACATTTTACCAGGCATGGAATGTTGGGGTCTGGGAATTTCCACACAAACCAAACTACCACTGATCTCAGTTAAGACAAAGTAATTTATTGAACACACACCACAATACTGGACATCCAAGACCCCAAAAAGGAAAATCCTAAAGATCACTAGTCTGTTCTCGGTGTATACATATTATAGGAAAACACAGGTTCAAGAGAACAGAGGGCAAGGAGGGGAGCAGTTGGCTTACTAGGCAAAGTAATATCAACTAACTCTTAAGCTCATTGGTCCTTAGAAAGGTAAGGGGGCTGGTAGAAGAGTAGTAAACAGGGGAATTTCAGAACATTGAGATAACAAAGCATGAGTATTATACTTATCACCCTTTGGCTTATTAGTAGCATTCTTCACAGTTAGCCACAAAATCCACAGTGGGGCCGGGCGGTGGTGGCGCACGCCTTTAATCCCAGCACTTGGGAGGCAGAGGCAGGAGGATTTCTGAGTTCGAGGCCAGCCTGGTCTACAAAGTGAGTTCCAGGACAGCCAAGGCTACACAGAGAAACCCTGTCTCGAAAAACCAAAAAAAAAAAAAAAAAATCCACAGTGGGCTCATATATAAGTGCAGGAAAGGCTGCCTGGTGGTCATCTCTGACTCAAGATATTTTAGACATAAGAGTTCATATTGACCTTTGATTTGATGAGTCCTACATAAAGCTTTGTGGAAGTTCTTAAGATTAGCAAATCTCAAACAGACCACTCAAAACATATAGAACAAAACAGGATATATGGTCAGTCATATGACTTCTCTGTGTCAATGACTAACAGGCACGTTTGAATGAAAAAAATGAAACAGCAGGCAGGTGTAGAACAAAATGGTTACAGCTATTCTGCGTGTGGCAGTTCAGTCCTTAACATTCTCCCCTTTTGAGTTGTCCCAATTAGTCAAATCATTGACTCAATTTTTTTCTCTGAAGTCAGGGGTACAAACTTTTACATGAGCCTTTGTTGGCTTAAATATTTCAAAGTTCTATCTCTCTTAATCAATGTTGCTGCTCTCATGCTGGCAGAGCTAACCATGCTCATGCCTATTAGAAGAGGCACCAGCAATGGAACCTGTGCTTGCCATCTGGGATTGGTATAGAAGTCCTAGATGTTCCTTGTCTCCTTCTTCAGAATAATAGTATACCTGAGACAATAGATGTACAAGTAAGGAAGTGTCAGAAGTTCCAGGATGGATAAAAGAACTGATACAGGGGGTTATTCCTGAGGCAGAAGCAAACCAAGTATCTTTTGAAGGTACTAAATTGTAAGTGAAACACCTGCAGTTAACATTATAGTGTTGAAAGTATCCAGATTCTGATATCTTCTATGAGCCTGTGTATAAGCATAGGTCTGTACTTCCTAGATCAAGGAGAGGGTTTAACATTTTTGTTGGAAGCAATGATGTGGAAGACTCTGTTATTGGTGGCATGGAATCTCTGGAGGAAGAACTTCATCACTGGGTTACCAGATGCATAAAGGTGGAGCTGCCGGGTCTTGTCTGTATTCCATACATTATCCTATACATTGAAAACAAGCTGAATATAGGCATCTATAGGCTCCCATATCAGAAGCAAGTCCCTGCAGCTCAGGGCCCCTGTTTCTGACCATTAACCAGAGTTTGGCTGGCAGTGTCAATTTCCAACAAAGCTTGTACTAGGGCAGGAATGGCAGAGACAATGTTTATAGTACCTAGAGTAGTCTTTGGTGCCAGTGATTTAACTAAGATCTTGTCTGACAGATGAGGGCTGGCTCCCCTTTTCTGTGCCAGTCAGTGTCTATTTCTGGCACTCTCAGACAGTTTATTGTGTCATTTGTCCTTTGTCTAAGTAGGGATAGGACTCTCTTCTTCCTCCTCCAGATAGTTTTAATGACCATTCCCATAAGGGCTATAATTGCTCTCAACAGGTGACCCTACTCAAAATACATGCTCTGTTTTCCTGTACTATTCCCTAACTATTTATATAACTTTTTATCTTACTTTGAATGTGGTTGATTTTTCCCAGTTTCTCAGAGTGGTTCTCAATTCTCTGTAACTGAATATAATTATCCTCATCAGTTACCCAGTGTGCTAATATTTCATAGCCCCATATAACAGTAAAAGTGCATATCTTTTCCCCCAATATGAGGGTCTCCATTTGAGGGACAGATATATATTTTAAGGGTAGACAAACTATTTTTCATATTGTGTATCCCACATCAAAAGACCTAGAGAGTGGGGGAACATATATGTTTGCAGTCTTTGGAAACCTATTCTATTTTGGTCCAAACAACTTACATAAGTCAGAGGTGAGAGTTGGGAACTGTAGGCAAGGATATTAGTAATATGAGCAACTAGGCTCCTGTCTGTACTTCTAATCAAAGTCCCTATGTGTTGCCCTAGAGCATGTATCTCAGCAGGTTGAGACGACACAAAAGAGAAAACAAACTTCAGATGAGAGTGATGAATCCAGGATTGCATCCCATCTATTTTCATGGCCATTGGGGTGGTCAGGATCACGAAGTGGGGTCATTTTCAGAGTGTGCCCATGGGTCATTCCTTTTGACCTAGTATTTCAACTGTAGGACAATGATACTGTATCTCTCATGTAACTGCTTCATGCTGAATTTGGTACATTGCAAAGGGGACCAGGAAAGCTAAAATTCTAGTCAAAGCCTGGGCAAGGGAGAATTTGTTAGAAGTGTTTGATTAACTGATCCAGATGAAAAATCGGGAACCATCACATTGGATGGATTGGTTAATATCAATATTCACCAAGTCCAGAGTTCAGCAGCTCCACAGGTGATCTCTGGATGAAATCTGTCAGTCAGGTAAGAATCTGATGAGAGAAATATAGATATAGACAAAAGTTAAAATTGTCTAGTCATCAAGGACTAAGACCAAGGGAAAATCCCATTTTCAAGAACAGATACATGTACTTATCTGGAGTCCATTTGATCTGTGGCAGGGGAGCCAAGCCTTAGAACTCTTGATTCCCTGAAGCTTATGTAAACTTTAGTTTATAAAAAGATGTACACTAGTAATTAGCATTGCATTGAATTACATATTTTAGAAAACGTAGTTAACAGGTGTTAGACAACAGAAGTAGACTTATGCCTTTGAGGCCATTAAAAGGTATAAGTTTGAGTTTAAAAGCAGAAAATATTTTTCCTCAGTCTAGAGGAAATACAAATTAAACAGATATGTTGTTAGCATGATGTGAACTATGTTGAAATTTAAAGTATCTTTAAATTTATATTCAGAAGACAACCAAAGGGGAATTAAAATGTTGAGCTATTAACTGAAATGTAAACTGCCAGTGTTCCATTAATTTATCAGAACTCCATTGATCGACGTTAAAATTCTGAACTTTGAAATAACAATAGCAATGGGAGATATGAAACATTTATCTTTTTATTTTATACCTGAAATCATTTTTATATCTCTATAACTTACTTTTGTATATCTTAAAATATTTTCTTAAAGCCTCCAACATTTATAACTTGCATTTACTAACTTTAAACACCTTCTATCTAAAGCATTTTTATTTTTAAATCATCATCATCCAAGTTCTTTTATGTCTTCTAACCTTCATCAGTTGCATTAATCAATCTCAAACATTTTCCATAAACATCTTTTCTTAGACCTTAACATTCAAATTTTATACATTTTTTTATCCAGTGATTTATTATGAGACTCAGGCCGTTGATTATTGAGAACAGTCATTTAATATGAAGCCTGTGAGTAAAAGAAGCATGTTTGACCTTTTTAATAACATAGTGGTGGATTACCTTGAGGGGAGGAGCTAGTTGTATTTTTTAAAAAAAATTTGGTAAGTTATGCGTAATTTAGTTATCAATGTGCCCAGAGATCTGAAGAAATAAAATTGGTTCTCTAAAGGACTTGTGTCTCAGACCATTTAGATTACAGATGACTAGATTTAGATAACAGAAACTAGCCCATATTTTATTACCTAGGGAGTTATCCCAGGCTCCTGTGTCTCTATGACACAGAGGGCAGAGGTAATCATTAACCAGCAGACCCAGAAGATGAAGAGGGATTTTCCTGTGGAGAAGGAACATGGGAGAGAAAGACTTCACCTTCACACATTGCAATGTGTAGCAATCAATTTTCCAGTTGTCCTATGTCTGCCCACAATTCAGGCTGGGCCCTGGCAGCAGGAAAGGCATTTAGGGTAGTTATGCCCAGTGGTTATCATACCACAATCACAGTGGCACCCTTTATTGTTTTGCCCATGTCTTCTTGGAGACCTTGGGGGTTCACTGTTAGGATTCAAGAGTTTCTGTCTGTTAGGGTATTTTTAAATATAATAAATGCCATATTCAGCAGATCTCTGACTAGGTTGAAGGCCAACTGTACTACCTACCTAACGTATCTTAGTTAAAGAACCTTTGTCTGTTTTTACTTATCTGTTCCAAACTAACTTTCAAACAGTAAACAGGAGACTAAATAAAGCTTAATCTTGACATTAACTGCATTAGTACTTAGTACGATTTTAAATATATATCTGAATATATTAAAGTTCTGATCATCTTCAAGGATTTGATTATCAATCCCTTTTAGGCTTGAACCTTAAAAGTTACAGTTTTGAAATGAAGCTCTGCTAGTATCAAAATAAAAATAATAATTTTTAATAAATTATTTTATTCATTAATATCCCAAAAGGTGACTCCCTCTCGGTTCTCCTACTGGAGGTCTTCACCCCATCCCCTCTCCACTTTGTCTCTGAGAGAGTGCTTCTCCGTACCCCTGGGCATCTTCCTTCCATTGGGTATCAAGTCTCTATAGGATTAGGTACAGCCTTTCCCACTGAGGCCAGACAATGCAGTACTCTGGTGTATCTGTGCCAGGGGGCTTGGTCCATGTTTTGTATGTCCTTTGGTTGGTGGCTTAGTCTCTGGGAGCTCCAAGAGGTCTGGGTTAGTTGGTCATCCTATGGGGTTGCTATCCCTTCAGTTCCTTCAATCCTCCCTCTAACTCTTCCATGGGGATCCCTGATATCAGTCCAATGGTTGGCTGTAAGTATCTGCATCTGTCTTGGTCAGCTGCTTGTAAAGCCTCTCAGAGGATAGCTGTGCTTCTGCATGTACAACACAGCATCAGTAATAGTGTCAGGCCTTGGTGCATGCCCATGGTATTGATCCCAAGTTAGTCCAGTCACAGGATGGCTTTTCCTTTATTCTCTGCTCCATTTTTGCCCCTGCAGTTCTTTTAGACAGAAACAATTGTGGGTCAAAAATTTTGAAGGTAGGTTGGTGGCCCCATCCCACCACTGGGGCACTGTCTATCTGGTACAGGTGGTCTCTTCGGGTTCCATTCCCCAAGTTTTAGGCATTTAGGCTAAGGTCACCCTCATTGAGTCCTGGGAGCCTCCCACATCCCAAGTCTCTTTGACCCTCTAGAGGTTCCCCCCCACACCTCACCTGCAGAAGTTGCATAATCCCATTCATTCTCCTGGCTCTCTAGGTTTCTCTCCTGTTCCCTGCTTCCATACACCATTTTACCTTCCTCCTCTCCTCTCCCAACTAGGTTCCTCCCTATTTCTGGCTCTCATGATTATTAAATTAATCCTTCTAAGTGGGACTGAAGCATCCTCAATTTGGCCTTCCTTATAGTTAAACTTTTTATGGTCTGTGGTTTGTACCACAGGTATTCTGTATTTTGGGCTAATATACAGTGATCAATGAGTACATACGATGCATGCCCTTTGGGGTCTGGATTATGTCATTAAACAGGATATTTTCTAGTTCCATCCATTTGCCTGTGAAGTTCATTATGTCCTTGTTTTTAATAGCTGAATTGTATTCCATGGTGAAAATGAACCACATTTTCTGTAACCATTTTTCAGTTGAGGGATATCTGGGTTACTTCCAAATTTTGGTTATTACAAATAAAGCTGCTATGAACATAGTGGAGCATGCCCTTGTGGTATGGGTGAGCATCTTTTGTGTATATGCCCAGGAGTGGTAAAACTGTGTCTTCAGGTAGAACTATTTCCAGCTTTCTGACAGATTGCCAGATTGATTTCCAGAGTGGTAGTGCCAGTTTACAATTCCATCAACAATGGAGGAGTGTTCCTCTTTCTCCAAATCCTCGCCAGCATGAGTTGTCAATTGAGATTTTGATCTTAGTCATTCTGACTGTTATAAGGTGGAATCTCAGGGTCATTTTGATTTGTATTTCCCTGATAACTAAGGATGTTGACCATTTCTTTAAGTGCTTCTCCACCATTTGGGATTCCTCTGTTTCGCTCTGTGCCTTATTTTTAAGTTGGGTTCTTTCGTTTCTTGGAGTCTAACTTCTTGATTTCTTTATATATTTTTGATATTACCCCTGTAGAGAAAATGGGAAATAGCCTTGAATGCATTGATACAAGGGAAAGTTTTCTGAATAGAGCACCAACGGCTCAGGCCAACAACTGATAAGTGAGACATCATTAAACTGAAAAGTCTATGTCTTTTTAGTGGAGAATTGAGTCCATTTATGTTAAGAGATATTAAAGAATAGTGATTGGTACTTCAAGTTATTTTTGTTGTTAGAGGTGAATTATGTTTGTGTGGCTATCTTCTTTTGGGCTTCTTGAAAAACGATTACGGACCAGCGCCACAGAGAGAGTGCAGAGTGCACTCTGCCATCTTTGCTCCAGTGGCCAGGAAGTTGGGACTGCCAAGCTCTGAGACAGACAGGCATAATATCGCTTGGGTCTCGGGTTGCTTGTGTGTATGCGGCTCCCAAGTGCTGGGCAGATCTGCAATAACCAGCGCGCCAGCTCTGCTGTGGGACTTCTGCCTGGCAGAAGGACCCTGCACTGGGCGGGAGCCTACCAGCTTCCCTTCCGCGACCTCTGTTCCGGTAGACTGCACTGAAGAGACAGGTACCCAGGTTCTCCCCAATATAACATCGCTTGGGGCACGGGTCTGTTGGGGCTTCCGCCTTCTCCCAAGAACGGGACAGCGCTGTGGTCGTCTGGGTGCCAGATCTTCAGGCCATCGCCTCTGCAGGGTGACCAGTGAAACGGAGAGAGTGTAGAGTGCACTCCACCATCTTTGTCCAGTGGCTGGGAAGTTGGGACTGCCAGGCTCAGAGACAGACAGGCATAATATCACTTGGGTCTCAGGCGGCTTGTGTGTACGTAGCTCCCAAGTGCTGGGCAGATCTGCAGTAACCAGCCTGCCAGCTCTGCTGTGGGACTTCTGCCTGGCAGAGGGACGCCCCCTTACCCCCCCCCACTCTAGGGGAGATCACACACCCCTGCACAGGGCAGGAGCCTACCAGCCTCCCTTTGGTGACCTCTGCTCCAGGAATCCACTACACTGAGCCTTTGGATGTGCAAGGACTCCCCAATATAACATCACTTGGGGCAAGGCACATCAGGGCTCCAAAGTCACTCAGGAGCAGGGCAAGCCCAAGAAATCTGTGCCAGGGGAATCCTGGTAAACCAGGGGGTGCAGAAATAGCTTTGCAGGCTCACAGGAGGTCCAACCAACAGCCAGTGACAGCAGGACCAACTAACATCAGAGGTAACCAGATGGCAAAGGCAAACGTAGGAATGTTACTAACAGAAATCAAAGTAATTGGCACCATCCGAACCCAACTCTCCAACAGCAGCAAGTCCTGGATACCCCATCACACCCAAAAGACAAGATCTGGATTTAAAATCACTTCTCATGATGCTATTAGAGGATCACAAGAAGGACACAAATAAATCTAATAAATCTAATAAAGAATTACAGGAGACCATGAATCAACGGTTAGAAGCCCTTACAAAGGAAACACAAAAATCGCTTAGAGAAATGCAAAAGAACATGGATCAAAAGATGGAGGCGCACATGGAGACAACACAAAAATCGCTTAAGGAGATGAATCAACGGGTAGATGCACTCACAAAGGAATCACAAAAATTGCATAAAGAAATGCAGAAGAATATGGGTCAACAGACGGATGCCCATAAGGAGGCAACACAAAAATTGCTTAAAGAAATGAATCAACGGTTAGATGCCCTTACAAAGTAAACACGAGAACTGCTTAAAGAAATGCAGGAGACGATGGATCAACAGATGGATTCCCATGAGGAGGAAACACAAAATTCGCTCAGAGAAATGCAGGAGAACGTGGGTCAACAGGCAGAAATCCTGAAAGAGGTAATGAAAAAATACCTTAAAGAAATACAGGAAAATACAAACAAACAAGTAAAGGATCTGAGCAAATCCATCCAGGAACTAAAACAGGAAGTAGAAACAACTAAGAAATCACAAAGGGAGACAACTTTGGAGATAGAAAACCTTGGGAAGAAATCATGAGTCATAGATGCAAACATTAACAATAGAATACAAGATATGGAAGAAAGAATCTCAGGTGCTGAAGATTCCATAGAAAGCATCGACTCAACAGTCAAAGAAAATGCAAAATGCAAAAAACGTGTAACCCAAAATATCAAGGACATCCAGGACACAATGAGAAGACCAAACCTAAGGATTATAGGTATAGATGAGAGTGAAGATTTGCAACTTAAAGGGCCAGTAAACATCTTCAACAAAATTATGGAGGAAAACTTCCCTAACCTAAAGAGAAAGATGGCAATGAACGTACAAGAAGCCTACAGAACTCCAAACAGACTGGACCAGAATAGAAATACCTCCCGTCACATAATAATTAAAACACCAAATATTCTAAACAAAGAAAGAATATTAAAAGCAGTAAGAGTAAAGGGCCAAGTAACATACAAAGGAAGACCTATCCGAATCACATCAGACTTTTCACCAGAGCCTATGAAAGCCAGAAGATCCTGGGCAGATCTCATGCAGACACTAAGAGAGCACAAATGTCAGCCTAGACTACTATACCCAGCAAAACCCTCAATCACCATAGGTGGAGAGACCAAGATATTCCATGATAAAACCAAATTTTCACAATATCTTTCCATAAATCCAGCCCTGCAACGGATAAAGGTGGAAACCTCCAATACAGGGAGAGAAACAACACCCTGGAAAAAATTAGATAATAATCTTCTTGAATCCAACCCAAAAGTAGATAACCACTCAAACATAAAGATAGCGTCAAGAATGGCAGATGGCAATTATCACTATGCCTTAATCTCTCTTAATATCAATGGTCTCAATTCCCCAATTAAAAGACATAGACTAGCAGACTGGATACGTAAACAGGACCCAGCATTTTGCTGCATGCAGGAAACGCATCTCAGTGTCAAAGACAAACACTACCTCAGAGTAAAAGGCTGGAAATCAATTTTACAAGCAAATGGCCCCAAGAAACGAGATGGAGTAGCAATCCTAATATCAGATAAAATTGATTTTCAACCTAAAGTCATCAAAAAAGACACAGAAGGACACTACATACTGATCAAGGGAAAAATCCACCAACAAGAACTCTAAATTCGGAATATCTATGCTCCAAATGCAAGTGCACACTCATTCGTAAAATAAACTTTACTAAAGCTCAAAGCAAACATCGCACCACACACAATAATAGTGGGTGACTTCAACAACCCGCTCTCTGAAATGGATCATTCAGGAAAGCAGAAACTAAACAGGGACACAGTGAATCTAATTGAAGCCTTGGACCACATGGAACTAACAGATATATATAGAACATTTTGTTATAGAGTTAAAGAATACACCTTCTTCTCAGCACCTCATGGTAACTTCTCCAAAATTGACCATATAATTGGTCACAAATCAGATCTCAACAGGTATAAGAAGATAGAACTAATCCCATGCCTCCTATCAGATCACTATGGAATAAGGGTGATCTTCAATGGCAACAAAAAAAAAAAAGAAAGAAAACCCACGTACACATGGAGGCTGAACAATGCTCTACTCAATGAAAACTTAGTCAAGGTGGATATAAAGAAAGAAATCAAAGACTTTTTGAAAGTTAATGAAAATGAAGGCACAACATACCTTAATCTATGGGACACAATGAAAGTGCTAAGAGGAAAATTCATAGCTCTGAGTGCCACCAAAAAGAAACGGGAGACAGCATACACTAACAGCTTAATGGCACACCTGAAAGTCCTAGAACAAGAAGAAGCAAATACACCAAAGAGGAGTCGAAGGCAGGAAATCATCAAACTCAGGGCTGAAATCAATCAAGTAGAAACAAATAAAACCATACAAAGAATCAACAAAACGAGGAGTTGGTTCTTTGAGAAAATCAACAAGATAGATAAGCCCTTAGCTAGACTAATCAGAGGGCACAGAGATATCCAAATTAATAAAATCAGAAACGAAAAGAGAGAGATTACAACGGAAACTGAGGAAATTCCAAAAATCATTAGATCCTACTACAAAAACCTGTATTCAACACAACTAGAAAATCTTGAGGAAATGGGAAATTTCCTTGACAGATACCAAATACCAAAATTAAATCAGGATCAAATAGACCATCTAAACCGTCCTATAACCCCTGAAGGAATAGAAGTGGTCATTGGAAGTCTTCCAACCAAAAAAGCACAGGTCCAGATGGTTTGAGTGCAGAATTCTATCAGACATTCAAAGAAGACCTAACACCAATACTCTTCAAACTGTTCCACAAAATAGAGACAGAAGGAACACTACCCAACTCGTTCTATGAAGCCACAATTACACTAATACCAAAAGCACACAAAGATCCGACAAAGAAAGAGACTCTCAGGCCAATCTCTCTTATGAATATCGATGCAAAAATACTCAATAAAATTCTTGCCAACCGAATCCAAGAACACATCAAAACGATCATTCACTACGATCAAGTAGGCTTCGTCCCAGGGATGCAGGGATGGTTCAATATAAGGAAATCCATCAATGTAATCCACTATATAAACAATCTCAAAGAAAAAAACCACATGGTCATCTCATTAGATGCTGAGAAAGCATTTGACAAAATTCAGCATCCTTTCATGCTAAAGGTCTTGGAAAGATCAGGAATTCAAGGCCCATATCTAAACATAGTAAAAGCAATTTACAGCAAACCGGTAGCCAGCATCAATCTAAATGGACAGAAACTTGAAGCAATCCCACTAAAATCAGGGACTAGACAAGGCTGCCCTCTCTCTCCATATCTTTTCAATATAGTACTTGAAGTTCTAGCTAGAGCAATTAGACAACAAAAAGTGGTCAAAGGGATACAAATTGGAAAGGAAGAAGTCAAACTATCACTATTTGCAGACGATATGATAGTATACTTAAGCAACACAAAGAACTACACCAGAGAACTCCTACAGCTGATAAACGACTTCAGCAAAGTGGCCGGATATAAAATCAACTCAAGCAAGTCAGTAGCCTTCCTATACTCAAAGGATACGCAGGCTGAGAAAGAAGTAAGAGAAATGATACCTTTCACGATAGCCACAAACCATATAAAGTATCTTGGCGTGACTCTAACCAAACAAGTGAAAGATCTGTATGACAAGAACTTCAAGTCTCTGAAGAAAGAAATTGAAGAAGACCTCAGAAAATGGAAAAATCTGCCATGCTCATGGATTGGCAGGATTAATATAGTAAAAATGACCATCTTACCAAAAGTAATATGCAGATTCAATGTAATCCCCATCAAAATCCCAACTCAATTCTTCATAGAGTTAGAAAGAGCAATTCAAAAATTCATCTGGAATAACAGAAAACCCAGAACAGCTAAAACTATTCTCAAGAGTAAAAGAACCTCTGGGGGAATCAGTATCCCAGACTTCAAGCTATACTACAGAGCAATAGTGTTAAAAACTGCATGGTATTGGTACAGGGACAGTCATGTAGATCAATGGAACAGAATTCAAGACCCAGAAATGAATCCACACTCCTATGGTCACTTGATCTTTGACAAAGGAGATAAAACCATCCAGTGGAAAAAAGATAGTCTTTTCAACAAATGGTGCTGGCTCAACTGGAGGTCAACATGCAGAAGAATGCAAATTGACCCATTCTTATCTCCTTGCACTAAGCTCAATTCCAATTGGATCAAGGATCTCCACATAAAACCAGACACACTGAAACTAATAGAAAGGAAGCTAGGGAAGAACCTTGAACATATGGGAAGAGGGGAGAATTTCCTGAACAGAACTCCAATAGCTTATGCTCTAAGATCAAGAATAGACAAATGGTACCTCATTAAATTACAAAGTTTTTGCAGGCAAAAGACACTGTCAAAAAGACAAAGCGGCAACCAACTAACTGGGAAATGATCTTTACCAAACTTACATCCAGCAGAGGGCTAATATCCAATACATACAAAGAACTCAAGAAGTTAAACTCCAGAGAGGCAAGCAACCCTATTAAAAAAATGGGGTACAGAGCTAAACAAAGAGTTATCACCTGAAGAATACCTAATGACTGAGAAGCACCTAAAGAGATGTTCTTCATCCTTAGTCATTAGGGAAATGCAAATCAAAAAACCCTGAGATTCCATCTCACACCAGTCAGAATGACTAAGATCAAAAACACAGGAGACAGCGGTTGTTGGCGAGAATGTTGAGAAAGAGGAACACTCCTCCACTGCTGGTGGAATAGCAAGCTGGTACAACCACTCTGGAAAGCAGTCTGGCGGTTCCTTAGAAAACTGGGCATGACACTCCCGGAGGATCCGGCTATACCACTCCTGGGCATATAACCAGAGGCTTTATCTGCATGCAATAAGGACACATGTTCCGCTATGTTCATATCAGCCTTATTTATAATAGCCAGAAGCTGGAAAAAACCCAGATGTCCCTCAACGGAGGAATGGATTCAGAAGATGTGGTATATCTACACAATGGAATACTACTCTGCAATTAAAAACAATGAATTCACGAAATTCCTAGGCAAATGGTCAGAACTTGAAAATATCATCCTTAGTGAGATAACCCAATCACAAAAGAACTCACATGGTATGCAGTCACTGATAAGGGAATATTAACCCAGAATCTCGGAATACCCTAGACACAATTTGCATTTCAATAGATTTCTAAGAAGATGGAAGAAGAGACCCCTGGTCCTGGAAAGACTGGATGTAGGGGAACACCAGGACAGAGAAACGAGAGGGGGTTGAATGGAGAAAAGAGGGAGGGAAGGTGGCTTATGGGACTTTCGGGGAGGTAGGAAACGGGAAAGGGGAAATGATTTGGAATGTAAATAAAAAAAAATTTAGAAAATAAAAAAAATTTAAAAAGTGCAAAAAAAAAAAAGAAAAACGATTACTTTCTTGCTTTTTCTAGGGTGTAGTTTTCTTCCTTGTGTTGGCATTTTCCATCTATTATTCTTTGTAGGGCTGGATGTGTGGAAATATATCGTGTAAATTTGTTTTTGTAATCGAATATCTTGGTTTCTCCATCTATGGTAATTGAGAGTTTTGCTGGGTATAGTAGCCTTGGCTGGCATTTGTGTTCTCTTAGGGTCTGTATGAGATCTTCCCAGAATCATCTAGATTTCCTAGTCTCTGATGAGACTTCTGTTTTAATTATGATAGGTCTGCTTTTATGTTACTTGACATTTATGCCTTACTACTTTTAATATTCTTTCTTTGTTTTGTGCATTTGATGTTTTAACTATTATGTGATGGGAGGAATTTCTTTTCTGGTGCAATCTATTTGGAATTCTTTAGGCTTCTTGTATGTTTATAGACATCTCTTTCTTTAGGTTAGGGTAGTTTTCTTCTATAATTTTGTTGAAGATATTACTGGCCCTTTAACTTGGTAATCTTCTCAGTCTTCCATACCTATTATCCTTAGGTTTGGTCTTCTCATTGTGTCCTAGATTTCTTGGATGTTTTGGGTTAGGACCTTTTTGAATTTTGCATTTTCTTTGACTATTGTATCAATATTTCTATGGTATCTTCTGCACCTGAGTTTCTCTCTATCTCTTGTATTCTGTTGATGCTTGCATCTATGACTCCTAATCTCTTTCCTAAGTTTTCTATCTCCAGATTTGTCTCTCTTTGTGATTTCTTTATTGTTTCTATTTCCAATTTTAGATCCTGGATTATTTTTTTCAATTCCTTCCCCTGTTTGTGTTTTCCTGTAATCCTTTAAGGGATTTTTGTGCTTCCTCTTTAAGGGCTTCTACCCATAAACCTCCGTTCTCCTATATTTCTTTAAAGGAGTTATTTATCCTTAAATTCCTCTATCATCATGAAATGTCAATTTCTATCAGAGTCTTGCTTTTCTGTTGACTTGGGTTATCCAAGGCTTGCTACGGTAGGAGAACTGAGTTCTGATGATGCCAATTAGCCTTGGTTTATCTTGCTTATGTTCTTGCCCTTGACTCTTGATATCTGGTTATCTCTGGTGTTAGCTGGAATTGCTGTCTCTGACTATAGCTTGTCCCTCTTGTCAGCCTGTGTGTCAGCACTCCTGGCGGATAGCCTATATGTTGCAAATGCACCTGTTCATTGTTCTTCACATATTAAAAACTGGCTCTGAGAACTGTCTGGGTAGCAGTTGTTAGATCCCAACTCCTGGTTGCATCCCTGATTAATCAGATTTTGAGTGCAAGTTTAATAAATCATCAATACCTGGCTGAGATAGTTTTCTGAGTGGTTTGTGTGGCTCTTATTGGAGCCTAACAATACCCAGTATGTGGTTGGGAAGTGAGAATTCTAGCTAGTGGAGTCTATGAAGAAGTGCTTGCTGATTCATTGGGTTGCTAATCAGAGGTAGATGGGCAAAGGAAATGGTTTCCAGCTGTGAGGAGAATACACAGATTCAGTGTAAGGCTAAATATAAGGATGCCAGTTCATAGGCTGAGGAGTGGCCAAACTATAAGGTGTTTTAACATGTCAGTTTAGAAGCTTGAGGCAGATGGACCCTGAGTTTTGGGTGTTAAGATCAGCTTGTCTACATGGACAGTTTCAGACCATCCAGAAAGAGAGAGAGAGAGAGAGAGAGAGAGAGAGAGAGAGAGAGAGAGAGAGAGAGAGAGAGAGGAGAAACAGAGAGAGGAGGGAAGGGGAAGGGGAGAAGAAAAATTGTTGAGGTTAGGATTCATGTTGGGGATCATTTAGTCCCATCTTGGTCATCTGAGGTTTCTAGAATCTGTGAGACCTAGGTACTATAGTTCTGTGCCAAGGACTGGCCTTGGTTTGGAGAGGGATTCTGAGAGAAGTGGTGTCTGGGAGCAGCGAAAAGAACAACTTGATGTCAAATCATGGATCCAAGCCAATGATCTGTGTTCTGCTTGATCCAGGTTTTCCAATCTGCTTATCTCTATGTCAGACTTTCTGTCTGGAGAATTCTCTGTCTATACTCTGCTTGCTTATTGGTCTAAAAGATCACTCTTTCCATGTTTTGCTTACTTGCTTGCTTGCTTATATTTTTTCTGTGCATGCGTGCTTGGGTGCCTGTTCCCCAAGCAGTTCCCTCTTTTTATCCTAAAAAGTTTTCTGGATAGCTCCTCTTCTTCAGAACACAGGGCCAGTCTTTTACTTTACATGTCAATCCAGATATTTACTCCAGGGTTTCCTTTTGATTATCATATAAATTAGCATCACATGTTCCTAGCCCTTTGATTCCCAGGAGACAACAAGCATATATATTTTTTCTTAATGTTCCAAAAGAATTCAGAGATCTGTCTGCCTTTGTTAAACACAGACCATAAACTAGTTAGGTGGGATCCAGCCCTGAAATTACCATTTCACCATGCCTCAGCCTAACCTTGTTCTGTCCTAGGCTAATCCTAAACTCAGATATCTTTCTGCTATTGTAAGCATAAACAAACAAAAAAATTAGCTGGAGGGATCTCCTGTGATCACCACTTCCTAAATCTCTTTATCTCCTTCCGTGTAATTTTCTAACAAGTTGGCTCACCTCTTGGCTGCTTTTGTTGACTTTAGATTTGTGAAGCCCCTCATAAAATTCATTTTTGCATCCTTAATTTTTGCACTGTTGAGAACTAGATATTTTCAAATTCATGTTTGTAGAGTTCTTTTCCATAACCTTAAGAGATGGTAAATACTGATGGTTCCAGTATTTACCATTTAGCTGAGATATAGCCACTTCCTTGACTCCTGGACTTGTACGGTTTCTAATTATCAAGAAGTCATTAACATTAACAGGGAGGACATTCTTCAGAAGGAAATAGTCCTCAACTGATAATGGCTTCGAAAATATGTACATTATCATAAAAAGTCTTATGCCCACAGCAGCCATTGACACTCATGGAGGCTCACACAGGGACCCTGTTCCAGGGGCAGGAACTATGCCACTCTGCCCCTACCAGGGCTACACCAGGCTCTGCTGGTAATGGGGAATGGGGGGGCATATGTTTGGAATGGCGTGTGAAGAGCTGTTTCTAAGGCAGATTTCAAATGATGCAGTGTAGCATCCCTTATGGTAAGGATTACTTTGGATGAAAAAAGCAAGGGTCCCAGGGCAAAAATTTAGTTCTTCTATTTAAAGTGGTACAAACTAAATAAGATCAAAAGTCATACAAACAGATCTCTGCTAAGACACAACTGAAAGAGGCACAGTTCAATTCCTTGAGGATACTAAAATAGTCACATAGATGTCTTTATGTATAAAATGGAAGCATTGTATTATAGTTCCTTAAGGACAGAAGAAGAGCTTCCAGTCTGTTGTAAACAAAAAATAAATACCTGTCAAACTGGTTTGACTACAAGGAGTCCTCAGGCTGTGGCACCAGCTCTGCAGGGTCACTTGGGTTGCTGCAAGGCACCCTTATTGACAGACAGGGACACAAGCAGTTGTTGGTGTCACTGAACCAAGATGGTGTTACCTCGCTCCCTGTGGCTCTTATCTGTCTGTCTTCTGTCCTGGTGTTGCGATGCTCGATTGCTGGTGTTTGTGGACTCTAGATCAAAATCAAGACCACTACCTATGGTGATCTGGAGTGATAAAGGTAAAGGAGGAGTAGATTGTCCTAGGCCAGGTGGCCTTCTTCCTTTCTGTTGTGGATTCACATCTGCAAAGCCAGAGCTGGAAGGGCCAAGAATTGGGATTTGGGGGATGCTCTGCAGTGAAGGGAAGGGATCCAGGTGTCTTTGGTGAGCTCTCAGGGAGTATTCCTTGGGTTAAAGTTGTCTTTTTTAAAATCCTAGCATCTGAGGCATCAGCCTACAGCATCTCACAAGCCATCTGGTTCCTGCATAGCTGGGCAGCACACTTAGGCTTTCATTCCTTCACATCTGAATAGCAATCTACCAGATACCTGCATGTCCTTTACACTGTTACTCACAGCACCTGCCACACTTGAAGATGAAGCATTCCTGACCCTTCTGGAACTTGCTTTCCAGTGGCAGAAACATATTAGAAAGAAATAAGGGAAAATGTCAAATGGCCATGGTAGTGGTTAAAACCAGGATAAACCCTGGAAGAAGATAGAGCCTGATCTATGAACTTGTACTTGGAGAGAGCAAGATTAGGACAGGATTCACCCAAGAGTGACAACTGTGTGGAGCTTAAGAGTATGAGGGAAGATGCCATATGTGTGGTCAAAGGAGCAGAAGATGCAAAATCCCTGAGCTTGGTATATTAGTGTGCAGATCAGTGTAGCTGAAGCAGAGGGATCAAGGGAAAAGAGCCTGGACATATATGCTGGAGTTTTTAAGACTAGTGAAAGAACTCACAATTGAATCTGGAACTTATAAGGATCTGGGTAGCAAAATGTGCCTGCTTTACATTGTAAATAATTGTTCTAAACCCATGGTAGTAGCCAGTGTCTATAGAGAACTAGTTTAAGAAAGTAATTCCCCATCACAAAGGAGACAGAGGCAGTATGATCTCTGAAAATTTGAGTTCTGCCTGATCTACACTTCAAGTTCCAGGTCAGCCAGAGCTATATGAGAATAACCTAGCATATACAGTTCAAATTAAAATAAAATATAATGATTGCTCTATTTGTGACACTAGATGGCCAGGCAGACCCTTACAGTGATTATTGAAAAAAAGTGTCAGCTCTGGGATAAGTTGTCATTCAAAAGAAATGGATTGCAGAATAGTCAGTTGCGATCACAGGGAATTCCCATGCTTGTCAACAGTGACAACAAACATTTTCACGTGTTTCTTGTTGGGATCAAATTTACTAGCTATGAAGATTCATTTTCTTCAAGAATTTTTTCAAGGAGATTCCTCATGAAAGATTCAGGTCACTGACCTGGTTGTCCTGGAGACTCCCTGGCTTTATCCCTGTGGCTAGTCAGTGGCTTTATTTTTCTCCTATGATAGTTTAAGAGGGATCAAGTCCAGGCACATTTCAAGGACTGTAGATAGGGACAAGTTTGATTGTATAGGATCAGGATTTATTGAATAAAATCATGAGAGCCTGTCTGTATTATCTCAGTGTCCTCATTTCTGTTGTAGTTGCTGTGTTGAAAATAGATGGTAGATGTCACAGGAACTGCAAGGGGACACTGAAGGCCTTAAACCCCAGAGATGTCTGTAGCGCAGAGCTGTATAGTAACAGCTGTGTGATAAGAAGAAGTGTGGGGAAGAGGTCAAACTTTATATTTGAGAATGGCATCAAGGGATTACATATGACCAGGAGTTGAAGTGGCAGAGATGACACAACAATTTTGGGCTTGGACAATTAGAAAGTGAAGTTGTTTTACCAAGGTGGGGTAACATGAGGGGTGAGCACATCTGTGATGTACTGTGTGTTTGTGTGTGTGTGTGTGATGTTCATTATTAATTTTCATGGTATATTAGAATTTATTATTTTTATTGTTTTATGTGTATGAGTGTTTTGTCTGCATTTATGTCTGTGCATCAAGTGCACACAGTGCCCAGAGATGCCTAAGGAGGATAATAGATACCCTGGAACTGAACTTACAGACAGCCATGAGCCATGTCCCTTGCTTTTAACTGATGAACTTTTCTTTAGCTTTCTTTCTTTCTTTCTTTCTCTTTCTTTCTTTCTTTCTTTCTTTCTTTCTTTCTTTCTTTCTTTCTTTCTTTCTAAATAGAAAGGATCTCATAAGCTAGTTTTGCTTTGCCTGGAACTAGATATAGAGAAGCAGGCTGGCCTTGAACTCACAGAGACTTCCCTGCCTCTGTCTTCAGAATGTTGGAATAAAGGCATCCAACACAATGCACAATTTTATGTTTTAAAAAATTTAACTGGGCCTAGTGAGATGGCTGAGAGTCTAAGAATATCAGATGCTCTTGCAGGGGGCTGAGGTTGGGATCTTAGCACTCACATGAGAACTCACATCTGCTTGTATCTTATGTTCCAGAGGATTTAGCAGCCCTCCTTTGCTGTTCAGGCTCCAGGCATAAAGTTAGTGCACATACATAACTGCAGGCAAAACATTCACACACATAAAATGGAAATCTTTTAAAATTTGAAAATTTATTTATATATATGTATTTGTATGATTGTCTTGTATGTAGGTACTCATAGAGGCAAGAAGAAATAGTTGAATCCCAAGAGTCAGAGTTACAGTTGATTGTGTGTCATATGACCTTGGTGCTTGGACTTGGGTTCTCTGAAGAAGCAATACATACTATTAAACACATAAACATCTCTTCAGTTTACCTACCTTCTTACCTACCTACCACCACACATACACACACACACACACACACACACACACACACACACACACTTACACATAATTTCTTAATTATTTTATACGTCTTGCTATATTGTAGGCATTTTTATATCTTTTGGAAATTGATATCATATATATGTTTCACAATATTGTCCTTTTGTTCTGAAAGTTGGCCTCATTTACTAGGTTCCAGCTACATTTACTGTGGTACATAACACCATGGTAGATCATGGAACTGAATGTGGAGCTTGAGAAAAATGTGGCAACAGTATTCTGAACACACAATGGACTAGCATTAGTTCAAAATCAAAGGAAAAGTGAATGAAAACTCACTGGCAGTATGCACACCTCCTACTCTACTGCAGCCTTCCTTCTGAGCACCAAACACTTCTACTGTGCATTGTATATGTTGTCCCACTAGGAATGGCAACAAATGCTCCCTCAGACACTCTGCTCAGACTGTAGGCCGATGTGTGTTATGAACCCCAGATCTTTTATCCTGCATACGAAGTTAATGCTCTTATAGAAACAGTGGGTTTAAGTACATCAAGGACTTTTAATATTTTCTTCAGTGTATAAATACCAAATTAATATCTCTTTCTATTATATTGTATTGTAATGTTGGAATTTAGAAATTGCTGTTTTCCTGACTGGATAGATATACTTTTATGGTTAAGACACCAGAGGACATAGGTTCAGTTGCCAGCAAACATGGAAGCTTAAAACTGTTTGTAACTCTAGTTCCTGAGACATATGTGGTTACTGCACTTAGAGATGCACAGACATACAAGTAGGAAAAAATACCCATACACAAAAACTAATAAGTTAAATAAATCTTTAAAAAGTGATGTTTTGATACCTGTGTTTCCATCACTGATCTTGTTGGCTAGAAGATACCAAAAGTGTGGATTTCTTTAAAACCTTTATTGAAAACTCAATACCTGGAATTTACATCCTGTCTCTAGAGATTGAGAAGAGCATAAAGAAGGTAAGATGCCTCTTTCCCTGTGGGCTTTACTGAGAACTTTGATAGACAGTGAATCTTTCACCTTGAAAAACAGATCCCACTAGTTTTTTTTATTTTGTTTTGGGATGCAAGATGTTGCTCTGTAGCTCAGGCTGACCTGGAACTTGTTCTTCCTACAATAGCCTCAGGAGTGTTGGGATTGCAGGCATGTGCCATTATGCTCATGAACTCTACTGATCATGATCTCAGCCTGTATGAATTACTTTTCTATTGCTGTGATAAAAACACAACAATGAAAAGCAACTTTTGTAGAATGTATAGGACCATATGGTTCTGAAGGATAATAGTTCATCATGGCAGAAAGGCATGGCAGAAGGTTAGAGTACAGTTTCAACGGTAATCAAGGAGCAGGAAAGCAAACTGGAAGTGAGGAAAGTCTGTGAAACCATCAATCCTACCCCAGTGATATACTTCTTCCAGCAAGGATGCACCTCCCCATAATGTCCCCTGACTGCACTACCAACTGGGAATCACATGATAAATACCTGAGACTATGGAGGATATTATCATTTCAAACCCCAAACACAGCTTAAGTTAGTTCCCTTTGAGAGAAGATCTGGTTACTTAAAGTTCCATCCTTTGATTTCTCACTGCTCCTTTTTGTAGGATGTGGAGAATCAAGTCCTGGATGCTGGTTCCCAACTGTGTCAGATTCTTGCTCAAGATCCTAAATTACAGCAAGACTACCTTTATGTTGCATACGCCAAAGGACGCCAGTTCATGTAAGTATCCTAATTATGGTAAGAGTTACAAGGTATTGCTGTTTCTTCTATTCATATACATTGACTGTAGTTATTTAGAGATCCTCCCCATACCAATGCAAATAAGTTACCTTTAGGTTTTCTTGTAAGAAGCATTGTGAAACTTAATTTATTTTGGTTTTGCGCTTGTATGTGTTCTCTCTCTCTCTCTCTCTCTCTCTCTCTCTCTCTCTCTCTCTCTCTCTCTCTCTCTCTCTTTCTCTCTCTCTCTCCCCCTCTCTCCTTATTCACTCTGTGTATATATGTTAGCATGAGTGGAGATCAGAGGTCAATGTTCAGTGTCTTCCTCAATTGCTTTGTATTTTATACTTTTAGAATAATTTTTTTGTTTATTTATTATATGTGTATGTAGGTGGGGGTTGGCAGGTGCACCTGTAATCACAGTGTTCACAGAGGCCAGAGGAAGGCATCAGGTCACCCCAAGATGGAGTTACAGTTGATTGTTAGCTATCCATCCCTTATGGTTTCTAGTCACTGAATTTAAGACTTCTGCAACAGCAGAAAACCCTCTTAACCACTGAGCCATAAGTCCAGACTTCTGCTTTACTTTTAAAAAATTTTTAACTGTTCTATTTACTTACTGTGTTTGCTGGACAGCATGAAGAGGATGATTTTGAATGTATTTCCATGAACCTGGAGTGAACCCCTGGACTAGACTGGCTGATTAATGAGCCCCAGAGACTCTCCTGTTTCTACCTCTATGGTGCTAATATTATCAGATTGTGGATGTGTCTGGAGTTTTTATTTTTATTTTTATTTTTTAAACTGGAGGATATAATCCAGGCTCAGTTGCTTATGCTTGCATGACAAGAACTTTATTGACTGAGCCATAACCTCAGCCTCTCTTGGTTAATTTTTTATGAAATAAGACCTATATTCAGCCTTAGGGGAGGGATATCTTGTAATTGTACAGTTTGGGTATGTAAGGTGTATTAAAAATAACATAATCTGCCAGGCGATGGTGGCGCATGCCTTTAATCCCAGCACTTGTGAGGCAGAGGCAGGAGGATTTCTGAGTTCGAGGCCAGCCTGGTCTACAAAGTGAGTTCCAGGACAGCCAGAGATACACAGAGAAACCCTGTCTCGAAAAACCAAAAAAAAAAAAAATAGCATAATCTGTAAAAAAAAAAAAAAGTGACTCTCGATAGCATTCTAATCTGACCATCAGAGCTGACAGACAACTTTGTTTTTTTCCAGGTCAGTGGGTCAGGAATGCCCAATTCCTGCCATGAGAGGTTTGATCTCAGATTCTGCTAGAAAATTTTTAAGGTAACTTCTGCTTCTGCAAAATTGGTTATTATTACTTTCCGAGTATTGGTCTTGTTCTTGATACATGTCTAAGAGAATGTCTGGTTCTCTGCAATTGAACTTAGAGACACCTGTGAGCTGCCAAGTCAGTCCCAGGAATGAAACTGAAGACCTGCAGAACTTAACTAACTTAAGAACCTCAGCTCCCAACTGTTGAGCTTCTCCCCAGCTCCAACTCTCATTTCTTTATCCCCATTGTTTACTTTTCTAATCTGTATTCACCTGATATTTTGATTTTCTGTTTTCTAATTGAGGTAATGTCTTGTTTTGTATCCAAATCTGGCTTCAGACTCTAGTAATACTTCTGCCTTAGCCTTCCAAGTGCACAGATTATAAACATGTGTGATCACATCCAGCACCCATCCATTAAAAAAAGTAATATGATGTCTGCACTAGTCTACAGCCCTTGTCAGATATCACTGTGCATAGTGTAAAAAACTAGCCATCACTAATGAGGAAGTAGGAAGTTTCTTGGGGTTGTAAAACTTTGTGGCACAGGAAAATCATCAGGTGGCCTCCTCTCCAAATTATTTGACAAGATTTCACAGAAGTATGAAAGTTGCAACCATGTGGTAGGTAGTATATGAACATTGTATGAGTGTGTACATGTGCTTCAGGTACCATGGAGGCCAGAAGAAGGTGTTAGAACTCCTGAAGCTGGATGACAGGCATCTGTGAATCAAGTGCTATGGATGGTGAGGATCCTAACTTGGGTCCTCTGTAAGAGCAATGCACACTAAACTACTAAGCAATTTCTGTAGTCACTAAAGTTAATTTTCATTACATTTCTATGTTTATTTGCATGTGGCTACATTTGTCCCATGGTGTACTGGTGAAGGTCAGAGGGAAAATTGAAGGAATCAGTTCAGTCTTTCTTTCACATGGTATTCAAGGAATGAATCCAGGTTGTCTGTCTTGGCCGCAGATGTCTTTATCTGCTGAACCATCTCCACACACAAGGTGATATTCTTAAATGAACTCCTCTGGATACTTATGGAGGAGACAAGGAAAAAATCAAGGAGACTAGTAAGAGGAATTTTATAACAGCTCAGGGTTGAATGACAGGGAAGGCTGCTCTCAGCAAGGTGGTGAGAAGGGTTCAGAGTCAGGATGTATTTGTTCGTAGAACGTGATGGGAAAATAAAAGTGTCAAGGGTGACTCCTAAGTTATCAGTATGACCATCTGGCTGAATTGTATTGTCATTTACAGAGACAGGGAGTCACTGGGGAGGAATGGAGGATGTGTGTTCATTTGTTTAGGCAGGCAGTTTGACTGTGGTGTGAGAAGATTGAAATGGCAAATAAATAGAGCTATATATCAGGACATTGAAAATACATGTCTAATTTAAGATGATGACAGTGTTAGATGCACTCAGAAGTTTTCAGTACATACTTTGATCTTGTTTATTTTAACATTTATTATGGGAAAATTATAAATAGATGCAAAAACACTGAACAATAGCATGAATATCTGTTTTTACATTTATTCCTTGTTAATATTTGTTAATTTCAGTCTGCTAAGATGGCTCAGTGGTTTAAAAATGTTTTCCAAGCCAGCTGACCAGCTGAATTAGATCATCAGATCACTGGAGGATGGAGAGACCAACTCTAGAGTTGTTTCTAACCTCTGGACTTGTGCCCCAGTACCCACATTCACACTCAATCTTATCCCTTATCTCCCATCTACTCAACAATGGGTCAAAATATTTTAAAGCAAAGCACTATGTTGTGACCCATATATATTTGTCTATTAAAGAGAATAACCATTTAATTTGGCTGTCAAAGCACACTATGTTAATCTCAGCACTTAGAAGATAGAGACAATAGGATGTGAAATTCAGAATCAACTTGGCTACAAAATGAATTTGACACTAGTCTGGGATACAACAAGAGTGTATCAAATACAAAACCAAGATCCAAAATTGGGTGTAGAAATATTCTATTGACTAGACACCTTGATGCAAGAATTTGACCAAAATTGGTTCAAAAATAGCTGGGTAAATAGATGCAGTGACATGTGCCTTTAACTCTTATATTTAGCATGCAGATACAGACAGGTCTTTGAGTTTGAGGATAGCCTGGTCTGCAGAGTGATTTCCAGGACAGCCAGAAATACATAAGACCATGTGCCCCCTAAAACACCTGAATGGCTGAGGGTATAGGTGGAGGAGGGGGTGGAATAGAGATGACTCTGTAACTAGTAGTCCTTAACTGCTCTTGTAGTGATGTGAAGCGAATTGCCCAGCTGTATTAAACTCCAGCAAATGATTGAAGACAAACACATGGCTTGTGGAAACACTGTGGACACAGCAGTGTTCTGTACCCACTTTGAATTCTTCAGACACAACTTAACTGCAAACAGCCAAAACTGTCTGCAAAGAAGAGCTTAATCTCCTGCTCATGTACATAGCCCCTCCCTACTTCTCTACTCCTTCTAACTTGTGAAAGGTTCTTAGTCTGTAAGAGAGGCATGCTTACTTAATGTGAGCTCTTCTCAGAATCTCTGAAATAAACCTGTCTGCATTTTGAGTCCTGTCCCCTGACTTCCTTTTCCATATTATTTCTTAACATGGTACTCAATCCCAAAACATGTTCTTAGAGCAGGATATCCTCCTGAAGCCAGGGAGTATTAGAAGCAGCAGAATATCCCCAGCTAACACTTGGATACTGCTTGAGGTGTCCCTGAGTTAGTTTCACCCAGACTCTGAACATCCCCTACTTTCTCCTATACAGTCTTCCTCTGTCAGATCCCTGGATAGAGGTTTATAGAATATCAGGAGTCAAGGACCTGCTCTTCCAGATTGCTGGCTTCTGGCATAGGTAACACTCCAGACAGTTGCTGGACTTCTTCCTTCAACTGTCCCCTAATTAATCCTTTGGGCTTCTTCCTTTCTCTCCATTCCTCATTTCCTCCCTCTTGCTCACCTTATTCCATCTTCCTCACTCCCCCTATAGATTTCTCCTCCTTATAGGCCCCAGAGAAAATAAAGGTCTTTTGAGGCTTTCAGTCATATATCCAACATGAGGACATCATGTGAACTGTGAGGTGATGAGTGTCTTCTGTCTGGAAGATAGCTTTAAGACTCTCTCATCTGCTCTGAGCTCAACATTTAAGAATTACCAGTTTCTGGAAAAGGTTAGGGAAGCTTCATCATTTAACAGATGCCCTAATTAGTTTCTCACCCATCCTGACTTCTCAAAATTTTAAGTTCTAGGGATTGAAGTCAGGACATAGTGCTTGGCGGCAGCTATTTAAACTACTAAGCATTTACATTTCAGTGTGTGTCCATGTAAGACAATAGGTCAGTTCCACAGAAGCAACAAGGTCTTCAGCACTGTGCTGTACTTAGAAAACGGCTCTGTGGAAGGAAGATAAATCTCTACCCTCTGTTGGGACAGGGCAAGGGAGATTTGACTTTATCCAGGGCTAGTCATAGCAGGATTAGTTCTGGATAGCAGTGGGTTGGTCTGGTTCTGTCATGTATTCAGATGGTAAGTAATGACCTCTAAGATGTGGTTGCCCCAAACAAAAAGATCCTCAAGTATAATCATGTGATGATATGTAAACCTTCTTACCAAATTTAAAACTATTGGTTAAAGAAAACTGCCATCAACCAATTACTGAGGGGAATAGAGATAGGTGGAGTTTAAGTTACCAGGTTTGAGGTGCCAGGTAGGACCACTAAGAAGAAAGGAGACAGAGAGTACAGGAGGCTGCCATGAGAGGATATGGTACATGAGCAAGTGGCCAGGAAAAACAGCAAGAAACAAGGGACATTATAACTGGGAAATAAGTTAGAATAGGTCTAAACCTGCCCAATATAGATTTGTGATATATAAATAAAATACATGCATTATATGTCTTTGATGTGCACTAACTAGAATTAAATTCCTTTTTACATTGGGTCTTGAAGGGAAGTTAGGATTTCCATAGAAAACGATGAAATTACAGAGGGAAAGCTTTATCCAGTGAGAAAAAGAGGAAGGTATCTTATAAGATATCCAGTCAGGGCTTCCAGACTCATGTACAGGCATTTCCTGGGTATATCAGAGAGATGTGCAAACATGGCTTCCTCTTATGCAAGCTGCAATCTAATTTATAGCCAGAGACTCTTGTTCCCCATGCTTCCCCTCTGTAATAACATTCTGTGTTCTGAGGCAAGTGTTTTTCTCTTATCCTAGAGTGATTGTCTCAGTAACCTTTCCAAATTTTCTGTCCTGAAGAAATATTTAAAGCAATGAGTGAATCTGCTCCATAGGAGGCATCCATGGTACATGGGATTCTGCAACACTGGCTTTATTATTTTTGTTGTTGTTGTTTGTTTACAGAACAAGCCTTTTCTGTGTAGCTTTTTCTGTCCTGAAACTCATTATAGAACAGCCTGACCTAGAACTCAGATATCCCCCTATGTCTGCCCCCCCACCCCACACACACACACTTTCTGGGATTAAAGGCATGCATAATCATTGCTAAGGCTGAAAGCAGAGTTTTCAAAAAGGTTTTGAAGTAGGGGTTTTAGAGAGAGTATGAGATGCAAAGTAGGGATTCAGAGGAGAGGACAGATTGTGCAGAGAGGTTCCTTCTGGGGGAGGTGGAATTCCAGACATCTGTTGAGAGGGTCCATGTACTTTTTTTTAATTTTATTTTATTTTCTATGTTTGTTTTATTTACATTCAAAATCATTTCCCCTTTCCCATTTCCTCCCTCCCCGAAAGTCCCATAAGCCCCCTTCCCTCCCTCTTTTCCCCATTCAAACCCCTCTAGCTTCTCTGTCCTGGCATTCCCCTACATCCAGTCTTTCCAGGACCAGGGGTCTCTCCTTCCCTCTTCTTGGAAATCTATTGATATGCGAATTGTGTCTAGGGTATTCCAAGATTCTGGGTTAATATCCTCTTATCAGTGACTGCATACCATGTGTGTTCTTTTGTGATTGGGTTACCTCACTAAGGATGATATTTTCAAGTTCTTACCATTTGCCTAGGAATTTCGTGAGTTCATTGTTTTTAATTGCAGAGTAGTATTCCATTGTGTAAATACCACATCTTCTGAATCCATTCCTCCGTTGAGGGACATCTGGGTTCTTTCCAGCTTCTGGCTATTATAAATAAGGCTGCTATGAACATAGTGAAACATGTGTACTTTACACATACAGTGAATGAGCTATAAGA
This sequence comes from Tokudaia tokunoshimensis, assembly GCA_036184795.1. NCBI lineage: Eukaryota > Metazoa > Chordata > Mammalia > Rodentia > Muridae > Tokudaia > Tokudaia tokunoshimensis. The sequence goes on along the minus strand of BTHU01000005.1, from coordinate 105,620,607 downwards.
GGGGAATAGCCTGCATAAAGAACAGGGAGTTAAAGATGAGAGAAGTTTAAGGGGTCTGTAAAAGTCAGAGACAAAGCATATACTAGGAAGAAGCAGGTTAGTTGGAGTCTATGGAGAGGCAATGACTGTTGCAATGGGTTGCTAGTCAGAAGTAGATGGGCAAAGAAAATGGTTCAAAACAGTAGGAAGAATACACAAATTCAGTGTAAGTCTAAAGGAGACCAGTTGTTATTCTAAGAAGTGCCAAAAATATAAGGTATTTTAAAGTGTCAATTGAGAAGCCAGGTATAGTGGTGATCCAAGAACTCAGGAGGCTGAAGCAGGTGGATGTCTGAGTTTGAGGTCAGCCTGTTAATCTGTCAGTTTCAGGGAAGTCAGGGGCACAGACACACAAACACAGACACAGATGCACAGATGCGTGAATGGGCACAAGCACACACACAGATAGACAGATAGATAGACAGACAGACAGACAGACAGACAGACAGACAGACAGACAGAAGTGTTGCAGTTAGATGAGATGATTAGGCTTCATGTTGGAGACCATTTAGTCAAATCTTGGTCAACTGAAGTTTCTAGAATATGTGAAACCTAGGTTGTATAGTTGTGCAGGGTATTGAGAGGCATATGATTGTCTGGAGTAGAGTGCCAGGAGCTCTTTTTAAGGAAGATTTCAAATGATGCCAATGTAGCAGCCTTAAGGGTATGGTTTACTTTGGGTGAAAAAGGCCATGGGTCTCAGGGCAAAATTTTACTTCTATTTAGAGGGTGTACAAACTAAATAGGAGCAAAAATCATTCCAAAGGAAGTGAGACATTTGTCAATGAAAAGACAACTCTTGACAGTCATTGCAGTACATTGAGCTTCTTAGAGACAGCACTGTGGAAAGCAAGAGCTGGACAGGCACTGGGCGACTCTGTGCCTCACAGAGGAAAATCAATTAAACATGGGCAATGGAGATTCAAAGAATAATTAATGGAAAACTCAAATACAAGGACGGAAACTACACCCTAGACAAAGCAAGAAAATAATCTTCTTTTAACAAGCCAACAAAGATATCAATAAAAACATAATTCTCCATCTAACAATGAAAATAACAGGAAGCAACAATCATTTTTCCTTAATATCTCCTAATATCAGTGGACTCAATTCAACAATAAAAAGACATAGACTAACAGACAGTATATATAAACAGGACACAGTATTTTGCTGCATACAGGATGACAAATGACAAAAACAGACACTACCTCAGAGTAAAAGTTTGGAAAACATTGTTTCAAGAAAACGGTTCCTGATCTTAGCCATCCTGACTGGTGTGAGATGGAATCTCAGGGTTGTTTTGATTTGCATTTCCCTAATGACTAAGGATGATGAACATCTCTTTAGGCGCTTCTCAGCCATTAGATATTCTTCAGGTGAGAACACTTTGTTTAGCTCTGTACCCCATTTTTTAATAGGGTTACTTGCCTCTCTGGAGTTTAACTTCTTGAGTTCTTTGTATATATTGGATATTAGCCCTCTGTCGGATGTAAGGTTGGTAAAGATCATTTCCCAGTTAGTTGGTTGCCGCTTTGTCTTTTTGACAGTGTCTTTTGCCTTGCAAAAACTTTGTAATTTAATGAGGTCCCATTTGTCTATTCTTGATCTTAGAGCATAAGCTATTGGAGTTCTGTTCAGGAAATTCTCCCCTGTGCCGATATGTTCAAGGTTCTTCCCTAGTTTCCCTTCTATTAGTTTCAGTGTGTCTGGTTTTATGTGGAGATCTTTGATCCACTTAGAATTGAGCTTAGTGCAAGGAGATAAGAATGGGTCAATTTGCATTCTTCTGCATGTTGACCTCCAGCTGAGCCAGCACCATTTGTTGAAAAGGCTATCTTTTTTCCACTGGATGGTTTTAGCTCATTTGTCAAAGATCAAGTGACCATAGGAGTGAGGATTCATTTCTGGGTCTTCAATTCTGTTCCATTGATCTACATGCCTGTCACTGTACCAATACCATGCGGTTTTTAACACTATTGCTCTGTAGTACAGCTTGAGGTCCGGGATACTGATTCCCCCTGAGGTTCTTTTAATCTTGAGAATAGTTTTAGCTATTCTGGGTTTTCTGTTATTCCAGATGAATTTTTGAATTGCTCTTTCTAACTCTATGAAGAATTGAGTTGGGATTTTGATGGGGATTGCATTGAATCTGTGTATTACTTTTGGTAAGACGCTCATTTTTACTATATTAATCCTGCCAATCCATGAGCATGGCAGATTTTTCCATCTTCTGAGGTCTTCTTCAATTTCTTTCTTCAGAGACTTGAAGTTCTTGTCATACAGATCTTTCACTTGTTTGGTTAGAGTCACGCCAAGATACTTAATATGGTTTGTGGCTATTGTGAAGGGTATTATTTCTCTTACTTCTTTCTCAGCCTGCTTATCCTTTGAGTATAGGAAGGCTTCTGACTAAACACAGGAGACAGCAGTTGTTGGCGAGGATGTGGAGAAAGAGGAACACTCCTCCACTCCTGGTGGAATTGCAAGCTGGTACAACCACTCTGGAAAGCAGTCTGGCGGTTCCTCAGAAAACTGGGCATGACACTCCCAGAGGATCCGTCTATACCACTCCTGGGCATATACCCAGAGGCTTTACCTGCATGCAATAAGGACACATGCTCCACTATGTTCATAGCAGCCTTATTTATAATAGCCAGAAGCTGGAAAGAACCCAGATGTCCCTCAACGGAGGAATGGTTTCAGAAGATGTGGTATATCTACACAATGGAATACTACTCTGCAATTAAAAACAATGAATTCACGAAATTCCTAGGCAAATGTTCAGATCTTGAAAATATCATCCTTAGTGAGGTAACCCAATCACAAAAGAACACACATAGTATGCAGTCACTGATAAGGGGATATTGACCCAGAATCTCGGAATACCCTAGACACAATCCGCATATCAATAGATTTCTAAGAAGATGGAAGGAGAGACCCCTGGTCCTGGAAAGACTGGATGTAGGGGAACGCCAGGACAGAGTAACGAGAGGGGGTTGAATGGAGAAAAGAGGGAGGGAAGGGGGCTTATGGGACTTTCGGGGAGGGAGGAAATGGGAAAGGGGAAATGATTTGGAATGTAAATTAAATAAAATAAAATAAAATAAATAATTAAAAAAAAAGAAAACGGTTCCAAGAAACAAGCTGGAGGAGACACTCTAATATCAAATAAAATTGACCTTCAACGTAAAGTTATCCAAAAAGATAATCATCAAAGAAAAAAATCTACCAAGAAGAACTCTCAATTCTGAACATCTATGTTCCAAATGCAAAGGCACCCACATTCATAAAAGAAACTTTACTAAAGCTCAAATCACATAATACACCTCATACAATGATAGTGGGAGACTTCAACTCCTCACTCTCATCGGTGGACAGATTATGGAAAAAGAAACTAAACAGAGACACAGTGGAACTAACAGAAGTTATTAACCAAATGGATCTAACAGATATCTATAGAACATTTTATCCTAAAGCAACAAATACTCTCTCTTTTCAGCACCTCATGGTACCTTCTCCAAAACTGACCATATAATCAGTCAAAAAACAGACCTCAACAAATACAAGAAGTTTAAAATAATCCTGTGCATCCTATCATATCACTAAGGCTGGTCATCAGTAGCAACAAAAACAACAGAAAGCCCACATGCATGTGGAAGCTGAACAACACTCAATGATAATTTGGTCAAGGAAGAAATAAAGAAAGAAAATAAACACTTTAGAATTCAATGAAAATGAAGCCACAACATCCCCAAACATATGAGACACAATGAAAGCAGTGCTAAGAGGAAAAAAAAAACCATAGCTCTGAGTTTCTCCAAAAAGAACCTGGATAGAGCATACAGTAGTATCTTAACACACATCTGATAGCTCTAGAACAAAAAGAAGCAAATACACCTAAGAGGAGTAGACAACAGGAAATAATCAAACAAAGGACTAAAAGCAACCAAGTAGAAACAAAAAGAACTATACAAAAATCAACCAAACCAGGAGCTGGTTCTTTGAGAAAATCAACAAAATAGATAAACCCTTAGCTAGACTAACCAGAGGACATAAGGACAGTATTCAAATGAACAAAATCAGAAATAAAAAGAGAGAAATAATGAGCAAACCCAAAGAAATTAAAAAAAATCTTCAGATTCTACTACAAAAGCTTATACTCAACAAAACTGGAAAATCTGAATGAAATGGACAATTTTCTAGACAGATACAATGTGCCAAACTTAAATCAGGATCAAATAAACCATCTAAAGAGTCCCATTACCTCTAAAGAAATAAAATCAATTAATAGTATCCCAACCATAAATATCCCAAGACCAGATGGATTTAGTGCAGAGTGGGATAAGACCTTCAAAGAAGACCTAACACCAATATGCTTCAAACTACTCCATGAAACAGAAACAGAAGGAACCCTATCCAATATATTTGATAAAGCCAAAATTAGTCTAATACCTAAACCACACAAAGACCCAAAAAAAGAGAAATTCAGACCAATTCCCCTTATGAATATTGATGCAAAAATACACAATAAAATTCTCACAAAGTGAATCCAAGAACACATCAAAATGATCATACATCCTGAACAAGTAGGCTTTATCCCATGGATGCACATATGGTTCAATATACAGAAATCCATTAAAGAAATCTGATATATAAACAAACTCATAGAAAAAAAAGACATGATCATTTCATTAGATGCTAAGAAATCATTTGAAAAAATCCAACACCCCTTCATGATAAAAGTCTTGGAGAAATCAGGAATTCAAGGCCCATACATAAACATAATAAAGGCAATATACAGCAAACCAGTAGCCAACATCAAACAAAATGGAGATAAACTTGAAGCAATCCCACTACAACTAAGGAATAGACCAAGCTGTTCACTCTCTCCCTACCTATTAAATATAGTACTCGAAGTCCTAGTTAGAGCAATTAGAAAACAAAAGGCATTCAAAGGGATACAAATTGGAAAGGAAGAAGTTGAAATATCAGTATTTGCAGATGATATGATAGTACAGTTAAGCGACCTCAAAAATTCCAAATTGGTGTTACTCTAAACAAGCAATGGAAAGATCTGTATGACAAGAACTTCAAGTCTCTGAAGAAAGAATCGAAGAAGATCAAAGAAGATGGAAAGTCTCCCATGCTCATGGATTTGCAGGATTAATATAATAAAATTAGCAATCTTTCTGGAAGCAATTTGCTGATTCAATGCAATCCCCATCAAAATTCCAACTCAATTCTTCATAGATTTAGAGAAAGAAATTTGCAAATTCACCTGGAATAATAAAAAAATAGGATAGCAAAAACTATTCTCAACAATAAAAGAAATTCTGGCAAAATCACTATCCCTGACCTCAAGCTCTTCTACAGAGAAATAATGATAAAAAGTGCATGGTACTGGTACAGTAGCAGGGAGTTATATCAATGGAATAGAATTGAAGACCTGGAAATGAACCCACACACCTATCATCACTTGATCTTTGACAAAGGAGCTAAAACCATCCAGTGGAAAAAAGATAGCCTTTTTTTTTTTTTTTAGAATTTACCATGATATTATTTTTTTACTTTATTTTATTTTTTTTTATTTACATACCAAATCATTTCCCCTTTCCCGTTTCCTCCCTCCCCGAAAGTCCCGTAAGTTCCCTTCCCTACCTCTTTTCTCCATTCAACCCCCTCTCCTTTCTCTGTCCTGGCGTTCCCCTACATCCAGTCTTTCCAGGACCAGGGGTCTCTCCTTCCATCTTATTAGAAATCTATTGATATGCGAATTGTGTCTAGGGTATTCCGAGATTCTGGGTTAATATTCCCTTATCAGTGACTGCATACTATGTGTGTTCTTTTGTGATTGGGTTACCTCACTAAGGATGATATTTTCAAGTTCTAACCATTTGCCTAGGAATTTCGTGAATTCATTGTTTTTAATTGCAGAGTAGTATTCCATTGTGTAAATATACCACATCTTCTGAATCCATTCCTCCGTTGAGGGACATCTGGGTTCTTTCCAGCTTCTGGCTATTATAAATAAGGCTGCTAGGAACATAGTGGAGCATGTGTCCTTATTGCATGCAGGTAAAACCTCTGGGTATATGCCCAGGAGTGGTATAGCCGGATCCTCTGGGAGTGTCATGCCCAGTTTTCCAAGCAACCGCCAGTCTGCTTTCCAGAGTGGTTGTACCAGCTTGCAATTCCACCAGCAGTGGAGGAGAGTTCCTCTTTCTCCACATCCTCGCCAACAACTGCTGTCTCCTGTGTTTTTGATCTTAGCCATCCTGACTGGTGTGAAATGGAATCTCAGGGTTGTTTTGATTTGCATTTCCCTAATGACTAAGGATGATGAACATCTCTTTAGGTGCTTCTCAGCCATTAGATATTCTTCAGGTGAGAACTCTTTGTTTAGTTCTGTACCCCATTTTTTAACAGGGTTACTTGCCTCTCTGGAGTTTAACTTCTTGAGTTCTTTGTATATATTGGATATTAGCCCTCTGTCGGATGTAAGGTTAGTAAAGATCATTTCCCAGTTAGTTGGTTGCCGCTTTGTCTTTTTGACAGTGTCTTTTGCCTTGCAAAAACTTTGTAATTTAATGAGGTCCCATTTGTCTATTCATGATCTTAGAGCATAAGCTATTGGAGTTCTGCTCAGGAAATTCTCCCCTGTTCCCATATGTTCAAGGTTCTTCCCGAGTTTCCCTTCTATTAGTTTCAGTGTGTGTGGTTTTAAGTGGAGATCCTTGATCCACTTAGAATTGAGCTTAGTGCAAGGAGATAAGAATGGGTCAATTTGCATTCTTCTGCATGTTGACCTCCAGTTGAGCCAGCACCATTTGTTGAAAAGGCTATCTTTTTTCCACTGGACGGTTTTAGCTCCTTTGTCAAAGATCAAGTGACCATAGGAGTGTGAATTCATTTCTGTGTCTTCAATTCTGTTCCATTAATCTACATGCCTGTCACTGTAACAATACCATACGGTTTTTAACACTATTGCTCTGTAGTACAGCTTGAGGTCCAGGATACTGATTCCCCCAGAGGTTCTTTTATCTTGAGAATAGTTTTAGCTATTCTGGGTTTTCTGTTATTCCAGATGAATTTTTGAATTGCTCTTTCTAACTCTATGAAGAATTGAGTTGGGATTTTGATGGGGATTGCATTGAATCTGTGTATTACTTTTGGTAAGATGCTCATTTTTACTATATTAATCCTCCCAATCCATGAGCATGGCAGATTTTTCCATCTTCTGAGGTCTTCTTCAATTTCTTTCTTCAGAGACTTGAAGTTCTTGTCATACAGATCTTTCACTTGTTTGGTTAGAGTCACTCCAAGATACTTTATATGGTTTGTGGCTATCGTGAAGGGTATCATTTCTCTTACTTCTTTCTCAGCCTGCTTATCCTTTGAGTATAGGAAGGCTTCTGACTTGCTTGAGTGGATTTTATATCCGGCCACTTTGCTGAAGTCGTTTATCAGATGTAGGAGTTCTCTGGTGGAGTTCTTAGGGTTGCTTAAGTATACTATCATATCGTCTGCAAATAGTGATAGTTTGACTTCTTCCTTTCCAATTTGTATCCCTTTGACCTCCTTTTGTTGTCTAATTGCTCTAGCTAGAACTTCAAGTACTATATTGAAAAGATATGGAGAGAGAGGGCAGCCTTGTCTAGTCCCTGATTTTAGTGGGATTGCTTCAAGTTTCTGTCCATTTACATTGATGCTGGCTACTGGTTTGCTGTAAATTGCTTTTACTGTGTTTAGATATGGGCCTTGAATTGCTGATCTTTCCAAGACCTTTAGCATGAAAGGATGCTGAATTTTGTCAAATGTTTCTCAGCATCTAATGGGATGACCATGTGGTTTTTTCTTTGAGCTTGTTTATATACTGGAGTAGATAACCACTCAAACATAAAGATAGCGTCAAGAATGGCAGATGGCAATAATCACTATGCCTTAATCTCTCTTAATATCAATGGTCTCAATTCCCCAATAAAAAGACATAGACTAGCAGACTGGATACATAAACAGTACCCAGCATTTTGCTGCATGCAGGAAACACACCTCAGTGTCAAAGACAAACACTACCTCAGAGTAAAAGGCTGGAAAATAATTTTACAAGCAAATGGCCCCAAGTACCGAGGTGGAGTAACCATCCTAATATCAGATAAAATTGATTTTCAACCTAAAGTCATCAAAAAAGACACAGAAGGACACTACATACTGATCAAGGGAAAAATCCACCATCGAGAACTCTCAATTCTGAATATCTATGCTCCAAATGCAAGGGTACCCTCATTCGTAAAAGAAACTTTACTAAAACTCAAAGCACACATCGCACCACACACAATATTAGTGGGTGACTTCAACACCCCGCTCTCTGAAATGGATCGTTCAGGAAAGCAGAAACTAAACAGGGACACAGTGAATCTAATTGAAGCCTTGGACCAAATGGAACTAACTGATATATATAGAACATTTCATCCTAGAGCTAAAGAATACACCTTCTTCTCAGCACCTCATGGTACCTTCTCCAAAATTGACCATATAATTGGTCACAAATCAGACCTCAACAGATACAAGAAGATAGAACTAATCCCATGCCTCCTATCAGATCACTATGGAATAAGGGTGGTCTTCAATGGCAACAAAAAAAAAAAGAAAACCCACGTACACATGGAGGCTGAACAATGCTTTACTCAATGATAACTTGGTCAAGGTGGAAATAAAGAAAGAAATCAAAGACTTTTTGAAAGTTAATGAAAATGAAGGCACAACATACCCTAATTTATGGGACACAATGAAAGCAGTGCTAAGAAGAAAATTCATAGCCCTGAGTACCGCCAAAAAGAAACGGGAGACAGCATACACTGACAGCTTAATGGCACACCTGAAAGCCCTGGAACAAGAAGAAGCAAATACACCAAAGAGGAGTAGAAGGCAGGAAATCATCAAACTCAGGGCTGAAATCAATTAAGTAGAAACAAATAAAACCATACAAAGAATCAACAAAACGAGGAGTTGGTTCTTTGAGAAAATCAATAAGAAAGATAAGCCCTTAGCCAGACTAACCAGAGGGCACAGAGATAGTATCCAAATTAATAAAATCAGAAACGAAAAGGCAGAGTTAACAACAGAAACTGAGGAAATTCAAAAAATCATCAGATCCTACTACAAAAACCTGTATTCAACACAACTAGAAAATCTTGAGGAAATGGACAATTTCCTTGACAGATACCAAATACCAAAATTAAATCAGGATCAAATAGACCATCTAAACTGTCCTATAACCCCTGAAGAAATAGAAGTTGTCAAAAGATAGCCTTTTCAACAAACGGTGCTGGTTCAACTGGTAGTTAGCATTCAGAAAAATGCAAATTGATCCATTCTTATCTCCTTATACACATATCAAGTCCAAGTGGATCAAGAACCTCCACATAAAAAGAGATACACTGAAACTAATTGAAAAGAATGTGGGGAAGATCCTCGAGCACATGGGCACAGTGGAAAATTTTCTGAAAAGAATACCAATAGCTTATGCTCTAAGATCAAGAATTGACAAATGGGACCTCATAAAACTGCAAAGCTTCTGTAAGCAAAAGACACTATCAATAGGGCAAATCAGCAACCAACAAATTGGGAAAAGATCTTTATCAACCCTACATCTGAGAGAGGGCTAATATACAAAGAACTCAATAAGTTGAACTCCAGAGAACCAAATAAACCTATGAAAAATGTGGTACAGAGGTAAACAAAGAATTTCAACTGAGGTATACTGAATGGCTGGGAAGCACCTAAAGAATTGTTCAACATCCTTAGTCATCAATTAAATGCAAATCAAAACAATGCTGAGATTCTACCTCACAGCAGTTGGAATGACTAAGATCTAAAATTCAGAAGACAGCAGATGCTGACAAGGATGTGAAAAAAGAGGACACTGCTCTATTGTCGGTGGGATTGCAAGGTGGTACAACTACTACTGAAATCAGTTTAATCGTTCCTCAGAAAATTGGACATAGTTCTACCTGAGGATCCAGCTATACAACTCCTGGGCATATACCCAGAAGTTGCTCCAACATATAACAAGGCCACATGCTGAACTATGTTCATAGCAGCCTTATTTGTAATAGCCAGAAACTGAAAAGAACCCAAATGTCCCTAAACAGAAGAATGGATAGAGAAATTGTGGTGCATTTACACAATGGAGTACTACTCAGCTATTCAAAACAATGAATTCATGAAATTCTTAGGCAAATGGATGGAACTAGAAAATATCATCCTGAGTGAGGTAACCCAATCACAAAAGAACATACTTGGTATGCACCCACTTATAAGTGGATATTATCCCAGATGCTTGGAATACCCAAGGTAAAATTCACGGACCACATGACGCTCAAGAAGAAGGAAGACCAAAGTGTGGATACTTTGATTCTTCTTACAAGGGGGAATAAAACACCCATGGGAGAAGATACAAAATATGGAGCAGAGACTCAAGTAAAGGCCATACAGATACTGTCCCACTTGGGGATCCCTCCCATATACAGTTGCCAAACCCAGACACTATTTGGGAAGTCAACAAGTACTTGCTGTCAGGAGCCTGATATAACTGTCTCCTGAGATGCTCTGCCAGTGCCTGACAAATTCAGAGTTTGATGCTCACAGCCAACAACTTGACCGAGAACTGAGTTCCCAATGGAGGAGCTTGAGAAAGTACTGAAGAAGCTGAAGGTGTTTGGAACCCCATAGGAGGAGCAACATTATGAATCAACCAGTAACCCCAGAACTTCCAGGGACTAAATCACCAACCGAAGAGTACACAGGGAGTGACCCATGGCTCCAGCTGCATATATAGCAGAGGATAGCCTTTTTGGACATCAATAGGAGGTGAGGCCCTTGGTCATGTGAAGATTTGATGCCCTATTGTAGGGGAATGTCAGAATAGGGAAGAGGGAGTGGGTCTTTTGGTGAGCAGGGTGAGGGGGAAGGGGATAGTGTGTTTTCAGAGGAGAAACCAGGAAAGGGGATAGCTTTTGAAATGTAAATAAAGAAAATATCTGATAGATTACACTGAGTCTCCAGGTACACAGGGATTTCCTAAGCATAACATCACTTGGGACACACCCTGCTAGGCTTCCATCTGCGGCCAAGAGCGGGGCAGCTCTGTGGTCGTCTGGGCTCCAGCTCTGCTGTGGGACATCTGCCCTGCAGAGTGAGATGCACCTGGAGGGAGTACAGTTCCTTCTGCCATCTTTGATATGGCAACAGAGAAGTTGGGACCTCCAGGTGCAGGGATAATCGAGAATAACATCGATTGGGCACAACTAACTGGTGTGCTCTCTGCACCCAAGAGCTGGGACGCTCTGTGGTCATCTACGAACCAGCTCTGCTGTGGGACATCTGCCCTACAGAGTGATCTGCACCAGGATGGAGAGCAGCAGCCTCTCCTCAGCCACCTGTTCTCCAGGGATAGACTACACTGAGTCTCCAGGTATTCAGGGATTTCCCAAATATAACATCACTTGAGAAACAGACTGCTAGGCTTCCATCTGCGACCAAGAGCGGGGCAGATCTGTGGTCATCAGGGCACCAGCTCTGCTATGGGACATCTGCGCTGAAGAGTGACCCGTTCCAAGACGGAGCGCAGCAGACTCCACTCAGCCAACTTTGCTCCGGTGATAGACTATATTGAGTCTACAGGTACACAGGGATTTCCCAAGAATAACATAATTGGGGAAAGGCACACCAGGGCTCCAAAGACACAAAGGAGCAGGGCAGCCCCTCAGAAATCAGTGCCAGGGAAATCCCGGTAATCCAGGGGGGCAGAAATAGACTTGCAGGCTCACAGGAGGTCCAACCAACAGCCAGTGACAGCAGGATCAACTAAAACCAGAGATAACCAGATGGCAAAAGGCAAATGTAGGAATGTTAATAACAGAAATCAAGGCAATATGGCACCATCTGAACCCAACTCTCCGACAGCAGCAAGTCCTGGATACCCCATCCCACCCGAAAGGCAAGATCTGGATTTGAAATCACTTCTCATGATGCTATTAGAGGATTTCAAGAAGGACATAAATAAATCTCATAAAGAAATACAGGAGAAAATGAATAAACGGGTAGATGACCTTAAAAAGGAAACACAAAAATCGCTTAAAGAAATGCAGGGTAATATGGGTTAACAGATGGAAGCCCATAAGGTGGAAACACAAAAATTGCTTAAAGAAATACAGAATAACTTGGGTCAACAGGCAGAAGTCCTGAAAGATGAAACACAAAAATATCTTAAAGAAAAACAGGAAAACACAAACAAACAAGTGAAGGAACTGAGCAAAACCATCCAGGATCTAAAAAAGGAAGTAGAAACAACTAAGAAATCACAAAGGGAGACAACTTTGGTGATAGAAAACCTTAGGAAGAAATCAGGAGTCATAGATGCAAACATCAACAATAGAATACAAGAGATGGAAGAAAGAATCCCAGTTGCCGAAGATACCATAGAAAGCATTGACTCAACTGTCAAAGAAAATGCAAAATGCAAAAAGAAATGTAACCCAAAACATCCAGGAAATCCAGGACACAATGAGAAGACCAAACCTAAGGATTATAGGTATAGATGAGAGTGAAGATTTGCAACTTAAAGGGACAGTAAATATCTTCAACAAAATTATGGAGGAAAACTTCCCTAACCTAAAGAGAGAGATGCCAATGAACGTAAAAGAAGCCTACAGAACTCCAAACAGACTGGACCAGAACAGAAATACCTCCCGTCATATAATAATCCAAACACCAAATGTACTAAACAAAGCAAGAATATTAAAAGCAGTAAGAGAAAAAGGTCAAGTAACATACAAAGGAAGACCTATCCGAATCACATCAGACTTCTCACCAAAGACTATGGAAGCTTGAAGATCCAGGGCAGATCTCACGCAGACACTAAGAGAACACAAATGCCAGCCTAGACTACTATACCCAGCAAAACTCTCAAGCACCATAGATGGAGAGACTAAGATATTTCATGATAAAACCAAATTTACACACTATCTTTCCACAAACCCAGCCCTGCAAATGGTAAGAGGTGGAAATAGCCAATACAAGGAGAGAACCTAAACGCTGGAAAAAACGAGATAGTAACCTTCTTGCATCAAACCCAAAAGTAGATAACCACTGAAACATAAAGATAGCATCAAGAATAGCAGGTGGCAATAATCACTATTCCTTAATCTCTCTTAATATCAATGGTCTCAATTCCCCAATAAAAAGACATAGACTAACAGACTGGATACATAAACAGGACCCAGCATTTTGCTGCATGCAGGAAAGTCACCACAGTGTCAAAGACAACACTACCTCAGAGTAAAAGGCTAGAAAACAATCTTACAAGCAAATGGTCCCAGGAAGAGAGCTGGAGTGGCCATTCTAATATCAGATAAAATATACTTTCAACCTAAAGTCATCCAAAAAGAAACGGAAGGACACTACATACAGGTCAAAGGAAAATACATCTGGAAAAAGTCTCAATTCTGAACATCTATGCTCCAAATGCAAGGGCACCCTCATTCGTAAAAGAAACTTTACTAAAGTTCAAAGCACACATTGCACCTCACACAAAAATAGTGGGTGACTTCAACACCCCACTCTCTGAAATGGACCCATCAGGAAAGCAGAAACTAAGCAGGGACACAGTGAAACTAATAGAATCCTTGGACCAAATGGATCTAACAGATATATATAGAACATTTCATCCTAAAGCAAAAGAACATACCTTCTTCTCAGCACCTCATGGTACCTTTTCCAAAATCAACTATATAATTGGTCACAAAACAGACCTCAACAGATACAAGAATATCAAACTAATCCCATGCCTTCTATCAGATCACTAGAAAATAAGGGAGGTCTTCAATAGCAACAAAAACAGGGAGCCCACATACACATGGAAGTTGAACAATGCGCTACTCAATGATAACTTGGTCAAGGAGGAAATAAAGAAAGAAATCAAAGACTTTTTAAAATTTAATAAAAATGAAGGCACAACATACCCTAATTTATGGGACACAATGAAAGCGGTGCTAATAGGAAAATTCATAGTCCTGAGTGCCTCCAAATAGAAACAGGAGAGAGCATACACTAGCAGCTTCATGGCACACTTGAAAGCCCTGGAACAGAAAGAAGCAAATACACCCAAGAGTAGAAGGCAGTAAATCAGCAAATTCAGGGCTGAAATCAATCAAGTAGAAACAAATAAAACCATACAAAGAATCAACAAAACTAGGAGTTGGTTCTTTGAGAAAGTCAAGAAGAGAGATAAGCCCTTAGCCAGACTGGCAACAAGGCGCAGAGACAGTATCCAAATTAACAAAATCAGAAACGAAAAGGGAGATAGAACAACAGAAACTGAGGAAATTCAAAAAATCATCAGATCCTACTGCAAAAGACTGTATTCAACACAACTAGAAAATCTGGAGGAAATGGACAATGTCCTAGACAGATACCAAATACCAAAATTAAATAAGCCTCAAAAAGACCACCTAAACAATCCTATAGCCCTGAAATAGAAGCTGTCATTGGAAGTCTTCCAACTAAAAAAGCACAGGTCCAAATGGTTTTAGTGCAGAATTCTATCACTCCTTCAAAGAAGACTTAACACCAATACTCTTCATACTATTCCACAAAATAGAAACTGAAGGAACACTACCCAACTCGTTCTATGAAGCCACAATTACGCTGATACCATAAGCACTCAAAGATCCGACAAAGAAAGAGAATCTCAGGCCAATTTCTCTTATGAATATCGATGCAAAAATACTCAATAAAATTCTTACCAACCAAATCCAAGAACACATCAAAACGATCATTCACCACGATCAAGTAGGCTTCATCCCAGGGATGCAGAGATGGTTCAATATAAGGAAGTCCATCAATGTAATCTACTACATAAACAATCACAAAGAAAAAAACCACATGGTCATTTCATTAGATGCTAAGAATGCTTTTGACAAAATTCAGCATCCTTTCATGTTAAAGGTCTTGGACAGATCAGGAATTCGAGGCCCATATCTAAACATAGTAAAAGCAATTTACAGCAAACCGGTAGCAAACATCAAAATAAATAGAGAGAAACTTGAAGCAATCCCACTAAAATCAGGGACTGGACAAGGCTGCCCTCTGTCTCCATATCTTTTCAATATAGTACTTGAAGTTCTAGCTTGAGCAATTAGAAAACAAAAGGAGGTCAAAGGGATACAAATGGAAAGGAAGAAGTCAAACTATCACTATTTGCAGACGATGTGATAGTATATTTATGCGACCCAAAGAACTCCACCAGAGAACTCCTATAGCTGATAAACAACTTCAGCAAAGTGGCCAGATATAAAATCAACTCAAGCAAGTCAGTAGCCTTCCTATACTCAAAGGATAAGCAGGCTGAGAAAGAAGTAAGAAAAATGATACCCTTCACGATAGCCACAAACAATATAAAGTATCTTGGTGTGACTCTAACCAAATAAGTGAAAGATCTGTATGACAAGAACTTCAAGTCTCTGAAGAAAGAATTTGAAGAAGACCTCAGAAGATGGAAAATTCTTCCGTGCTCATGGATTGGCAGGATTAATATAGTAAAAATGACCATCTTGCCAAAGCAATATACAGATTCAATGCAATCCCCACCAAAATCGCAACTCAATTCTTCATAGAGTTAGAAAGAGCAATTCAAAAATTCATCTGGAATAACAGAAAACCCAGAATAGCTAAAACTATTCTCAAGAGTTAAAGAACTTCTGGGGGAATCAATATCCTGGACCTCAAGCTGTACTACAGAGCAATAGTGTTAAAAGCCGCATGGTATTGGTACAGTGACAGGCATGTAGATCAATGGAACAGAATTGAAGACCCAGAAATGAATTCACACTCCTATGGTCACTTGATCTTTGACAAAGGAGGTAAAACCATCCAGTGGAAAAAAGATAGCTTTTTCAATAAATGGTGCTGGTTCAACTGAAGGTCAACATGCAGAAGAATGCAAATTGATCCATTCTTATCTCCTTGCACTAAGCTCAATTCCAAGTGGATCAAGGACCTCCACATAAAACCAGACACACTGTAACTAATAGAAAGGAAACTAGGGAAGAACCTTGAACATATGGGCACAGGGGAGAATTTCCTGAATAGAACTCCAATAGCTTATGCTCTTAGATCAAGAATTGACAAATGGGACCTCATAAAATTACAAAGGTTCTGTAAGGCAAAAGACACTGTCAAAAAGACAAAGCGCCAACCAACTAACTGGGAAATGATCTTTACCAACCCTATATCCGACATAGGGCTAATGTCCAATATACACAATGAACTCAAGAAGTTAGACTCCAGTGTGCCAAGTAACCCTATTAAAAATGGGGTACAGAGATAACAAAGGGTTCTCACCTGAAGAATATCTAATGGCTGAGAAGCATCTAAAGAGACGTTCAACATCCTTAGTCATTAGGGAAATGCAAATCAAAACAACCCTGAGATTCCATCTCACACCAGTCAGGATGGCTAAGATCAAAAACACAGGAGACAGCAGTTGTTGGCGAGGATGTGGAGAAAGAGGAACACTCCTCCACTGTTGGTGGGATTGCAAACTTGTACAACCCCTCTGGAAAGCATTCTGGCGGTTCCTTAGAAAACTGGGCCTGAGACTCCCAGAGGATCTTGCTATACCACTCCTGGGCATATACCCAGAGGCTTTACCTGCATGCAATAAGGACACATGCTCCACTATGTTCATAGCAGCCTTATTTATAATAGCCAGAAGCTGGAAAGAACCCAGATGTCCCTCAACGGAGGAATGGATTCAGAAGATGTGGTATATCTACACAATGGAATACTACTCTGCAATTGAAAACAATGAATTCACAAAATTCCTAGGCAAATGGTCAGAACTTGAAAATATCATCCTTAGTGAGGTAAACCAATCACAAAAGAATACACATGGTATGCAGTCACTGATAAGGGGATATTAACCCAGAATCTCGGAATACCCTAGACACAATTCGCATATCAATAGATTTCCAAGAAGATGGAAGGAGAGACCCCTGGTCCTGGAAAGACTGGATGTAGGGGAATGCCAGGATAGAGAAGCGAGAGGGGGTTGAATGTGGAAAAGAGGGAGGGAAGGGGGCTTATGGGATTTTCGGGGAGGGAGGATACGGGAAAGGGGAAATGATTTGGAATGTAAATTAAAAAAACTTAGAAAAAAAGAATAAAAAAAAGTACTATTTTTTTTTTTTTTTAGCTGAGGCTGAGAGGGAATTGACTCTGGTACAAAAGAAGTTATAGGATGCATGTCTGTATCATTTGGATAAAAAACACTTGTGATTTGGTTATTTTTCTACTCATTCTCCCATATGAATTCTTATGCAGGGAGAAGATAATTTCTTAGAAGGAATATATTTGGCACACAAATGGTACAAAATATTAAATACCTATGTGAAAAAATATCTGAATTAATTCTTTGACGAAAAATGAGATTTTGTCAATTAACAGGAAGAAAAACAACAGAAGTTGTAGTATCTTTTACTAAGATAATTTTGTGTATATAAACTTTCTGTTGTAATAGTAATAGTCATACAGAACACTAGTTCTAGAAATAAGCTTTATCTAGCTTCCTGTATGTGTTTTCATATTTTTATCTGAAGCAGATAACTAGAAGTGAAGTTTGTGTGCATCAGGTGTTCTTAATTGATTATGACACTCAGAACTTTCTGAGATCTGCTGAATATGGCATTTAAAATGTTTTCTATCATTCAT
This sequence comes from Tokudaia tokunoshimensis, assembly GCA_036184795.1. Taxonomy (NCBI): domain Eukaryota; kingdom Metazoa; phylum Chordata; class Mammalia; order Rodentia; family Muridae; genus Tokudaia; species Tokudaia tokunoshimensis. The sequence continues at coordinate 105,602,799 of BTHU01000005.1, read as the reverse complement.
AACATTAACCTTTGAAGTTTCAAGAAGAAAATGTGACCCTGCAAGAACAAATCCACCTGCACTATGTTAGTGCTAAAAACTGGATAATGTTACCTAATATCTCTTCTACTCCTAGATTCTTCATAAACAGTGGACATCTTTGGATTGACTGCTGTGTTCTACCTAGCCAGAATTGCCAATAAGCTGACTCCTTTCTTACACTTTCAGAAGTTCAGTCCATTATCATCAATTTTGAAAGCATGTTAGAGCCTAGGCAGACACGTTGCTAGAGAAGGTTCTCCATCTTGATCCAACTTCACCCAAGAGAGAATAACTCTTCTGCACTGGGTGGAGCCTGAGTATAGGAGGAGACCTCCAAAGCACAAACCCACAGTGAAATACTTCCTTCAACAAGCTTATGTCTCATAAGAGCGCCACTCCCTATGAGTCACACTTATACAAACTACTACAGAGGAACAAGCCACAAAAGTGTTTGGAAAATTGCCCATACCAGGACCCAATTGTGTGGACAGTATATTGGAACTGGGGAAAGGACTGTGGCCCCAGGCAATATGCAATTAACAATGGACAGGCCTGACAGAGGAAGGCTGGGTAGGAGAAAGTAAAGGAGGTTGAGAGATATGGTGGAACTAACTCAGGGACACCTCAGGCAAGATCCAAGGGTTAGGCCTGGAGGCTCTAATGCTCCCCATGCTCCCCTGGGATGCAAGAGGATGGCCTGCTTAAAAGATCTGTTCTAGTATTGAATGCCATATTATGAAATCACATGGAAAAAGAATACAGGAGACTGTACTCAAAGTATAAGCAGGTTTATTTTGGAGAACCTGAGAGGAGCTCGCTCTAAGCAAACATGCGTCTCTTACACACTAGGAATCTGTCCCAAAATAGGATGAGAATAGAAGAAATGAAGGATAATGTGCATGAGACAGGACTAAGCTGTTATTTGCAGGCAGGGTTAGACTTTTGCAGTTAGCTTTTAGCTCAAGAATTCAAAATGGGGTGCAAAGCAATGTTGTGTTCATGATGTTTCCACAGGCCTTCGTTTTGTCTAAGGAACCAATCTCTGGAGCAGAAGATCTGGGTAATTTTTCTTTCAAGTCTCTGCAAGAACAAACACAGACTCTTTCCCACAGAGCAATCTCTCTATGCCCCCACCCCAGCCTCCAATCTCACTCCCTATTTTAGGGGGTGGAGAAATCTCACTATGTATTTCTGGCCGTCCTAGAACTCACTCTTTAGAACAAGCTATTCTCAACATCAGAGACCTGTCTGTATCTGCCTCACAAATTTTAGAACTAAAGGCACATGTCATTACATCAAGTCATTTTTAATACATTTGCTCAAACTCTTGCATCAATGTCTCTAATAAATACTATGTTTTCTAACCAAAGTTGGGTTCTTGGTTTTGTTTTTTGAATCTCTGTTTCTTTATTCCCAAGCTAGTCTCAAATGTATTGTGCAGCCAAGATTTATCTTTAACTTCAAAGGTTAGTGCCTCCATCTCCTGAGTGCCTGGATTAAAAACCTGTGCTACCACAGCCTGTTCTTCTTTTCATTAATGGACAAGTATTTTTGGGTCACAATATGGGGCTTTGCCTCAAAATACTCTGACCCTAGGAAGAGAAGATGGGAGAGATGTGATAAAATTGAGTGTGAATGTGGGTGCCAGGGCACATGTGTGTGGTCATATACAGCATTCTAGAGATGGTCTCTCATTCCACTAGGCATCTGGCAGTCTAAGTCAGCTCATCAGCTTATTAAGCAACAACTTTTAATTGACTTAGCCATCATGCCAGATGGAAATCAACAAGTGTTATGAAGGGATAAACATGAGAACACATATTTAATCTTTTACTTTCTGACTTTGTACTTACCTATAGGTTTCCCATAATAAATGCTAATGTAAACAAGATTAATGTATATATTGCAGATTTCTGAGTGAATACATTCCTGTCACCATCTTGAACTTCAGACATATTTTGAGTCTCCTGAAACAGGACACTTTGTTTTCCTTCTCACACTGTGCTCACAAATAAAGTTTATATCATATCCCTTGTCAGCACAGTTAAACTGCCTGCCTAAATGAACCAACACACACACTGTCTGTTTCTCCCCAGTGGCTTCCTGTTTCTGTAAATGGTGCCCAATACCTGTCATAAACCTATGATCACAGATTATGGCAGATAAACATTAAGGTAAAGTCCACTTTAAAAAAAACAATGGTTTTTATTATATTGTGTGTGGGTTTTTTCCCTGCATGCACTTCTAAGAGAATGACTGAATCTTTGGAATAGGAGTTAAAGACAGTTGTAAACTGCCAAGTTAGTAGTGGGAATCAAACTGAAGACCTGTGGAAATGCTTAACTTAACAACCTCAGCTCTCAACATCTAAGCTCTCTGCAGCCCAATTTCAGTTCTTTATTCCCAGTTTTTCTCTTTTCCAACCCCTATGCACCTGACATTCTGAATTTCTGTTTTCTATTTGAGATGAGATCTAGTTTTTATCCCAGGCTAGCTTGAAACCTTAGCAACACTGTTCCCTCATGAATGCAGCAGGATTATCAACATGTGCCACTGCACACATCACCCATTCATTTAAAGAAAAGCATTAGCAGTTTGATTGGGACACTAGTCAACTGCCCTTGTCAAACTGAATTTCTGCATCCTATAACAAGCTAGCCTTCACTAATAAGGAAAGAGAAAGTTTCTTGGGATTGCAAAGTTCTGTGTCTAGAAATAATCATTAGTTGACCATGTCTCTCCAGTTAAATTGAAAGAATTTCTTGGATATAAGATGGTTCCAGCCATGTGGCAGATAGTATGTAAAGAGGATATGTGCATATGTTCATAGGTCTGTAGGTGCTGGAGAGGACAAAAGAGGGTGTCAGATCCCCTGAAGCTGGAGTAGAGATATCTGTGAAACAAGTGATGTGTGTGTTGGGATCCTAACTTGAATCCCCTGCAAGAAGAGTGCACATTCGACTATTTAAGTCTTGACTTCAGCACCCAAAATTAGTTTTAATTAATTTATGTATTCATTATGTGTATGCTTGTGAAGTGAGAGGACAATTTAATGGAGTCAATTCTGTCTTTCTTCTGTAGGGTACACAGGCACTGACTTAACTCCAATTGTCCAGTTTGGCAGGGGAGTTCTTAAACTAACCTTTTTGGATACTTATGGAGGACAAGTGCAGAGGACAAGAATAGAACCAAGGAGAGTAGTGAGAAGTCTTTTGTAACATCTCAGGGAGGAGAGGCCCTTGGTCCTGGAAAGACTTGATGCCATAGTGTAGGACAGGGAAGCAGGGGAGGGTTGATTGGGGAAGGGGAAATGGCTTATGGGATTTTGGGGGGAGGGGAGAACCAGGAAAGGGGACAACATTTGAAATGTAAATAAAGAATATATCATAAATAAATAAATAAATAAATAAATAAATAAATAAATAAAAGAATAGATGGGAAAAAAAGAAATGACTCAAAAGAGGCTGGGGATATTGCTTCGTAAGTAATGGGCTTGCCATGCAAACATATAGACCTCCTCCTGGTTTGCATGTTCTCCCCTAAACCAAAATTGGTAAAAGTTCCAGACACAGGAGTAATCTGGTAATATCAGCACTGAGGAAGTACAAACAGGAAGGGATCATCAACAATCCAGTGTAGCTCAATAGTGAGGTACAAGTTCTGGAGAGTCTTTTCTTATCACCACTACCACCACCACCACCACCACAAACACCATCATCATCATCATCATGTTGTTCAGCAAGCATACACTAAATAAATAAATATAGTTTAATATTTTAAGTAAAGTAGTGGACTGTAGAGATGGCTCAGTGTTTAAGAGTTTCCTGCTCATGCAAAGGACTTAAGATTATGTCCTAGCAACCATAATGCATAGGTTACAATCATCTTTAACTCCATCTGGAAGTGATCAGAAGCATTCCTCTGGCCTCTGTGGACAGTGCCATCAAATGTATCCACACCCTCCTTGCCAAACACACACATACACACACACACACACACACACACACACACACACACACACATAACTAATAGAAAAATAAAACTTTAATTCTAGGAGGCAGACGCAGGCAGAACTCTGAGAGGTTGAGGCCAGCCTGCTTTACTAAGTGAGTTACAATAGTCAGGGCTACACAGAGAAACCATGTCTGATAAAAACAAAAACCAACCAACCAAACAAACAAATACAGTTTTTAAAATTTATAAAACTTTAAGGCAATGGAGGAAGACACCCAACATTGACCTGTGATCTCCACACACATATCACACATATGATCACACTCAGAGGAACATGTTCACACACATGTACACACAGAAAATAAATTAAGTTTCACAAAGGTTTTTATAGGGATATCATAAGAAAACTCATTTTCATTGCTATGGGAAGATCTCCAAATAATTAGTCAATTTATTTGAATTGAAGAAACATGGATTCTGTCAAAGTGGTGCCATGTGATATAAGGATACTTAAAGAAATGGGAATCTCTGGGAGAATGACATAATTCTGTTGGGCTGCTGAAACTCAAGATCCTTAGCAAGAATATGACACATTCTAGAAATGATAGTCAAGACATTTTTCTCCATATTCTCAAAAAGGAGAATTAAGAGATAAAAGTATGATACTGTTGGTAACTGTATCTTCCCTAAAAGGAAACTCTGATTTAGTTAAGTATGTCCTCCATAGGCTTAGGTATTTAAGCATGTGGTCCCCAGGTGGTGGTATTGAGTGGGGATTTTATGGGGAGATGCAACCTTGTTGGAAGATGTATATCACTGGAGTGGGATTGAAGGGTTCACAACCTTGCCTCACTTCCAGTTTGCTCTCCCTACATCATGACTGAGGTTGAAGCGGTGCCCTCTCACCCTCCTTCTCCTCCTGACATCCCTTTCTGCCATGATGAACTCTTTTTTTTCCTGAGGGAGGGAAGGATTTATTTGAGTTTATAATCACGACTCATGGTTTACCATTGAGGGAAGACAGGGCACGGACTGAAACTGAGACGTGGAGGAATGCTGTTGCATACTGGCCTACTTTCCCCTGCTCATGCTTAGTCAGCTCTTTTATATAATCCAGGTCCACCTTCCTAGGGGATGCCACTGCCCACAGTGGACTGGGACCAGCCACATCAATCAGCAACATGATGAACTCTTATCCCTTTGTACATAAACTAAAAATTAAACATTTTCAGAAGTTAAAAAAAGCATCTCTCAAGTTAGAAATGGGCCTGATAAAATAGTACTCAATAGGAGAAGACGTACTACTCATTGAGAACTCCATGAGTTGCAGAGTGAAAAAGTTCTCCCTTCTGTGCAGAACATCTCCAGGTGTAGCTCTTCTCTTCTAACAAAACCAACCAAGATATACATCCAAAAGATGCAATGCCCATGAGTTCTACCAGGGAGAAGCCTCATCATTTTAAAGCAATTAGTTTATTTTCTTCTTTCTTTTTAATTTTTAGAAATTATTTAATTTTTTTATTTGATAATTAGTCTTTTATTTAACCTGATCTATAATAAGACTAGAAGTTCTCTCTTTTTTTGGCATAAATTTTTTTATTTTTTTTATTTTCTATATTTTTTATTTACATTCTCAATGATTTCACCTTTCCCGGTTTCGCCCTCCCCAAAAGTCCCATAAGCCCTCTTCCTTCCCCCTGTTCTGGGTTTTACTTCTTCTTGACTCTTGGCTACTTCTGAATGAGTTCTTTGGAATTATAAATAATTTGTAGATAAATACTGTGTCAAAAAACTATTAGGGGTAAAAATCTCAAAAATTATTACATAAAAATTCAACATACTGAATATGTCTTAAAAACAAAAACTGAATATGAAAACATTTTTAAAAAATTAAACATTTTCATTTTTATATATTCCAGTATATATTTATATCATTTCTATATTTCTATTTCTGTTTGTTTGTTTGTTTGTTTATGGGATTGTTTCACCTTGATGTATATATGTGTTATACCTGTGTCTCTGGTCCCTGAAGAGTAAAATAGAGGGAGGAGAATCCTCTGGTGCTTGAGGTACAAGCAATTGTAAGCTTATTCTGGATGCTGAGAACCCAACCTAGATCCTCTAAAAGAACATCTAATGCTCTTAAACATTCACCCGTCTCTCCAGCCCCAGCATAATATTTTTAAAACTTCAATTGTTCTTGGGGGTGATGGTTCTTTTTATAACATTCTGGAGGCAGAGTCAGGGAGGCCTTTGTGAATTCAAGGCCAGTCTCATCTGCATATCAAATTCCAGGGTAGCCTGAGCTAAATAGTGAGATCCTGTCTCAAAATAAATTAATAGGACTGGAGAAATAGCTTAATAGCTAAGAGTACTGATTGTTCTTCCCCACACTTACAGGGTGGCTCACAACTGTCTGTAATTACAGTTTAAGGGGATCTAACACCCTTTCCTGGCTTCTGTGAGCACTGCATGCACATGTTAAACATAACAAGTCAACAACAACAAAACAAAAACAAACAAGCAACAAAAAAAAAAAAAGAGAGAGATGTGAGAGTAGACAGGTGTGATGATACAAATCTGTAATCTCATCCTCAAACTGCTTTGGTCAAGATAGATACGAGCCATCACTTGGCTATGTTCAATAATCAGTTCCCGGGCTACTCACAACAGACATATTTACAAGTGCTAGCTTCCTTTTTGCTGTTGTTATTGGTTCTGAGGTAGAGTATCACTCAAGAGTGATCAGGAACAAATTAGAATCTGACTAGTGACTAGGTAATCTACCTTGGCCTTGAACTTGCAGCCATCCACCTCCAGGAGTGTCATGCCCAGTTTTCTGAGGAACCGCCCTTCATGGAATATTTTCTTGAGTGGCTTCCAGGACACTCATCTCTTCTGGCCTCCTTCTACCCCACACTGTTTCTCTCTGGGGCTGTTTCTTCTTGTCCAGTCTACTTCCAGAAGCTGAGGTATCGCAACTCTTGCCATGTTTACCCCTAGGGTGACCTCACCTCATTTCAGGACTGTACATTAGCCAGAGGCTAATGGCGCAGAACTGAAGTTCCCACCTATGCAAATACACCAGTAGCATCAGGCAGTTGTGTGATCCAGATTCATCAAATGAAAAGCCATGTGTGGTATCACCTGCAGGTAATCCCAGTTATAGAGGGGTGGGACAGAGGGATCCTGAATTGAATGTCAGCATGGACTCCACATCAGTGAGCCTGTTTTTTTTTTTCTTTCTTTTTTTTTATTTTCTAAGTTGGTTTTATTTACATTCAAAATCATTTCCCCTTTCCTGTTTCCTGCCTCCCCGAAAGTCACAAAAACCCCCTTCCCTCCCTCTTTTCCACATTCAACCTCCTATCGCTTCTCTGTCCTGGCATTCCCCTACATCCAGTCTTTCCAGGACCAGGGGTCTCTCCTTCCCTTTTCTTGGAAATCTATTGATATGCGAATTGTGTCTAGGGTATTCCGAGATTCTGGGTTAATATCCCCTTATCAGTGACTGCATACCATGTGTGTTCTTTTGTGATTGGGTGACCTCACTAAGGATGATATTTTCAATTTCTGACCATTTGCCTAGGAATTTCGTGAATTCATTGTTTTTAATTGCAGAGTAGTATTCCATTGGGTAAATATACCACATCTTCTGAATCCATTCCTCCGTTGAGGGACATCTGGGTTCTTTCCAGCTTCTGGCTATTATAAATAAGCCTGCTATGAACATAGTGGAGCATGTGTCCTTATTGTATGCAGGTAAAGCCTCTGGGTATATGCCCAGGAGTGGTATAGCAGGATCCTCTGGGAGTGTCATGTCCAGTTTTCGGAGGAACCGCCAGACTGCTTTCCAGAGTGGTTGTACCAGCCTGCAATCCCACCAGCAGTGGAGGAGTGTTCCTCTTTCTCCACATCCTCGCCAACAACTGCTGTCTCCTGTGTTTTTGATCTTAGCCATTCTGATTGGTGTGAGATGGAATCTCAGGGTTGTTTTGATTTGCATTTCCCTAATGACTAAGGATGATGAATATCTCTTCAGGTGCTTCTCAGCCATAAGATATTCTTCAGGTGAGAACTCTTTGTTTAGCTCTTTACCCCATTTTTTAATAGGGTTACTTGCCTCTCTTGAATTTAACTTCTTGAGTTCTTTGTACATATTGGATATTAGCCCTCTGTCGGATGTAAGGTGGGTAAAGATCATTTCCCAGTTAGTTGGTTACCGCTTTTTCTTTTTGACAGTGCCTTTTGCCTTACAGAACCTTAGTAATTTTATGAGGTCCCATTTGTCAATTCTTGATCTTAGAGCATAAGTTATTGGAGTTCTATTCAGGAAATTCTCCCCTCTGCCCATATGTTCAAGGTTCTTCCCTAGTTTCCTTTCTATTAGTTTCAGTGTGTCTGGTTTTATGTTGAGGTCCTTGATCCAATTGGAATTGAGCTTAGTCAAGGAGATAAGAATGGATCAATTTGCATTCTTCTGCATGTTGACCTCCAGTTGAACCAGCACCATTTGTTGAAAAAGCTATCTTTTTTCCACTGGATGGATTTAGCTCCTTTGTCAAAGATCAAGTGACCATAGGTGTGTGGATTCATTTCTGTGTCTTCAATTCTGTTCCATTGATCTACATGCCTGTCACTGTACAAACACCATGCGGCTTTTAACACTATTGCTCTGTAGTACAGCTTGAGGTCCAGGATATTGATACCCCCAGAAGTTCTTTTACTCTTGAGAATAGTTTTAGCTATCCTGGGTTTTCTGTTATTCCAGATGAATTTTTGAATTGCTCTTTCTAACTCTATGAAGAATTGAGTTGGGATTTTTATGGGGATTGCATTGAATCTGCATATTGCTTTTGGCAAGATGGTCATTTTTACTATATTAATCCTGCCAATTCATGAGCATGGAAGATTTTTCCATCATCTGAGGTCTTCTTCATTTCTTTCTTCAGAGGCTTGAAGTTCTTGTCATACAGATCTTTCACTTGTTAGGTTAGAATCACACCAAGATACTTTATATTGTTTGTGGCTATCATGAAAGGTATCATTTCTCTTCTTTCTCAGCCTGCTTATACTTTGAGTATAGGAAGGCTACTGAGTTGCTTGAGTTGATTTTATATCTGGCCACTTTGCTGAAGTTGTTTATCAGCTCAGGGCTGAAACCAATCAAGTAGAAACAAATAAAACCATACAAAAGAATCAACAAAACTAGGAGTTGGTTCTTTGAGAAAATCAACAAGATAGATAAGCCCTTAGCCAGACTAACCAGAGGGCACAGAGACAGTATCCAAATTAACAAAATCAGAAATGAAAAGGGAGAGATAACAACAGAAACTGAGGAAATTCAACAAATCATTAAATCCTACTACAAAAGCCTGTATACAACACAACTAGAAAATCTCGAGGAAATGGACAATTTCCTAGACAGATAACAAATACCAAAATTAAATATTGATCAAATAGACCATCTAAACTGTCCTATAACCCCTGAAGAAATAGAAGTGGTCATTGGAAGTCTTCCAACCAAAAAAAGCACAGGTCCAGATGGTTTTAGTGCAGAATTCTATCAGACCATCAAAGAAGACTTAACTCCAATACTCTCCAAACTGTTCCACAAAATAGAAACTGAAGGAACACTACCCAACTCGTTCTATGAAACCACAATTACGCTGATACCAAAATCACACAAAGATCTGACAAAGAATGCGAATCTCAGGCAATTTCTCTTATGAATATCGATGCAAAAATACTCAATAAAATTCTTGCCAACCGAATCCAAGAACACATCAAAACGATCATTCACCACGATCAAGTAGGCTTCATCCCAGGGATGCAGGGATGGTTCTATATAAGGAAGTCAATCAATGTAATCTACTACATAAACAATCTCAAAGATAAAAACCACATGGTCATTTCATTAGATGCTGAGAAAGCATTTGACAAAATTCAGCTTCCTTTCATTTTAAAAGTCTTGGAAAGATCAGGAATTTGAGGCCCATATCTAAACATAGTAAAAGCAATTTATAGCAAACCAGTAGCCAACATCAATCTAAATGGAGAGAAACTTGAAGCAATCCCTCTGAAATCAGGGACTAGACAAGGCTGCCCTCTCTCTCCATATCTTTTCAATATAGTACTTGAAGTTCTAGCTAGAGCAATCAGACAACAAATGCAGGTCAAAGGGATACAAATTGGAAAGGAAGAAGTCAAACTATCACTATTTGCAGACGGTATGATAGTATACTTAAGCGACCCAAAGTGAGCCTGTTTTTAAAAGAAAGTTTGCCTCTCAAAGAATAAAAGGTGCTGGCATTGTGGTATACTTTTATAACCCTACTACTGGGAAAGTAGAAAGAGGATCAGGAGTTCAAGACTGCATTTGGAACCCTGTCCTTGTGTCTTCTATAATTCCAACACACAGAAGGTAGAGGCAAAAGGATCACAGGTGATTTGAAGCTAACCTAGACTACATAGTGAAACCCTAGACATCCTTGTCTATGCAGTGAGATTTGTCTTAAATAACAAAACCAAATAAAATAGACAGAAAGAAAAAAGAAAAAAGGTCATCCTTGGCTACCTATCAAGTTCAAGGACAACCTGAGACACATGACAACATGAGACACTTCTACAAAAATCAAATTAGTCAGTTATTGTAGCTCATCATTTTAATCCCAATGCTTAGGAGGTGGAGGAAAACAGAACACTATTTCAAGGAGATCCTTGGCTACATAGAAAATGCTAGGTTAGGGCTGAATAGATTTTTCACTGTTTAAGAACATTGGCTACTCAATTCCCAGCATTCACATGGCAGCTGCCAACTATGTTTAATTCCAGTTCCAGGGGACTTGACATGATAACACAAACATAGGTGCCGACCAAACATGAAAGAATAGAAAATAAAAATAAATATATTTTAAATAGGAAAGTTTAAATTGCCATAAACTTAGGGATTAAATAAGGCAAGGTGGGTAGGATGCTTGAATGGGTAAAGATACTTGCTTTGAAGAATAATGATCTGAGGTTGATCTATGGGACACAGATAGGACTAGAAAAGAGCTGATTCCCAAAAACATTTCTCTGACCTCCACATGTACACCCACATATATACACAAACACAATTTTGAAAGCCCAAACTAAAAAATAAATGCCAATAACTAAACAAGAATAATGTCTCTTAAATTAAGCAGGGCCAAACCTGAATCCAATTTTAGTTTGTTTGTCATAGGGTCTGGCTATGGTTGTAAACCTGGCCTGGAAATCATCATCCTGGTCTTTCTGCCTCCCCAGTGTTTGTGACACTATTTTGGGGTTTTAAATAAAATCTCTCTCTCTCTCTCTCTCTCTCTCTCTCTCTCTCTCTCTCTCTCTCTCTCTCTCTCTCTCTCTCTCTCTCACACACACAGACTCATACATATCCCAAATACACTTCAAATGTACTCAAACTCCAACTTACCCCATCTTTGTAAAACAATGTCACTTTTTATTTGTCCAAGCCAAAAACTTTGGCATCATCTCTGCCACCTTCATCTCTCATGGCATATATGAATCCTTTGATGCCACACTTAAATATGTCAAAGCCCCACCTCTTCCCCATACTCCATGTCACCACACAGCTGTCATTATGATGCTTTGAGTCACAGGCATCTCTGGGTTTAAGGTCTGCAGTGTCCACTTGTAGTTCCTCAGACATTTATAATCTGTTCTGTACGGCAACAAGTACAACAGCATGAGGACACTGAGGTAATGCAGACAGGCTCTCATTCCTTTAATCTATAAATTCTGATCCTATAAGTCTCCCTACTCCCATTTTACAGTCCTGGAATGTGCCTGATTCTCATCTCCCCTCATCTATTCCAAGAGAAAAAAAAAGGCTAGTTATAGGACAAACAAGTCACTGAGCTGAAATTTACACAGGGAACCTTCTTAAGAAGATATTTTTTTTACGGGCGGTGGTGGCGCACGCCTTTAATCCCAGCACTTGGGAGGCAGAGGCAGGAGGATTTCTGAGTTCGAGGCCAGCCTGATCTACAAAGTGAGTTCCAGGACAGCCAGGGCTACACAGAGAAACCCTGTCTCGAAAAACCAAAAAAAAAAAAATACAAAGAAGATATTTTTTTAAAAAACAGAATCTTCCCAGGTAGTAAATCATAAAAATTGCCTGTTGCTGTCTCTGTTGTCAAGCAGTCTGAATTAATCCAAGATGATTCTATTCCTCTATCTCTTTCTTTCTAATGACACATTCTACCCAGAGCTCACAGTCATAGTTTTTATTTCAGAAACCACTAAAAGTATCTCCATGACCATCTAGTGTCACAAATGGAATAATCCTGACATTTCATTTTAGTTTTATCTAAACATAAATTATTTATAACAAGTCTTTCCATGTAGTTTGACTGACATGGAATTCGCCATGTAGATCCATACTTTCCCCTGCCTCTGCCTTCTGAATTCTAGAGAATTACTTTCCTAAAGTAGCTCTTTACAGGCACTAGCTACCAAAATGGACTTAGAACAATTCTTTACAAATGTAAAGAAGGCACAACATGCTACTCATCTCCTCCCAAGTTCCTAATCCAATTCCAAATCCATACAGTAGTCATAAAACTGTGGCATATGTGTCCACTCTCCCTTACCTTGCTCCCTTTGCTCCTGCTGCACTGATCTGGACACTGATATACAACACTCAGGGCCTTTGCATCAGACTTCTTCATATTCATGTTATCAGATGCTGTGGGTTAATGATGTGAAGGAATTGCAGGTAAATATCTACTCAAATGTGAAGGAAAAAAAGTATGTGTGTGCTGCTCAGTTCTGCAGAGGCATGCTGGCCTTTCTCTCATATGTTTCATTTGATGCCACAGCTGATAGAATTTTAACAAAGCCTGCATAGACCCAAAAAGTACACAGTTCTTCCTTAGCACTCACCAAAGATATCTGGCAACCTTCCCTCAAGCGCCCAGCAGCATCCAAACACCAAATATTCACTCTTACAGTTCCTGCTTTGCAAATCTGAAACCAGACAAGAAAAGGACAAGGGTTGCCTTCCCCATGCCTATCTACTCATTACTCACTTATTGTATACCAGATCAGCAAATGTAGTAAGCTTGATTCTGACTGAGAGTCAGTACTCTCCAGGGCCAAGTTTTCAAAACACCAGAATAGAAGACAGGCAGAGAGGAGCCACCAGGAGCCAGGTAACACCATCTTAGCTCAGTGTCATCAATAAGTGCCTCCTACTCCCCTTGCCCCTTTCATCCAATGTACTCCTTACCATAAGGGCTGATTCATTGATGTCTTTAAAAGATCTGACACACCACTCAGAAAATCATGTATCACTCAGTCTCCTGTACACCTACTTGACATAAGTATCACAGATTCCAGAATCCTTATATGGGCAAAAGATCTTTAAATAGTCCTCATCATGAAGTCTGACTTCAAAACTTCTCTTTTCCTCCCCCTTCCCTCTTTGGTGTGTGTGTGTGTGTGTGTGTGTGTGTGTGTGTGTGTGTGTGTGTGTGTGTGTACTTCTGTGGCTGTGACTGGTGTTAAACTGGCTATGTATATAGTAGATAGGCTGGCTTCAAACTCACAGAGATTCACCAGTATCAGCCTCCTGAGTGCTTAGATACATCTGGATTCTAAATTGATGTTTTTAAACACCTTATATTTGGTGAACTTCTCACCATAAGATCTGGACTTTTTATCTTTAGTCTTGCACCGAGTCTGTGTATTCTCTCCACGGTAGGGAACCATTTTCTTTGCCTCTCTATGAGCAACCCATTGGAGCAGTCAGCACAATTCATAGATTCTTACAGCTAGAATACCAGCAACCAGACTTATAAACTGGATATCTCTCATTGCCTGTGACAAGTATACTTCACGGCTTTGACATCTGGATATTCCTCCCCAGTCTTAACACAAGCTTTGTAGTCAAATTACCCACAGTCTTCTAGGTCTGTCTATCTACCCAAACCTAAATGTTCATAGCTTTTCCCATACTCCAGTCTGGCAAGGTAATCTCCCAATGAGACTTTACCTAACCCACTTCTTCCCAGGACATGATCTGTTTGTGACGACAACAGATTCCTTGTTCTTTCTGCAGCCCAGATCTGCAGACTGTCTCCCTCTTACAGCTCATTCACTCTACTGTATCATTCTAATCCCTACCTGCCTCACAGCTGTGAAGTACATGGAAACTTTCAATAGCTATCTATAATTAGCCCCACTTTACCTTCAGGATCCTCACTGCCCAGACTGTGCCCTCCTCTGACCTCTACTGTGCATCTCATCCTGCATTTAAAAACCCCTTTACAAAATCTTTTTGAAAAGAAAACATCCTAGTCTCATGTGGATGTGGTAGCACTTCAGAGGAATAGTTAGGTGGAACTCTGAGGTCCAGACCATCCTGGTCTACATAGTGAGTTCTAGGACAGTCAGAGCTACATGAAAAAGTCCTGTTATACAAAACCAAAGCAATAAAAGCCAGTGTTGTAGAATTCTATTGTATCACCCTTCTTAAGAGATTCACGTAAATGTTTTCAATGTCATTTAGAGGAACAAATTGAGCAGGTAACTGAAACAATGACTTAAGAATTAGAGAAACTAGCTAGAGAACATACAATGTACTAAAGAGAGGAAGAATGGAGGACAAGATTCTCTGGCTATAAACCAGATTTCAGCTTGCATAGGAAGAAGTTGTATTTCTACATTGCTCTGCTAAACCGAGGATGTACCTCTCCATGAGAGTCTGGAGGCCCTGACTGGATATCTCATGGGACAACTTCCTCTTCCTCTCACTTGCTAAAACCTCCTCTTTAATTTCATCTTTCCCATTGGAATGCTATCTCTGCTTCAAGATCCAGAACAAACAACACCCTGCCATTGTTCCAGGATATTTGGTCTCACTGTGAATCCCAAGACTGTGAACTGGAAAAACTCATGATTTTTTTGCTGTGACCCAGCCCTAGCAAACACCTTTCATCCAAGAACTTCATCTAAAAATGTACAGATAAATCAACCACAGGTCAGAACAGTTTCAGTAGTTAAAAGAAAAAATATTGGGAGAAACTAGAGAACAAGTATTTTGACAAACTGCTATAAATGATCCAAGACCTAAGCAGAAAATGCAATAAATTCCACTGAAATTGATGGTCTAGTAGACACAGGAACACATGTAACAATAATTTCACCAAAATTTTGGCATCAAGATTGGACTCTTCAAGAAGCAAATATTCATTTTCTAGGGATTGGAACTTTATGTTAGGTAAACAAAGTGCAAGATGGGTTGAGTGTATAGAGACAGGACAAACAGGGATTAAATTAAAGCCATATGTAATTAATATAGTCATGAAATTTTATGGACATGATTTGTTGCAGCAAGGAAAACACAGAAAACCATTCCTCCAGTCTCAGAAACAAACCATAAAATAAAGAATGCTTCTGAGAAAAATAAAAATAGGTATTAATAAGAACCCTGACAGAGTATCCAGGTTGCCCATAAGCAGGGCATGACAGGTGTTAGCTTTTCAAAGATGATGATTGCCCTAAGATTTTTTATTATTATTAATTATTTTACTTCTTTACATTTCAAATATTTTCCCCCTTTCCGCTCTCCCCTCCAGGAACCCCTCCACCCTTTCCCTCTCCTTTTTGCCTATAAGGGTATGCTCCCCCAAGTACCTACCCACTCCCATCTCACCACTTCAGCATTCCCCTTCTCTGGGGCATTAATATTCCACAGAACCAAACACCTCCATTCTCACTGATGCCAAATAAGGCAGTCTTCTGCTACATATGTAGCAGGAGTCATGGAATGGCCAATTTATACACTTTGGTTTGTGGATTAGTCCCTGGGAGTTCTGAGGTGTCCTGTTAGTTGGTACTATCGTTCTTCCTATCGGGTTAGAATCCCCTTCAGCATCTTCAGTCCTTCCCATAAGTCTTCCATTGGGGTCCTTGGGTTCAGTTCAGTAGTTGACTGTATCTACATCTGTCTTTGTGGATTAAAGGTGGCCCAAGTCCACCCCAGTGCTCTGACGCCACTAGACGTTGCAGAAGAGCTGAGAATGGAGAGCCACCCACCCCTCCTTACCCCCCCACCTCACCCCTCATTCCACACCCACCCCACCCTGTAGGCTGGATCTAGCTCGGGTCTGAATTGGAAAAGAAGAGCTCTGACTGGGTCCTGCAGGGAAGAGTCCTTGGATTGATCGGTGGGCAGCTTGGCTTTGTGAAGGCCATGGCTGGGAGCACTGAGAGGCCTTCTGCTGGAGACTAGATGTGGTTCTTTAGACAAAGGCCTGCTCCATTGCTCTTCACAGTGGATTCCGATTAAAAGAGGCAGTCCATGGTTTTAAAGCATTTATTGTCATGGCGGAGAGTTGTGATGAGTAAAACCATACCCCACTTTCTCAGGGCAGGCCTGAGGTTAAATATCTTTTGCAGGGAGGAGTGTCTATGAAAAGGAGTCTATTGGCTAAGCTTCCAGGCCTTTAGGTAACTCATTAAAATGGAGATCTGTCTTGAGGCTATGTGATTTGTGGTCACATCCTCTACCTGTGGAGGGGCTTGGGGCTTTGTCCTTATGTGACTGATGGACACAGACCTGTGGAGAGCTGCTGCTTTGTGTCAGGGGCCTGGTGTCCAGGAATGTGGCAAAAGGCCTGCTATCACTTGTTTGAGTTAATTTATATCCAGCAACTTTTAAAGGGCTAAAACTTGAATGGCCAAAGCACTTAAAGAAATGTTCAACGCTAGGCAGTGGTGGCGCACGCCTTTAATCCCAGCACTTGGGAGGCAGAGGCAGGCAGATTTCTGAGTTCAAGGCCAGCCTGGTCTACAGAGTGAGTTCCAGGACAGTCAGGGCTACACAGAGAAACCCTGTCTCAAAAAAAACAAACAAACAAACCAAAAAAAAAAAAACAAAAAAGAAAGAAAAGAAAAGAAAAGAAAAAAGAAATGTTCAACATCCTTAGTTATCAGGGAAATGCAAATCAAAACGACCCTGAGATTCCACCTCATACCAGTCAGAACAGCTCAGATCAAAAACTCAGACGACAGCAGTTGCTGGTGAGAATGTTCAGAAAGAGGAACACTCAGTTGCTCGCGGTATTACAAGCTGGTACAATCACTCTGGAAATCAGTCTGATGGTTCCACAGAAAATTGGACATAGAACTACCTGAGGACCAGCTATACCACTCCTAGGCATATACCCAGAAGACGTAATAAGGACACATGCTCCTCTATGTTCGTAGCAGCCTTATTTATAATATCCAGAAACTGGAAACAACCCACATGTCTCTCAACAGAGGAATGAATACAGAAAATGTATATTTGCACAATGGAATACTATTCAGCTATTAAAAATATCAAATTCTTAGGCAAATGGATGGAATTAGAAAACATCATCCTGAGTGAGGTAACCCAGTCACAAAAGAATACACATGTTATACACTCACTGATAAGTGAATATTAGCCCAAATGTTCAGAATACCCAACATACAATTCACAGACCATATGTAGCTCAAGAAGGATGACCAGAGTGTGGATGCTTCAGTGCTTCTGATAAGGGGGAACAAAATACTCAGGAGGAAATATGGAGACAAAATTTGAAGCAGAGACTGAAGGAAAGGCAATTCAGAGACTGTCTCACCTGGGGATCCATCCCATATACAGTTGCCAAACCCAGACGCTATTGAGGATGCCAGGAAGTGCTTGCTGACAGGAGCTGGATATGGCTGTCTCCTGAGAGGCTCTGCCAGAGCCTGACAAATACAGGAGCAGATGCTCTCAACCAACCATTGGACTGAACGCAGGGTCCCCAATAGAGGAGTTGGAGAAGGGATTGAAGGAACTGAGGTGGTTTGCAGCTCCATGGGGGAAGCAACAGTGTCATCCTGCCAGTCTGCCCAGAACTCCTAGGGACTGGGGACTGGATCACCAACCAAAGAGTAGAATGGGGGAAGCCACTGCTCTGTCCGCATATGTTGCAGAGTATGGCCTTGTTGGACATCAGTGGAAGAAGTGGCCCTGGGTCCTGAGGGTGTTCATTGCCCCATTGTAGGGGAATATCAGGGCGGGAAGGAAGGAGTGGGTGGTTGGGGGAGCACCCTCATAGAGGCAGGGAGAGGAGGGATGAGACAGGGGGTTTCTGGAAAAGAGGATAACAGTTGAAATGTAAATAAAGAAAATATCCAATTTTTAAAAAGGGGCTAACTTACAAGCTTGTATGGGTATGTCAATGGTCTATGTCAAAAGAAAATTTACAGGCACTAAAACAGCTGGTACAGAACAGCTAAATGCTAAACACATTGAAGAATTTACCATACCATGGAATTCCTCTATGTTTGTTATAAAAAAAGAAATCAGGAAAATGCAGGATGTAACAGATCTAAGAGCCATAGATAAGATGATCAGCCACTCATCTCTATGCAACCTGGAATGCCATTAGCTTATTTGGTACCTAAATCGTGGACTATGATAATAATTGGTGGTATTAGTTTAAGAAATTGTTTCACAATCATTTTGCATTATCATGATTGGAAAAGGTTTGTTTTCTCAGTAGCTGTTAAGGCCTGAGAACTGATGCCTGTCTAGCCAGCCATTTTGAGCTGTTACTAATTTACAAGGAACTATCTCATATTCTGATACTAATGTTTCAAGGAAATTTTCCCATATAGTGTTACTAAGAAACTCTCTCTTGTCAGATTTTATTGCATATTCTGTTATGTTCTGTGCTTTGGTGTTCTTTGAAACCAATCACAATAGAAATCCCTTAGAACTGCTTTATATCGTTGACCACAATAATACTGTTGGACCCAAACCAACAGTAACAGTACTTCTTGCACCTGTTTTATGATGCCTACAAAAAACTTTATCAAAGAAAGCTCCAATCAAGGCAGATTAATTATAAATTCTTAATGATTTTTAAAAATTGAAGGGACACATTAATTAGGTTGGACATAACTAGATTAACTACTCAAGAGCTACATAATTTATTTCAACCCTTAAAGGGTGATAAGGACTTACATAGTCCAAGAAAAATTTTACCTGAGGCCAAGAGAGAATTGGCTCTAGTAGAAAAGAAATTACAGGATGCAAGCATGTACTGTTTGCATCCAAAAAGTGGCTTATATTTTAGTTATATAGTCTTCTACACATTCTCCTACAGGAATTCTTATGCAGAGAGAAGATTATATCTTACAATGGATATTTTATCAAACACACAGAATAAAAATCTAAAGACCTACATAGAAAATTTTCTGAGTTGATTCTGAAAAGAATAGTGAGGCTTTGTCAATTAGAAGGAGTAGACCCGCTGAGTCCTTTTTGTGGTCATGAACATTCAGTATTAAGACATGAACTCAACAAACTAATCTTTCTTAACTGAGATCAGTATTTGTATGGTTTGAGTGGCGATTCCTGAACCCCAACACTTTCTGGTTAGTAAATTTTTTTTCTTTACTCTTGAGATAAGATATCAAGTAGTCAGGCTGACCTCAAATATACTGTGTAGACAAGAGTAACCTTGAATTCCCAGTCTTCCCAAATGCTAGGAGTACAAGCGAATACCAACATGGCCAGCTTTATGTGATGCTAGGAATCAAGCTCAGGGTTTTGCTCTAGGGCCCCCGAGGAGCTTAGCCATGGCCATATCTTCTGGTGGTGATTTAAATACACTAATGGAGAAAAAAAGAGAGCAGAGGATGGGGGAGTGGGGTATTCTTTGGTTCCATCTTGCGGGTTTAAAACCTTAGGCAATTCCTTTACCAATATGTTAGAAGTAGGAGACAATAACAAAAATGTTATCTGGGAATAGCTAAAAATTAGCTCTAACTTTCATTATGGAGTACCTGACAGATGCCCCGAAAGGAAGTTGGGTGCCCCGTGTTGAGTTATTACTGGCACAGAGATCTGAGTATGTGATACACGGCTGAGGCAGAGATGAATTTACTTTGTAAACAGCAACTTGGTCGATCAATAGAGGAACTAATAAAGCAAGTGTTTTAATCCAAAAAAAAAAAAGAAGGAGTAGACCCAGAAGAAATTTTAATAATTTTTACTAATGTTGAAATTGCCTCATTATGGGCAGAAAATGAACACTGGCAAAGAACTTACAGTCATTTTTGGGGGAGAAATTAATAACAAATACCCCTAAAGCAAACTACTTCAGGTTATCAAAATTTAATTGGATTATCCATAGTATAGTAAAAGAGACACAAATTCTGGAGCCTGTACATTCTATACTGATGCAAATAAATCAGGTAAGGCAGGTTATAAGTCAGGAAAAATAAATAAAGTGACTCAGAGCCCTTAAGTTTCAGTTAATAAATTAGAGTTGTATGACATGATATTATTAGATTTTCCAGGATTTCTTGAATATACTTACTGATGATCAATACTCATAGAGAGATGTTTTACATATTGAAACTGAAGAACTTATTCCAGATGATTCATAATTAATTTCACTACTTATTCAAATAAAACAAGTAATTGTAAATAGGAAACATCCATTGTACTCAAGGTCCCATATGGGTATTATACATACCAGATCTCATATGTTTCTACCAATCCCCCTAGCACAAGGTGATGATGAAATTGATCAGCTATTAATAGGAAATGTGCTAGAAGCTTCACAGTTTCATAAAAAAATGTTAATACTGAAGGTTTAAAAAGAGATTTTTTCTATCACTCGGCAAGAGCCAAGGAAATTATAAGTAAATGTTCTACTTGTTCTTTGTAAAAACTAACTCCATTACCACCAGGAAGTAACCAAAAAAGTACTTAAAGTAATAAAATTTGGCAAATGAATGTCTCTCACTTTGATGAGTATGGAAAATTAAAGTATGTCCACTACACCAAGGACACATATTCAGGATGTCAATGGGCAACTGCTTTAAGCTCTGAAAGGGCTGATTCTGTGATTATACACTTATTAGAAGTTATGGCTATTATGGGAATACCTGCAAAAATTTAGACTGACCATGATCCAGCATATGTTTCTACTAAAATAGTTTTTGGCATAATATGAAGCATATTAAAAGTATGTCAATCAGGGACAATACTTAAATAGAGCTCATAATTCATATGTTTGCATAGAAGAGGAATCACATATCATATTTACAGATAATTATAAAATTTATCATAGGGTTATAAGAAAGGCAGAGAATAATGAATGGGAACAGGAACAAATAACAGCTTGTGTAGCATCTGGTAAGATTAGCTCTGTGCATGCAGCCTTGATCAATATTGAACCCGATGATACTCTAACTATGGATACCATATTTATTGATGAATTGATAACTGGGAATTCTTCATAAAACAAAAAGGAATCCCTCAACATTTGCCTATTGGCTTGTATCACAAATGCTTTCCATGTACAAAGAATAAATGTTCTGTCTTTAAGAAACAATTTTGAACATTTTTATGAGGCATGCCATCTCTTATACTCAGTCATTGTCAACTACCTTATGGTCATAAGGGAGTCCCTTACAGTGAATTCAAATGTATTCAAGGTCAGAGTACATTGGAACCTTAGCCATTAACAGAAAGGCATTACAGTAAATTCCATAGCTATCTGAATTCCTTCATTACCAAGACATGGTAGCAAATGGATCTGTGCCTTCCCCTTACTGAGGAAATAACTCAGTTGCCTATAATCCCTATCCCTAATCTGATCACCCCTCCCCACAAAATGTGATACCTATTGAACTGTGGTGAACCAATAGAATGGTCACAACATTTAGCTAATGTGTGGTTTACTCATGGTTCATCAGCCATGGATGGAACAAAAACTAATGGAAAAAGACAGCCTATTGCCAGGGGATGCACTGGCCAATACTAAGGAACCAAAAAATCATTGTAGCACTATTGGCTATAAGACAAACAACCAGGAAAGGAGAAGTAAAATCTCCATCTTTTCCAATTCATGGTGCATGGGCAATGCTACAGTTATATGGTCATCAAATGAAATACCACTAATAGGTAGATGAATGGTGAAGACATCTTCTCATGGGAGGTATGAATGAACATGGCAAAATCTAGCTAAACTTAGGAAACACATCAATTTTTATGTATCTCATATAGGCAGGACAGACAAAATGTCTAAAAATAATGAAATAGTAGATAAATTGGCATCATGTTTAATTAAGACTAGAATATTAAAATTTGCCAGGAAATGTTACTGGTTATATGAACTGGTTTCTAGTTAGGACATGACTCAGCCATTAGGATGAACCTTTAATCCTAGCTAGAGCACAGGCACGACCTTAGTACTCACCTTTAATCCCAAAAAATGAAGATAAAGTTAATTGGTTGAAGGAAGCACCCATGTTAGAAAGTGATGTCTAATTGAGTGGCAGACAAAGTAATGAATTATAAAAAGATTTGACAGAATAGGATGTATACAACTCTCATGAGAAGAGAGTGGAAAGGAAAACTACTTAAAGGAGAGACAGACAGTGCAAGAAGGAGAGAATACAGTACAGGAATACAATATAGTTTGTGGTGAGCAGTACAGAAGAGTTGAGTGTGAGAGTGAAGTAGCACAGAGAGGGAAAAGGCAGCTGCTTTTCCAGGAGACTGTTAAGAAGGAAGATTGAAAAGACAACAAGTTATATACAGGTAAAGACAGAATGATCAAGAGAATAAAGAGAATTTCAGAACAATTTGCCTTATTAATAGTGATGTAAAAATACTTAATAAAATACTCACAGACCAAGCAGAATGGTGGCAGCATATGCCTTTAACCCCAGCACTGGGGAGGCATCAGATTATGATGAATTCAAGGCCAGCCTGGTCTCCTAAGTGAGTTCCTGGACAATCAAAACTACACAGCTAAACCCTATAGAAAGGAAGAAAGAGAGAAAGAGAGAAAGAAAGAAAGAAAGAAAGAAAGAAAGAAAGAAAGAAAGAAAGAAAGAAAGAAAGAAAGAAAGAAAGAAAGAAGGAAAGAAAGAAAGAAAGAAAGAAAGAAAGGAGAAATAACCAAATAAAAAATCCCAAACCTCAACAAAGTCAATAAACTGCATCCACCCTTATTATCCACCTTTATCAAGTAGGCTCTATCAAGTAGCATGCAAGGATGGTTTGACACAAAAATCTACTACTGTGATTTGCCATAGACACAACCTGAAAGAAAACACACACACACACATACACACACACACACACACACACACACACACACACCTCAATAGATACTGAAAAAGCATTTGAAAAATTCCAACATCCCCTCCTGATAAAAAGTTTCAGAGAGTTTAGAGACACAAAGCACATACCTAAACATAAGGGAAATATACAATAAGCTGATAGCCAACATCAATTAAATGGAGAAAAACTTAAAGCAACTCCATTAAAATCATGGACAAGACAAGCTGTCCATTCTCTCAGTATCTATTCAATATAGTACTTAAAGTTTAGCTAGAACAGTATGGCAACAAAAGAAGATTAAGAGGATACAATGTGAAATGAAAGAAGTCAAGAAAGTATTGCTATTCTCAGAAGATATGATAGTATACATAAGTTACCCCGAAAATTCTACCAGGAAACTCTTAGAGCTGATAAACAGCTTCCCCTAAGTGGTTGTATACAAAATTAACAACAACAACCAAAAAAAACCAAACAGGTGGAGTGTTTTCTTCTGTTGGCTCTATGGACCTTACCTCATGTCCCATGTGGACACACACTGAAATGAAAATGCTTAGTGGGTAAGTCATATGCTACCAAGACTGAAGTCCTTAGAACAAACCTCAGAAGTTAGGGTATGTCTGTTAGAGGATTAACAATCCCTAGTCTTTAAGAAAGACTGGTCATCCTCACCTGGTGAAAAAGATTGAGCTCAAAGTTGAGGTAGTCCAAAAGCAGTCTTCCATACAGATGACACTCATCACCTCATAGGTCAGAAGTTGACGTCCTGTGGGATGTCTGACTGGAAGACTGAATGACAATTCTTTTTTATTCTGGGGCCAATTAGGGGGAGAAATGGAGGGAAGGAGGGAAGAAGGAAAACAGGGAGAGAAGGATAGTGGGAGAGAAGGAAGAACTAAATTGGAGAGGGAGAAAGAGAAAAAATGTAACCCCAGTGAATTAACTAAGAGAAGTTGGAAGAACAAGTCCAATAAGTGTTTTGAGAGCTGGCATGTCAGAAGCCATCACTCTGCAGGAACAGGCAATTTGTAATCCTCCATGCAGAGGCTGACAGAGAAAAGCTGAGTAGGAGAAAGTAGAGGAGGTTCAGAGATGAGTGGAACTAACTCAAGGACACCTCAAGTAGGATACAAGTTTAAGGCCTTGATGCTCTGCTGCTACACATGCTCCCTGGGTTGCAAGAGATTCCCTGCTCCTACAGCCAATTCAGGGAAGGAATACCATGTTAGGAAATAATGTGTAAAAAGAAGTTGGAGACTGGAATCAAAGTGTAAGCAGGTTTATTTCAGAGAACCTGAAAAGAGCTCACACTAAGAATGCATAGGAACATTTATCAAGCTAAAAGGAGGGAAGAGGAAAGGAGGGGCTAGGTACATAAGCAGGAGAATGATGGATTCATGGTGGAAGCCAAGAAAATTCACTTCAGAGACAGCTTAAAGACAAGGGGGAAGGAGGTATGGGATGTGGAACAGTCAGAGGGTAGACAGGGGTTGGTGGGGTGGGGAATAAAATATGGAGTGTATCAAAATTATTAAGAAAAATAAAACATATTTTAAAAAGAAACAATGAAACAATAAGAAATTGAAAAAAATGAAAGCTTTATTTTCTGAGGGTTCAGAGAGACAGTCAGTTCAGGATCTGAACTGCATCCTGAAGGGAGATTGTACAACATTTTTAAGGGTAGGGAACACAGAGTTTTGGGAGGAAGCTGAGGAGAGCTGCAATGTTATCCAATTGTATTTTGATATTTTGGGTTAATCAAGGGAGTATCTGTTGGAGACTGGGACATATTCAGGACCACTTGCTTCAAGGTTCACAATTCAGATTTGGAACTGTGTCTCCTGCTAGACCTTAACCCAGAATTTTAGAATGATAAGGGTACAAAGGAGTGGTCAGTGTAGCCAATTATGACATAACAGGAAATTTGTTATATATTTTTATAATGTATTCACCTGGGTTTAGATAAGAGCAATTTCTATGTTCTTTACAGGCTAACAGACAATTAAGAGAACATTTGGAAAGAGGGGTAGGTGTTCATTCCTAGGCCTAGAAACATGAACTTTTTTACCTGGCCAGCAAGATGTTGAAGTTGTCCTTGTGATGGCTAGATTCAGAAAGCTGTCTGCTTACAAGATGTCACTGAGATGTCTGAACTCAGACAACTGTTTACAACAAGCTGTTCAGATACAGGGAGGTCTTCAGCTGCTCCAGGACCTAAGGACTTGAATTTAATTTTACTCTATGATTAAATGGAATCTAAAACCGAAATGTTACTACTTAAGTTACTTGTTTCCAGCAGAGACTAAGTTGTTTGTTGGAGATAGGGTTGGCCTTTTGCAGTTAGGTTGTATCTCTAGAGACTAAACAGTGCAAAGAACTGTGTTAAAGATGTTTGCACATGCTCTGGGTTTGTCTTAGGACCATTCACTGGGGTTTGTAATAGGTGGGCAAGTCACTTCATGTCTTTGCAAGAGCAGTTAAGAACTATTATCCACTGATCCATCTCTCTATTCCGCTGTCTCCCTGACCTCCAACCTAACCTGATGTTTTAGGTTTTTGTTTTTTATTTTTTGTTTTTTGTTTGTTTGTTTGTTTTTTGTTTTTTTTTTGAATGCAGGGTCTCATGATATATCTCTGGCTGTTATGAAAGCTATTTCATAGATCATGGCACACTCAAACACAGAGATGTGTTTGGTCTGCCTCCCAAAGCTTGTGATGAAATGCAATTCCCACTACACCCAGCTCTTCCAGCGATGTTTGAATCCATTTTAATCAAATTCTTGCATTAATGTCTCCAGTAAAAAGTATATATCTAAACAAAGGTTAGGTTCTTGATTTTGTTTTTTGAGCCACTGTTTTATGTATATCTCATGCTAGTCTCAAATTCACATTGTAGGCAAGGTTGATTTGAACTTTAGATCCTACTGCCTCCATTTCTTAAGTACAGGGTTAAAGACAATTGACACTATACTCAGTTATCAATCTTTTTTCTCAAATTGAGAAGTGTTTATGGTTACAATATGTCTTTAATTGACAAATATGTATACTTCTCAATCTAACTCCTAAAAGAGTAGGTGGGAGAGATGGGATAAGATTGAATGTGAACTTTTGTGCCAGGGCATATGAGTGGAGGTCAGAGACAACTTTTTGGAGTTGGTTTCTTCTTCCAACACAGTCCTAATATTCTAATTCAGCTGGTTAAGCTTGCCTGGCAACAACTTTTACACCACTGTGCCATTTTACTATGTGGAAATTAACAAAGTGTAACAAGGGTTGAAAGTAAGAACAGAGATACCCACTCTATTCCTCCCTGCTTTTGTGAGTCTTCATATTTTTTTCACAATAAAGATTAAAGTAAACAAGATTAATGTACATACTGGAGACTTCTGATTATATCCTGCCCTGTTCCCATCTTGAACTTCAGACAGGTATTTTCAGTGGACTGAAATATGGCTCTAATTGCCTTCTCAAAGACTTTGCTTACAAAGGAAGTTCACATTGTGTTCCTTCACACCACAGTAAAATTGCCTGCCTAAACAAACAGACACACAGCCTCTGTTCCTCCACAGTG
This sequence comes from Tokudaia tokunoshimensis, assembly GCA_036184795.1. Lineage (NCBI taxonomy): Eukaryota > Metazoa > Chordata > Mammalia > Rodentia > Muridae > Tokudaia > Tokudaia tokunoshimensis. The sequence continues at coordinate 105,576,106 of BTHU01000005.1, read as the reverse complement.
GCTCCCTATCTCTGTAAATGACAATACTATTCAGTTAGTTGGCTGCTCATACTGATAACATGGGAGTCACCCTTGAATCCCGTCTTTCCTAATTACACTCCATCCATAAATACATCCTGACTCTGACCCCTTCTCACCACCTTGCTGAGAGCAGTCTTCTCTGTCATTCTACCCTGAGCTTTTACAAAAGACTTCTCACTAATCTCCTGGATTCTGTCTTTGTTCCCTGAACTTGTCCTCCATAATTATCTAGAGTAGTACATTTAGGAATATACCCTTGGAAAGACTGAATGTAGGGGAATGCCAGGACAGAGAAGCGAGAAGGGGTTGAATGGAGAACAGAGGGAGAGAAGGGGGCTTATTGGACTTTCGGGGAGGGAGGAAATGGGAAAGGGGAAATGATTTGGAATGTAAATAAAAAACTTAGAAAATAAAAAAAAGGAATATACCCTTGGGTGTGGAGATAGTACAGCAGATAAAGGCACCTACTGCCAAGACTGAGAACATAAGTTCAGACCCTGAGTCCTATGTGAAAGAAGGCAGAACTGATTTACCTACATTGTCCTCTGAACTTCACAAGCACACTACCACACATGTGTGAACACACACAATAAATACATAAATGTAATAAAAATTAATTTCAGGGGTTGGAGAGATGACTTAGTAGTTGAATGTTTTCTGATCTTGCAGAGGATCCAAGTTAAAATCCCAACACTCCCATCAATTGGCTCATAGATACCTGTCCTCTAGTTCCTGAGGATCTGACACTCAATGACTTCTGACCTCCCTGGCATTAACAAACAGACACGCATACACACACATACACAAACACTGTTCAATACTACATGTAACATGGTTATCATCATTTGCCTCCCATGAAGTCTTTCTACATAATCTTGACAATTATGTTGGAAAGAGAAGCATGGTCACCTAACGATTTGTCTGCACCACAGAGCTTTGCAATCCAAAGAAAATTTTACTTCCTCATCAAGTGGTGGCTATTTTGTGACACTATGTACAAGTGGGATTTGTCAAGGGTTGTTGACCAGAGTACATTAAACTACTAAGTTATTTTTAATGAGTGGGTACTGGTTGTGACCAGATATGTTTATAATCCATCACTCAGCTGACTGAGGTAGGAGTGTTGCTAATGTTTGAGGTCACCTTGGGATGAAAATCAAGACTTTATCTGAATGAACATATATTAATTATGAAGTGCCTGGGAGACACAAAAGCAAAGGCTAAAAATCAAAAGAAAAATCCTGGTTTCTACATTATCACAGATTGACATGGTGTTTTACAAACAACTAGAGTTTAAAGAGCTTGTACCACAAATGGACAGGTTCAGGGAGGACAAATGCTGTTGTATGATTCACTGCCTAAAAATTTTGTGAGCTGACTTCTCTGTCTGCTCAAAACAGTATACAAAGGGCACAGGGAAGCATGCATGACACAATAACTTCTCTCAATTGTGGTACAAGTGCCCCATTCCTGCTGGGGTATAATTCTCTCTTTCTAAGAATAAGCCTACCTAAGGGTTTATCTATCTTGTTGATTTTCTCAAAGAACCAGCTCCTGGTTTTGTTGATTCTTTGTATAGTTCTTTGTGTTTCTATTTGGCTGATTTTGGCCCTGAGTTTGATTATTTCTTGCCATGTACTCCTCTTGAGTGCATTTGATTCTTTTTGTTCTAGAGCTTTCAGGCGTACTGTAAAGCTGCTAGTGTAAGCTCTCTCCATTTTCTTTTTGGAGGCACTTAGAGCTTTCAGTTTTCTTCTTAGCATTGCTTTCATTGTGTCCCATAAGATTTGGCATGATGTGTCTGCATTTTCATTGAATTCTAAAAAGCTTTTAATTTCTTTATTTCTTCCTTGACCAAGCTATCATTGAGAAGAGCATTGTTCAAAGTCCATGTGTATGTGTGTTTTCCATTGTTTTTGTTTGAACTTAAGACCGGCATTAGCCCATGGTGATCTGATAAGGTGTATGGAATAATTTCAATATTTCTGTATCTGTTGAAGCCTGTTTTATGACCTATTATATGGTCAGTTTTGGAGAAGGTACCATGAGGTGCTGAGAAGAAGGTATATTCTTTTACTTGAGGATGGAATGTTCTATAAATATCTGTTAGATCCATTTGTTCCATAACTTCAGTTAGTCTCACTGTGTCTCTGATTAGCTTCTATTTCCATGATTTGTCCATTGTTGTGAGTGGGGTGTTGAAGTCTCCCACTATTATTGTGTGGGGTGCAATGTATGCTTTGAGATTTAGTAAAGTTTCTTTTATGAATGTGGATGTCCTTGCATTCAGAGCACAGATGTTTAGAATTGAGAGTACATCTTGGTAGATTTTTCCTTTGACTACTATCAAGTATCCCTCCTGATCTTTTTTAACAACTTTTGGTTGAAAGTCAATTTTATCCAGCATAAGAATGGCCACTCCAGCTTGTTTCTTGGGACTGTTTGTTTGGAAAATTGTTTTCCAACCTTTGAAGTAGTGACTACCTTTGTCACTGAGGTGGGTTTCTTGTATGCAGCAAAATATTGGGTCCTGTTTACATATCCAGTCTGTTAGTCTATGTCTTTTTATTGGGGAATTGAGACCATTGAGGTTAAGAGATATTAAGGAAAAGTAATTGTTACTTACTATTATCTTCTTTGAAAAAAAGAATAAGCCTGTTGTGTTTTTGTCCACAGTATCTATTGCTCATTAAACTTTTGTGTCAGTTTTGGTTTGGAGAATTCTTTATCTGTGCACCACAAGCTCACCATTCCCAGCACAGCACAGCTCTGTGAGTGACAGCCCAAGTGCTGCAGAGGGCAGCATCCATCTCACATCCTCTTTGAGCCTGGCTCTAGTAGCCCTGGGGTCTGAAGCAGCCTTGTAAGAGCTGTCCACATTCACTGATTCTAACTCCTCTCTGTGGTTTTCTTTAATCCAGTGAAAACAGACTTTCTTTGTAAAGATAGATAGAGTTTTTACTTGGTTAACTCCAAGAATCAATTCTGAGGGCTACTCATAAGTGACCTATGTACACATGGTCTGATGACCTGCATCTTTTTCTATTATTGTTTTGTTGGTAGGTGTGTTTTATTGTTTGATCTTCAAGTGGGGTATCATTCAAGACTGTGCAGGAATTCACTAGGCTCTTACTGGTAACTAGTTAGTCAAATTGACTAACTAGTCACTTATTTTCCTCAGTCTCCCAAGTCCTGAGTTTGCAGGTGTGTCTATCACTCTTGGTTTGTTTACTTTTTCAGGGAATACTTTCTTCAGTGATGTACAGGACCCTGAAATCCTCAGACATCCTTCCACCCCTCAGGATGTTCCCTCACTGTGTCTTCTGGACAGTTTCCTGATTGTCCACTACACCTACAGAAAATCAGGTGCCCCACACCTGGCACATTCAGTCCTGGGGTGACATAACCCCGTGAAAGGACTCTAAATTAGCCAAAGTCCAATGGTTAAGAGTTGAAGTCTCAACCTGTGGTAATATCTCTGTATCACCTCTCAGTTGTGTAATAACAATATCAGATGCACAGAATCCAAAGCTGGGTGTGCCCTCACAATGCCAGTAATCACAGCACTGCAGATCCTTGACAGATTAGTTCAAATCAACCTGGTCTACTCACCAGTCAACCTGGTTTTGAAAACAATGTGCCCCTCTCCAAAAAGAAAAAAATGATCCGGGAATAGTGGTACATTATTTATAACCCTACAACTTGGAAAGTAAAACGAGGATATGGAGTTCAAGGTTAGTTACAACTGGACCCTGACCTTGTGGCTCCTGTAATACCAACACTCAGAAAGTGAAGGCAAGAGGATTATACTAGATTTTGGAGGAACTACCAGTGGCATAAAAATGACAGGGAGTCTTCTATATAGTTCAAAACTTAGGCATCTTGCTGGGACTGTCTTTCACTTACCGTTTAAACTTAATCCAATTATTCCAGCCTACAAGACTCCACATGGCTATCTCTTTTACTCTTCTGTTCCCACCCATCTCTTCTCTTCTGTGTCATCCTTAGATCTCCCAAATCTATCTCTCTCTCTCTCTCTCTCTCTCTCTCTCTCTCTCTCTCTCTCTCTCTCTCTCTCTCTCTCTCTCTCTCTCCTCTCTCCTCTCTCCTCTCTCCTCTCTCCTCTCCATATCTGCCATTCACTTCCAACCCCAGCGATTGATCATTATATATTTATTACAAGCAATAGCACTGAGAAAAAACCAGAACATCTCTTTGTTTGCCTAAGGCATTGAGAAGCTACTTGAACTTTATGTTTTGGGTAGATGGGGAAGCACAAATATTTGCAAAATAGAAAATCTGCTGATGGGTCATAGAAATAACAATATCAATATTCTGCTACCACTTAGCTCTTTGCCTGCACAGCATTGAAATATGAGAATATGGTACACCTTCACACAATGTGAATAAAGGTTACCAAAAGAGAGTATCACAGGGGATTTCAGGCTACCCTGAACTACCTAGAATTGTCTAACAAAGCCTTGACTACAAAGTAAGACACAATTCACAGATCAAATGAAGCTCAAGAACAAGGAAGAACAAAGTATGGATATTCTTTCTGGTCCTTCTTAGAAGGGGGAACAAAATACCCACAGATGGAGATACAGAGACAAAGTGTGGATCAGAGTCTGAGGGAAAGACCATCCAGAGACTTTCCCACCAAGGGATCCATCCCATATGCAGTTACAAAACCCAGACACTATTGTGGATGCGCACAAGTGCTTGCTGACCAGAGCCTAATATAGCCATCACCTGGGAGGCTCTGCTAGTGCATGACAAATACAAAGTGGGACACTCTCAGTCAGTCATTGAACAGGGTCCCCAATGGAGGAGTTGGAGAAAGGAACCAAGGAGCTGAAATGGTTTGCAACACCATAGGAGAAACAATAATATGAGCCAACCAGTACCCCCAGAGCTCCCAGGGACAAAACCATCAACCAAAGAGTACACATGGAGTTACCCATGGCTCCAGATGCATAGGCAGCAGAAGATGGCTTTGTTGGACATCAAAAGGAGGAGAGGCCCTTGGTCCTGAGAAGGCTTGATGCAGCAGTATAAGGGAATACCAGGACAGGGACGTGGGAGTGGGTTGATTGGGGTACAAGGGGAGGGGAAATGGGTAATGGGATTTTCTGGGAGAGGAACCAGGAAAGGGGACAACATTGGAAATGTAAATAAGGAATATATCTAATAAAATTTAAAAATAATGCAAAAAGAAGCAGGATGAGGGAGGATGGGATACGGAGTTTCTGGGATGGGGAGAAACCAGGAAAGGGAATAACATTTGAAATGTAAATAAAGAAAATATCCAATAAAAATAAAAAGGAAAGAAACCAACAAACCAAAAAAAAAAACCAAAGTAAGACACTGTCTTAAAATAAAATATTAAAACCAAATAAAATAGAGAAAAAGAAAAAGAAAAAAGGGCATCCTTGTCTACATATCAAGATCAAGATCAACCTCTGCTACATGAGACACTGTCTCGAAGAGTCAAGTTAGCCAGGCATTGTAGCACAAGACTTTAAAACCAGCTCCTATGTGGTAAAGGCAAGATAATCAAACAGAGGTTCAAGGGAATTCTTGACAACATAAAAATTCTAGGCTGTGGCTGGAGAGAATTCTCAACAAATAAGAACTCTTGGCTGCTTAGCAGCTCACAACTGTCTGCAATCCTATTTCCGTGGAATCTGATATTCTTACGCAGAAATATATGCAGCCCAAATACCAAGGTATATAGAATAATAATAAAGGAAGGACAGAAGAAAGAAGGAAGAAAAAAAGAGAGAAAGAAATTAAGAAAGAAGGAAAATCCTAGGTTACAATGGGCCATTTGAGATTGAAGTATACAATAGGCATTGCTGGCATGAGTCTACAGTGGGTAAAGACATCTGCTACCAAGTATGATGACTTCAGTTTGATCCTTGGGATCACAGGATAAGAAGAGACCTGACACCCTAAAATTATCCTCTGACATCCATGTGTGTGCATGTGTGTGTGTGTCTGTGTGTGTGTGTGAATGACACACACAATTTTAAATAATTAAAATTATTTTACCCAAACCCAGTAATCAAAGAAAAGTAATGGGCTTTAAATTAGGTAGAGCCAAAAGCTGAATCCAATTTTAATTTGTTTTTGACAGGGTCTGGTTATATATGTCAGTTTGTCCCAGCCTGAAACTCATGATCCTCCTTCTTCTGCCTCCCCAGTTGTAGGATGACTGGCTTTTGACACTTTGTTTGGGCTAAAGGAATTTCTCTCTCTCTCTCTCTCTCTCTCTCTCTCTCTCTCTCTCTCTCTCTCTCTCTCTCTCTCTCTCTCTCTCCTCTCTCTCACACACATATGCACACACACATATGCACACACACACACACACACCAGTACACCCATACATGCAAGCATACACACACAAGCACACACACACCACACCCAAGTACCCCTAATATATGCACACCCTCCAAGCAATCCCATCTTGACGAAACAGCTTCACATTTTAATTGTCCAGGCCTAAAACTATAACAATATTTCTGACCCCATAGTCTCATAGTCTCTCATACCATATCTAAATACCTTGATGTCCTCCTCAGGTATTGCATAGTTCCACCACTTCCTCACACTTCATGTTACCACAGAGCTGTCACTGTGCAGCTCTGAGTCACAGGCGCCTCTGGGGTTTGAGGTCTGCAGTGTCCCCTTGCAGCTTCTGTGACATTCACATTCTATTCTCAACACAGCAACTACAACAGAAATGAGGACACTGGAACAAGACAGATTCTCATGCCTTTAACCCATGAAGCCTGATTCTATGCAATCTCCCTCCTCCCTTTCTACAGTCCGTGGAATGAGCCTGGCCCTGATCCCTCCTCACCTTATCCCAAGAGAAATAGAAACAGATGACTAGCTACAGGACAAAGCCAGGGACTCTCCAGGATGAACAGGCCACTAGCATGAATCTTACACAGAAAATCTTAAGAAGATTCTGTAATAAAAAAATCTTCAGCGCTAAGGAATTGGGGTACCTTCCCTTCCCCCAAAATAAGAAAATGCCTATTGTTACCTCTGTTGACAAACATCCAGAATTCCATACGATCACAAATAACTAACTATTCTTCAATCCCTTCATTTTTTATGACAACTTCTCCCCAGTGCTCACAGCCACAGGTTTTCTTCAAGGAACCACTGTATGGCTCTACCTGACCATCTAGTGTCACTTTAAAAACGTTCTTTCATTTCATTTTTAATTTTAATTAAATTTATCCATTTTATATGTCAACCTATGTAGATCTAGCTGACCTGAACTTGCCTGCACACTGATAAACAAAGCTCATGACCTTTACATGTGCTGTCTGTTTGACCACACATCCACATGGCATCTTCCCACATCTACTACAGCTCTACTCAGTTTCTCTGTGTGAATCCTGGCCTTATGTTTCTGTGAGCATAAGCTCACCTCTGAGGCTCTATTTTCTTCCACGTTTAAGGTGTGTCTACACTCCACCCATCACCATTTGACATGGCTCCCTTATATCTGCATTGTATGTTTATCCAATAGAATGCAAGTTCCAAAAGGGCTTAAAATTCATTGTTTCATGCTTAAGTATAGTGAGTGCTGTAAGTTAACTGTATGAAGAACATGCAGGTCCCTGGAAGACCGCTCCTCAAATGTGAAGGAAGTATGTGGGAGCACTGCCCTGGTTTACAGGGACAAGCTGGTATGACTGAGAGATGCTTTAGGCTGATGTCACAGCTGTAAGGATTTAACAAAGACAACATAAACCCCAGCAAATCACATCTCTCTTTGAGTGCTCACCACAGACACCTGGCTATCTTCCTTCCACGGCAGAGAATCCAAAAAAATATCACATACTTGCCCTTACAGCTCTTACTTAGCAGATGCTAAACCAGACAGGAAAAGGAAATGAGCTGTCTGCCTTGTGTCTATCTACTGCTCACCCCACCTGCTTATGCCTCCTTAGTATTTGGACAACCACTATACCAGGCTTTTCAACTGACTCTTTAAAATATCTTATATTTGGGTCAATTCCCAGCCTAAGAACTGGGCTCTTTAGCTTCAGCTACACTGAATACATGTATTCTCCCCATAGTTGGTTGCCATTTCTTTCCCTATCTACCAATGTGTAGCAACCCACTGCACCAGCCAGTACTTCTTCATAGACGCTAACTAACACACTTCTTTCCAGCACATGCTCTGTCTCTGACCTCTACAGATGCCTTGGACTTCCTCCATCTTTTGTTCATTGTTATCTCTGAAGCCCAGACCTGTATATTATCACCATCTTACAGCTCATTCACTCTAGTGTGCTATTCTCATCCCTACCCACCTCACAGCTGTCAAGTCCATGGAACTTAAAGGAGTGAACTGACCTGAGTCGGGCTGACTCCATGACAGACTCCTAAACTAGCAGCTTAGGAGACTAGGCCTGAGTTTTTACTTTTCAGAGCCAGGCAAGCCAGTTACTGGAACAAATGTAGGCTTATGTCAAGAGGTATGCCTCCCAGTGTGCAAAAGGACAGTTAGCCAAGCTTATGGACTAGAGGTTAAGAGTAACCTCTCCTTGTCATGAAGGAAGAAATAGTCTTAACCATAGCATTACCCAGACCTCCAGAGACAGAACCACCAATACAGGTATAAATCACCTACCCCTCACTACTGTTCCTACTTTGGGCTTTAAAATTGAATCTTCAGCCGGGCGGTGGTGGCGCACCCCTTTAATCCCAGCACTTGGGAGGCAGAGGCAGGCGGATTTCTGAGTTCGAGGCCAGCCTGGTCTACAAAGTGAGTTCCAGGACAGCCAGGGCTACACAGAGAAACCCTGTCTCGAAAAATCAAAAAAAAAATTGAATCTTCAAATTCAGTCGGGGTACTTCCATCCTGATGGAATTGGGCCCCTATATGTAGGAATAAATGCTCTTTGCTTTTACATACTATTTGAATCTGGACTATAATTCTTTATCTATTCAGGGAACCTAACACAACCCCTGAACAGCTGTCTGCAATCAGTTCTGTGTCCTTCCTCAGACTCTCTCTGGTCAGACAGTCCTTCCCACTAAATTCCTACTTTATATATTATCATCCTTCTAAAGCCTTTGTGAAAAATAGTCAGCTGAGCCTGGAGGTATAAGCCTTTAATCCACTTGGGATGCAGAGAGTCTGGTATATCTTTGAGTTCCCAGACAGCCTGGTATAAAGAATAAGTTCCAGGAAAGCCAGGGCTACACAGAGAAACCCTTTTCTGAACACACAAAACAGAAATGCAGGTGTTGTAGAATCTCATTGGGCCATGGATACAACCTACTTAACAGTTTCTTTTAAACATTTGAATTAAATGTTTTTGAAGACAGAACAAATATGAGCAGGTAACTGAGAAAGGGAGTCTAGAATGAGAGGAGGAATTTGGCCACAGACTATATTAAAGAGGGGAAGTATGGGGGACAAGAATCTCTGGCTATAAGCCAGATTGCAGCTTGCATAGGAAGAAGTCATGTTTCCACACCTCCAGTCAGCAGGGTAATCTCCCCAGTGAGATTTCATCAAACCCACTTCTTCCCAGTGCATTCTCTGTCTCTGACCTCCACAGATGCCTTAAACTTCCTCTAACTTTTCATTCCTTGTTAATTCTGCAGCCTAGATGTACAGGCTGTCTCCCTCTTACAGCCCATTCACTCTATGGCTGTCAGCTATTATTCCCATCCCTAACCACCTGACAGCTGTCAAGTACATGGAATCACTCAACACCTGTGTGAAATCTGTTCTACTTCACCACTAGGATCCTCTTTGAGCACACTGTTCTATCCTGTGAATCCCTACTTTGCACCACATCCTGCTTCTAGAACCCCTTCTTCAAAATCTGTGAAAAATTCAGTCTCACCTAGGTGTGATGGGTCACACCTTTAATACAGAGGAAGGTAGGACTCTTGAGTTCCTAGCTATTCTGGTCTACATAGCAACTTCCAGGACAGTTAGGAATACACAGAGAAACCAAGTTCTGGAAAACCAAATCAAACCAAAACAATAAAAGCCAATGTAGAATCCCACTGTACTCTGGATGCATCCTTTTACAGATTCACTTAAATAATTTCAACCTATTTCATAAAAAATGAGCAGATAACAAATAGTGACTCTAGAATGAGAGGAAGAATGTGGCCACAGAATATATAATGTATTAAAATGGGGGAAGTTTTGGGGAGGGCAAGTGTCCCTGGGTAAAAATCAGATTATAGCTCACATAGGAAGAAGCCATGTTTCCGGTGAAGCCTGAAGCCCTCAGTGGTCAAGGTTTTATAGGAAATGGCAAGCAAAGGAAGGTGTTTCCAGCCTAGCAAGCATCTAATTGAATGACTATTGTAAGCTGAGAGGTGGTGCCCTGAAGCAAAACCATGAACAATCATAAACAGCCTGAAAGTACATCTAAAGCAATCAGACTCATCTTGATTGACTGTTGCTAGGAAGTACCTAGGGAGTAACTTTGGGGTATGGGCCAGAGGCAAACTATCTGGTTCTTCCTGGAACGTGGAAGCAGTTTGGGTTCAGCTGCAGGTCAAATTCTCAGGCCCTTTTTCTTCTAAAATGGATGCCAGTCCCAAGATGGAGTAGGTTTGGCCTCTTATCTCTATTGACCTTTATTTTTTTTTTCTGGGGCAAATTATGGGGAGAAAGCTAGGAATGGAGGAAGGGAATTACTGAGGGGAAAGGAAAGAAAGGAGAAAGAGTAGGAGGGAGAGAAAAGAGAAAGTCCCATGGATTAACTAGTGGGCAGGTGGAGGAAGAAGCCTAAAAAGGTTTGGAGCATTGCTCAACCAGTAGTTTGAATGAACAGGCAGTTCAAAATCCTCTATCCAGAGGGCTGACAGAAGAACACTGAGTAGGTAAAAGTTGGGGAGGTTCAGAGGCAGTATAGAACTAACTCAGGGTTACTGGAGGCAGGATCCAAGGCTTGGCCCTCAATGCACTGCTGCTGCACATGTTCTTGTGTTGCAAGAGTGTGCTCAGTTCCATGCTCCATTCCCAGGATTTAGTACCCTGTTAGGAAATCAAGGGCAAAAAGAGATCAGGGACCTGGAATCACATTACAGGCAGGTTTATTTTTGGAGAATCTGAGAAGAGCTCACACTAAGCAAGCACGCCCCTCTTATAGACTAGGAACCTTTTGTAAGCTAGGTGCTGGACAGAGGGAAGGAAGGGTTATATATATGAGCAGGAGACTAAGCTGCTCTTTTTCACACAGAATTGGCCTTTTGAAGTTAGGTTGTATTCGAAGAATCCAAAATGGGGTATAGTGCAGTGCTGTGTTCATGATGTTTGCACAGGACTTGGGTTTGTCTTAGAACCTTTCACTGACATTTGAAATAGCTGGGGAAGTTGCTTCATGTTTCTGCAAAAACAGTTATGGCCTATTAGACAAGGATCAATCTCTCTATCTCACCCCCTCTCCAACATCCAATTCTGTACCCTAGTTCAGTTTTGGTGGTTATACAAAGTCTCACTATGTATTTCTGATTGTAGTGAAACTCAGTTTGTAGACCAGGTTGTCCTCAAACTCAGAGACCTGGCTGTATCTGACCCCCAAAATCCTAGTATTAAAAGCATGTGCCACTTCAACCAGTGAATTTTTAACACATTTTGATCAAACTATTGCATCCATGTCTCCAATAAATAGTGCATTTGTAAACCCTGGTTGAATTCTTGCTTGAATTTTTGAGCCACTGCTTTATGTGTCCCAGGCTAGCCTCAAATTTACTTTGAATATGAACTTTGCATCTTACTGCCTCCACCTCCTGAGTGATGGAATTAAAGACATGTGCCACCAAGGAAGTTTATGTGCTTCTTCTCTTAAATTAACAATTATTGATGGATCACAGTATGGAAATTTGCTTTAAAAAACTCTGGCCCTGGGATGTGTAAATGGGAGAGAATGGATAAGGTTGAGGTGAATGTGGGTGCCAGGGCACATGTGTGGAGGTCAGAGACAACTTTCTGGAGTTGATCGCTCCTTCCACCATGAATCTGACAGTTTAAGTCAGCTGGTCAGCTTGCCTGGCAATCATTTTTTTTTTTTCCTGTGCATTTTTTTTTAATTTAATTTTATTTTATTTTTTTAATTTACATTCCAAATCACTTCCCCTTTCCCGTTTCCTCCCTCCCCGAAGGTCCCATAAGCCCCCTTCCCTCCCTCTTTTCTCCGTTCAACCCCCTCTCATTACTCTGTCCTGGCGTTCCCCTACATCCAGTCTTTCCAGGACCAGGGGTCTCTCCTTCCATCTTTTTAGAAATCTATTGATATGCTGATTGTGTCTAGGGTATTCTGAGATTCTGGGTCAATATCCCCTTATCAGTGACTTCATACCATGTGTGATCTTTTGTGATTGGGTTACCTCACTAAGGATGATATTTTCAAGTTCTGACCATTTGCCTAGGAATTTCGTGAATTCATTGTTTTTAATTGCAGAGTAGTATTCCATTGTGTAAATATACCACATCTTCTGAATCCATTCCTCCGTTGAGGGACATCTGGGTTCTTTCCAGCTTCTGGCTATTATAAATAAGGCTGCTATGAATATAGTGGAGCATGTGTCCTTATTGCATGCAGGTAAAGTCTCTGGGTATATGCCCAGGAGTGGTATAGCCGGATCCTCCGGAAGTGTCATGCCCAGTTTTCTGAGGAGCCGCCAGACTGCTTTCCAGAGTGGTTGTACCAGCCTGCAATTCCACCAGCAGTGGAGGAGTGTTCCTCTTTCTCCACATCCTCGCCAACAACTGCTGTCTCCTGTGTTTTTGATCTTAGCCATCCTGACTGGTGTGAGATGGAATCTCAGGGTTGTTTTGATTTGCATTTCCCTAATGACTAAGGATGATGAACATCTCTTTAGGTGCTTCTCAGCCATTAGATATTCTTCAGGTGAGAACTCTTTGTGGAGCTCTGTACCCCATTTTTTAATAGGGTTACTTGCCTCTCTGGAGTTTAACTTCTTGAGTTCTTTGTATATCTTGGATATTAGCCCTCTGTCGGATGTAAGGTTGGTAAAGATCATTTCCCAGTTAGTTGGTTGCCGCTTTGTCTTTTTGACGGTGTCTTTTGCCTTGCAAAAACTTTGTAATTTAATGAGGTCCCATTTGTCTATTCTTGATCTTAGAGTATAAGCTATTGGAGTTCTGTTCAGGAAATTCTCCCCTGTGCCCATATGTTCAAGGTTCTTCCCTAGTTTCCCTTCTATTAGTTTCAGTGTGTCTGGTTTTATGTGGAGATCTTTGATCCACTTAGAATTGAGCTTAGTGCAAGGAGATAAGGATGGGTCAATTTGCATTCTTCTGCATGTTGACCTCCAGCTGAGCCAGCACCATTTGTTGAAAAGGCTATCTTTTTTCCACTGGATGGTTTTAGCTCCTTTGTCAAAGATCAAGTGACCATAGGAGTGTGGATTCATTTCTGGGTCTTCAATTCTGTTCCATTGATCTACATGTCTGTTACTGTACCAATACCATGCAGTTTTTAACACTATTGCTCTGTAGTACAGCTTGAGGTCCGGGATACTGATTCCCCCAGAGGTTCTTTGACTCTTGAGAATAGTTTTAGCTATTCTGGGTTTTCTGTTATTCCAGATGAATTTTTGAATTGCTCTTTCTAACTCTATGAAGAATTGAGTTGGGATTTTGATGGGGATTGCATTGAATCTGTGTATTACTTTTGGTAAGATGCTCATTTTTACTATATTAATCCTGCCAATCCATGAGCATGGCAGATTTTTCCATCACCATAGATGGAGAGACCAAGATATTCCATGATAAAACCAAATTTTCACAATATCTTTCCACAAATCCAGCCCTGCAACGGATAATAGGTGGAAACCTCCAATACAGGGAGAGAAACAACACCCTGGAAAAAATGAGATAATAACCTTCTTGAATCAAACCCAAAAGTAGATAACCACTCAAACATAAAGATAGCGTCAAGAATGGCAGATGGCAATAATCACTATGCCTTAATCTCTCTTAATATCAATGGTCTCAATTCCCCAATTAAAAGACATAGACTAGCAGACTGGATACGTAAACAGGACCCAGCATTTTGCTGCATGCAGGAAACGCACCTCAGTGTCAAAGACAAACACTACCTCAGAGTAAAAGGCTGGAAAACAATTTTACAAGCAAATGGCCCCAAGAAACGAGGTGGAGTAGCCATCCTAATATCGGATAAAATTGATTTTCAACCCAAAGTCATCAAAAAAGACACAGAAGGACACTACATACTGATCAAGGGAAAAATCCACCATCAAGAACTCTCAATCCTGAATATCTATGCTCCAAATGCAAGGGCACCCTCATTCGTAAAAGAAACTTTACTAAAACTCAAAGCACACATCGCACCGCACACAATAATAGTGGGTGACTTCAACACCCCGCTCTCTGAAATGGATCGTTCAGGAAAGCAGAAACTAAACAGGGACACAGTGAATCTAATTGAAGCCTTGGACCAAATGGAACTAACTGATATATATAGAACATTTCATCCTAGAGCTAAAGAATACACCTTCTTCTCAGCTCCTCATGGTACCTTCTCCAAAATTGACCATATAATTGGTCACAAATCAGACCTCAACAGATACAAGAAGATAGAAATAATCCCATGCCTCCTATCAGATCACTATGGAATAAGGGTGGTCTTCAATGGCAACAAAAACAAAAGAAAACCCACGTACACATGGAGGCTGAACAATGCTCTACTCAATGATAACTTGGTCAAGGTGGAAATAAAGAAAGAAATCAAAGACTTTTTGAAAGTTAATGAAAATGAAGGCACAACATACCCTAACTTATGGGACACAATGAAAGCAGTGCTAAGAGGAAAATTCATAGCCCTGAGTGCCGCCAAAAAGAAACGGGAGACAGCATACACTAACAGCTTAATGGCACACCTGAAAGCCCTGGAACAAAAAGAAGCAAATACACCAAAGAGGAGTAGAAGGCAGGAAATCATCAAACTCAGGGCTGAAATCAATCAAGTAGAAACAAATAAAACCATACAAAGAATCAACAAAACGAGGAGTTGGTTCTTTGAGAAAATCAACAAGATAGATAAGCCCTTAGCCAGACTAACCAAAGGGCACAGAGATAGTATCCAAATTAATAAAATCAGAAACGAAAAGGGAGAGATAACAACAGAAACTGAGGAAATTCAAAAAATCATCAGATCCTACTACAAAAACCTGTATTCAACACAACTAGAAAATCTTGAGGAAATGGACAATTTCCTTGACAGATACCAAGTACCAAAATTAAATCAGGATCAAATAGACCATCTAAACCGTCCTATAACCCCTGAAGAAATAGAAGTTGTCATTGGAAGTCTTCCAACCAAAAAAAGCACAGGTCCAGATGGTTTTAGTGCAGAATTCTATCAGACCTTCAAAGAAGACCTAACACCAATACTCTTCAAACTGTTCCACAAAATAGAAACAGAAGGAACACTACCCAACTCGTTCTATGAAGCCACAATTACACTAATACCAAAAGCACACAAAGATCTGACAAAGAAAGAGAATCTCAGGCCAATCTCTCTTATGAATATCGATGCAAAAATACTCAATAAAATTCTTGCCAACCGAATCCAAGAACACATCAAAACGATCATTCACCACGATCAAGTAGGCTTCATCCCAGGGATGCAGGGATGGTTCAATATAAGGAAATCCATCAATGTAATCCACTACATAAACAATCTCAAAGAAAAAAACCACATGGTCATCTCATTAGATGCTGAGAAAGCATTTGACAAAATTCAGCATCCTTTCATGCTAAAGGTCTTGGAAAGATCAGGAATTCAAGGCCCATATCTAAACATAGTAAAAGCAATTTACAGCAAACCAGTAGCCAGCATCAATCTAAACGGAGAGAAACTTGAAGCAATCCCACTAAAATCAGGGACTAGACAAGGCTGCCCTCTCTCTCCATATCTTTTCAATATAGTACTTGAAGTTCTAGCTAGAGCAATTAGACAAGAAAAAGAGGTCAAAGGGATACAAATTGGAAAGGAAGAAGTCAAACTATCACTATTTGCAGACGATATGATAGTATACATAAGCGACCCAAAGAACTCCACCAGAGAACTCCTACAGCTGATAAACGACTTCAGCAAAGTGGCCGGATATAAAATCAACTCAAGCAAGTCAGAAGCCTTCCTATACTCAAAGGATAAGCAGGCTGAGAAAGAAGTAAGAGAAATAATACCCTTTACGATAGCCACAAACCATATTAAGTATCTTGGCGTGACGCTAACCAAACAAGTGAAAGATCTGTATGACAAGAACTTCAAGTCCCTGGCAATCATTTTTAATTCACTGAGCATCCTACCAGACCAAAACTAACGATTGTTAACAAGGGGATAAAGGTTAAGTACAAAGACATTTTTCTGTCACTCCAGGCTTTTGTATCTAATTATGTTCTTCTCATAATAAAGGTTGAGGTAAACAAGACCAATCTATGAACTGTCAAATTCTTAGTGAATCCAGTGATATTCTCACCTTCAATGTCAGACACATATTTTCAATAGCCTGAAATAGAGCTCTACTTGTATGTCATCTCAAACCTTGCTTATAAATGAAGTCTACATTTGTCTACAACACAGGCAAACTGCTTGGCTAACAAACTATCACACACACACACACACACACACACACACACACACACACACACACACACGTTCCTTGAAAGTTACTCCCTGCCAATGCAAATGATTATAATATTCAGTCAGTTGCTCATACTGGTAACTTGGGGGTTTATTCTTGACTCCTCTCTTTTCTTCTCACATTCTATCAACAAATATATCCCAACTCTGACCCCTTCTCAACACCTTGCTGAGAGGAGCCTTCCCTGTAATTCTATCATGTACTGTTAACAAAAGACTTCTCACTGGTCTCCTTCATTCTGTCCTTGTCCTCTGCACCTGACATCTATTAGTATACAAGTAGTTCATTTAGGAACATCATGTGGGGTTCACAGAAGGTACAGCTGGTAAAGGTACCTGTGGCCAAGATGGACAACTTAGTTCAATATCTGAGTACCATATGGAAGAAAGACAGAACTGACTCCCTAAATTGTCCTCTGACTTTCAAAAGCATCCCATGGCACTTGTGTGAACCCATACAATAAATACATGAATATAATGAAAATTAATATTAGGAGATGGAGAGATGACTTAGTAGTTTAATGTGCACTGCTATGGCAGAAGACATAAGTTAGGATCCCTATACCCACATCAGTTGGTTCACAGACATCTGTCCTCCAGCTTCAGGGGATCTGACATCCTCCTGTGTGCTCCCCAGCACCTGCAATACATACTCACACACAAACTCTTCCTGCCACATGACTTCCTGCCACATGACTGGAGCTATCTTACTTCTGGGGAATCCTTCCATAAAGTCCTGCCAATTAAGTTGGAAAGAAAACTAGCCACTTAATTATTTTTCTGTGCCACAGAGCTTTGAGATACCAAGAAACTTCCTAATTCCTCATTAGTCATGGCTAATTTGTTACACTGTGCACAAATGGGAATTGACAAGGCTGGTTGACTTAGTGTATACATCAAATTACTGTTTCTTTTCTTTATATGAGTGAATACTGTTTGTGGTGGCTCATAATTATAATTTAGCCCTCAGAATGCTGAGGCAGGAGTGTTGGTAGATTTGAGGAGAGTCTGGGACACAAAGTGAGACATATCTCAAAAAGAAAAAAGAAATTCAAAGTATCAGGGTCATATAGTGTTGGGCCTTATTTGGCCAGATACTGAGGCCTAGTGAGGGAGCCTGAGCCTTTGCTTGAGTTTAGAGACCTGTCCCAGTCACTCACCTTGACCTGCTTAGGCCTGCCCTTGCCTAGCTACCACTGATGTGGAATAACTTTATTGGCCCTGTCAGTCACCCCATACCCTCTGTGACCCTTCCCTGCCCCCTACAACATCTCACCCCATTAGAAATCCCCACCTCCTTCCCCAACCCTATATAAACAAGATACTGATAAAACTAAACAAGTTCCTGCTTTGACAGACTTCCTGCTTGGGATGGTTATTCTCTGGATGGCAGGAGATCCAAGCCATGACCCTCAACATCCCTTTTCAGCCCTGGAGACACTCGGCTGGACAAGGGTTCTCACCTCTCAGCCTAGACCTAACAGCAGAGAGCTGCCAATACAGGTTAGAAATGAAGACAACAGGAATAAAGAAGTGAAAGCTGGAGCTGGAGAAAAGCCCAGGTGTTGAGAAATGACATTCAGATGTTAGTTAAATGCCACGGGTTTTAAGTTTGATTTCAAACACTGACTTGACAGCTTACAACTGTCTGTCCATTTCAAGAGAATCAGATATTCTCTTAGATATGAATGCAGAAAAACACACACATACACATAAAAATAATAAAAAACTTCCTTAAAATGCAGACATTACTTTACAAACAGAAACTGAAATAATATCTTCCATGGTAAAGGGGGCCTGACTCAATTCACTGCTGGAGAAATCAAAGACAGCTGTCAACTCAGAGAGTCATACAGGAATATATCAATAGTCACTTCACAGATTAAGCTGTTAAACACATTAGGTGCCCCTAAGCCAGATTTACAGGCTCTTCCTCCCTTAAGCCTAGAAGCAAATGTTATTTCATAGAATATAAATCAATAGAGACTGAAGACATAGCTCAGTGTGTGAACTGCTTGTTATACAAGTATGAGAAACTAAGCCTGATGCTTGCTTCTTCTTTAAGAAAAAGGTAAAAAAAAACCAGGCAGAGCTGTAATCTGGTAATATCAGTATTGAGGATGTAGAGACAGGTGAGTCTCTGTGACTGGTCCATCAGCCATTCTAGTCCAATAGTGAGCTCCAGTTCATGGAGAGATTTTGTCATCATCATCATCATCATCATCATCACAACCACCACCATCACCATCATCATCACCATCACCATCATTACAGTTATCATCATTGTCATCATGTTGTCCAGCAATCACACACAAAGTATTGGGAAAAGTTTTCAATTAGCGATAATCGTGCCTCGGATAAACCTCATTGGCTACGATACTGCCACTGCGCAAAGCTACACACAAAGTAAATAAATATAGTTGTAAAACTGTAAAGTATCAAAACAGTGTGGCACATGACTTTAAGCCCAGAACTCTGGACACAGAAGTAGGCATATGTTTGTGATTTGGCCAACACTGCCAGTTTCCAGACAGCACAGGGAATACACAGAGAACACATGTCAGCCCATGAGAATCCCAGGGATACACAGAGAAACCATGTCAAAAGCAAACCAAAAACAACAAAACAAAATAAAATAGAACAAACAACAACAAACAAAAGAAACCAAAACAAACAAGAACCAAATCAAAAGCAAAACAAACCAAACCAAGACAAAAACCTTAACAGACCAAAACAAAACAAAATAAACATTAAAGTAAGTAATGTAGAGGAATGGAGAGTTGGCTGAATGGTTAAGAATGTTTTCTGTTCTTGCAGAGGACTGAAGTTCAGTTCCCAGCAATCATAATGGGTAGTTCACAGCCATCTGTAACTCCATCATGAGGTTATCTGGAACCCTTCTCAGGCCTCTGTGTATGCTTCACTGACAAATGTCCATGATGATACACTCCCACTGCACACACACATAATTAATAAAAATTAAAAATTCTTATTAGCAATTGAGGAAAACAACCAATATTGATGTCTAACATCACACTCACATTCCCACATATGCACATACAGAGAAGAACATGTTCACTCCACTCACACACAGAGACACACACACAAACAGTAAAAGAAAGTGAATTAATTCACAAATCATCTTACTGGACCATCTTAATGATAACTTCTTTTCATTAATATTAGAGATACTCCAATTACAGCTAAGATATTTAAATGGAAGAATTATCAATTCCGTAGGTTACCATATTCTAGAAGGATACTTAAAACAGCTTGAGCCCATAAAAGTAAATAGCAGTAAATAATCCTTTTGGCAACTCAGATTTCTCAGCAAGAATCTGACACAGTTCACAACTGTCATTCCAAAGGTTGTTCTCCACATCCTAAAAAAGATGCATTAAAAAAAATCACAGGATATGACTGTTGGAATCTAGATCTTCTCTCAGAGGAAACTGACTTTAGTTGTGTGATGGTTCGAAAGAGACTATCCCTCACAGGCTCAAGTGTTTAACCGTGTGGTCCCCAGTTGGTGGTGCTGTTTGGAATGTTGTGGGTATGTGCAGCCTTGCTGTAAGAAGTATATCATTGGGCAGGTTGTCAGGACTCACAGCCTTGCTTCACTTCCAGTTTGCACTCCCTGCTTCATGTTGAAGTTGAAGCTGTGCTCTCTCATCTTCCTTCTGCTGCTGCCATCCCTTTCTGCCATGGCAGTTCATGATGAACTCTTATCCTTTTGGAGCCATGAGCCAATATAAACTCTTTGCTTTGAGTTTTTTGAAGCAAAGTTACTTTGCTTCATGGTGTTTTTATCACGGCAACAGAAAAGTAACTCATAAGGAAGAAACCCTCATATATCCATGACAATTTGTGAGCATGATGGCACATGCCTGAAATCCCAACACTAAGGAGGCCAGAGACGAAAGATCAAGTTCTAGGCCATCCTGTGCTTTACAGCAAAATTCTCCATCCCAAACAAAATAAAACAAAATTAATGGGGATATATTTGTGAATGGAAGTATTTACATAGCACGGTCTATCAAACCCTGAAGTAAACCTTACAAGGAACAAACTTTGATATTTCCTCTATCTTGTTCTTCCCAATCTCTAGAGGCAACATGCTCATTCTAGGTGTTTCATTTAAAAATAACTTTTCAATGTCATTAATATTTATACTGTCTCCTAGCCAACAAAATCAACAATGGAAATTTGCTAGTCAAAATATTGCTATTAAAAGATTTATTAATTTTTAAATTTTGTTTGTATGGATATTTTTCTACACATATGTCTGGTAAAACTTGTGTAGAGTACCCAAAGAGGGCAAAAGAGGATCTTGAGTCCCCTGAAACTGGAGTTACATAGAGTTGTAGGCTGCCATGTGGTTACTGGGAACTAAACCCAGGTCCTCTAGTGCTCTTCCCCACTAAGCCGTCTATCTTTCCTTCCAAAAGCAGTTCTATAACCAACAGGAATGCACAATATGGTAGAAAGAGACATTAGTTTGGCATTTAGACACTAAAGAAAATATTAAAAATCCTTCCTTGTAATTAAACCACTGTTTCTATAAAGGATGAACTTTTTATGCATGATAAAAGATCATAATATACAGCGGCCTGGTGTCTGAGCAGCGTGTCTGAGGCAGCATGTCTTTGTGGTCCTGCTGGAACAGCATATACAATGGACAGTGCAAGTGTATGAACCAAGTTCAGAACCAAGGTTCCAGTGGAGTGGGAGATGCACACACTGCCAGGACAATTTCTTTCCCTTTACCCTTGATTGTGAATTAATGTTTATTCATTGTGCGTTCAGAATACTGTTGCTTAATTCTCTCCCACCCCACCTTCAGGTTCATAACTGGCCATGTTGTATCCACCCACAGTTTAAGAAGCCGGAAGTCATTTGGAAGTCAGGCTCTATCACAAGCCTGAGTAATTTTGCAGGCACCTCATGGAGACAGACTCAATTCCCCAATAACAAGACATAGACTAACAGATTGGATTACATAAACAGGACCCAGCATTTTGCTGCATACATGGTCTATGTTTCAAGGGGGAGTAATTGAATTTCACTTGCAACCAACTTAGAAATATCTTTATGCCTACCATTTTGTCTGTACAATTTTCCATGATAATCTTCAATTTTAATATTTTTCAATATATATTTTCAATTTTATCAGAAATATTTTTCATGTAAATCTTCAATTTTATCAGAAAATGGTTATAATTCTACTTTCAATCAACTTAGGAATATTTTTATTCCTACCAATTTATCTGCATAAATTTCTTCAATTTTATCAGAGATAGTTTCCATGAAAATCTTCAATTTTATCAGAAAATGTTTTAAATTCTACTTTCAATCAATTTAGGAATATTTTTATGCCTACCATCTTATCTGTATAATTTTTCATGAAATAGTCAGTTTTAATGTGTTTTTCTATATATTTCTTGAGTTTTATCAGAAATATTTTCCTTGTAGATCTTCAATTTTATCAGAAAATGTTTATAATTCCACTTTCAATCAAGTTAGGAATATTTTTATGCCTACCATTTTGTCTGTATAATTTTTCCATGAAATAGTCAATCTTAACGTGTTTTTCTACATATTTCTTCAATTTTATCAGAGATAGTTTCCATGTATATTTACACAATGGAATACTACTCAGCAATTAAAAACAATGAATTCATGAAATTCTTAGGTAAATGGGGAACAGGGGGAGGGAAGTGGGCTTATGGGACTTTCAGGGAGGGGGGAACCGGGAAAGGGGAAATCATTTGGAATGTAAATAAAGAATATAGAAAATAAAAAAAGAAATAAAACTTTCATTAGTTCTAAAAAAAATGGACCCTTAAAAAATGAATTAAGTTAAACCATTAAAGAAATAAGCTCTTCACTGGGAAGTAATAAGGCTTCCCTTTCAAAACTAACCTATAAACTGATGCAGAATACTGGTGAACTGAAAAAGAAATAGTTTCTAGAAATGTAGAGTTGAATTAGTTATCAAGAAGGAATCTTAATGTTTCACTTTGTAAGAATTTATCAGAAAGCTACACTTGAATACACTCAAAGGTATGTATGTGGTATTATTTTTTATCATTGGTTGTCATAAAAAGATTAAACGTAATTTAAACATAAAAATTGTTCACTTATATTTTAGTAATGAGATGCTAAAAAGTATGATATACCTGATCATTACAAAGATCCTCCAAAAGTATGAAACATTAATCCACCTTCTTACTTTTATAGACAGCATACACATACATAGTCAATCCTAATACACAAACTCTCCTCTGGGAATGACAAAACTCTTAAACTTTCAATCTCATAGCAGCAGTAGTTGCTTAAATTGGGCCTACACTGTACTATACCTGCTAACAATTCATCACGGAAATTAGAAGGAGCTCCCATACCCTGGGAAACTATTTGGCTGTTGATGAATTCCTGGGGAAGTGGAGTCATTGTGTTCACATGTGTAGGGACTGATAAACCCACTATTGTTGTTGTTTCTCTTTTTAAATAGAGAGAGCAAGAACATAGAGTTTGGTAGGCAATAAGGTAAGGGTGGTCTGTGGAGAGCAGGGAAGTGGAAGAATATGATCAAAATATATTATGTAAAAATAAAAATAAATAAAAAAGAAGCCAAAAGCTAGTGGATGAAGCCAGTCTCAGTAATACAAGAAAAAAATATTTGTGAAACCTGTATGTGAGATCAATGTCCACAACATATGAAAAATATTTACCACTCAATAAGTCAGTATGAATAATAATGAGTGTGTGTGTATGCATGTGTGTGTGTGTGTGTGTGTGTGTTGTGTATGGTGGATACACTGAAGACATGGTTAAGTGGTCCAGAGTATGTATTGCTTTATCAGCGGAACCAAGTACCAGCACTTAGCTATGTTAATTCACATCAACCTATAATTCCAACCCTGGAGATGCAGCTCTTTCTTCTGGTTACTGTTGGTACATGCACACAAGGCACTCACACTAAGAACTGTAGCCGGTTTCTGTTTTATTTTAAAAACCTTCTGCCAGCATATCCACTATTTCCATTATCAGATCCATGGGCATCATCATAGGGATTGCCTGAGCATTTTTTCATCATAATTGTCCCCCTTTGTGGGTCCATAATTTGATTGCTGCTGTTCATTATAACTTTCTCCTCCATTGTAAACATAATGTACCATCAAGGATGTTCCAAAAAGACATTCAACAAATTTAAAAATATCCCATATCATTATATATTTATCTCTAATTTTTAAAAGTTCCTTTTGCATATCAAAATAAAATATCTTTTTAAAGAGTGAAATCATAGAGCATTAACATAAACCAAGTTTTAAACAGTTTAAACAATCCAATGTCTCTGAAATTAATCCCAAGCACATTATTTTCATGCTATAAAACTTGGCCATTAGCAGGAAAGGTATTCACACACAAGAACTTGTCTTGCTGGCACCCAAACCCCACAAATCGAAATTTAAAGAAACATTTTTAAATTCCATCTTTTGAAGACTGTTATTTTATGACAAAAGTTACATAAAAATATCCCAATTGAAAAATATCTTTAAAGACCTGTTTCCCTCAGTTGGCTTATATTCTGTGTAGTTTCCCAGAATGGCTCCAACACTGTTGTTTGCTTTTAAGCCATTTTTTGTTACAGATATTATTGATTTTTAACCATATTCCAATACCTGCCTGACCTTGGAGTGAGCTGAGATGGGACACAGAGTTGAATGAAGACTAGAAATCTGATGATATCTGCTCTAGAAACTCTCTCTAGCTCTACTAGGGGCTTCTGGAAACCTAATACTCTCTTACTTATTTTGTGACTGAAACTGCTGGCTTTGACCATCAACACATGCTATATAGCAGAGGGGAATTAGGTAAAGAATTTCTTGCTAGCATTCTTTTCTCTGGTGAGCCAGGAAGGAGCCCCTCCCTGTCTAAGATCGATAACTCTTTGTGAACCAGAGATGAGTCACTCATACAGAAAACATACATACCAGATAGAACAAAAAGTAACTATTTCCATACATCATAAATTATAGACCAATAATTTATAATTGATACATACAGACCAAAACATTTAAGACCAGTCAAAAGTAAAAAAAAAAGTAGTGGTTATATACATTTATACTTTCAAAACAGATATTTGTTAGGTGCTTTTGTTTATAACATCTATTAGTTACAGTATTTCTATGTTTAGTTTTGACTGGATGATCTGTTCATTGTTGAAAACAATTAATCACTCATATACATGATTGCTGGCCTCTACATACTAAAGCTCTGCCAGAAGCGACACCCAGATATCAATGCCAGTGACTACAGCACAAATGCCTGCTTGTCCATTGTCATCTTCTTCTTCATTCTGAACTTGGTTTTTGACAAAAGAAACACAACCTTCTAGATCATCTTCTCAGTCATGCATATAATTTCCACCCTGCTCCTCAACACTGAACTCAATTACATGGGCCGCTGAAAGCTAGACTCCGGAATCTTCTGCTACATCCTCCATGTGCTCTACACAGACTATCAATATGTAATTGTTGATGTGTGATTTAAGCTTTAGTAATGTTCTTTTACAAATGTGGGTGTCCTTGCATTTGGGGCATAGATATTAAGAATCGCAATGTCATATGGTGGATATTTCCTTTGATAAGTATAGTATCCTTTCCCATCTCTTTTGATTAATTTTAGCTTCAAGCCTACATTATTAAATATTAAGAGTGGCTAAACCAGCTTGCTTCTTAGGTCCATTCACTTGGAAATTATTTTTCCAACCATTTACTCAGATGTGATATCTATTTTTATGCTGAGGTGTGTTTTTTGTATTCATCAGAATGATGAATCCTGTTTTCACTTCCATTCCGTTAGTCTATCACTGTCTTTTTATTGGGGAATTGAATCCATTGATATTGAGAGATATTAATGAGCAATAATTGTTAATTCCTGTTATTTTGTTGTTGTCATTGTTGTTAATGATGATAATGGTGGTGGTGGTGGTGGTGGTAGTGGTGTGTGTGTGTGTGTGCGTGTATGTGTGTTTGTGTTTGTGTGTGTTTTGCTTCCCTTCTTTTGGTTATACTGGTGTGAGATTTTTTTGTTTGTCTCCTCAATTTCTTTAAAACATTTATTCATTTCTCACTTTAAAGACCTCTATCATCTTCACAAATTTGTTTTAAGGTCATTTTTTGTGTTTAGGCTGTGCTTTAGTATTGTGGGCTTGCTGTAGTAAAATATCTAGGCTCTGGTAGTGACATATTGCCTTGGCTGTTGTTGATTATATTCTTACACTCAAGTCTGGGCATCTAAGTGTGGAATGACTGTAGCAGTAGGTGCCAACTTTTGAATTTCTCTTTATTGGATGGATGTTTTGATCTTGCTTTCTGCTTCCTTTCTGGTTTTCTGGTTGGAATGGACTGTGGTTGAGCAGAGGGATTCCACCTGTGTTAGGGGCTAGACTTCTTATGGCCAGGCTGGCCCTTGGTCTAGCAAGGGGTCTTTGCCCAAATTGGCAATTGATACATGGCCACAAGGAGGGGAGGGGTGATTGTGGGTAAACTGGGTAGGTACCGAGAAAGTGAGGGTGGTCTGAGGTTAGACAACTTACCTGGAGTTCTGGTGGCCAGCACATGAACTCTGGTGGAGCAGGGGGCTTCTGAAAGAGTTTTAAGGTTACATTTTTTTAATATTATATTTATTTACATTTCAAATGTTATCTCATTTCCCGATTTTCCCCCCAGAAACCCCCTATCCCATCCAGTTCTACCTGCTTCTATGGGGGTGTGCACCCACCCACTCCTGCTTCTTCATCCTGGCATTCCCCTACACTGGGGCATCAAGCCTTCACAGAACCAAAGGCCTCTTCTCCCATTGATGCTCAACAAGGTCATCCTTTGCTATAGCATATATGGCTGGAGCCATGGGTACCTCCATGTGTACTCCTTGGTTGGTGGTTTATTTCCTGGGAGCTCTGATTGGTTGATATTGTTGTTCTTCCTATGGTGTTGCAAGCCACTTAAACTCCTTCAGTCTTCTCTAACTCCTCCATTTGGGACCCCATCATCAATTCAGTGGTTGTCTGGGAGCATCCTCCTCTGTATTTGTCAGGCACTGGCAGAGCCTCTCAGAAAACAGTTATATCAAGCTCCTGTCAGTATGTACTTCATGGCATCCACAATAGTGTCTGTGTTTGGTGACAGTATATAGGATGGATCCCCAGGTGGAGCAGTCTCTGGATGGCCTTTCCTTCAGGCTCTAGTTCATACTATGTCTCCATATTTGCTCTCATGAGTATTTTGTTACCCCTTCTAAGAAAGACCGAAACACTCACACTTTGGTCTTCCTTCTTCTTGAGCTTCATGTGGTCTGTGAATTGTATCTTGGGTATTCAGAGCTTTGGAGTAATATCCACTTATCAGTAAGTGCATACCATGTGTGTTCTTTTGTGATCAGGTTACCTCACTTAGAATGATATATTCTAGTTCCATCCATTTGCATACGAATTTCATGAAGTCATTGTTTGTAATAGTTGAGTAGTAATGTACCACATGTAATGTATACATTCCTCTGTTGAGGGACATCTAGGTTCTTTCCAGCTTCTGGCCATTATAAATAAGGCTGCTAGGAACATAGTGGAGCATGTGTCCTTGTTATATTTTGGAGTATCTTCTGGGTATATAATCAGGAGTAGTATAGTTGGGTCCTCAGGTAGTACTAGGTCAAAATTTCTGAGGAACTACCAGACAGATTTCCATAGTGGTTGTACCAACATGCAATCTCACAAACAATGGAAGACTTCCTGTTTCTCCACATCCTCACCACAATCTGCTGTCACCTGAGTTTTTGATCTTAGTCATTCTGACTGATATGAGGTGGAATCTCAAGGTTGTTTTGATTTGCATTTCCCTGAAGACTGGGGATATGAAAATTTCTTTAGGTGCTTTCCAGCCATTTAATTTTCCTCAGTTGAGAATTTTTTGTTTAGCTCTGTAGCCCATTTTTAAAAGAGAAAGGTAAGGGATTCAAGGCCTATGCCTAAACATAGTGAAAGCAATATACAGCAAATCAGTAGCCAACATCAAACCAAATGGAGAGAATCTTGAAGCAATCTCACTAAAATCAGTGCCTAGACAAGGCTGCCCACTCTAACCTACCTATTCAATATAGTATTCAAAATCTTAGCCAGAGCAATTAGACAACAAAAGGAGGTCAAATGGATACAAATTGGAAAGGAAGAAGTGAAAATATGACTATTTCCAGATGATATGATAGTATACTTAAGTGACCCCAAAACTTCTACCAGAGAACACCTAAACCTGATAAACAACTTCAGAAAAGTGACTGGATATAAAATTTTTATTTAATTTTATTTTATTTCCTAAGTTTTTTTTATCTACATTCAAAATCATTTCCCCTTTCCCGTTTCCTCCCTCCCCGAAAGTCCCATAAGCCCCCTTCCCTCCCTCTTTTCCCCATT
Source organism: Tokudaia tokunoshimensis (assembly GCA_036184795.1). NCBI lineage: Eukaryota > Metazoa > Chordata > Mammalia > Rodentia > Muridae > Tokudaia > Tokudaia tokunoshimensis. The sequence continues at coordinate 105,547,915 of BTHU01000005.1, read as the reverse complement.
CAACCCCCTCTCACTTCTCTGTCCTGGCATTCCCCTACATCCAGTCTTTCCAGGACCAGGGGTCTCTCCTTCCCTCTACTTGGAAATCTATTGGTATGTGAATTGGGTCTAGGGTATTCCGAGATTCTGGGTTAATATCTCCTTATCAGTGACTGCATACCATGTGTGTTCTTTTGTGATTGGGTTACCTCACTAAGGATGATATTTTCAAGTTCTGACCATTTGCCTAGGAATTTCGTGAGTTTGTTGTTTTAAGTGCACAGTAGTATTCCATTGTGTAAATATACCACATCTTCTGAATCCATTCCTCCGTTGAGGGACATCTGGGTTCTTTCCAGCTTCTGGCTATTATAAATAAGCCTGCTATGAACATAGTGGAGCATGTGTCTTTATTGCATGCAGGTAAAGCCTCTGGGTATATGCCCAGGAGTGGTATAGCCGGATCCTCCGGGAGTGTCATGCCCAGTTTTCTGAGGAAGCGCCAGACTGCTTTCCAGAGTGGTTGTACCAGCTTGCAATTCCACCAGCAGTGGAGGAGTGTTCCTCTTTCTCCACATCCTCGCCAACAACTGCTGTCTCTTGTGTTTTTGATTTTAGCCATTCTGACTGGTATGAGATGGAACCTCTGGGTTGTTTTGATTTGCATTTCCCTAATGACTAAGGATGATGAACATCTCTTTAGGTGCTTCTCAGCCATTAGATATTCTTCAGGTGAGAACTCTTTGTTTAGCTCTGTACCCCATTTTTTAATAGGGTTACTTACCTCTCTGGAGTTTAACTTCTTGAGTTCTTTGTATATACTGGATATTAGCCCTCTGTCAGATGTAGGGTTGGTAAAGATCATTTCCTAGTTTGTTGGTTGCTGCTTTGTCCTTTTGACAGTGTCCTTTGCCTAACAGAAACTTTGCAATTTTATGAGGTCCCATTTGTCAATTCTTGATCTTACAGCATAAGCTATTGGTGTTCTGTTCAGGAAATTCTTCCCTGTGCCCTTATGTTCAAGGTTCTTCCCTAGTTTACTTTCTATTAGTTTCAGTGTGCCTGGATTTATGTGTTAGGCTGGCATTTGTGTTCTTTTAGAGTCTGCTTGAGATCTGCCCAGGATCCTCTGGCTTTCATAGTCTCTGGTGAGAAGTCTGATTTGATTCGGATAGGTCTTCCTTTGTATGTTACTTGGCCTTTTTCTCTTACTGCTTTTAATATTCTTTTTTTGTTTCGTGCACTTGGTGTTTTGATTATTATGTGACGAGAGGTATTTCTGTTCTGGTCCAGTCTGTTTGGAATTCTGTAGGCTTCTTGTACATTCTTCGGCATCTCTCTCTTTAGGTTAGGGAAATTTTCCTCCATAATTTTGTTGAAGATATTTACTGGCCCTTTAAGTTGCAAATCTTCACTCTCATCTATACCTGTAATCCTTAGGTTTGGTCTTCTCATTGTGTCCTGGATTTCCTGGATGGTTTGGGTTACACATTTTTTGCATTTTGCATTTTTTTTGACTGTTGTGTTGATGCGCCTGATTCTTTCTTACATCTCTTGTATTCTATTGTTGGTGATTGCATCTATGACTCCTGATTTCTTCCCAAGGTTTTCTAGCTCCAAAGTTGTCTCACTTTGTGATTTCTTGGTTGTTCTACTTCCTTTCTTATATCCTGGATGGACTTGCTCAGATCCTACACTTGTTTGTTTGTGTTTTCCTGTATTTCTTTAAGATATTTTTGCATTACCTCTTTCAGGATTTCTGCCTGTTGACCCAAGTTCTCCTTTATTTCTCTAAGCGATTTTTGTGTTTCCTCCTTATGGGCTTCCATCTGTTGATCCATATTCTCCTGCATTTCTTTAAGCGATTTTTGTGTTTCCTTTGTAATGGCTTCTACCCATTGATTCATGTTCTCCTGTATTTCTTTATGAGATTTATATATGTCCTTCTTGAAATCCTCTAATATCATCATGAGAAGTGATTTTAAATCCAGATCTTGCCTTTCAGGCATGATGGGGTATCCAGGACTTGCTGTTCTTGGAGAGTTGGGTTCAGATGGTGCCAAATTGCCTTGATTTCTGTTAGTAAAGTTCCTATGTTTGCCTTTTGCCATCTGGTTACCTCTGGTGTTAGTTGTTCCTGCAGTCCCTGGCTGTTGGTTGGACCTCCTGTGAGCCTGCAAGACTATTTCTGTCCCCCCTGGATTACTGGAATTCTCCTGGCACCAACTGCTGGGGCCTGCCCTGCTCCTGAGTGACATTGGAGCCCTGATGTGCCTTGCCCCAAGTGATGTTATACTTGGGGAATCCCTGAGTTCCTGGAGACTCAGTGTAGTCAATCCCTGGAGCAGAGGTAGCTAACAGGAGGGTGGTGTGCTCTCTCCTGGTGAGGGTCTCTCTGCAGGGCAGATGTCCCACAGGAGAGCTGGCACATAGATGACCACAGACCTGCCCAGCTCTTGGATGCTGGGAGCACACAAGCCGGCTGTGTCCCAAGCAGTGTTATATTTGGGGAGTCCCTGTGTACCTGAAGACTCAATGTAGTCAAGCCCTGAAACAGAGCTCGCTAAAGGGAGGCTGGGGCGCTCTCTCCTGGTGCGCTCTCTCCCTGTGCAGGTCCCTCTGCATGAGTAGACTGATACTTAGCAAGAGAGAAATTGCGCCCAAGCAGGACTGGGGCACTTGAACCACAGTTAAGAGAAGTTACCTTGTCTTGCTTCTTTTTTCCATTGTTTACTTGTTTTAGAAGACAGAGGGCCACAGAGCAATATTTGTTAAGCCGTGACTCATATAATAGCATTTGAACTTCATGTGGCTGGCCATGGGGGAATGCAGGCTATTTAAACTCTGGTTGTTTTTAAAGCATCACAGGTCACTCTGAAAAGAAGGTGATTTTACTTTTCATTTTGAGCCTTTGCTTGTGAGTACTTCAGGCTCTTCCTGCACCTCATCCTGGTCCTGGAAACCCTTCTGCTTCAGCCTTCTCAGTGATGACATTATAGATTTATGTGACCATGCCTGTCCTCTTCTTTTGTTTTAATTTTCCAAGTGGCCAAGAATAACCTTGAAGTTCTAAGCCTCTTCTCTTCACCTTCCAAATCCTAGGACCATATGTGTGCAACTCTTGTATAGTTTGTAGAGTCCTGGAGTCTTACCCAGGGCTTGGTGCATGCATACAGAGCAAACATTCCATCAGCTTGGCTACTTCTCCAGCCCCACTGGCCTTCTGAAGTTTGTTATCACCTGAGAGAAATAAGCAACAAGTGTTCAATTGTCTGTTGCTGTTGATATGGAATTCATGTAATATCAGGTTCATTGTTTTCTGTGTACAGTTCAGTGGTAGCAAGCCTATTCACAGTTTTGTGTAAGACCCTGATCCTAGTTCAGTGGTTCTTACTTCTAGATGCCCCTGGAATAAGACACAGAGACACAGTTCAATGCAAAAGCAAAGGTTTTTTTTTCCAGTTCATCAGGGTCTACCCTCAATCAGTCCCTCAAGGGGTGATGAGAAGGTGACCCCGAATGGCTATTTCAAGCAGTTATTATACTTTTTAGAGGCACAGGTTACATCAGCAAGGTTACAGTTCACTTTTTGACTAAGCATATCTACTTTTAAATCTATTATTTAGCCAACATGACATGCATTTGAACTCTACCTGGGACTTTCCAGACGGTCAGGTGACTATCGGTCAGTACATTCTGAGAATTCTTTACTCAAGAATGTTCCTGTGGGTAGAGAATGGAACTGGGCCTCGCCTTGACCCCAGGTGGGAATGGGAAGTTGTAAGGAGGGTATGGAACTCGAAAAAAGCCCTTAAGGTCCTTCAGAGACATCTATAGTTTACTCCAAGTTTCAGAACTTGTCAGGAAAACTACCCTAAGGTTTAAGTTCTTTCCTTGCTTCTCCAATCTATTTTCTATGTTTGTGAGATGACTTCTTTTAGACACAACAGGTAAATGCCATCTGATAAACTATCTTTTGTGTAGGGTTATTTTATAGAACATGCTTTGAGACTCATCTTGTTTGTTGCATGCTTCAGCAGTTCATTTCTATTTTTTTAAGATTTAGTACACTGTAGCCGTCTTCAGATGCACCAGAAGAGGGCACCAGATCTCTTTACAGATGGTGTGAGCCACATGTGGTTGCTGGAATTTTTACTCAGGAACTTAGGAAGAGCAGTCAGTGTTCTTAATTGCTGAGCCAACACTCCAGCCCTTTTTTCTATTTATTGGTAAATAGTATTCCATTGTATGTGCGTGTTTTATAAAAAAAAGAAAAGGAAGCCAGGGATATATTTGGTAGAGTGAGGTATGGTGAAGTGGAAGGGGGTGCCTCTCCCTTCCCCTGGAGGTACGAGCCATATGACAGATATAATATGGAATAGAGTTTATTTAGGGCATAGGAAGTAGAGTTGTGGAGAGAGAGAGAAACAGAGACAGAGACAGAGAGAGGAGAGAGCCAGACCATGAACATGTGGAGAGAGAGGTGGAGGGGAATAGGGGAGAAGGGACATAGAAAGAAGAGGGGAAGAGAGTAAGAGAGCAAGAGAGTGAGGAGGGGGCAAGCAGACCCTTTTGTCCTGAGTCAGGCATACCTAAATGTTGCCAGGTAATTGTAGGTGTGGGCAGAGCTTAGAAGGAATTGTAACAGTATGAATATATCACAGATTATTTTGCAAAGGTGTTGCATTGTTTCATTTCCACTAATAGCACATATGTGTTTCTATTTCTTCATTTTCTTGAAGTCTCTCTGAATCATTACGAGTCAGAATTATGTTGTTTTAAATTATAATATAGAAAAAAAACAATGGAGCTCTTGTCCATTTCCTGACTAATTGGAGACATGCCTTTTCATCCTTTCCCATATAATTTTTATGATTTTGTTAAATAATTTTGATGTTTTAAGATGTATTTGTTTTTTGTGTATGAGTGTTTTGACTGTATGTATGTTGTGAACCATGTACATGCAGTTGCCACAAAACCCAGAAAGTGTTTGATCCTGTGGAACTGTAGTTACAGACAACTCTGAGCCAGCATGTGGGTGCTGAGAAGAGCAGTCAGTGCCCTTAACTGCTGAAGCATTTCTCTAGCCCTATTTATTTTGAGACAGGGTCTCACTGAACTAGCCCTGGTTGACCTGGAACTTGACATGTAGGCCAGTCTAGACTTGAACTCACAGAGATCTGCCTCCCTGCTTTCCTATCCCCCTCCCTCCCAGTCTCCCTGCCTCCCTCACTGTCTCCATGACTCTCTCCTTCCATGCCTCCCTCCCTGCTTCCCTCCTTCCCTCCTTCCCTGCCTCCCTCCCTGCCTCTCTCCCTTCCCCCTCCCTGCCTCTCTCCCTACCTCTCTGCCTCCAGAATGTTGGAAGAAAGGCACCTATCACCAAGCAGGATTTAATATTTGTTTTTGCTTATTGTTGTTGTTCTTTGTTTTTTCCTGGACCTTGAATGCTGACTAAGTTGTGAAGAGCATTAGAAACAGAGGAACCAGGCTGTGGTCTCTCTTAGATGGAGTTTCTATTACTGTGAAAAGGCATCATGACTAACAAATCTTATAAAGGAAAATATTTCATTGTCACTGGATAACAGTTTCAGAACTGTAATCCATTATTGCCAAGGCATCTTGCATGCAGACATGGTGCTGGAGAAGAGGCTGAGAGACTACATCTTGATCTCCAGGAAATAGAAGTGACTGTGTGTCACACTGGAGTTAACTTGAGCATAGACAAACTCAAAGCCAACCTCCAAAGTGTCACAGTTCCTGGATCAAAACCACACCTACTCCAACAATGTCACACCTACTAATAGTGGCACTCTTTATAGCCAAGCATTCAAACACATGACTCTATAGGTGCAAGTCCTATTCAAACCACCATAGGTGCCTTGAACCCACAAGGTGGATTACAACTTGTGCTTCTAGTTCCAGAGGATTCAGCACCTACTTCTTGATGCTTCAGGTACAGGTAGGGCACATACATAGTTGCAGGAAAACATTCACACATATATAATAAAAATGTTTAAATCTTTAAAAGTTTTTAATTGTGTATATGTATTTCTGTGAATGCCTTGTGTGCAGGTGTCCACAGAAACCAGAAGATATAGTTGAAGCCAGAGTAGGAGATAGAGGGGGTTGTGAGTCACCTGATCTTAGTGCTGGGACTTCATTCCTCAGGAAATCCACTACACACTCTTAATCACTTAAAAACCTCTTCAGTCTGCCACCCCCACCACTATTAGGATACCCACACACCCACAGACAGAAACACCTAATTTCTTATACTATTTGTCTTAATAAATTCTGAGAATTCTTAATATCTTCTGGACATTGAACTCATAGAGTTGTTTCATAATATTGTCCTTTATTCTGGAAGGTGGTCTCATCCACTAGGTTTCAGCTTCTTATATTGTGGTATGCAACAACATGGGAAATCATGGACCCAAATGTGGAGCTTGAGAAAAATATAGCAATAGTATTCTGAACACACAATGGACACACATTAATTTTTAAAAAGGGTGAAGTAAATGGGGTTGTTCTGGAAGTGTGGGCATCTCCCACTCCACTGCAGCCCTTGTTCTGAACACCAAACACTTGCACTGTGCATTGTACATACTGTCCCACCAGAAACACCAACAAATGCTGCTCTGACACTCTGTTAGAACTCTAGCACACTGTGTGTGATGATCTCTAGATCTTTCATCATGCATACAAAGTTTATGCTCTTATAGAAACAGTGGTTTAATTACAAGAATCAAGGACTTTTAATATTTTCTTCAGTGTATAAATACCAAATAATGTCTGCTTCTATCACTTTGAGTTTCAATAGTGGATTTTAGAAAGTAATGTTTGGCAGGGATGAATAAATTGCTCAGTGGTTACAGCACTAGAGGACCAGGGTTCAGTTCCCAGTAGCTACATGGTAATTTACAAGTATTTGCAAACCCAGTTCCAGTGGACGTGAGATCCTCTTCTGGCTTCTGTGTTCACTTCACACAAGTAGTACACAGAAAAATACCCATACACAAAAAAACTTTTAAATCGACTGCACTGAGGATACAGGTACCCAGGTTCCTCCCAATATAACATCGCTTGGGACACAGCCTGTTGGGCTTCCATCTGTGCCCAAGAGTGGGACAGTCCTGCGGTCGTCTGGGCACCAGCTCTGCTGTGGGCCATCTGCCCTGCAGAGTGATCTGCGCTGAGAGAGTGCCGCGTGCACTTCGCCATTTTTGCTCGGGCAATAGGGCAATTGGGACGTCCAGGCACAGGGACAGTCAAGGATAATATCGCTTGGGTCTCAGGCAGCTTGAGTGTACCCTGCTCCCAAGAGCTTGGCAGGTCTGCGGTAACCGACGCACCAGCTCTGCTGTGGGACTTCTACCCTGCAGAGGGACCCCCCGATCTGGGAGAGATCACACATATGCGCACAGGGCAGGAGCCTACCAGCCTCCCTCTGAGAACTCTATTCCAGGAATCCACTACGCTGAGTCTTTGGATGTGCAGGGATTCCCCAATATAACATCACTTGGGGCAAAGCACATGAGGGTCCAACGTCACTCAGGAACAGGGCAGGCCCCAGAAATCAGTGCCAGGGAAATCCCGGTAATCCAGGGGGGTCAGAAATAGCCTTGCAGGCTCACAACAGGTCCAACCAACAGTCAGTGACTGCAAGACCAACTAACACCAGAGGTAACCAGATGGCAAAAGGCAAACATAGGAATGTTACTAACAGAAATCAAGGTAATATGGCACCATCCGAACCCAACTCTCCAACAGCAACAATTCCTGGATACCCCATCACACCCGAAAGACAAGATCTGGATTTAAAATCATGATGCTATTAGAGGATTTCAAGAAGGACACACATAAATCTCATAAAGAATTACAGGAGAATATGAATCAACGGGTAGAAGCCCTTACAAAGGAAACACAAAAATCGCTTAGAGAAATGCAGGAGAAATTGGGTCAACAGATCGAGGCCCACAAGGAGGCAACACAAAAATCGCTTAAAGAAATCAATCAACGGGTAGATGCACTTTAAAAGGACTCACAAAAATTGCATAAAGAAATGCAGAAGAATATGGGTCATCAGATGGATGCCCATAGGGAGGCAACACAAAAATTGCTTAAAGAAAGGAATCAATGGGTAGATGCCCTTACAAAGGAAACACGAGAATTGCTTAAAGAAATGCAGGAAATGATGGATCAACAGATGGAAACCCATGAGGAGGAAACAAAAAAATCGCTTAGAGATATATAGGAGAACTTGGGTCAACAGGCAGAAATCATGAAAGAGGAAATGCTAAAATATCTTAAAGAAATACAGAAAAATACAAACAAACAAGTGAATGATCTGAGCAAATCCATCCAGGATCCAAAAAAAGGAAGTAGAAACAACTAAGAAATCGCAAAGGGAGACAATTTGTAGATAGAAAACCTTGGGAAGAAATCAGGAGTCATAGATACAAACATCAACAACAGAATACAAGAGATGGAAGAAAGAATCTCAGGTGCTGAAGATACCATAGAGAAAGCATCGACTCAACAGTTAAAGGAAATGCCAAATGCAAAAAACGTGTAACCAAAAACATCCAGGAAATCCAGGACACAATGAGAAGACCAAACCGAAGGATTATCGGTATAGATGAAAGTGAAGATTGGCAACTTAATGGGACAGTGAATATCTTCAACAAAGTTATGGAGGAAAACTTCCATAACCTAAAGAGAGAGATGCCAATGAATGTACAAGAAGCCTACAGAATTCCAAACAGACTGGACCAGAACAGAAATAACTCTCGTCACATAATAATCAAAACACCAAATGTACTAAACAAAGAAAGAATATTAAAAGCAGTAAGAGAAAAAGGCCAATTAACATACAAAGGAAGACCTATCTGAATCACATCAGACTTCTCACCAGAGACTATGAAAGTCAGAAGATCCTGGGCAGATATCATGCAGACACTAAGAGAACACAAATGCCAGCCTAGACTATGATACCCAGCAAAACTCTCAATCACCATAGATAGAGAGACCAAGATATTCCATGATAAAACCAAATTTTCCCAATATCTTTCCACAAACCCAGCCCTGCAAAGGATAATAGGTAGAAACCACCAATACGAGGAGAGAAACAACACCCTGGAAAAAAAAACAAGATAGTAACCTTCGTGCATCAATCCCAAAAGTAGATAAGCACTCAAACATAAAGATAGCATCAAGAATAGCAGGTGGCAATAATCACTATTCCTTAATCTCTCTTAATATCCATGGTCTCATTCCCCAATAAAAAGACATAGATATGTAAAAAGGACCCAGCATTTTGCTGCGTGCAGGAAACGCACCTCAGTGTCAAAGACAAACACAACGTCGGGGTAAAAGGCTGGAAAACAATCTTACAAGCAAATGGTCTCAGGAAAGGAGCTGGAGTAGCCATCCTAATATCAGATAAAATTGACTTTCAACCTAAAGTCATCAAAAAAGACACAGAAGGACGCTACATATTGATCAAAGGAAAAATCCACCAAGAAGAACTCTCAATGCTGCACATCTATGCTCCAAATGCAAGAGCACCCTCATTGGTAAAAGAAATTTACTAAGCTCAAAGCACACATCACACCTCACACAATAATAGTGGGTGACTTCAACACCCCGCTCTCTGAAATGGATCGTTCAGGAAAGCAGAAACTAAACAGAGACACAGTGAATCTAATTGAAGCCTTGGACCAAATTCAACTAACAGATATATAGAGAACATTTTATCCTAGAGCAAAAGAATAAACCTTCTTCTCAGCACCTCATGGTAGCTTCTCCAAAATCGGCGATATAATTGGTCACAAATCAGACCTCAACAGATATAAGAAGATCGAACTAATCCCATGCCTCCTATCAGATCACTATGGAATAAGGGTGGTCTTCAATGGCAAGGAAAACAACAGAAAACCCACATACACATGGAGGCTGAACAATGCTCTACTCAATGATAACTTGTTAAAGGAGGAAATAAAGAAAGAAATCAAAGGCTTTTTAAAATTTGAGAAAAATGAAGGCAAAATATATCCTAATTTATGGGACACAATGAAAGCGGTGCTAAGAGTAAAATTCATAGCTCTGAGTGCATCCAGAAAGAAATGGGAGACAGCATACACTAGCAGCTTAATGGCACACCTGAAAGCCCTGGAACAGAAAGAAGCAAATACACCCAAGAGGAGTAGAAGGCAGGATATCATCAAACTCAGGGCTGAAATCAATCAAGTAGAAACAAATAAAACCATACAAAGAATCAACAAAACTAGGAGTTGGTTCTTTGAGAAAATTAACAAGATAGATAAGCCCTTAGCCAGACTAGCCAGAGGGCACAGAGACAGTATCCAAATTAACAAAATCAGAAACAAAAAGGGAGAGATAACAACAGAAACTGAGGAAATTCAAAAAATCATCAGATCCTACTACAAAAGCCTGTATTCAACACAACTAGAAAATCTGGAGGAAATGGACAATTTCCTACACAGATACCAAATACCAAAATTAAATCAGGATCAAATAGACCATCTAAACCGTCCTAATACCCCTGAAGAAATAGAAGTGGTCATTGGAAGTCTTCCAACCAAAAAAGTACAGGTCCAGATAGTTTTAGTGCAGAATTCTATCAGATCTTCAAAGAAGACCTAACACCAATACTCTTCAAACTATTCCACAAAATAGAAACAGAAGGAACACTACCCAACTCGTTCTATGAAGCCACAAATATGCTAATACCAAAAGCACACAAAGATCTGACAAAGAAAGAGAATCTCAGGCCAATCTCTCTTATGAATATTGATGCAAAAATACTCAATACAATTCTTCTCAACCGAATCCAAGAACACATCAAAATGATCAGTCAACATGATCAAGTAGGTTTCATCCCAGGGATGCAGGGATGGTTAAATATAAGGAAATTCATCAGTGTAATACACTATATAAACAATCTCAAAGAAAAAACCACATGGTCATTTCATTAGATGCTGAGAAAGCATTTGACAAAATTCAGCATCCTTTCATGCTAAAGTCTTGGAAAGATCAGGAATTCGAGGCCCATATCTAAACATAGTAAAAGCAATTTACAGTAAACCGGTAGCCAACATCGAACTAAATGGAGAGAAACTTGAGCAATCCCACTAAAATCAGGGACTAGACAAGGCTGCCCTCTCACTCCATATCTTTTCAATGTAGTACTTGAAGTTCTAGCTAGAGCAATTAGACAACAAAAGGAGGTCAAATGGATACAAATTGGAAAGGAAGAATTCAAACTATCACTATTTGCAGATGATATGATAGTATACTTAAGTGACCCAAAGGACTCCACCAGAGAACTCCTACAGCTGATAAACAACTTCAGCAAATTGACCGGATATAAAATCAACTCAAGCAAATCAGTAGACTTCCTATACTGACACATTTCCTCCAACAAGGCCACAGCTCCAAATAGTACCACTCCTTGGGTCAACCATATTCAAACCACCACAATGTTCCACTCTGGATGTGCACATGTGTGAGCTTGAGTGTGGAGGTCAGAGGTCCATGTTGGGCAACTTCCTCAATTGCTCTCTTACTTAAATTTTTAGAAATTTTTATTTTTTAATTTTTACTAATTACTGATGTAAGTCATGGGGATAGGTGTGGGACAGTAAAGCCATTCCAGAAGCTTGATAAGGTAGAGCAGGTTAAGTCCCAGAACTCAGTGGACACAAACCTGAAACTTAGGTGAATCCTGCTCCCTGCCGGATTCCTGGCCTGGAACATGTTCCAACACTCCCCACATAAGGAAACGTGACCTGTGATCAAGTAGGCCCAGAGCAGAGTTCTCCATGCTAATGAAGAACCTAGAGGCCCTGAGGGCTTAGCCAATAAGCTTCTCTTTCCAGACATTCCTCCCTGCAAAAGGTATTTAATCTCAGGTCCACCCTGAGAAGTGGGTACAAGACAGTAGGCATCCATTTTCCACGTTGAACAGTCAATAAAGAGTTTAGAACCATGGACTGTCCCTTTCATCTACCACCACCATGGGGAACATGCAGAATGTCTTTGCCTACAGAGCTGAAGCTAAATTACTGTAGAAAGCCTCTCTGCACTTCCAGCCTGCCTCTGTCAAGCTAAGGCCAATCACCAATGAGACAAGCTGGAGCTCCTCTCCCCCCTCCCACCCTACCACACCCCACCCCAATCCACCACCCCCTTCCTTCACCCCTTCCTTACTCCCAACCATCCCCACCCCCTGACCCCGGGCTAAACAGTGTTCCCAGCCTTCAGGTCCCCAACTCTGTTCTCGGCTCTTCCGTGACTCCCAGAGGCACCTGGGGACCCCTGAACCAGCTGAGTCTTTCCCACATCTCAGACTTTCTCACCCATGGAGCAGTGTCTCTCAGCACTTTCCTACAGACTGGCACCCTCCCTAAGGCATGGGATAAGCACAGTCAGACTCCCAGCCTTTAACCTCTCAAAACAGCCATGCCATGAAGCAGGCTGAACATGGACCCACAGGTAGACATGAGCATATGTGAGTGCAGTGTGCACAGAGGCCAGAGCAGGGCATCATATTACATCAAACTGGAGTTACAAGTTATTGTGAGCTATCCAGTATGGATGTTAAGGACTAAACTTGAGTCCTCAGGGAGAGAAGCAAACACTCTTGAGCACTAAGTCATTTCTCAAGCCCTTTACATTACTCCAATGAACCAACAAACAAACACCTTTTGTGGTTTTGTTTTTGTTTTGTTTTGTTCTTTTTTAGCTTTCTAGACAGGGTTTCTCTGTGTGACCCTGGCTGTACAGGAATGGGCTATACAACAAGCCTACCTTTGCTTCAAAAGTGCTGGGATTAAAGTCCTGTGATCTACATCCTGGATATTTTAAATTTTTTAAACTACATTTCTTTACTTATTGTGTACTTGTTGGAAAACATGGTGATGAAAATGATGATGATGATGATGATATGAAGATCATGATGAAACTTTCTCCCTTAACCTGGAGCACACTATTGAGCTAGACTGGCTGATTGACAAGCCCAGAGACTCTCCTGTCTCCACCTCCCTAGTGCTGATATTACCAGATCACTGCTATGGCCTGGATATTTTGCTTTTTGTTTTTTAAGTGAAGCATGCAGCCCAGGCTCAGTTCATCTTGTTTGCATGATAAGAGCTTCACTGACTGAGCCATCATCTCTCATACCTCTCTTGATTTATTTTCTATAAAATAAGAATTGTATTTAGCCATTGGGAACATGATCCTGTGAAATTCTGGTGTTTGGGGACCCATGGTGTGTTAAAGAGCTTAATCTGTTTAGTGATTGTTTTTACATTCCAATGGGACAATCAGAGACAACAGCCACCTCTGAATTCTACAGCAATGCAGTGGCTAGGATGCCCAGTTTCTCCCATGAGCTCAGATTTTGACAGAGAAAGTATAAGGTAACTTCTACATCTTTAAATTTTTGTTTTAATGATTATATATGCATGGGTATTTCCCTGCATGCATGTCAAAGAGAATGTCTGATTTTTAGGATCTGGAGTTACAGATACATGTGAACTGCCAAGTTGGTGCTTAGAACTGAATTAAAGACCTGAGGAACACCTGAACTCTCAATTGTTGAGCTTTCTCTCCAGTCCCAACTTTTACTTCTTTATTCCCATTGTTCTGATTTCTAATCTGATCCACCAGACATTTTGAATTTCTGTTTACTTACTGATATGTAGTTATGGTTTATAGCCCAGGCTGGCCTCAGACTCCAGCAACACTCCTGGCCCAGCCTTCTGAGTGTTAGATTATAAACATGTTCCCTCACACCCAGCACCCAAACATTAAAAAACCTTACTAGTTTGATGTGCACACTAGTCAAGTGCCCTTGTCAAATCTCATTTGTGCATTGTATAACAAACTAGCCACCACTAATGGTGAAGTGGGAAGTTTCTTGGGATGTCAAAGCTCTGTGGCACAGGTGAATCATTAGGTAGCCATCTCTCTACCTTAATTGACATGATTTCATGTAAGTAAGATGGTTCCAGACAGGTGGCACATAGTAGTTGAAAAGTATATGTGAGTGTGCATGTGTCTCCAGGTGCCAGGGAGGCCAGAAGATGGATTTAGGTCCAATGAAGATGGAGGACAGGTATCTGTGAACCAACCAATGTGGATTTTGGGATCCTAACTTGGGTACTCTGCAAGAGCAGTGTACTCTAAGCCAATCTCTCCAGCAGCTAATAATAATTTTCATTGCATTTATGTATTTACTGTATGTGTTCACATATGTACCATTGTGTGCTTGTGAAGGTGAGAGGACAATTCAGGGGACTCAATTCTTATTTCTTCCATGTCTTTCTTCCAGGGACTGCACTGGGGGTGTCAGTCTTGGCAACAGGTGCATTTACCTGCTGTAACTTCTCTACACCCCAGGTGATGTACTTAAATGAACTTCTCTGGATGTTTACGGAGAAAAAATACAGAGAACAAGGACAGAATCAAGGAGACTAGTGAGAAGGCTTTTGTAACAGCTTAGTGTAGAGTGACAGAGAAGGCTGCTCTCAGCAAGGTGGTGAGAAGGGGTCAGAGTCAGGATGTATTTATTGATGGGATATGATGGAGAAAAAGAGGAGTCAAGGATGGCTCCCAAATTATCAGTATGAGCAAGTGGCTGAATATTATTTTCATTTACAGAGGCAGGGAGCCACTGGGGGGAACAGAAGGTATTTGTTATGGTTTGTTTAGGCAGGCAGGTTGAGTGTGCTGTGAAGGGACAGGATGTAAACTTCTTCTGTGTATTCTCCAGTGTATATATTGATTCTGTTTATGTCAACTTTTATTACTGGAAAAGTGTAAATAAATACCAGGCAGAGAATAAGAGAGTGAATATCTCTATTTACTTTCATATTTGTTAACATTCTTAATTGTCATCTGGTAAGATGGCTCAGTGGGTAAAAAGCCAGACTGACCTTGACTCTCAGGTCCCTGGTGGAGGAGAGACCAACTCTAGAAAGTTGTTTCTGATCTCTACACATGTGCACCCACATTGATACTCAATTTTATCATATCTCTCTTACCTTCTCTTCCCAGTGTCAGAGTAGTTTAGAGCAAAGTCCCATATTGTGACCTATAAATACTTGTGAATTAAAGAAAAGCATATAAACTGTCTATAGTGACACGTGTCTTTAGTTCCAAAAATCAGGAGATGGAGACAGTAGGATCTGAAGTGCAAGACCAACATTGGGTTCAAAGTCAATTTGAGGCAAGCCTCTGATATATAAAACAGTGGCTCAAATATCAAAACCAAGAGCATAACAAGGGTTTAGAAATATACTATTTCCTGGAATCCTTAATGCAAGAACTTGATCAAAATGGGTATAAATGTGACTGGAGAACCTGAATGTATTAAAAATGGCTTTAATCCCAAATTAGGGGGACAGATGGAGACAGATGCATGAGTTTTGGGACAACCTGGTCTGCACAGTGAGTTGCAGCACAGCCAGAGATGCATAATAATATGCTGTGTTACTTTGGATCCTAAATCCCGTGGGTCCTACAAAAATACCTAGTGGTAAGGTTAGAAACTGGAGAGTAGGTAGGACAGATAAGATAGATGGCTTTGTGGCTCTTAGCCCTTAACCTCTCTTGCAGAGAGACATGAAGAAATTTGGACAGATATTGGAAACTCAAGAGAATGTTCCTAAGATAACCCACAGCTTGTGCAAACATTGTGAACACAGCAGTTGTCTTCACCCATTTTGAACTCTTTGAGATGCAACCTAACTACAAAAGGCCAACCTTGTCTGCCAAGAACTGTTTAGTCTCATGTTCATGCACATAGCTCCTCCCTTTCTCTCTTTCCTCCTCCTAGTTTGGAAAAGGTTCCTAGTCTGTAAGAGAGACATTCTTGCTTAGTGTGAGCTCCTCTCGAGTTCTCTAAAATAAATCTGCCAGCTCTTTGAGTCCCGTCTCCTGACTTTTTTCCACATGATTTCCTAACATGGTACACTATTCCACCACAGGCTCCTGGAGCAAGTGATCCTATTGCAACTCAGGGAACATGTACAACAGCAGTACATCAAGAGCCAACCCTTGGATCCTTCCTGAGGTGTCCCTGGCCTAGTGTCACCCTTCTCTGAACCTCCCTTACTTTCTCCTGCTCAGATTTCCTTGATCAGTCCTCTGGATGGAGAATTATGGATTGTCTTGGGTCACGGACCTGTGAACCCTGGCTGCAGGGTTCTAACATGGGCAACTCTCAAAATTGTTCTTGGGTGTCTTCTTCCAACTGCCCCTCATTATTCTACTGGGCCTTCCTTTTAGCTCCCTCCCTTTTTCCCTTCCTTCCTCCCTCCATGTCTGGTTCTTTCAACAATAGCATTCTCCCCCATGTTTGGCCTAACAAAAATAATGGTACTACGTCTCTTCTAGTCAAACATCGAACAGGAAGCTATATCTGACCTGTGAGGTGATGAGTGTCTTCTGTCTGGAAGACTGCTTTGGGACTCCCTCCCTCCTCTGTTCTCTGCTCAATCCTTTTCTCCAGGAGGGGATCACAATTCTCTGCTAAATGCTAGAGACATCTCAACCTCTAACATGATGCCCTAACTTCTCACCTCTCCTGCCTTCACAAATTTTATATTTCAGGATTTGAAGTCAGGACATAGTGCTTGGCTGCAGCTGTCTGAACCATTAAGCATTTTCATTTCAGTGTGTGTCCATGTGAGACATTAAGTCAGATCCACAGAGACAATAAACTCTCCAGCATTGTGCTGTATGTGGAACAAAAAGATCTGTCGAAGGAAGATAAGACTCTACTTTCTGTTAGGACTGGGAAGGGAGATTTGATTTTCCTCCAGTACTAGTCATGGCAGAGTGGTATTTGTTTTGGATCTTGAAGGGAAGATAGGATGCCAATGGGAAAGATGAAATTGCAGAGGAGGAAGCTGTAGGTAGTGAGGAGACGAAGGTGTCCTATGAGAGATCTAATTAGGGGGTCCAGACTATCATGGACAGGCATGTCCTGGGTACAGCCAAGAGCTATGAAAACATGGCTTCTTCCTATGCCAGGTGCAATCTGGTTTATAGTCAGAGACTCTTGTCCCCAAGTCTGCCCTCTTTTATACATTGTGTGTTTTGTGGCCAGTTTCTTTCTCATTATCTATGGTCATTGACTCAGTTATCTGATCATTTTTTTCCTGAGACTCATTGAAATGTATAAATGAATCTGTTAAGTAGGATGCATTCATGGTACACTGGGATTCTGCTACACTGGCTTTATAAGGAATGAAGTAGTGAAGGCTGGTTAGAATGGAACATTTTTACTGCAGCACTCAGGAGGCAGGAGCAGGTGAGTTGGAGGCCATACTGGCCTACATAGCAAGTCCAAGAACAACCACACTACACATAGAAGCCCTAAAATGACAACAACAAGGAAACAAACAAACCTCTATGAAAAACTCAAAACAAAAACTAAAAATAAAAGAAACTTAAAGAGAAAGGTATTAGGTCAGAACAATGGGTCAGGGGATAAAAGAGGTGAGCACCAAGCCAGTGACTGCTAGTCATTCCTGATAAACAGATGGTAGGATGAGAGAACTTACTTCTGAATGTTGCCCTCTGAACACATACAGCTACGAGGACACATGCACGGACACACATACACTCATACAGAGACAAAGTATGTATATAAAATATAATAAAAACATAGGACTACATAATGGTTTATTGGTTAATAACACTGTATTAGTCAGACTACTCTAGGGTCACAGAATGTATGAGTAGTCTCTAGATAGTTAGGGAATTCATTGATGATTTACAGTCTGTAGTCCAACTCCCCAACAATGGTCAGCAGCAGCTGTGGATGGAAGTCCAAGGATCTAGCAGTTGCTCAGTCCCACGAGGCAAGCAGGCAAGGAAGGAAGAGTGAGTCTTCCTTCTTCCAATGTCCTTATATAGGTCTCCAGCAGAGAGTGTGACCCAGATTAAAGGCGTGTGCCACCACACCTTTAATCCCAGATGACCTTGAACTGAGAGATCTCCTTGTCTTAATCTTCTGGAATTGATAGTCACTATGCTTTAAGATCTCTATTCCAAGACAGAGAAGTGAGAGGGGGTTGAATGGGGAAAAGAGGGAGGGAAGGGGGCTTATGGGACTTTCGGGGAGGGAGAAAACAGGAAAGGGGAAATGATTTTGAATGTAAATAAAAAAACTTAGAAAATAAAATAAAATTTAAAAAAAAGAGCTCCATTCCAAGATCCAGGTCAGAAACTTGTATCTCTGAGCCTCTAGATTAGGATCATAGGTGAGCCTTCCAATTCTAGATTGTAGTTTATTCCAGATATAGTCAAGTTGACAACCAGGAATAGCCACTACAATCCACCCCTTGTCAATTTGACACAAATAATTTATCATGTCTACATGAAACAATAACAAGGTCATGAATATGCCTAACATGATATGAAACTATTCCTCATACAATCACAAACACATTTGTAAATTTACAATGGGTCAATGTCCCCATGGGAACATTCTTTTAGTGTCTCAATACTAATTGATGTTAAATAAATTGGATGAAAGACAATTATATCCTTAACAAAATAAGACAGAAGCATTCATATTACTTATCATCCTTATTTCTGCAACTGGTTACATGGCCTTAGCTGGTATTTATAACTACCTTCCTCTGCTACCCATTCTGTATTTCCTTCATCTTCAGCAAGCACCTCAACAGGTCTTGGCTCTTTTCCTGGAGGATTGACTCATACCTTCATTCCTGATGGGTCTGTGTCTTTTGTCATCCTGTTTGTAATAGGCTGTTGTAGTTTCCCATTGACTTTAATCACAGGACATGTTAGTACTAAGAGACACCCTACGTGATCTCCTGCACTCCAGACATAATCCTGCTTACCTCCATTGTGGAGAGGCAATCCAATTTCCCCATGGTAATCTGGATCTATCACCCCTCCTGACACTGTTACTCCTTTCAGAGCCTGTTGGTTTAAAGGCATTAGAAGCCCAAAATGGCCAGGAGGAAGTCTGAGCTTCCAGTTCAATGGGATGTTTGTTGTGGCTCCAGGTAGGAGCATGCCCCACTCTGGAACAAAAACTTCTAGGCCAGCAGAACCTAAAGTTGTGGGGACAGGAAGCAAAAATTTTTCTAGAGGATCACTAAGAGTGATAGTGAGGGAAACTATTCCCTTTTCCACCCCTTGATTCCTGGACCCATGGATCCTGGCTATGGGAGAAACTGTATCATATATTTAACGCTGATTCAAAGCATATACTGCCTTCTGAAGAACTCTGCCCCAATCCTCCATGCTGATGCCTCCTAATTGACCCTGTAACTGTCTTCAAAAGGCCATTCCATCTTTCTGTCAGACCAGCTGCTTCAGGGAAATGGGGAACATGAAGACCAGTGAATTCCATGATTGTGGGCCCACTGTCACACTTCTCTGGCTGTGAAATCAGTTCGTTGGTCAGAAGCAATACTGTGTGGAATACCATGATGATAGACAAGGCATTCTGTGAGTCCATGGATGGTGGTTTTGGCAGAATCATTATGTGCAGAAAAGGCAAATCCATAACCAGATTAAGTATCCAGTAAGAATGAAACGCTGTCCTTTCCACGGGGGGAGTGGTCCAATGTAGTCAACCTGCCACCAGGTTGCTAGCGGGTCACCTCGAGGAATGTTGCCATATCTGGGGCTCAGTGTTGGTTTCTGCTATTGGCAAATCTGGCATTCAGCAGCAACTGTAGCCAGGGCAGCTTTGGTGAGTGGAAGTCTGTGTTGCTGAGCCCAAGCATAACCTCTGTCTTGGCCACCATGGCCACTTTGTTCATGTGCCCATTGGTAAAGGCTGGGGATGGCTGGGGAAAGAGGCTGACTGTCCACAGAACAGGTCATCTTATCCACTTAAATGCTGAACTCCTCCTCAGCTGAAGTCACCTTTTGGTGAGCATTTACATGGGAGACAAATATCTTCACATCCTTTGCTCATTTGGAGAGATCTATCCACATACTTCTTCCTCAGATGTCTTTCTCACCAATTTTCCAATTGTGATCTTTCCACATCCCTGACCATCCAGCCAATCCATTGGCTACAGTCCATGAGTCAGTGAACAATCATACATCTGGCCATTTCTTCTTCCAAACAAATTGCAATACCAAGTGTACTGCCCAAAGTTCTGCCCACTGTGAAGATTTTTCTTCACCTGTATCTTTGAGGGTTATCCCAGAAAAGAGTTGTAATGCTGCAGCTGTCCACTTCTGGGTGGTGCCCACAAAACGTGCAGAACCAACAGGAAACCAGGCCCTTGTCTTCTCTTCTTCAATCAGCTGGTCACAGGGAACACCTCATGAGGCTAAAGGTGCATGTTTGGCAGCAGATGGTATTGTAACAGGAGTAGAAACCATAGGCATCTGAGCAAGTTCTTCAGTAACTTGCTTGTGACTTCAGGACCTTCTTGGGCCCGATCATGTATATACCACTTCCATTTGATAATAGACTGCTCTTGTGCACATCCTACTTTATGACTTGGAGGGTCTCATGATGGGCAGTTCAGGTCACATAGTAACTTGGTGTCCTATTGTCAAATGTTCAGTTTCCACTAAGGTCCAATAGCAGGCCAAGAGCTGTTTTTCAAAGGGAGAGTAGTCAGCAGATGATGGTAGAGTTTTGCTCCAAAATCCCAAAGGTCTCTTCTGTGATTCACCTACAGGGACTTGCCAGAGACTCCAAACAGCATCTCTATCTGCCACCAACACCTCAAGTACCATTGGATCTGCTGGATAATATGGTTCAAGTGATAGTGCAGCCTGCACAACAGCCTGGATCTGTTGAAGAGCCTTCTCCTGTTCTAGGCCCCACATAAAGCTAGCAGCTTTCCGAGTCACTTGGAATATAGGCCTGAGTAACACACCTAAGTGAGGAATGTGCTGTCTCCAGAATCCAAATAGACACACTAAACGTTGTGCTTCTTTCTTGGTGGTGGGAAGGGACAGGTTCAATAACTTATCTTTCACCTTAAAAGGAATATCTCTGTATGCCCCACACCACTGCGCTCCTAAGAATTTCACGAAGGTAGATGGTCCTTGAATTTTGGTTGGATTTATTTCCCATCCTCAGATATGCATATGTGTTACCAATGAATACAAAGTGGTTGCTACTTCCTGCTCACTTGGTCCAATCAGCATAATGTCTTCAATATAGTGCACCAATGTGATATTTTGTGGAAGAGACAAATGATCAAGATCCCGTCTAAGTTATGACACAAGGCAGGAGAGTTAATATATCCTTGAGGCAAAACTGTAAAGGTGTACTGCTGGCCTGGCCAACTGAAAGCAAATTGCTTCTGGTAGTCCTTATGGACAGGTACTGAGAAGAAGGCATTTGCCAGATCAATAGCTGCATACCAGGCTCCAGGAGATGTGTTAATTTGCTCAAGTAACAAAACTACATCTGGTTAAGCAGTTGCAACTGGAGTTACTACCTGACTTAGTTTTCGATAGTCAAATGTCATTCTCCATGATCCATCTGTCTTCTGCACCGGCCAGATGGGAGAGTTAAAGGGAGATGTGGTGGGAACCACCACCCCTGCATCTTTCAAGTCCTTGATAGTGGCAGTAATTTTTGCATTTCTTCCAGGAATACAATACTGTTTTTGATTCACTATTTTCTTTGGCAGAGGCATCTCGAAAGGCTTCCATTTTGCTTTTCCAACCATAATAGCCTTCACTCTACAGGTCAGGGAACCAATGTGAGAATTCTGCCAGTTTCTGAGTATATCTATATCTATATCATTTTTTAAAATGTTATAAAAGCAAAGCCAAATAAATAAACCATGGACTGGGGAGAAAGCTCAGTCATTTAAGTATTTCAAGCATAAGCATGAAGACCTGATTGGATCCCTACATACACCAGGCTTTGGGGGGAAAGTTTCCAACTGTGGGGAGCATAGAAGGATTCAGTGCAAGGCTGAGAAATGGCCAAAATTTAAGGTGTTTGAAAGTGTTTGTTGAAAAGCCAGTGATAGTGATTATTCAAACACGCAGGAGGCTGATGCAAGTAAGTTTCAGTAAAGTTGAAGCCAACATGTCTAACTGGCCAGTTTCAAGGCAGTCAAGGTACATAGAGGCAGAGAGAGACAGACATGGAAAAAGAGAGGCAGAAAGAGACAGAGGGCATAGAGAAAGGGAGAGAGGCATAGAGAAACGAAGACAGAGATATGGGGGGGTGGAGTTAATGCCATGCTTTTAGTCACCTTTTTGGTCATCTGAGGTTTTTGGAATCTGTGAGACCTAGGTTGTGTAGGTGTGCAGTGGACTGAGAGACATATGGTCTCCAGTGGAGTGCAAGGAGCTCTTTTTAAGAAAGATTACAATGAAGTACCCCTTATGGTAGGGATTATATTGGATT
This sequence comes from Tokudaia tokunoshimensis, assembly GCA_036184795.1. Taxonomy (NCBI): domain Eukaryota; kingdom Metazoa; phylum Chordata; class Mammalia; order Rodentia; family Muridae; genus Tokudaia; species Tokudaia tokunoshimensis. Next base: position 105,525,522 of record BTHU01000005.1, on the reverse strand, counting down.
GAAGGGTCCATGAGTCCCAGTGTAAATTTTTAGTTGTTCTAGTTTGAGGGAGTACAAACTAATGGAATAAAAATCATTCTATCTGTGAGACAGCTATGAAAGAACAGACAGCTCTTTTTTCCTAGACACAGCTGAAAAAGTAGACAGTTCATTTCCAGGGTGACCCAAAATTGTCACCTCAATGTCCTTGCATATAAATTCCATAAAGGTCAGAGGAACAGGTTCTCTTTGTTGTAAGCACAAAATAAATACATATCAGTGGTTTGGCTGTAGTGAATTCTCAGGTCCTTTTGCCCAGAAGGGGCAGATTCACCTGGGTCCATGCAAGGCACCCTGATTGTCAGCCAGAGACAAAAGTACTTTCGGTGTCTTTGAGCTATGATGGTATTAGCTGGCTCCCTGTGGGTCCTATCAGTCTGTGTTCTGTCCTGGTGTGGAGATGCCATGGCACAGGAGAGTCCAGACCTGCAGTCAGAATCACGCCCAATACCTCTCATAATCTGGTATAAGAAAGGTGAGTGCGGAGTAGCTGGGTAGAAGGGGAGGTGGCACACTTCCTTTCCTAGCCTGGTTTTGCATCTGCAAATCAAGAGCTGGAAGGTCCAGGGTTTGGGATTTGGGGGATTCTCTGAACTGAAATGAAGGCAACCAAGTGTCTTTAGTGAGTCCTCAAGGAGAGCTGTGCTCTGCTGGGCTTTATTCTTTCTTTGTTGTTATCCTAGCAGCTGTGGCATCAGTCTGCAGCATGTCACAGTCAGGCCAGCCTTGCAGTCCTTGCAGAGCTGGGCTTCACACTCAGGCTTTCATTCATTCACATCTAAATAGAGACCTACCAGGTCCTTGTACACCCTTCACCCTCTACACCTGAGGATGAAGCGGATTGAATTCTTCCTCCTTCTGGGGGGTCTAAGGGGCAGAGTGTGGAGGTACATCCTCTTGACATGAAAGTTTTAATGGAGAATAGAAATTGTGGACAGAAACACAACCAGCTGAATTTGAGAGAGAGAGAGAGAGAGAGAGAGAGAGAGAGAGAGATTGGATTTCAATGGGCAGGAGTCGAGCACTTGTACCAGTTAAGAGAAGCTACATGGCCTTGTTTCATTTTGCCCTTTTTGTACATGTATGAGCAGACAGAGAGGGGCAGCTCACTATTTGTTAGGCAATAATTCCTATAGCAGCTATTTCTCCTCCAGGAGGCTGACCATTTGGGGTGCACACTCTTTAACCTCTAGTTGTTTGCAAAACACCACAGGTCACTCTGTCAGGGTATAAAAAGCAGGGTATTTTATTTTTCATTTTTAGCCTTTGTGTGTGCCTCAGGCCTCTGTTGTTATCAACACGAGATCTTTTATTGTACATAAGATGTTTGTGCTCTTTTAGAAACACTTTTTTTATTGAAAAAGGAAGTAAAACATTTTATGATAAAATTAACGATTTACATGAAAAATGTTTCAGAAAAATTGAAGAAATATATAGAAAAACACAGTAACACTGACAATTTTCATGGAAAATTCAAAAGTAAAATGATAGACAAAAAACATTGCTAAATTAATTGAAAAAGGAAGTAGGAACATTTTATGATAGAATTGAAGATTTACATGGAAAATACTTCTATTAAAATTGTAGAAAAATAGAAACTAACATGTTAAAATTGAAGATTATCATTGAATATCACAGATAAAATGATAGGCATAAAAATATTTCTAAGTTGATTGAAAGGAGAATCATAAATATTTTCTGATAAAATTGAAGATCTACAAGGAAAATATCTCTGATAAAACTGAAGAAATATATAGAAAAATATTAAAATTGACTATTTCATGGAAAATTATACTGACAAAATGGTAGGCATAAAACTATTCCTAAGTTGATTGAAAGTGGAATTATCAACATTTTCTGATAAAATTGAAGATCTACAAAGAAAATATTTCTGATAAAATTCAAGAAATATATAGAAAAACACATTAAAATTGACTATTTCATGGAAGATTATACAGAAAAATTGATAGACATAAAAACATTATTAAATTGATTGAAAGAGGAATTACAAACATTTTCTGATAAAATTGAAGATTTACATGAAAAAATATTTGTTAGTCTATGTTCTTTGTTGGAAAACTGACTCCACTGATGTTAAAAGATATTAAGGAATAGTGATTGTTGCTTCCGAAGAAGATTGCTTTCTTGCTTTATTCTAGGGTGTAGTTTCCCTACTTGCATTGGCATTTTCCATCTATTATCCTTCGTAGGGCTGGATTTGTGGAAAGATATTGTGTAAATTTGATTTTATCATGGAATACCTTGATTTCTCCATCTATGGTAATTGAGAGTTTTGCTGGGTATAGTAGTCTGGACTGGCATTTGTGTTCTCTTAGGGTCTGTATGAGAACTGCTCAGGATCTTCTAGCTTTCATCGTCTCAGGTGAGAAGTCTGGTGAAATTCTGATAGGCCTGCCTCTATAGGTTACTTGGCCTTTTTCTCTTACTGCTTTTAATATTCTTTCTTTGTTTAGTGCATTTGGTATTTTGATTATTATGTATCAGGAGGACTTTCTGGTCTGGCCCAGTCTGTTTGGAGTTCTGTAGGCTTCTTGTATATTCATGGACATCTTTTTCTTTAGGTTAGGGAAGTTTTCTTCTATAATTTTGTTGAAGATATTTACTGGCCCTTTAAGTTGGAAATCTTCGCTCTCTTCTATACCTATAATCCTTAGGTTTGGTCTTCTCATTGTGTCCTGAATTTCCTGGATGTTTTGGCTCAAGAGCTTTTTGCATTTTGCATTTTCTTTGACTGTTGTGTCAATGTTTTCTATGGTATCTTCACCACCAGAGATTCTTTCTTCTATCTCTTGTATTCCATTATTGATGCTAGCATCTGTGACTCCTGAATTCTTTCCAAGATTTTCTATCTCCAGAGATGTCTCACTTTGTGATTTCTTTATTGCTTTTCCTTCCATTTTTAGATCCTGGATGGTTTTGTTCAGTTCCTTCACTTGTTTGTGTTTTTCCCAAAATTCTTTAAGAGATTTTTGTGTTTCCTCTTTAAGGGCCTCTACCTGTTCGCCCATGCTCTCCTGTATTTCTTTAAGGGATTTTTGTGTTTCTCTTTAAGGGCTTTTCTCTTTTGACCCATGTTCTCCTGGATTTCTTTAAGGGAGTTATTTATGCCCTTCTTGAAGTCCTCTATCAGCATCATGAGATGAGACTTTAAATTCTATTCTTGCTTTTCCAGTGTGTTGGGGTATCTGGGACTTGCTGTGGTGGGAGAACTGGGCTCTGATGATGACAAGTAGCCTTGGTTTCTGTTGGTAGGTTTCTTGCACTTGCCTTTTGCCATCTGGTTATCTCTGATGTTAGTTGGTCTTGCTGTCTCTGGCTGGAGCTTGTCCCTCCTACGGGACTGTAAGTCTGTGTGTCTGTACTCCTGGGAGACCAAATCACTTCCAGCAGTGTCTGTGCACAGAAGATTGTGGAGCTGCCTGGTTCCCTGCTGCAAATGGCAGCTGGAAGGGAGGACTCCTGTACCAGCAGCTCCACTGATCATATGCCTTGTGCCCTCCTAGCTGTACCCCTCAAGAGAGAAGGTGAAGATCTCACCTCTGCACTCAGAAGTGAAATCACTGCTGGGAGATCACTCTCTCCTGGTGGGCTAAGCACAGAAGGCTATGGAGATGTCTGGTTCCCTGCTGCAAATGGCAGCTGGAAGGGAGGACTCCTGTACCAGCAGCTCCACTGATTGTATGCCCTGTGAGCTCCTGAGAACAAAACATTGACTTAATTACAAGAATCAAGGACTTTTAAATATTTTCTTCAGTGTGTAAACTGCAAATTAATGTCTCTTTCTACTATACTGCCTTGCAATGTTGAATTTTAAAAACTGATGTTGGCATAGCTGAATAGATAACTCAGTGGTCAAGAGAATACCTAGGTTCAGTTCTCCATAACTACATGGCAGCTTACAACTGTTTGTAACTCCAGTTCCAGGGAACCTAACATCCTCTTCTGAACTCTGTGGTTACTACACACAGTGGTGCACAGACATACATGTTAAAAAAAGGACAACAACATGTAGTGAGAATTTTGGTCTGTTTGAAAAACACAGAAATGTTATGGAAATATATTTTCAGTTTAAGCTCAGGTGTGGGATATGGGACTGCCTCAGACTGTCCACAGAAGTCAGTTGCTCTATCAGGGATGTGACATTGCCAGCTGTGGATATTCTCAGCAACTGTGTGATTTTGGAATTCTGGGGACTCTTCATGGGGTATATAAATGCTAGGGCATTGAGAGGCAGAGGGGTTGTTGGTTGCTGTTGGTCACTGTTGACCACTGTTGGTTGCTGTTGGTCTCAGCAACACACAAAGAAGAAACAACAAGAAGAAATTAGGTATCATGACAGTGAAGATCAAACTGTCCACAAGGAACTCAGCACCTCTTAAATCAGCAGGAAGAAGTCTGACAATAAAGTCACTCTTTCCCCTTTAGCCTTTTTTTCTCCCGTATCTGGTATTAGGGGATTGAAAAGGTGGAAGTTGTAGTAGGGAAAAGAATCCACACAGTAGCCTAACACCAGCTACACCCATACACACAAAGTAAAATATGGAATAAATGTTTTTAAAGTAAGGCTTGATTCATGAATTTCCATTATTGATTTTGTTGGCTAGGAGAAACATTCAGTATAGGTGACACTGAAATACTGCTTCAAGTGGAAAAACGTGGAATTAATGTACTTGTTCTGGACTATGAGAAGGACTTCATGCAGGTAAGATGCCAGCTTGTTTTCTGAGGGATGTTTCTGAAGGTTTGATAGACATTGCTTTATGGATGCTTCTCCTTACAAACCATCTCTCCATCGATGTGTTATATATAGTTTTGGTATGTAGGATTGTGCTATATAGCCCAGGTGTGCATGGAACTCTATCTTCCTGCCCCAGCCTCCTGAGTGTTGAGATTGCAGGCATGTGCCATCATGCTCATGAACTCTAATGGGCATATGATGGTCTCAGTCTATACGAGTTACTTTTCTGTTGCTCTAATAAAAAAACAACACGATGATTAGCAACTTCTGGAGAGTTTATCTGGGTTTATGATTCCAAAGTGATAAGAGTTCATAATGGCAGAAAGGCATGGGAGCATGAGAAGGAAGGTGAGAGGATACAGCTTCAACTAAAAGCAAGAAGCCAACTGAAAGTGAAGCAAGGCTGTGAGCCCATAAATCCCATCCCAGTGATACACTTCTTCCAACAAGGCTTCACCTCTCCATAACATTAGCAAACTTCACCACCAATTGGGAACCACACTTTGAAATACCTGAGCCCAAGAAGGACATCCTTATTCAAAGCACCACACAACTTAGATCAGCAATCTGAGAGTTCTCTGAGAGAAGTTCCTGTTGCCAACAGTACCACCCTTTGATTTCTCACTGCTTGTTTCTTAGAATGAGGATGACAAAGGCTTGTCTTTTTTTTCCTATGTGTGTGAGACTCTTGCTATGGATCCTGAGTTGAGGAATGGCTACATTCTTGTTTCATTCCCAGAAGCATTCCAGTTCCTGTAAGTATCTTTATGTTTCACAGTACAGTTTCATGGAATTGTTGTTTCTTGTACTTAAATAAATTGACTATAATTAATTGGAGATCCTCCCATATCAATGTAACAAATTTATCTTTATGATGTTCCAATAAGAAGCTTTGTGGAACTTTATTTTTTATGTGTGCCTATGGGTATATAAATGTGTGTGTGTGTTTGTGCACGTGTGTATGTGTGTGTATGTTCCTGTCTGTGTGCACACATGTGAGCATGAGTGTGGATGTCAGAGGACAATATTGGGTGTCTTTCTCAGTTGCTCTTAACCTTATCTTTTTAGAAAAATTTTAATTTTTATTATTTGTGTATGTAAGGGGGAAAACATGGGCACATGTGAGTGTAGTATCCATGAGGAACAGAGGAGGGCATCATATCAACTCAAACTGGAGTTACACGGTATTGTGAGCTACCCTTATAGATGCTAGAAACTGAGTTTGAGTACTCTACAGGAGCAACAAACACTCTTGCACTTCTCCAGCCCAAACAAGCAAATAAATAAATAAATATCATTTGAGTTTTTAGATTGTTTGTTGTGTTTTGTTTTGTTTTCTAAACAAGGTTTCTCTGTGTAGTTTTGGCTGTCCTGGATGTGGCTATATAAATCAGAATTTCCTCTGCCTAAGGAGTGCTGGGATTAAAGTCATGTGCAACCACCACCTGGATACTTTAAAATTTTCAACTAAGCTCACTATTGAGCTAGACCTCCTGCTTGACAAGCCACAGAAAACTTGTTGTATCTACCACTCTAGTGCTGATATTACTAGATTATGTCTGTGCCTGGATATTTTACTATTTTTAAGAGTACATATAGTACAGGCCCAGTTAGTCATATTTTTGTGACAAGCACTTCACAAACTCTGTCAGAGTTTCTATTCCTGCACAAAACATTATGACCAAGAAGCAAGTTGGGGAGGAAAGGGTTTATTCAGCTTACACTTCCACAGTGCTGTTCATCAACAAAGGAAGTCAGGACTGCAACTCACACAGGGCAGGAACTTGGAAGCAGAAACTGAGCAGATGCCATGGAGGGATGTTACTTACTGGCTTGCTTCTCCTGGCTTGCCCAGCTTACCTTCTTACAGAACCTAGGACTACCAGCCCTAGGACAGAACCACAATGGGTCCTCCCACCCTTGATCATTAATTGAGAAAATGCCTTACAGCTGGATCTCATGGAGGCATTTCCTCAGGGAGGGTCCTTTCTCTGTGATAACTCCAGTCTGTATCAAGTTGACACACAGAACCAGCCAGTACACTGAGCCATCATCTCTCCTGCCTCTATTGATTGATTTTATATAAAATAAGAACCTTTTGGAAGGAAGAATCTCTAGCACTGTTGTGGCTTATGAACCCATGAGAGATGAAATAGCTTAATTTGTAAAGTGACACATTCCAGTGTGACCTGTGGAGCTAACAGCCACCTCTTATTTCTTCAGGAATGAAGTGGTTCGAGTATGCCCTGCACCTCCTACAAAAGAGTTGTTCTCAGGTTTTAAAAGAAAATTTACAAGGTAACCTGCTTTTTAAACATTTTTGTTCTTATGATTTTATGTGTATGGCTGTTTTCATGCATGAATGTCTAAAAGAATTGGAGTTACACACAGTTGTGAGCTGCCAAGTTGGTGCTTAGAATTGAACTAAAGACCTGTGGAACTTATCTAAGTTAAAAACCTCAGCTCTTAACTACTGAGCCTTCTCTCATGCCCCAATTTTCACTTCTTAATCCCCATTGCTAATCCACCTAATATATTGAATTTTTCTTTTTTCATTGAGACAAAATCTTACTTGGTATCACAGGTTGACCTCAGACTCTAGCCATATTCCTAAATCAGCATTCTGAGTCCAGGATTAGAAACATGTGTGTCTTACTTAGGGTTTTATTGCTGTGAACAGGCACTTTAGGCAGAGCAACTCTTATAAAAAACAGCATTTAATTGATGCTGGACTACAGATTCTGAAGTTAGGTCCGTTACCATCATGGCATGAAGCATAGCAACATCCAGCTAGGCATGGCACTGGAGGAGAAGAGAGTTCTACATCTTTTTCTCAGGGCAAACAGAAGACTTTCTTGCAAGGTGCTAGGATGAGGGTCTGAAGGACCACCCCCAAAGTGACACACTTCTTCCAACAAGGCTATAACTATTCCAGCAATGCCAAGACTCCTAACAGTGCCACTCCCTGGGCCAAGAATATTCAAACCACCACAATATGAGATCACAACCAGCATTTACTCATTAAAAAAACATAGTAGTTTCATGTGTACAATTGTCAATTACCCTTGTTATATCTCATTTGTGTATAGCATAACAAACTGACGACCACTAATGAAAAAGTAGGAAGTTTCTTGGATTGCAAAGCTCTATGGCACAGGAAAATCGTTAGGTGGCCATCTCTTTCTCCAACTTAATTGACATGATTTCATGGAAGTAAGATGGTTCCAGAAGTGTAGCAGGTAGTATGTATAAAGTATGTTTCTGCAGGTTCCAAGGAGACCAGAAGAGGGCATCAGATTCTCTGAATCTGTTATCCTGAAAGCAAACTGAATCTGGTATCCTCTGCAAGCAAATATTTCTGCAGATTAAACTACTAAGCCATATCTCCATCCCTGACATTAATTTTCACTTTGTTTATGTATTTATTTTGTGTATTCATACTTGTGCTATGGTTTGCTCATAAAGGTCAGAGGACAATTTAGAAGAGTCAGTTCTGACTTTCATCCATAAGGTACTCAGGGACTGAACCCAGGGTGTCAGCCCTGGCTGCAGGTACCTTTACCTGCTGTACCATCTCTACACCCCAGATGTTGTCCTTAAATTAACTCCTCTGAATGTTTATGGAAGAGAAGTGTAGAGGATCAGGATAGAATCGAGAAGACTAGTGAGAAGGCTGTTGTAACAGTTCAGTGTAGAATGACAGCAAGGCTGCTGTCAGCAAGGTGGAGAGAAGACATCAGAGTCAGGATGTATTTGTGGATGGGATGTGATGGAGTAATTGGGGATTCAAGGATGACTCCCAAGTTAACAGTTTGAGCAATTGGCTGAATAGTATTGTCATTTATAGAGAAGGGAACCACTGGGGAGAAACAGATGGTGTGTTGGTTTATTTAAGCAGGTAGTTTGACTGTGGTGTGAGGGGCCAGGATGCATACTTCATTTGTAAGCACACTCTTTGAAATGGCAAACAAATAAAGCTGTATGACAGACCCCTGAAAATACATGTCTGAAGTTTAAGGTGGGAACAGGTCTTGTTGCATTCAGAAGAATCCAATGTATACACTAATTTTGTTTATTTTAACCTTTATTTTGGGGAAATTATAAAGAGATGCAAAACACAAAGTAATAGAATGAGTACCTCTGTATTTACTTTCATCCTTGTTAACATTTCTTAATTTCCATCTTGTAAGATGGATTAATAGATAAAATATGGTTGCCAGGCAAACTGATCAGATCATTTAGACACATCGTCAGTTCCCTGGTAGAAGGAGAGACCAACTCAAGAAAGTTGTCTCTGACTTCTAAATGAGTGCCCTGATACCCATATTCACAATGTTCTCCCATCTCTCCCACCACTCTTCCAAGAGCTCAGAGTATTTTAAACCAAAGTCCCATATTGTCATCCATAAATACCTGTCAATTAAAGAAAAGAAACATTTAAGCATGGTGTGGGGACATGTATCTTTAATCCCAGCACTCAGACAATGGAGGCAGTAGGATCTGAAGTTCAAGATCAACCTTGACTACAAAGTGAATCTGAGGCTATCCTCGGATACATAAAATAGTGGCCCCCAAAAACAAAAACAAGAATCCAACTAAGATTTAAAAATATACAATGTAAATGGAGAGCTTGATACAAGAGTTTGATCAGAATTAGTTCAAAAGTCACTGGAGAAGCTTGGTGTAGTGACCCATGACCTTAATTCATGTAGTCAGGTTGCAGATGAAACCTAGTCTCTGAGTTTGAGGACATTCTGGTCTACAATGTGAGTTCTAGCACAGCCAGAAATACATGGTGAAACCTTGTGTGCCCCCTAAATCCTAGGAGTTGAGGTTGTAAGTTGGGGAGGTTGTGAGATAGGGAGATGTCTCAATGGCTCTTAACCCTTAACTGTTCTTGCAGAAACCTGAAGCAACTTGTCCAGCTATTGCAAACTCAAGAGAATGTTCCCAATACAGACCCAGGGAGTGTACAACCATTGTGAACACAGCAGTGCTCTGCACCCATTTTGAACTCTTGAGACACAAACTAACTGCAAAAGGCCAACCCTGTCTGCAAAGAAGAGCTTAGTCCTCTGCTTATGCACATAGCCCCTCCCTTTCTTTCTTCTCCTCCTAACTTGGGAAAGGTTCTTAGTCTGTAAGAGAAGCATGCTTGCTTAGTATGAGCTCTTCTCATGTTCTCTGAAATAAACTAGCCAGCACTTTTGAGTCGAGTCTCCTGACTTTTTTTTCACATGATTTCCTAACATGGTACTTTATCCTGGGACCTTCTTGCATCGGTAGTATGTGTTACCACAGTATATCCAGGGCTAATACTTGTTTCCAGTCTGAGGTTTCCCTAAATTACTCCCACCCTAACTCTGAACCGCCCCCCGCCGCTTTCCCCTGCTCAGCCTTCCTCTGTCAGCCCCCTGGATTGAGGAGTTCAGATGGCCTAGAGCTGAGGACATGTTCACACAGACTGTCCTAGAATGGGCAACTCTCAAAACCCTTGTGGGGCACGTTCCTCCAGTTGTCCCCTAATTATTCTACTGGGCCTTCCTTTTTTGTTTCTCTCCCTCCCTTCCCCCTCCTTTCAGTCATAGCTTACTCCCTCTTTTTTGGCCTAGAAAAAATTAAGGTATTTCTTCACTTGAAGTCAGACATCCAAAACGAGGCCATCTTCTGAACTGTGAGATGATGAGTGTCTTCTTTCTTGAGATTGCTTTGGGATGCCCTCATTTTGTCTATACTCAAAACTTCTCTCCAGGAGGGGATCAAAAGTCTCTGTTAAAGCCTAGGGACACCCCATCCTACAGCATGATGCCCTAATTTCTCACCCCTCCTGGCTTCTCAATTGTCACAGTTCAAGGTTTGACATCAAAACTTTATACTTGGCTGGATGAACCCACAGCCATCTGTAACTTTAGTTGCAGAAGATCAAATTTTTTTCTGGCCAAAAGTATACCAAGTTTGCATATGGTGTTCAAATGTACATGTAGGTAAACATGTGCATACAAAAAATAAAATAAACAAGTCATTTTTAAACTGTAATAAAAACTACGAAAAGAAAAATAGGCTTGTTGTAATGAGACATCTCAGTCAGTAAAGTGCTTGTTGCATAAATGTAAGAACTTGAGGTAGATTCCCACCCACAGGTATAAAGGCAAGCACTAGTAATCCCAGTGCTGAGGAGATCAAGACATGGGGATTCCTGGGGTTTGAAACCAGGGAGTTTCAGGTTTAATGGGAAATGCTTTCTCAAAAATAAGGAGAGAGCCGGGCGGTTATGGCGCACGCCTTTAATCCCAGCACTTGGGAGGCAGAGGCAGGAGGATTTCTGAGTTCGAGGCCAGCCTGGTCTACAAAGTGAGTTCCAGGACAGCCAAGGCTACAAAGAGAAACCCTGTCTCGAAAAACAAAAAAAAAAAAAATAAGGAGAGAGGGTTTCTTTCTTTTTATTTCATGCAGATGAATGCAAATTGACCCATTCTTATCTCCTTGCACTAAGCTCAATTCCAAGTGGATCAAGGACCTCCACATAAAACCAGACACACTGAAACTAATAGAAAGGAAACTAGGGAAGAACCTTGAACATATGGGCACAGGGGAGACTTTCCTGAATAGAACTCCAATAGCTTATGCTCTAAGATCAAGAATAGACAAATGGGAACTCATTAAATTACAAAGTTTTTGCAAGGCAAAAGACACTGTCAAAAAGACAAAGCGGCAACCAACTAACTGGGAAATGATCTTTACCAACCCTACATCTGACAGAGGGCTAATATCCAATATATACAAAGAACTCAAGAAGTTAAACTCCAGAGAGGCAAGTAACCCTATTAAAAATGTGGTACAGAGCTAAACAAAGAGTTCTCACCTGAAGAATATCTAATGTCCGAGAAGCACCTAAAGAGATGTTCATCATCCTTAGTCATTAGGGAAATGCAAATCAAAACAATCCTGAGATTCCATCTCACACCAGTCAGAATGGCTAAGATCAAAAACACAGGAGAGAGGGTTTCAGGAAAAAAAAATGGATAGGTATTTGTCTTAGTTTGGGTTTTACGGCTGTGAACAGACACCATGACAAAGGCAACTCTTATAAAAACAACATTTAACAGGAGCTGACTTACAGGTTCAGACATTCAGAGGTTCAGTCCATTATCATAAAGGCAGAGCATGGCCTGTGTCCAAGCAGACATGGTGCAGGAGAAGCTGAGAGTTCTACATCTTCATAGGAAACCTACTAGCAGATGCAGACTTTCAGGCAGCTAGGATGAGGGTCTGGATCCCCAGTGGAGGAGTTAGAGAAAGGTCTAAAGGAGCTGAAGGGATTTGCAACCCCATAGAAAGAACAACAATATCAAACAACCATACCCCCCAAAGAGCTACCAGGAACTAAACTACCAACCAAAGAATACACATAGAGGGACCCATGGCTCCAGCCACATACATAACAGAAGATGTCCTTGTCTGGTATCAGTGGGAGGAGAGGCCCTTGGACCTATGAAGGCATGATACCCAAGTGTAGGAGAATGTCAGGGTGGGGAGGTGGGAGTGAGTGAATGGGTAGGGGAACACCCTCATAGAAGCAGGGGAAGGGGGAATGGGATAGGAGGTTTCTGGGGTGCAAAGAGGAACAGGGAAAGGGGATAATATTTAAAATGTAAATAAAGAAAATATCCAATAAAAAAGTCACAGTGCACAACTACTTCAACAAGACCACATCTATTCCAACAAAACCACACCCTCTAATAGTGCCACTCCTTGGGACTAGCATATACAAACCATCACAGTATCAGTAGCCCAGGTTGACTGAAATTTTCTATGTAGCTGCAAATGATGCTGGACTCTTGTTCCTCCTGTCTCTGCTTTGGCAGTGGCTGGATTATAGGCCTAGACTACCATACCCAGTGTGGTTACATTTTTTGCATCTTCCCACTGGGTATCCTGGTCCTGATTCACACAGAGCAGGAAAAGAAAGATGAATTGAAGTCCTAAATGGGTGGGTCAGTAGGATCAGAGTCCAGAGGTAGATGCCCAGAGGAGATGTTCTTCAAAGATTTCATTATTACAGCTGTTTTAGATGGTATTCAATGAAATAGCTCTTTAATAATATTCAACAAAACTGCTTGTGTTCTTTATTCTGAATAAACTAAGACTATAAAAACCTTGAAAAAATGGGAAGAGTTTCTTCTTAGGGTGAAGTGTCATTGGCTAGGGCTTCAGGTACTGGGGACAACTCATTTGCACAGAGAAGAATTCCACGAAGTTGACCCTATAATTTTGGCAATGATTATGTGACATTCCAAAGGTATAGTATGGGGATTGGACTCCCTGGATAACCTAGAGAAGAGGAAACCCTGCTGGGTAAGGGAATCCCCTATTTTGCACTTAGTTCAGAAGTGCTGTCCACACATAGTAGACTATAACCTTCAAATAACATTATCTTCCAAAACCCAGGTCATTCTTTGCATTTTACATTCCTGAGTGATTTGTATTTTAACAGCAAGGATACATAGCAACTCTCTCTCTCTCTCTCTCTCTCTCTCTCTCTCTCTCTCTCTCTCTCTCTCTCTCTCTCTCTCTCTCTCTATCTCTCTCTCTCTCTCTGTGTGTGTGTGTGCTTTATGGACTAAAGGCATGAGTGCCTGACTGTCTTGTCCCACCAATGTCTTCATTTATGATTTAGTTGTTGTGTTGAGAATAAATTTTAGATGTCACAGGAACTGAAAGGTGACACTGAAGACCATAACCCCAGAGATGCCTATGACTCAGAGCTGCATAGTGACAGCTTTGTGGTGACATGAAGTGTGGGAAGTGGTGGTACTTTGACTTATTTAAGAGTGTCTTCACGAGATTTAGATATGGCCTGAGAGATAAGGGGTGGCAGAGATGACCCCACAGTTTTGAGCTTAAACAATTTGAAACTGAGGTGGATTTTTTGTTGGTTTGTTGGTTTGCTGATTTGTGTGCTTGTTGAACAAAATGTGGTAGGTTAGAGGATGAACTCATCTGAAATGTTCTTGGTGTGTGTGTTTGTGTGTGTGTATGTGTGTGTGTGTGTGTGTGTGTGTGTGAGAGAGAGAGAGAGAGAGAAGCAGAAATTATTCTTTTAAACCAAAACAAATGTATTTATTGTTGTTTGTTTATTGTTTTGAATTGTTTGGACTTTTAAATTTTGTGTTGGGGTGTGTGTGTAGGAGAGAGAGAGAGAGAGAGAGAGAGAGAGAGAGAGAACATGAACATGTGTTCAACCCATGTGGAGATGAGAGGAAACTTTGGAAGTAATCTTTGCACTATTCAATATGGGTCCCAGGAATCAACTCTGACAATTAAGATTGGAAATGGCAGCAGGTGTCTTTATCCACTGTAGAATCATCTCAGCATTGCCTACTGTCTTCTTTAATTTTAAACAGCCTATAGTAACTTAGAGTTTTCTTTTTATACTTTATTTAATCGTATTTTATGTACATTCACCTTTGGTCTGCATGTATTTCTGTGTGAGGGTGTCAAGTTCCCTAAACCTGGAATTACAAACAGTTCTAAGTTGCCTTGTGTGTACTTTGAATTGAACCCAGATCTTTTGGAATAGCAGACAATGTTCTTAAACAGTGAGATATCTCTCTAGAAGCAGACTAGAATTTTCTATGTAGCTAAGAATGCCCTTGAGTCTCTGTTCTCTTCCCTCTATTTCCCAGCTGCTTGCTTTACATTCATGAGCTACTAAGCATGACTAATTTGATTTTTGAAACAGTGTCTCATATAGCACAAGTTGTCTTTGATCTTGATGGCCTCTGTAGTTATTTCACACAAAGCTCACCCACATATACATTTAGAAAAACTAAAAATTTAATTCATTATTTTAAATAAAATTTTGATTCATGAATTTCCATCATTATTTTCATTGATTAGGAAATGTCATAAAAACGAACAATATTAATAAGATTATTAAAAGAGAAATACCTGGAATCACCAACCAGCCTATCCAGAATCAGAGGAAAAGGAAGGAGGTAAGACTGTGGATTGTTCTGTGGTAGGTTTGCTGAGGGTTTGAAGAACCCTATTTGATGTTGCACCATACAAAATATTTCCCCGATGGGTTTGCCTTGGTTTTTGTCTTGGGGTGCAGCATTTTGCGCTATAGCTCAGGCTAGCCCAGAACTTGGTCTTTCTGTCCCAGACCCCTCTGACTTGCTATTGCAGGCATGCATGTGCCATCATGCTTATGAACTCTAACAAAGCTGTGAGAATCTCACCCTGTGTGAGTTACTTTCCTATTGCTGTGATAAAAAAGACCATGATGAAAAGCAAATCATGTGGAGTTTCTATTGGCTCATGGTTCCGAAGCTCATCATAGCAGAAAGGCATGGCAGGTGGAGAAGGAAAGTGAGAGACCACAGCTTCAACTGCAAGTATAAAGCAGGGAGAGAAAACTGGAAGTGAGGCAAGGCTGTGAGCCCTTAAAGACTCCCCAAGATATACAATTTCCAGCAAGGCTTCACCCTCCAACATACAATATCCCCACACAACACCACCACCTGGGGACCACGTGCTTAAATATCTGAGCCTATGGGGGACATTCTCATTCAAACCCACACAACTAAGTAAGTTCCCCCTTAGGAAAGATCCAGTTTTATCCAGAAATGAATCAACACTCCTATGGTCACTCGATCTTTGACAAAGGAACTAAAACCATCCAGTGGAAAAAAGATAGCCTTTTCAACAAATGGTGCTGGTTCAACTGGAGGTAAACATGCAGAAGAATGCAAATTGATCCATTCTTATCTCCTTGCACTAAGCTCAATTCCAAGTGGATCAAGGACCTCCACATAAAACCAGAAACACTGAAACTAATAGAAAGGAAACTAGGGAAGAACCTTGAACATATGGGCACAGGGGAGAATTTCCTGAACAGAACTCCAATAGCTTATGCTCTAAGATCAAGAACTGACAAATGGGACCTCATAAAATTACAAAGTTTCTGTAAGCCAAAGGACACTGTCAAAAGGACAAAACGGCAACCAACAAACTGGGAAATGATCTTTTCCAACCCTACATCCAAAAGAGGGCTAATATCCAATAAATACAAAGAACTCAACAAGTTAGACTCCAGAGAGCCAAATAACCCTATTAAAAAATGGGGTACAGAGCTAAACCAAGAGTTCTCACCTGAAGAATAGCTAATGTCCGAGAAGCACCTAAAGAAATGTTCAATATCCTTAGTCATTAGGGAAATGAAAATCAAAACAACCCTGAGATTTCATTTCACACCAGTCAGAATGGCTAAGATCAAAAGCACAGGAGACAACAGTTGTTGGCGAGGATGCGGAGAAAGAGGAACACTCCTCCACTTCTGGTGGGATTGCAAGCTGGTACAACTTCTCTGGAAAGCAGTCTGGCGGTTCCTCAGAAAACTGGGCATGACACTCCTGGAGGACCCTGCTATACCACTCCTGGGTATATATTGAGAGGCTTCACCTGCATGTAATAAGGATACATGCTCCACTATGTTCATAGCAGCCTTATTTATAATAGCCAGAAGCTGGAAAGAACCCAGATGTCCCTCAACGGAGGAATGGATAAAGAAGATGTTGTATATTTACACAATGGAATACTACTCTACAATTAAAAACAATGAATTCACGAAATTCTTAGGCAAATGGTCAGAACTGGAAAATATCATCCTTAGTGAGGTAACCCAATCACAAAAGAACACACATGGTATGCAGTCACTGATAAGGGGATATTAACCCAGAAACTCAGAATACCCAAGACACAATTCACATATCAATAGATTTCCAAGCAGATGGAAGGAAAGACCCCTGGTCCTGGAAAGACTGGATGTAGGGGAATGCCAGGACAGAGAAGCTAGAGGGGGTTGAATGGGGAACAGAGGGAGAGAAAAGGGCTTATGGGACTTTCGGGGAGGGAGGAAACAGGAAAGGGGAAATCATTTGGAATGTAAATAAAAAAAACTTAGAAAATAAAAAAAAATAATAAAAGACCATGAATTTGGGAGGGAGTGGGAGGAATTAGAGGGAACTGAGGGGAAATGAGGTAAATGCAATACTCATATAAAATTCTCAAAAATCAATAAAAACAAATATATCCAAAAAAAAGGAAAGATCCAGTTACCAACAGTCCCATTCTTTGATCTCTTCTCTTTTTTTTAGGATGTGAAGAAAAAAGTCTTAGATATTTCAAGATTGTGTGAGTTTTTTGCTAAGAATCCTAAGTTTCAGCAGCACAACAAAAATATGTCATTCTCCCCGAGACTACTAGGCCTGTAAGTACTTTTATATTACATGGCACTACTTTCATGAAATTGATGGCCAACTCAAATAAATCAACAATAATGGTTTGGAGATATTCCCATAGCAAAGAAAGTATGTTCTTCTTATGATATCCCTATGAGAACCTTTGTGGAACTTAGATTATTTTCTACGTGTGTTTGTGTGTGAACATGTTCCTCTGTTTGTTATCATATGTGTGGCAAGGATGTGGAGATTACAGGGCAATGTTGCATGTCTTCTTCAATTGTCTTATCCTTTTAGAAATTTTAAAAGTTTTTATTTGTTCATTTGTTTGCTTGATTTTGGTTTTTCCAAGGCATGCTTTTTCTGTGTAGCCCTGTCTCTCTTGGAACTCACTTTGCAGAAGAGGCCGGCCTTGGCATCATTGAGTTCTGCCTCATTTTGCATGCCAAGTGCTAGGATTAAATGTATGGGTCACTGCCAATGGCAGAATTTTATTTTTTTTATTAATTATGTGTTTGTCAAGATGGATACAGACACATATGATGGCACTGCCCACAGAAGCCAGAGCAATGCATCAGACCACTTCAAGATAAAGTTATAGAGAAATGTCATCTATCTATTATGGTTTTTAGGATGTGACCTTGAGTCCTCTGCAAGAGCAGGAAACAGTCTTAACCACTGAGCCATCTCTACAGCCTTTTACCTTAATTTAAATTTTTTGAACTATATTTACTTACTTAGTGTGCGCTTGCTAGACAACATGATGATGGTGACCATGAGGATGATGATGATGATGATGGTGGTGATGATGATGATGATGATGCTGGTGGTGGTGGTGGTGGTGATAAGAAAAGACTCTCCAGGACCTTGTACCTCACTATTGAGCTAGACTGGCTGATTGGCAAGGCCAGGAGTCCCTTCTGTATCTGCTCAGTGGTGATATTCCAGATTATTGCTATGCCTGGATTTTTAATATTTGTTTGTTTGTTGTTGTTGTTTTCAGTTTTTAATTAATTTTATTATTTTACTTATTGACTTGACATCCCACTCACTGTTTATCTCTCAGTCACCCCTGCCCACCTGAGCAGGTGAGGGCCCCCTGGGAAATTTCATCCACCATGGCACTTCAATTCTCTGTGATGCTAGGTGCTTCCTCTCTGATGGAGGCCAGAAAAGGCAATCCAGGTAGTACAATGGATGCCAAGTACAGACAACAGCTTGTGGGATAGCCCCTGCTACAGTTGTTTGGGACCCATGTGAATGCCAAGCTGCACATCTACTACATATGAACAGGAAAGCCTAGGTCCATCCAGCCTGTGTATGTTCTTTGGTTGGTGGTTCAGTCTCTGAGAGCCACAAGGGTCCAGGCTAGTTAACTCTGCTGGTCTTCCTGTAGAGTTCCTATTCCCTTCAGGGAGGCAATCTCTCCTCCTACTCTTTCATAACAGTCCCCAAGCTCCATCCACTGTTTGACCGTCTGAATCAGCTGCTGGGTAGAGCCTCCTACAACACAATATGCTCCTGTCTACAAGCATAACCAAGTATCATTGATAGTGTTCAGGATTAGTGCTTGACCATGGAATGGGTCTCAAGTTGGGTAGATTATTGGTTGGCCATTCCCTCTTTCTCTGCCTACGTGCCTGCATTTCTTATAGTCAGGATAAATTTGGAGTTGAAAGTTTTGTGGATGGGTTGGTATCTCTATCGCTTCAATAGAGTTCCTCTATGGCTATAGGAGGTTGCATGTTCAGGTTACAAATCCCCAGTATAATGAGTCATAGGTAAGTTCATTCCCCTTGATTCTTGGGTGACTCCCTTATAGGTCTCTGTCTCATCATGGAGATGCCCCCTCCATCACTATCAGTTCCAGATTTCCATTAATGTTCATTACCATCTATCCATGTCTCCTGTCCTTTCCCATCCCTGATCCTGAATTGACCATTCCACTCCCTATGAGCCCTCAATTCCTGTTCCCACCCTCCATCTGCCTCCTATGACTATTTTATTCCCCCTTCAAACTGAGAGTCAATCTTCCTCTGACTGGGCCTTCCTTATCGTTCAGTTTCTTTGTGTCTGTTAAGTGTCTGTTAAGTATAGCATGGTACCTATATCCACTTATATAATATCCACTTATAAGTGAGAACATACCATGCATATCCTTTGGGAACTAGATTACCTCAGTCTGGATGATATTCTAAAGTTCCATCCATTTCCCTACAAAATTCATGATGTCTTAATTTTCAAATAGCTGACTAATATCCCATTATGTAGATGTACCACATTTTCTTCAATTATTCTTCACCAACCCTACATCTGACAGAGAACTGATACTCAAAATTAACAAAGAACTCAAGAAATTAGAAAACAACAACCCAAATAACGCAATAAAAATGAGATACAGAGCTATAATGGTTTGAATATGCTAAGCCCGGGGAGTGGCACTATTAGGCAGTGTGGTCTTGTTAGAATAGGTATGTCACTGTGGGCATGGGCTTAAGACCCTCATCCTTGCTGCCTGAAAGTCAGTCTTCCACTAGTAGCCTTCAGATGAAGATGTAGAACTCTCAGCTCTGCCTGTACCATGCCTGCCTAGATGCTGCTATGCTCCCACTTTGATGATAATGAACTGGACCTCTGAACCTGTAAGCCAGCCCCAATTAAATGTGCCCTTTATGAGACTTGTCCTAGTCATGGTGTTTGTTCACAGCAGTAAAACCCTAAGACAAGAGCTAAAGAGAAAATTCTCAAATGGCTGAGAACCACTTAAAGAAATGTTCAAAGTCCTTAGTAATCAGGGAAATGCAAATCAAGACTATTGTGGGAAATATTAAAAACGATTTTGGCAAGTTTCCATACTACAACTAGCTACTCTTTGCCTACTGACTGGCCAGCTATTCACTGGCGGGCATTGGCTGACCTGTTCTTATCTCATGGGGACTCTCTGGCTCAGAGCTCCAAAATTTCTCCACCCAGTTTGGTAAGTTTCCACTAGTGCTAAGTTCCCACTGTCGGGTCAATACCATGAAAGCCCCATGCTTCAAAGGTAACTCAGTCGCTGGACACAGCAACTAGAATCCTAATCTTATAAACCATATTAAATCTAAACCCTCCAGTGGCGAAGCCTGGTGCATCCGCCACTGAAATTGGGAGACACTAGTAGCTACATCTTGTCCTTTCACTATCCCTGTCCAAAAACTCCTAACTCTCTCCTGCTTCTTTTCTTCCTCTGTCCAACCTGGACATCTCCCCTACTCACCCAGTGATTGGCTCCTTTATTCATTTGGGGAAAGGTTCACAAGAAGTACCAAGAAGTACATGACTCATTCCTCATTCCAGATATCCCCTTCTGAGAAAGCAGAACTAACATCAAAATACAGGCAGCACCAGGCCATCCACAACACAAAACAACTCTGAGATTCCATCTAGCACCAGTAAGAATAGCTAAGATCAAAAACTCAAGAGATTAACACATGCTGGAGAGGATGTGGAGCAAGGGAAACACTTCCTCATGACTGGTGGGAGTGAAAACGTGTACAACCACTTTGGAAGTCAATTTGATGGTTTTTTTTGGAAAGCTGGGACTGGTTCTACTCTTTGTTTTTAAGAGGAGCATGGAATCCAGGCTAGTTTCCTCATGCTTTCATGACAAGCACTTCACTGACTGATCCATCTCCTCAGCCTCTCTTGATATATTGTCTATGAAAGATTAATATTCTGCCTTAGTGGAGGAAGATCCTGTAATTCTGTGGTTTGGGGACCCATAGAACATTAAATAGCTTAATCTGTGAAATAACTGTCTATATATTATAATCTGACTATCAGAGCTAACAGCCAACTACTTTTATCTCCTAGATATGAAGCAGCTCAGAAATGCCCAAAACCTCCCATGAAAGGTATGGTCACAAATACTGATAGAAATTTATTTAAATAACTTCTGTTCTTTAATTTTTTATTTATATTAGTTTATGTATATGTATCTTTTCATGCATATATGTTGAAGATAATGTTTAATTTTCTAGGACTATACTTACAGTTAGTTGCAAACAACAAAGTCAGTGCTAGGAATCAAACTGAAGACCTGTGGAACTTAACTAAAAACCTCAGGTCCAAACAAATGAGAGTTCTCTGTAGCCTATCATTCATTCACTTCTTTCCTTCCCCTCCCCACCCCCCAGTGGTCATTTCTTTTTAAAAGAAAACTTTTTATTGGTTCTCTATGAATTTCACATCATGCAGTCAAACCCCACTCATCTCCTTTTCCATCATGCACACCCTCCACACTTGCAACCTTAACCACAACAGATGAAAAAAAATTCATTGTGGGAAGTGTAGTGGGTCACAGTGTGTCCCATAGTACATACTTTTCCCCACACTTCTTTGCTTTCAAATGTTCATTGCAATGACTCTTTGGTCTGGAATGAGACCTCTGGCTTCTACTAGTCTATCAATACTGGAGCCTCACTGGGACATTTTTAGGTTATACAGTTGATGCCCAGTATCTTGGAGATTCTGTAGTGTTAGATCTGTAGGACACGGCCTTTGTGCACTTAAGTAGTTTATGGGTAGGATAGATGTTGGGCCAATTCAGAGCCCTGGATCTGAGCCTGAGTGGTATCTAAGCTGCTGATCCCTCTGGCTCTCCTTCCCTCATACACTCAGGCCACTTTACTTGCAACCTTCTCAACCAGGGCAAGCTCTACCCTGTTGCCCAGGTCATGTGAAGGGTCATCCATTCTTCTGAGTTTTGTGGCCTGTGAGAGACATGACAGTACTTCCACTCTCATGAACACAAAGCCAGCTCTCCTGCCTGCCATAGGTGGGGAGGGACTAGAAAGAGAATGAGGGTGTCTCTCCCTCTTCCACACTATTGCAAAGCTGAGAAGAGGCAGGGCCAGCTCTCTCCAAACCCCATGTCCAGGGTCAGCTCTCCTGTGCTGTCCAGAAAAGGTGAAGAGCCCACACTCCTGAGCACTGAAGTAGGTAAAGGGCAGGGCCAAATCTCCTGCTTGGATGTCATCAGGGCAAGGTCTCCCACCTGCTGCAGGTGCTGAGTAGAAAATGGGGAGGAGGGTATCTCCTCATTGCTCACACCACTACGAGGGAGATAAGTGGCAGGGTCAACTCTCCCATGTTCGTATCCTCAGGGTCTGCTTGCCTACATCTCCTGCAATGTGCTGGGCCTGCTCTTCCACTCTTCCCAGTATAGCAGCTGGATGGAATAGAGTCAGCTCTCTTATTTTCATGTCGCCAGAGCCAGCTCTCCTACAATGCCCAAGTGAGGAGTGGGCCAGTTCTGCATATCTCTCAGACATCAGCATGTCCCTAGGTTAGGGAAAACAGACCTTAGTGCTCAGGGCCACAGACGGAGACATGGCCCCCATCATGGTCACAGGTGGCATCACTGACTCCTCACATCAAGCTGTTCCTCTCTACTATTGTGTCTCTAGTTCTGCCTCCCTTCATGGTGCCCACTTCCTTCTGCTTCTCTTTCTCTACCATTTCTCCACTATATAATTGAGCCTCAGAGTAGAGACCAATGTTTGTGAGTGTCTGTGGTCACCTCAAGAGTGGTCTGAGGAGTGCAAGACCCATTCAAGCATTATATCACCTGGCAAAGGTTATCTTGATTATGGTCTGCCTAACTAAGCCTGTACACCATTGGACTGGTGATCATCTCAGGCTCCTCAACAGGGCCCATCTAAGGAACAAGATATCTGGTGGAATTGGTGTATGGCTTGCTACCCAACCTGAGAGCCCTTGTGCAAATGCAGAGCACCAGACTGGTGGTCATCTCAGACTGGCTCTTTTCAGGGTTTGTTAGGCTAATAATCATTCAGATGTTTACATGTCAGAACACTGACCTTAGACATTTCCTTCTCTCCTCTCTGCCACCTGCTGACATACATGGAATACATCAACCACAACCGAAACACCTCTAGAGATGGGATTGTTCTCATTTCTAGCCTGCATCCATCTGATATATTGCCCAGAGTATAGAAAACAGTGGTTCAAAATTAACCCAAGAACCCAACTCAGGTTTAGAAATATACTATTTACTGGAAACCTTGATGCCAGGATTTGATCAAAATATGTGTACTGGTGACTGGAGAATCTGAATGTATTTACACATGCCTTAAATTCCAGGTTTTGGGGGACAGAGGAAGAAAGATCTGAGTTTGAGGATAGCATTGTCTACAGAGTGAATACCAGGACATCCAGGGCTATATATTGAAAGAGTGGGTGTGATAGAGTTGGAGGGTGAGGAAGGGATGTGTAAGTGAGATAGTTCAGTGGCTAACAGCTCTTAATTGTTATTGCAGAGAAGTGAAGAGACTTACAAACCTATCTGAAACCTCAAATATGAATTCCAAGACCAACCCAAGGAAAGTGCAAACATCATAAACATGGCATTTTAAACTCTTAAGACACAACCAAACTGCAAAGGGCTAACCCTGTCTACAAAGAAGAACTTAGTCTCCAGTTTATGCACATAGCCCCTCCCTTCTCTCCTGCTTCTATCTTGGGAAAGGTTCCTAGTCTATAAGAGAGGCATGCTTTCTTAGGGTGAGCCCTTGTCAGCTTCTTGAAATAAACCTACCTGCTCTTTGAGTCCAGTCTCCTGACTTCTTCTTCCACATGATTTCCTTTTTTTATTAGATATATTCTTTATTTACATTTCAAATGTTATCTCCTTTCCTGGTAGCCTCCTCCCCCAAAAATCCCATAAGCCATCTCCCCTTCCCCTATTAACCCTCCCCTGCTTCCCTGTCCTGGTATTCCTCTACACTATTGCATCAAATCTTTCCAGGACCAAGGGCTTCTCCTATTTGGTGTCTAACAAGACCATCCTCTGCTGCCTATGTGTCTGGAGCTATGGATAACTCCATGTGTACTCTTCGACTGATGGTTTTATCCCTGGGAGCTCTGGGAGTACTGGGTGACTCATAGTGTTGTTCCTCCTGTGGTGCTGCAAACCCCTTCAGCTCCTTGGGTCCTTTCTTTAGCTCCCCCATTGGTGACCCTGTGCTCAGTTCAATGGCTGGCTGACAGTGTCCTCCTCTGTATTTGTCATGCACTAGAAGAGCCTCCCAGGTGATAGCTCTATGTGTCTCCGGTCAGCCAGCACTTGTGAGCATCCACTATAGTGTCTGGGTTTTGTAACTGTATATAGGATGGATCCCTGGGCGGGGTAGTCTCTGGATGGTCTTTCCCTTAGACTCTGCTCCACCTTTTGTCTCTGTATCTCCTTCTGTGGGTATTTTTCCCCTTTCTACAAAGGACCCAAGGATCCATACTTTGTTCTTCCTCCTTCTTGGGCATCATTTGATTTGTGAAATGTGTCTTGGGTATTCCAAGTTTCTGGGCTAATATCCACTTATCAGTGAGTACATGCCATGTGTGTTCTTTTGTGATTGGGTTACCTCACTCAGGATGACATTTTCCAGTTCCATCCATTTGTCCAAGAATTTCGTGAATTCATCATTTTTAATGGCTGAAAAGAACTCCATTGTGTATATATACCACAATTTCTGCATCAATTCCGCCATTGAGGGGCATCTGGGTTCTTTCCAGTTTCTGGCTATTATAAATAGGGCTGCTATGAACATAGTGGAGCTTGTGTCCTTATTACATGCTGGAGAATCCTCTGGGTATATGCCCAGGAGTGGTATAGCAGGGTCCTCCAGTAGTATTATGCCCAGTTTTCTGAAGAACCATCAAACTGATTTCCAGAGTGGTTGTACCAGCTTGCAATCCCACCAGCAGTGGAGGAGTGTTCCTCTTTCTCCACAACCTCTCCAGCACCTGCTGCTTCCTGAGTTTTTTATCTTAGCCATTCTAACTGGTGTGAGGTGAAATCTCAGTGCTTTCTTCTGACCTGGAAGGTACCAAGCTTGCATATGATATTGATACACACATGTAGGCAAACATACATCTAAGTTAAAACTAAATAAATAAATAGTCTTTAAAATATAATTAAAAGAGATTAAACAAAGATAGTCATGGTGCTAATGAAACAGCTCAGTCTGTAACTTGCAGCATATGCATGAGAACCTGAGTTGGATGCCCACGCCCACAGGCAGAGAGACAGCGTGCCTATAAATCCAGTGCTGAGTTGCCAAAGACAAGGTTCTCCCTGGTGTTTGGCCAGACAGTCTAATCAGGAAATTCCAGATTTAGTGGGAAACTCTATTTCAAAATAAGGTGAGAAAGATGGAGGAAGAAATTGGACAGATTTTAGTAGTGTAGGTTGGCCTGGAACTCTCTATGTAACAGTGGATGACTTAAACCCTTGCTCCTCCTGCCTCTACCTATAAAGTGCTGTGATTATAGGCCTAGGCCACCAAAGCTACCTCATTTTTACTTTATACATTTCTGTATGATTTGTACTTTTACAGCAAGGATGCATAACAGAACTAGGCTCCCACCCCATGTCTGTGTCTGTATCTGTGTGTGTGTGTCTATGTGTGTGTGTCTGTGTGTGTGTCTGTGTGTGTGTGTGTGTGTGTGTGTCTGAGTGTCTGGTGTGTGCATGTGTATGTGTGGTGTCTGTACATTTTGAGGCCAGAGGATGTCCTCAGGTGTCATTCCTCAGAAGACATCCACTCTTTTGTTTTTGGACGCAGAGTCTCTGACTGGCCTGATACTTGCAAGCAGTCTAAGCTTGCTGGCCAGAGTATCCCAAGGATCTGCCTGTCTCTGCCTGCATAGAGCTAGGATTACAAACACTCACCACCATGCATGGAATTTTTTTCCTCTGTACTGGGAATCAAATTCAAGTCCTTGCACTTACAAGATAAGCACCTTACTAACTGAAGTATCCCAGCCCTAGGTTTGGTTTTCTCTAGGTACTTATTTGTTTAATTTGTATGGGTGTAGCTTACATTTTTCAAACCCTATTTTAAATGACGGTTCTTAAATGCTTTAACCTCCCTTCTGGCCTACCAATCACTAGAGGTAGTAAAAAAGAAATGTTATTAGGATATGGGGGAAGTGGACCTGTTTAGAAATTGTTCTTCAGAGAAAATCCCATATTCATTGTCATGCAATCAGCAGTTTAGTTCAGTAGTTTCAGGATTCAGCAGTGGCAGCTCAATCCACTTGCAAATACTGCACGAATACAACAGCAGTCCAATTCAGTAGCAAACACAAATCAGCCATGGTGGCATGACCTAGCAGAGACACCTAGGCCTCAGGAATATTGACATGAATCAGCTGAAAGGATCACAACAAGCAGAAACATGAGGAGAATTATTTGCCATGCCTCTTAACAAAGTTAAGATCAGCAAAGAAGTGAGACCAAGAACCTAGCTATGCAAACAAGCCAAACCCAACCTCTCTCACTCTCAGTTGAATCCTATTTATACTTCTTTCAAATATCACGTGTCCTTCACAGGTCTGCCCCATCAGACGTCTTGCCTTAACACATGAGTCTGTCTTAGCAAAACTCCACATGAGTCTGAATCAGCCAACATCACTCTTCCAATCAGCCCACATACCTACGGAAGCTGAACAACACTCTACTCAGTGATAACTTGATCAAGGAAGAAATAAAGAAATTAAAGACTTTTTGGAATTTAATGAAAATGAGCCCACAACATATCCAAACTAATGGGACACAATGAAAGCAGTGCTAAGAGGAAAACTCATGGCTCTGAGTGTCTCCATAAAGAAATTGGTGAAAGCACACACTTGCAGCTTATCAGCACATCTTAAAGCTCTAGAACAAAAAGGAAAAAACTCACACAAGAAGAATAGGTGGCAGGAAATAATCCAATTCAGGGCTGATACCAACCAAGTAGAAACAAAAAGAACTATACAAAGAATGAAGAAAACTAGGAGCTGATTCTTTGAGAAAATCAACAAGAGAGATAAATCCTTAGCCAAACTAACCAGAGGGCACAGAGACAGTAACAAAATTAACAAAGTCAGAAATGAAAAGGGAGATATAGCAACAAAAAATGAGGAAATTTAAAAAAATCATCAGATCCTACAACAAAAGCCTATATTCAACAAAACCTGAAAATTTAGATGAAATGGAAGATTTTCTAGACAGACAGCAGATACCAAAGTTAAATCAGGATCAGATAAACCATATAAACAGTCCCATAACCTCTAAGGAAATAGAAGCAGTCATTAAAAGTCGCCCAACCAAAAAAAAAAAAAAAGCCCAGGGTCAGATGGTTTTAGTGTAGAATTCTATCCAACCTCCAAAGTAGACCAAATACTGACACTCTTCAAACTATTTCACAGAATAGAAATAGAAGGAACACTACCCAATATGTTCTATGAAGGCACAGTTACACTGATACCTAAACCACACAAGGACCCAAAAAAGAAAGAGAACATTAGACCAATTTCCATTATGAATATCGATGCAAAAATACTCAATAAAATTTTCTCAAACCGACCCCAAGAACACATCAAAACCATCATTTTCCACAATCAAGTAGGCTTCATCCCAGGGATGCAAGAATGGTTCAATATGCTGAAGTCCAGCAACATAATCCACAATATAGAAAAACTCAAAGAAAAAAAAACTCATGATCATCTCATTAGATGCTGACAAAGCCTTTGACAAAATACAACACCATGCCATCTGGAACCCTCTGCCAGAAGCCTTCTGGTTTATCTCTGGCTTGGGACCATCCTCTGCCACAACACGCCATCTCCAAGTGGCACAGGAAGCTAGCTATCCATCCAGAGGCGCAGAGAAGGCAGTCAGCACAAGTGAGACCTCCCACCTCCCAAGGTTGCATATTTCCATTCAATCTGCTGACCCTCAGGGCTTCTCTCCTGTTCCCTGCCCCATACTTGATCATGTTCCCCTTTTTCCTCCCTCTCCCCTCCAGGTCCCTTCCTCCATTCCCCCCCCATTGCTTTCTTCTCTCTTCCAAGTGGATTGATGCTTCCTCACTTGGGTCCTTCTGCTTGTTAGCGCGTCTTGTGTCTTGTGGATTGTATCAGGTATTCTATACATTTTTGCCTAATATCCACTTATTAGTGAGTACATACCATGATATTTGTGTACTTTTTTGAGCAGGCAGAAGGGAGCATCTCACTCTTTGTTAAGCAGTGACTCATTTAACAGCATGTGAGTGCCACGAGACTGGACATTTGTGATGCAGGTTCTTTAAGCTCTAGTTGTTTGTAAAACAGCACAGCCCACTCTGTCGGGATCTGACAGGGGAGTTTGTTGATCATTTTTAACCTTTGCCTGTCGTGCCTCAGGCACTCCATGTTCTTCATCATGGTCCTGGCAATCCTCCTGCTTCAGTCTTCCCAGTGATTGCATTGCATATTTGTATCACCACAACTGGCTTCCACGTTTTGGTTTTCATTTGTTAGTTTTAAATTTGCAAAGTAGTGGAGAATAACCTTGAACTTCAAATCTTCCTCTGTCTGCCATCCAAGTGCAAAGAACATATGTGTTCACCTGTTGTCTAATTTATACAGTAATGTGTTCCTACCCAGAGCCTGCTGTATACAGATCAAGCACTCTATCAGGGTGACTTTGAAGCTTGTTAGTACCTGATAGATTTGAACAAGGAGTGTTCTTTTGTCTGCTACTGGTGGGGTTGCATGTTACATCACGTTCACCATTTTCAATGCACAGTTCAGTAAGTAGTGTTGAGTCTGTGCACAACTAAGGCAACTACAACTCCTGTCTAGTTTCAGAACTTGTCAGCATCCAGGAAAACTTCCATTCATGTGGGACTGTGAAAGGCAACCTGTCTTCTGGTTGAGCTATGTTTAAACTCCAGTGACCCAGCAGGTGTTCCTACAGGAGACAGAAGGCTGTTTGCCATGCTCCCGGACACTTTGGTTCCTAACACAAGGCCTCAGCTCTACATAATTCTGTGGCCATCAGTCACATAGGGCAACACCTCAATCCCCTACACAGAGGACGTGACCACAGATTACATAGCCTCAAGACAGATCTACCTAAAGGCATGAAGGGCTTAGCCAATTAAGCTCTCCTTCCCAGACACTCCTTCCTGCAAAAGGTATTTAACCTCAGGCTCACCCTGAGAAAGTAGGATACAGTTTCACTCATCACAACTCTCTGTTATAACAATAAATGCTTTAAAACCATGAATTGTGTCTTCTCATCTAGGTCAAGTGTGCTGGAGCAATGGAGCAGGTCTTTCTCTAGAGAACCATGTCAGGAAACCTGTCTGTGCTCGTCTCTGCCAAGTCAAGCCACCCACCTGAGCAAACCAAGGACTCTTGTCCCCAAGGGACCCAGCTGGTATTCTCAAATTTGCCCTTTTCCCTTGGGCCCCAGGCTAGAGCCAACTCTTTGGGCCCCCACCCCGTTCTCAACTCTTCAGAAGCATCCAGAGACATCTGCAGGGTCCACAAGGCTAAGAACCTCTCTCTTCTACCTCCATGCGGGCCAGGACCCCCAACCCTACACCTGTGGTTTCCTGGGGACTTCAGACTGTGCTTTACCACCCACAAAGCTGGTTCTTCGACTTCCCACAGACTGCCTCCCACCTGGCAGCAGCATGGGGAACGAGCAGTCAAACTTCCCTCAGCCACCTCGCTCAGCAGACCTAGCCTTGGGCCAGACGTAGGCTCCCATTTTAACCAACGTTTCCATATGGTTTCCTTGGTGAATATTATTGCTCTCTCTCTCTCTCTCTCTCTCTCTCTCTCTCTCTCTCTCTCTCTCATACACACACACACACACAGAGAGAGAGAGAGAGAGAGAGAGAGAGAGAGAGAGAGAGAGAGAGAGAGAGAGAGAAAGAGAAGGGTGTTTGATCCCCTTAAACTCTAGTTACAAAAGTTATGAGCCACCATGTAGTTACTGAGAAGAGCTGTCATTGCTTTTAACTGCTGATCTATTTCTCCAACCATATTTATTTATTGTAAGACGGGATCTCACTATTCAACCCTGATTGGCCTGGAACTCAATATGTAGCCCAGGCTAGCCTTAAACTTACAGAGATCTACCTTTCACTCCACCTCCAGAATATTGAAAGAAAGGCATCCACCACCAGACAATATTGAATTATTTTATTTCTTTTACTGGGGCAGGAGAGATGAGTGAGTGGTTAAGAGAATTAGATTCTCTTGCAGAGAACGTAGGTTTGGGTTCACAGCACCCACAGTGAGCTTACAACTGCTGAACCTTCAGCTTCAGAGGATTCAGCGCCCTCTCCTTGACTCCCCGAGCAAATGGCTCAGAGGTAACACACACACACATGTATGCAGGCAACACACACACATAAATTAAAATTTTAAAAATAACTTTCATAAATTGTGTGTGTGTGTATTTATATTTGTGGGAGTGTCTTATGTAAGGGTGCCCACAGAGGAAAAAAGAAATAGTTGAACCCCCAGAGTTAGAGTTAGACAGGTGATTATGTTCACCAAACTATGTTGGTTAGTGCTGAGACTTGGGTCTTCTACAAAATCAATACACATTCTTTTTGTTTGTTTGTTTGTTTTTATTCTTTGCTTTTTTCAAGACAGGGTTTCTCTGTGTAACAGTCCTGGCTTTCCTAGAACTCAATTTGTAGACCAGACTGACCTCAATCTTACAGAAATCTGCATGTTAAGGGCATGTACCACCACCACCACCCAGCTGAAGTGCACACGCTTCCCCCACTTAACCATGTGTTCAGTCTCCCCCCCCATACACACACAAACACGCATGCATGCACGCACACACATGCACACAATTTCTTAATTATACTTACTAAGTTGTAAAAATTCTGGACATCGAACTCACATATGTGTTTTATAAATATTGTCCTGTAATCTGGAGTCTGGACTCATCATCCAGCTTCCAGCTTCTTATACTGAGTTTGAGATTCAGTGTAGGATTATCAAACTGAATGTGAGGTTTGAGCCAAATGTGGCAACAACATCTGAACACACAATGAACAAAAATTAATTCAAAATCAAGGAAAAGTGAATTAAGTTGTTCTGCAGTGTATGCATCTCCCATTGTGCTGGAGCCCTGGTTCTGAATACCAAACACTTGTATTTTGCATTGTACATGCTGTCCCATCAGGAACACCAAAAAATGCTGCCTCAAACACTCTACTCATACTCCAGATCTGTTATGAACTCCAGATCTTTTATTATGTATATACTATTTATGCTCTTATAGAAAAAGTGATTTAATTACAAGAACCAAGGTCTTTTAATATTTTCTTCAGTTTGTTAACAAGGCCACACCTCCAAATAGTGCCAATCCCTGGACCAAGCATATTCAAGCCATGACAGGCTATGAGAGGCAGGTTGGGTTATTGGTTGCTGTTGGTCACTGTCACGCACAAAGAAGAAACAAGAAGAAGAATTAAATATCATGAAGGTAAATATCAAACAGCTCCCAAGGAACTCAACACCTCTAAATCATCTTGAAGTAGCAAACTGTGAAGTGGTCCTCTTTCCCCTCTATCCTTTTTTCTCTCATATCTCGTCCTCAGGGATTGAAATGGTGATAAAGGAGTGGAGAAGGATGGAAGAAATAAACCCATAAAGTATCCAAGACCAGCTACACCCATACACACAAAATAAAATATTAAATAAATATTTTAGCAGTAAGGATTTTATTCATGAATAACCATCATTGATTTTTGTTAGCTAGGAAAAACATTAGGTATGAATGACATTGAAATGATGTTTCAAATGGAAAACCCTGGAATTTATGTCCCTCCTATAGAGACTGGGAAGGAACAAGATAAGATGCCAGTTCATTTCCCTGAGGAATTTATTGAGGGGTTTGATAGACATTGCTATGTGAATGCCTCGCCCTACAAACCACAGCCCCAGCAATCTCATGCATTTCCTTTGGGGATGTAGGATTTTCCTATATAGCCCAGTCTTGCCTGGAACTTGATCTTCCTGTACCAGCCTCCTAAGTGTTGGAACTGAAGGCATGTGCCATCATGCTCATGAAATCTAATGAAAATATGGTGATCTCACCCTGTATGTGTTACTTTCCTGTTGCTGTGATAAAAACACCATGATGAAAAGCAATTTATGTGGAGTTTCTATTGGCTCATGGTTCCAAAATTCACCATGGCAGAAAGGCATAACAGCAGGAGAAGGAAAGTGAAAGAGCAGCTGCAACTATGAAGTAGGAGAGGAAACTGGAAGTGAGGCAAGGGTGTGAGCCCTTAAAGCCCACCCCAGTGATATACCCTTCCAGAAATGTACCTCCCCTAACATAGCCAACCTGCATCACCGACTGGGAAGCACATCTTTAGGTATCTGAGACTATGAGGGAACATTCTTATTCAAACCAACACACAACTAAGTTCTTCTTTAGAAAAAGACCCAGTTACCAACAGTCACATTCTCTCATTTCTTACTGCTTCTTCTTTTAGAATATGGAGCATACCACCTTAAATAATTATCCTAAAGTGTATGAGATTCTTCCTAAAGACCATGAGATGCAGCAAGGTTTCATAACTATTTCATTCGTCAATAGACTCCAGTTGCTATAAGTATTCTTGCATTACCTGCCATTACTTACACAGAACTGATGTTTCTTCTATTCAAATATGTTGATTGTAATTATTTGGAGATCTTCCTATGGCAATTAAAATTAGTTATTTTTACAATAACCCTATATGGTGCTTTCTGAAACATGATTTATTTTCAATGTGTGTGTGTGTGTGTGTGTGAACATATATTCATCTGTGTGTGAGCATGAGTGTAGAGGTTATAGGTTAATGTTCAGTGTCTTTCTCAATTGCACATTACCTTAATTTTTTAGAAGTTTTTAAAATTTTATTTGTGTATGCATTTATTTTTGGTTTTCCAAGACAGGGTTTCTTTGTGTATTCCTGGCTGTCATGGAACTCACTCTGCAAGCATGGTCACACTATGCTTGACCTCTCATTGATCAACCAGCCTCTGCCTCCAAAGTGCTGACATTAAAAGCATGTGGCCAGCACAATTGGAAAACTGTATGTTTTATGATTTCTGTGTTTACATGTGTTTGACAGGGTGGGTGTCTAATCCAATTTCTGTATCCTCTCCAACTATCACCAAAGATGAAGAAGGAAGTTTCTTGGCATTGCAAGACTCTGCGATACAGATGAATCAATAGTTGGCCACTTAACTTTCAACCTTGATTAACAGGAGCTTATTGAGGTAAAATGATTCCAGATATATGGCAGGCAGTTGAAGAGTGTGTGGAGGGTGGGGAGTGGGCATGTGTATGTGTGTATGTCTGCACATTCTAGAAAGCACAGACACTAGTGTCAGATACACTGACGCTGGAGGACATGCATCTATGAACCAACTGATGTGGGTGCTAGGACCCTAACTTGGGTCCTCTGCAAGAGCAGTGCACACTCAACTAAGACTCTCTCCAACCACTAAAACTAATTTACATTACATTTACATATTTATTGTGTATGGTCATATATGTTACATGGTATGGAGGTGAAGATCAGGGGTATATTTAAGGGAGTCAGTTTTTTTTTTTTTTTTTTTTTTTTTTTTTTTTTAATTTTATTTTATTTTATTTTTTTAATTTACATTCCAAATCACTTCCCCTTTCCCGTTTCCTCCCTCCCCGAAAGTCCCATAAGCCCCCTTCCCTCCCTCTTTTCTCCGTTCAACCCCCTCTCATTACTCTGTCCTGGCGTTCCCCTACATCCAGTCTTTCCAGGACCAGGGGTCTCTCCTTCCATCTTTTTAGAAATCTATTGATATGCTGATTGTGTCTAGGGTATTCTGAGATTCTGGGTCAATATCCCCTTATCAGTGACTTCATACCATGTGTGATCTTTTGTGATTGGGTTACCTCACTAAGGATGATATTTTCAAGTTCTGACCATTTGCCTAGGAATTTCGTGAATTCATTGTTTTTAATTGCAGAGTAGTATTCCATTGTGTAAATATACCACATCTTCTGAATCCATTCCTCCGTTGAGGGACATCTGGGTTCTTTCCAGCTTCTGGCTATTATAAATAAGGCTGCTATGAATATAGTGGAGCATGTGTCCTTATTGCATGCAGGTAAAGTCTCTGGGTATATGCCCAGGAGTGGTATAGCCGGATCCTCCGGAAGTGTCATGCCCAGTTTTCTGAGGAGCCGCCAGACTGCTTTCCAGAGTGGTTGTACCAGCCTGCAATTCCACCAGCAGTGGAGGAGTGTTCCTCTTTCTCCACATCCTCGCCAACAACTGCTGTCTCCTGTGTTTTTGATCTTAGCCATCCTGACTGGTGTGAGATGGAATCTCAGGGTTGTTTTGATTTGCATTTCCCTAATGACTAAGGATGATGAACATCTCTTTAGGTGCTTCTCAGCCATTAGATATTCTTCAGGTGAGAACTCTTTGTGGAGCTCTGTACCCCATTTTTTAATAGGGTTACTTGCCTCTCTGGAGTTTAACTTCTTGAGTTCTTTGTATATCTTGGATATTAGCCCTCTGTCGGATGTAAGGTTGGTAAAGATCATTTCCCAGTTAGTTGGTTGCCGCTTTGTCTTTTTGACGGTGTCTTTTGCCTTGCAAAAACTTTGTAATTTAATGAGGTCCCATTTGTCTATTCTTGATCTTAGAGTATAAGCTATTGGAGTTCTGTTCAGGAAATTCTCCCCTGTGCCCATATGTTCAAGGTTCTTCCCTAGTTTCCCTTCTATTAGTTTCAGTGTGTCTGGTTTTATGTGGAGATCTTTGATCCACTTAGAATTGAGCTTAGTGCAAGGAGATAAGGATGGGTCAATTTGCATTCTTCTGCATGTTGACCTCCAGCTGAGCCAGCACCATTTGTTGAAAAGGCTATCTTTTTTCCACTGGATGGTTTTAGCTCCTTTGTCAAAGATCAAGTGACCATAGGAGTGTGGATTCATTTCTGGGTCTTCAATTCTGTTCCATTGATCTACATGTCTGTTACTGTACCAATACCATGCAGTTTTTAACACTATTGCTCTGTAGTACAGCTTGAGGTCCGGGATACTGATTCCCCCAGAGGTTCTTTTACTCTTGAGAATAGTTTTAGCTATTCTGGGTTTTCTGTTATTCCAGATGAATTTTTGAATTGCTCTTTCTAACTCTATGAAGAATTGAGTTGGGATTTTGATGGGGATTGCATTGAATCTGTGTATTACTTTTGGTAAGATGCTCATTTTTACTATATTAATCCTGCCAATCCATGAGCATGGCAGATTTTTCCATCTTCCGAGGTCTTCTTCAATTTCTTTCTTCAGAGACTTGAAGTTCTTGTCATACAGATCTTTCACTTGTTTGGTTAGCGTCACGCCAAGATACTTAATATGGTTTGTGGCTATCGTAAAGGGTATTATTTCTCTTACTTCTTTCTCAGCCTGCTTATCCTTTGAGTATAGGAAGGCTTCTGACTTGCTTGAGTTGATTTTATATCCGGCCACTTTGCTGAAGTCGTTTATCAGCTGTAGGAGTTCTCTGGTGGAGTTCTTTGGGTCGCTTATGTATACTATCATATCGTCTGCAAATAGTGATAGTTTGACTTCTTCCTTTCCAATTTGTATCCCTTTGACCTCTTTTTCTTGTCTAATTGCTCTAGCTAGAACTTCAAGTACTATATTGAAAAGATATGGAGAGAGAGGGCAGCCTTGTCTAGTCCCTGATTTTAGTGGGATTGCTTCAAGTTTCTCTCCGTTTAGATTGATGCTGGCTACTGGTTTGCTGTAAATTGCTTTTACTATGTTTAGATATGGGCCTTGAATTCCTGATCTTTCCAAGACCTTTAGCATGAAAGGATGCTGAATTTTGTCAAATGCTTTCTCAGCATCTAATGAGATGACCATGTGGTTTTTTTCTTTGAGATTGTTTATGTAGTGGATTACATTGATGGATTTCCTTATATTGAACCATCCCTGCATCCCTGGGATGAAGCCTACTTGATCGTGGTGAATGATCGTTTTGATGTGTTCTTGGATTCGGTTGGCAAGAATTTTATTGAGTATTTTTGCATCGATATTCATAAGAGAGATTGGCCTGAGATTCTCTTTCTTTGTCGGATCTTTGTGTGCTTTTGGTATTAGTGTAATTGTGGCTTCATAGAACGAGTTGGGTAGTGTTCCTTCTGTTTCTATTTTGTGGAACAGTTTGAAGAGTATTGGTGTTAGGTCTTCTTTGAAGGTCTGATAGAATTCTGCACTAAAACCATCTGGACCTGTGCTTTTTTTGGTTGGAAGACTTCCAATGACAACTTCTATTTCAGTTTTATCTTTCTTCCACATGGTACTCAGGGACTGAACACAGGTTGTCAGTCAGTGACTTTGCCTACTGTACCATCTCCATACCCCAGGTATTGTTCTTAAAAGAATTCCTCTGGATTCTTATGGATGGCAAAGCAGTGTAAAAGGACAGAATTAAGGAGACTAGTGACAAGACCTTTATAACAGTCCATGGAAAAATAACAGGGAAGGCGGCTCTCAGGAAGGTGGTAAGGACGGGTCAGAGTCAGGATGTATTTGTTAATGGAACAGAATGTGGAAAGAAAAGAGTCAAGAATGACTCCCAAGTTATCAATTGAGCAACTTGCTGAACAGTATTGTCATTTAGAGACAAAGGGAGCCACTGTAGAAGAACAGAGCATGTGTACTTTGGTTTCTTAAGAAGGCACTTTGACTATGGTGTAAAGGACAGGATAAAGGCTTCATTTGTAAGCACAGCTTTTGACCTGGCAAACAAATAGAGCCATATTTCAGGAGAAACCTGTCTGAAGTTCAAGATGGCAAAAGGATTGGATGGCCTCAGAAGTCTCCAGGAAATACACTACTCCTGTTTATTTTAACATTCATTGTGGGGGGAAAAAAGCACAAATAGTTACAAAAGCAGAGAGTAATAGAGTGAATGTCTCTGTACTTATTTTCATTCCTTGTTAACATTTATTAATTTTGCTCCTGAAGGTTGCTAGGCAAACATGACCACCTGACTTAAACTGTCAGATTCTTGGTGGAAGGAGAGACCAACTCAAGAAAGTTGTTTCTGACCTCCACACATGTGCCCTGACACCCAGAGCTAGACTCAGTCTTATCCCACCTCACTCACATATTCTTCCAGGGTCAGAGTATTTTAAACAAAATTCCATATTATGGCCCATAAATACTTGTCAATTAAAGAAAAGAAGCATTTTAACTAGCTGGGGAAAAATATACAATTTTAAATAAGCAAATACTGAAATATTCGTTGTAATATTTCAAATAAATTATTTTAAAAATGAAATAAAAATAAAGAAAGAAAAAAAGGTGTGTGGTTAGAGAGACAGTTTTGTTATTAAAGTTCTTACTACATAAACATGAGGCCTTAAGTTGGATACCCAAATGCACAAATCTATAGATGTAAACCTTTCATTCCAGTGCAGCGGAGGTAAGGCAAGGCGATCTATGGAGATTGCTGCACTGACAGTCTAATCAAGTTAACAAGTCTAGGTTTGCTGGGAGACCTTGAGTAAGACATAAGGTAGAGAGGGATTGGGAGAGATACCCAGTAGGTCTCAGTAGCCCAGGTTGTCTAGAACTCTCTATGGAGCTATGGATGTCCTTGAACTCTTGCTCCTCTGCCTCTGCCTAGAAAGTACTGGGATTATAGGCCTAGGCCACAAAGCCCAGCTCATAGTTCATTGCTTGCTTGCTTGGTTTGTTGGTTGGTTGGTTCATTTGTTAGTTGGTTTTCATTTTTTAAGACACAGTCTGTCTACAGGAGAGTTCTGGCTCTCCTGGAATTCATTATGTAGACCATGCTAGCCTGGTACTCAAAGATTCACCTGCCTCTGCTTCACAAATGCTGGGATTAAAGGTATATGCCACCACATGAAGCTCAGAATAGATTTTTTACAAAGTCTTTGAATGAAATCTTTAGAAGCAGGATGAGATGCAAAGTAGGGATTCAGAAGAAAGGACAGTCTGGACAGAGAAGATCCTCCAGGGGAAGTGAAGATGATTCCAGACAGCTGTTGAAAGGTTCCATGGACTTGACAAATGAGCGGCAGGTAGGATGGGAATGATACAGTAGAGTGAATGAGCTGTTAGAGGGTTACGGCCTGCAGATCTGAGCTACAGAGAGAACAAGGAGTGAAAACTGGGTAAAGTTTAAGGTCCCTGTGGAAATCGAGGTCAGACCATTCCCTGCAAAGAAGGCTTTTCATTTGAGAGAATACTCTGGAAGACTCAAGAGTAGGGAAAGCTATGGAATATAGAGTTGGGTAGACAGACCTAGCAGGTAAAGGAGTGTGGGAAATTTAACTGGCTAAAACTCTTTCGGGAACACTGAGGAGGATTATCCAGTTTTCAAAGCTCTGTGAATGAAGCGTGAGGTAAACAATGAGAGCTAACTAGTGCATGGTCTTAGTGGTGGGTAGTCCAGCTGGTAGAGTCAATGAAGAGTTGCTGTCTGGTGTAGTGAGTTGCTACTCAGAGGTAGATGGGCAAAGGAAATAGTTCTCAGTTATGGGGAGCATAAACAGATTCAGTATTAGGCTAAAGACAGGGATCCCAGTTCTTAGACTGAGAAGTAGCCAAAATATAAGGTGTTTTTAAATTGTCAATTGAGAAGCCAGGTTTAGTGGCATTCCAAGCACTCAGGAGGCTGAGGCAGGTGGATCTCTGTTAATTTGAGATCAGTGTGTCTACATAACCAGATTAAGGCTACTCAGAACCACAAAGAGGCAGAGAGAGAGTGAGAGAGAAAGAGACAGAGACAGAGAGACACACAGAGACAGAGAGAATATATGCATGCATGAGAGAGACAGAAACAGAGATTGAGACAGAGACAGAGAGACACAGAGAGCTAGAGAGAGACAGGGAAAGACAGAAGGTGAGACAGAGAGAGACAGAAACACAGAGATAGAGCAATAAGAAGAGGAGGAAGAGATATAATGGGGCAGAGGGAGAGAGCAACAGTGGAGCTAGTGACAGAGACAGAGTCAGATGGGAAAGTGTTGAGTTTAGGTTTTATCTTGGGGACATTTAATCACCTCTTGTTCATCTGAGATTTCTGGAATGTGTAAGACAGAGGTCGAGTAGATTTGCAGGGGACTGAGGGACTCACGGTCCTCTGGAGCAGAGTAACAGATGCTCTTTTAAATGATTCCAAATGATTCCAGTGAAAGACTCCTTATGGTAATGATTACCTGGGATAAAGAGGCCATGGATCCAGGGGCAAAATTTAAGTTCTATTTGTAAGAGTGTCTTCCTCCATGGAATCAGGGCAAATAGATTCCTTGGGTTTTGATCAAGCAGGGAAAATGGAAGGGTTACAGCTCTCAAAATGGAAGCAGAGAAGTTTGGACTGCCCACACCAGAAATGTAGCCAGGGTCCCTTGGTCTCATCTGCTACTGTGGTAGCCCCAGTGCCAGCAGCAGGGTTAGGGGGTTGCAGCCCCAGGCAATGTGGTAAGCCTGAACAGCCTGTTGTGTTCAAGGTCTACCATGAGAGAGAACTCTTCCCCAAGTGTTATAGCTCAATAAAACATATACTATCAAATGATCCTGAGTGAAAAATCTTGTGTGTTTTATTCCACGTGGACTAGGACATTATAAACATTGAAGAGTAGGGTGGGGTTCAGGATTCATGCTTCCCATTGGCTCAGTGTAAGATGCTAGTGATGCTCTATTTGCATGGGGAAGGACTCCAGCTGTTTTCCCTAGATGACTGATTGTCACAGTTCCCTCAGTGGGATATCATGTTTACATATTCCAGAGCAGATAAAGATAGGCAGGGAGTGGCCCCACTCCTAACTTTCTCAATTCTGAGATGAATAGGATGTGAGCTCACTCAACCTTACCAGTTCTTCTGTCTGGTGACACAGTCCTCTTGCCCTACAGATGGGTACGAACTAAATAGAATACAATTCATTCTCAAGGAATTAAGACAATTGTTTTAAAAAAAAACAGGCAGCTCAAACGAAGAGTACACATGGACCCATGGCTCCAGCCACATATATAGCAGAGGATAGCCTTGTTGAACATCAATGAAAGGAGAGGCCCTTGGTCTTGTGAAGGCCCAGTGCCCCACTGTAGGGGAATGCCAGGACAGGGAAGCAGTTTGAGTGGGTTGGTGAGCAGGAAGAGGGGGGATAGGTTAGAGGGTTTTCGAAGGGGAAATGAGGAAAGGGGATCACATTTGAAATGCAAATAAAGAAAATATCTAAGAAAAAATTAAGTTATATTACCAAGCTATAGTCCTAAGCAAAAAACATTGGCATAAAAACTGGACCCCACAGAGCTCCCAGAGACTAAGCCACCAAACAAAGAGCATACATACACTAGTCCACAGCCCCTGGCATGTATGTAGATGAGGACTGCCTTGTCTGATCTCAGTGAGAAAGGGCACACCTAATCCTGTAGAAATTGATTCCCCAAGGAAGGGGGATGCTGGCACAGGTGACGTGGAGGTAGATGAATGGGTCGGGGAGCACCCTCTCAGA
The DNA here is from genome assembly GCA_036184795.1 of Tokudaia tokunoshimensis. NCBI lineage: Eukaryota > Metazoa > Chordata > Mammalia > Rodentia > Muridae > Tokudaia > Tokudaia tokunoshimensis. The sequence continues at coordinate 105,485,091 of BTHU01000005.1, read as the reverse complement.
ACAAAGGGGAGGTCAAATGGAGTGAAGAACTTAGGGAGGGTAAACTGAAAGGAGGTCAACATTTGTAATGTAAATAAAATAAAATTTTAAAAAAAGAACAGGCAGCTCTTTTCTGTGAAACACAGTTGAGAGAAGACGGACTAGAATTTTCATCTCAGTATCATTACATATAAAATAAGAGCATTACATAAGATCTCTTAGGGGACAGAAGAGCAGCTTCTGCTGTGTTGTAAGCTCAAAATAAATACATGTCAGCAAAGGATTGGCTGCAGGGATTGACAAGGTTCTGGTGTCCAGCAGGGGTGTGGTCACTTGGGCACAAGCAAGGCAACCTGATTGCCACCCAGGGACACAAGAGCTTGTTGACTACTGAGCTAAGATGGAGTTACCTAGATCCCTGTGGCTCCTGTCAGTCTGTCTTCTCTCCTACTGCTGCAATGCATTGCCACTGGAGAGTCTGGATCCACCATCAGAATCAGATCCAATGACTCTGGTGATCTGGTATATCTTAGGTGAGTGAGGAGTAGATGGGCACAGGGCAGGGGACCCACTTCCTTTCACCAATTTGGTTTGATTCTGAAAACCGAGTGATGTAAAGTAAAGCATTTGAGATTTGGGAGGACTTCTGCACAAGAGAGGAGGCATCCGTGTGTCTCTGGTCAGTTCTCAGGAAAGCTGTGCACTGCTGGGTTTATGCTGTTTGTCAACATCCTAGCAGCTGTGCCACCAGCCTGAAGCATCTTCCAGTCAGGCCAGTGTGTCCATGCAGAGCTGGGCAGTGCACTCAGGCTTTTGTTCCTTCACACCTGAATAGAGATCTACCAGGCCCCTGAATGTCCTTCATGCAGTTACCTCCCAGCACCCACTAAACCTGAGTGTGAAGCAGACTGAATACTTTGTCCTCCTGGAACATACCTTTCAGTGTTAAAACAAAATCTAAAGAAATGAGGAATCCTGTCAGATAGCAATACATGCACTAAAAGCAGGCATAAGTCCTAGAAGAAGATAGCACATGAGATGTGAGCTTATGCTTGAAGAGAAGAAGTTTTGGACAGGATTCACCCAGAGAGTGACAATTGAGAAGAGCTGAAATGGATGAGGGAAGATGCCATATGGATGTGTGGTCACAAGAACAGCAGATTCAAAGCCTCTGAGCTTGGTATATCAGTGTGCAGATCAGTGTAGAGGAGCAGAGGGAGCAAGGGAAGAGAGTGTGGTCACATATGCTGGGGCTTTTAAGATTAGTGTAAAGACTTGGATTGAACTAGGAACTTGTGAGGAGATGGGTAGCAGAATGTGCCTACTTTACATTTGTTAATAAAAAAATGGTTCTCAGCTCATTGTGGAAGCCAGTTCCTGTGTGAAATTAGTTTGGGAAAGTAATTCCACAGAATTCAGGAAGAATTTAGACTGGAGGGTGTCTAAAAGTTTGAAAACTGCCTGAACTGACTGGCGAGTTTTAAGTCATCTAATGCTACATAGAAAACTCAATAAATAATCATACATAAGTAGTTAAAATTAAAAATGAAGTGACAGATGTTTCTATTTTTAACACTAGACGTTCATGCCGACTCTTCCAGAGATAAGAAGGAACTCAAGTCTCTGTCAACAGAGACAACAGCAGGTATTTTCCCAGTTACGTCAGAAAAATGGATTTAATAACTATGAAGATTCTTTTTCTTGAGTGGTCTTAAAAAGATTTGCCTTGTGTAATTCTGTTCAGTAGCCTGTTTGTCCTGGGGACTCTCTGGCTTTATTCTGTAGCTAATCACTTGTTTCTTTGTCTCTTGGGATAAAAGGAAGAGGAATCATGGCCAGACATCTTCTAGGGACTGTGGAAAGAAAGGAAAGAGACCATATACGATTATGCTTTACTGACTAAAGTCATGAGGGCCTGTCTGTCTTATCCCACCAGTGTCCTCATTTTTGTTTTAGTTGCTGTTGAGAACAGATTGTAGATGTCACAGGTGCTGCAAAGGGACACTGCAGACCTTAAACCCCAGAGATGCCTGTGACTTGGAGATAGATTATGACAACTGTGTGGCAACATGGAGTGTGGGGAAGAGGTGGGACTTTGATATGTTTGAGGGTGGCATTAACAGATTAAGATATGGCCTGAGAGATGAAGAGTGGCAGAGATGACCATACAATTTTTAGCTTAAACAATTAGAAGGTTTTTTTTTTAACCACAACAGGGTAGGATGGAGGGGTAGCACATCTGAGATATTCTTGGTGTTTTTGTGTGTGTATGTATAAGTGAGAGTGAGAGAGAGAGAGAGAGAGAGAGAGAGAGAGAGAGAGAGAGAGAGAGAGAGAGATCCCAACAAACAAATCTTGTCACTATGTGTGGCAATCTTTACCCACTGTAGAATCATTTCAGCACTGTTTATTGCCTTCTTTAATTTTAAATAGCCCATCGTAACCTTGAATTTTCTTTTTATATTTTATGCACATTCATCTTTGGCCTGCATGTATTTCTGTGTAAGGGTGTCACATGCCCTAGAACTAGAATTACAGACAGTTCTGAGCTGCCTTGTGTGTACTTTGAGTTGAACCCAGATCTTCTGGAAGAACAGACAATGTTCTTAAACAGTGAGATATCTCTCCAGCCCCAGGCTAGAATTTTCTATGTACCTAAGAATGCCCTTGAGCCTTTGTTCTGCTTGCTTCTTTCTCTCAACTGCTGGGTTTACGATTGTACCTGGATAATTTGATTTTTGAGACAGTGTCTCATGTAGCACAAGCTGTCTTTAATCTTCATGGTCTCTGCAGTTACTTCACACAAAGTTTGTACAGACTTATATATAGAAAAATTAAATATTAAATTATGGAAATTAATGTGATGATTCATGAATTTACATTATTGTTATCATTGCCTAGGAAACTTCATAAATATGAATAACATTAAAAAGATTATTAAAAGAGAAAGACCTGCAATTTACATCCAACCAATCCTGTTTCGGAAGAATATGAAGGAGGTAAGTGTCGCTTGTTCCATGATAGGTTTGCTGAGGGTTTGAAGAAGAGTGCTACTTGATGCTTCACATTGCAAACCATTTCCCCCATGGGTTTGGTTTGGGTGTGTCTAGAGAAGCAACATTTTGTTCTATACCTCAGACGAGCCCAGAACTTGATCTATCTACTCCAAGCCTCCTCTCTGTTGCTATTCTAGGCATGCATTTACCATCATGCTTATGAACTCAACCAAAGATGTGAAGGTCTCACCCTGTATGAGTTACTTTTCTGTTGCTGTGATAAACACACCTTGATGAAAAGCAACTTAGGTGCAATTTCTATTGACTCATAATTCCAAAGTTCATCATGGCAGAAAGTCATGGCAGCAGGAGAAGGAAGGTGAGAGAGCACATCTTCAACTACAAGCATGAAGCAGGGAGAAAAAACTGGAAGTGAGGCAAAGCTGTGAGCCCTTAAAGCCTCTCCAACTACATATGATTCCAACAAGGCTTCACCTCCCCACAATATCCCCACACAACACCACCACCTGGGAACCACGTGCTTAAATACCTGAGCCTATGGGGGACATTCTCATTCAAACCCACACAACTAAGTCAGTTCCCCTTTAGGGAAGATCCAGTTACCAACAGTCCCATTCTTTGATCTCTTCTGCTTTTTTAGGATGTGAAGAAAATTGTCTTGGAGACCATTCCTAGACTGTGTGAGAGTCTTGCTAATGATCCTGAGTTTCTGAAGGGCATCATAGTTACTTCATTCTCCCCTACATTCCCATTATTGTAAGTATCCTTATATTACATAGCATTACTTTCATGGAATTGATGTTTCTTCTATAAATTGACCATGATTTGGAGATCTTGAGATAGCAATAAAAATAAGTTATTCTTTTGATATCTCTATAAGAACTTAATTTGCTCTGTGTGTGTGTGTGTGTGTGTGTGTGTGTGTGTGTGTGTGTGAACATGTTCCTCAATGTTCCTCTGAGTGTGGTTATTTGTGTGACAAGAATGTGGAGATTATAGGTCAATGCTGCGTGTCTTCCTCAATTGTCTTATATTTTTAGAAATTTTAAAATTTTTTATTTGCTTGGTTTTTGTTTGTTTATTCATTTTTCGTTATTCCAAGATATCATTTATTTGTTCTTGGTTATTCCAAGACAATGATGACGATAGACTCTCCAGGATCTACTCCCTCACTATTGAGCAAGATGGTCTGATTGATAACCCCCAGAGAACCTCTGTCTGTACTTCCCCAATGATGATATTACCAGATTATTCCTGTGCCTGAAGCTTTTGCCTTTTTTGTTTTGGTGAGGCATGCCATACTAGCTGAGTTCTTTATGCTTAAGTGACAAGCCAATCACTTGCTAAGCAATCTCCCTAGCCTTAGAGTCATTTTTATTTTTTATTGGATATTTTCTTTACTTACATTTCAAATATTATCCCCTTTCCTGGCTTCCTCCCCTTCTGGAAACCCTTAATCTATTCTCCCTCCCCCTCTTTCTGTGAGGGTATTCTTCCACCAACCCAACTCCAACCTCCCTGCCCTCGATTCCCCTACAGCCATTTTTATGAAAGATTTGTATTTGGATGTAGAAGGTTTCAATCCTATAGCACTGTGGTTTGGGGGCCAAGATTGTGCTAAATAGATTAATCTGTCAAATACCAGTAGATACATTTCTGTGTGACATACAGAGCTGACAGCCACTTTTGATTTCTCCAGGCTTGCATTTGTCCCAAAATGCCCATGAACATATGATTACAGATTGGGGCAGATGAACATTAAGGTAAAGTACACTTTTTTTAAAAAAAAGTTTTTATTATCTTACATGTATGGGTGTTTTTACTGCATGCATGTCTAAGAGAATGTGTGATTCTCTGCACTTGGAGTTACAGAGAGTTGTAAGCTGCCAGGATAGTATTGTGGATCAAACTGAAGACCTGTGGAACTGAACTAACTTACCAACTTCAGATCTCAGCAGTTGGGTTTATCTACAGTTCAATTTTCACATCTTTAGACACCTTGTTCTCATTTACATCCCATATGCACCTGAATACTCTGAGTTGGTGCTTGCTATTTGAGATGATGCCTTGTTTTTATCCCAGACTGGCTTGACACCTTAGCAACACTGTTCACTCCTAAGTACAGCTGGGTTATCAACATGTGTAATCACATACAACACCCACTCATTTAAAGAAAGGCATCAGTAGTGTGATTGGAAAACTAGTCAACTGTCCTTGTCAAATTGCTTTTCTGCATCCTATAACAAACTAGCCTTCATGAAAGAGGAAGTAGAAGTTTGTTAGGATTGCAAAACTCTGTGGCAAAGTAAAACCACTGTGTGGTCATGTCTCCTTTCAATTAAATTGAAAGGATTTCATCACATAAGATAGTTCTAGTCATATTGCAGTGTGTGTATGTATCCATGGGGCTGCAGATGCTGGAGAGGCCAGAAGAAGGTGACAGATACACTGAAAGTGGAGGTGAGGGGTCTGTGAACCAAGTGATATGTGTGTTGGAATCCTAACTTGAGTCTCCTGCAAGAAGAGTGCACATTGAACTATTAAGTCATGACTTTATCACTCAAAATTAGTTTTCATTACATTTATGTATTGTTTGTGTGTTCACAAATGTGCCATGGAGTGCTTTGAAGGTCAGAAGACAATTTAAGGGAATCACTTATGTCTTTCTTCCATATGGTACACAGGTACTGAACCCCAGTTGTCTGGTTTGGCAGCAAGTGCCTTTACCTGGTGTGCATCTACATACCCCAAATGATGTTCTTAAATGAACTCTTCTAGATATTTGTGGAGGACTAGTGCAGATGACAAACATTGAATCAAGGAGACTAGTAAAAAGGCTTTTGTCACACCAGGGAAGAGTGCCAGGGAAGTCTGCTCTCAACGAGATGGAAAGGGGGACCAGAATAAGGATATGTTGATCAAATGTAATAGCAAAAGAAAGGATTCAAGGGTGACTCCAAACTTTTCGGTTTTAAAAAGTGGCTGAGTAATATTGTCATTCAGAGAAACAAAGAGCCAGAGGAGGGACAGAGGTTGCTGGTGTTGGGTAATATAGGCAGGCAGTTTGACTGTGCTAAACTGCACCCTGACAAGACATATAATTTATTTGTAAGCACAGTTTGAGATGGCAAACAAACAGTGTCCTATTTCAGGTGATTCAAAATATGTCTGAAGTTCAAGATAGAAACAGGGCTAATTTTACTCTGAAGTGTGCAATATATGCATTAACGTTCTTTACTTTAACATTTATTGTGATAAAACTATAAATAGATACAAAAGCAGGAAATAGGAGATTGAATGCCTGTATACTCATGTTCATCCCTTCATAACACTTACTAATTTCCATCCAGTAGGATGGCTCAGTCAATTACAAGTGGTTGCTAGGCAATCTGACTTGCTGGCTTAGACTGTCAAGTACATGGTGGGATGAGATACCAACTCCAGAAAGTTGTTCCAGACCTCCAATCATGTGCCCTGGTTCCCATATACAAATGCAATTTTATTCCATCTCTGCCATATTCTCTTCCAGGATCAAAGTATTTTAAAGTAAAGTCCCAAATTGTGACCAATAACTACTTGTCCATTAAAAAGAAGAAACACTGGATATAGAGCACATATCTTTAATCTGGGTACTCCGCAGATGGACACAGTAGAATTTGAAGTTAAAGATCAACCTTAGCTGCATAGTGAATTTGAGGATAGTCCGGGGGGGCGGGGTATGGGAGAGCAGGAACAGTGGTTCAAAAAAACAAACCCAAGATCAAAACTTTGGTTGGTTGAGAAATATATTTATTAGTTAGAGACACTGATGTAAGAGTTTGAACAACCTGTGTTCAAAAGTGGCTTGATGTAGTGACATGTGCCTTTAGTCCTAAAACTTGGGAGGCAGTTGGAGGCATGTTTCTGAGCTTGAAAATAGCTTGTCATATGGAATAAGTTCTAGACAGCCAAAAATACATTGGGAGACCTTGTGCATTCCCCCAGAAAACCAGGGTGAAATTGGAGATTGGGAAGAAATGGGATAGATGGATGGCTCAGTGGGAAAGAATGCTTATCTACTCTTGCAGAAACTTGAATAACTTCCAATGCTCTTATACTCCAGAGATTGGTTTCAAGACATTCCCAAAGGTCTGTGCAAACACCGTGAATGTGAACACAGCATTTCTTTGCACCTCATTTCGAACTCTTGAGCCACCACCTAAATGCAAAAGGACAATCCAGCCTGCAAAGAACAGCTTTAGTCTCGATTTATGCACATAGTCCCTCCTCTCATCTTTCCTCCTCATAACTTTGAAAAGTTTCATAGACTGTAAGAGAGGCATGCTTGCTCAGTGTGAGCTCTTCTCAGGTTCTCTGAAATAAACCAGCCAGCACCTTTAATACAGTCTCCTGAATTCTTTTTCCACATAATTTCTTAGCATGGAGCTCAATCTTAGAACAGGTGGTTTGAGCATCTCAAGGGAGCATTTGCAGCATCAGAGCCTCTGGGCGGATCACTGAGTTAGCTCCACTTTCTCTGAATCTCTTTTACTTTCTCCCACTCAGCATTCTTCTGCAGCTCTGTCCATTGTCAATTGCATATTGCCTGGGTCCAAGGACATTTTTGTCCCCACTATTGGATCCTGGTAAGGGCAAGTTTCCAAACACTTGTTCGACTTGGTCCTCAGTGATGGTTTGAATATGTTTGACCCATAGGGAATGGCAATTTTAGGAAGTGTGACCTTGTTGGAAGAAGTATATCACTGTCGGCATGTTCTTTAGAGGTCTCTTCCTAGGCTAAGGCTCCACACACTACAAAAGAGTTATAGTCTCATGGATAAAGTGGGACCAGAGGGACCCTTAGCTCCTTCTCCAGCAACATGACTGCCTGGGTTCTGCCATGCTTCCAACCATTACAACAATGACCTGAGCCTCTGAAAATGTAAGCCTGTCCCAGTTAAATGTAGTCTTTAGACTACATTTAAAAAAAAGAGTTGCCTTGGTGAAGGTTTCTCTTCACAGCAAAGGAAACTCAAACAAAAACATCCTCCAACTGCACCCTAAAGAATCCACTGGCCCTTCCTCTCTTTTCTTCCTCCCTTTCTCTCTCCCTTCCTTTGTTCCTTTATTCTAGCCCTCTGCCTGCCTCCCTCAATTCTTAGCTGCCTCACCCTCGTTGGCCACTATACTGGCTAGATTTGTGTCAACTTGACACAGCCTGGAGTTATCACAAAGAAAGGAGCTTCAGTTGAGACAATACCTTCATGAGATCCAGGTATAAGGCATTTTCTCAATTAGTGATCAAGTGGGGAGGGTCCCTTGTGGGTGCTACCATCCCTTAGCTGGTAGTCTTGGGTTCTATAAGAAAGCAAGTTGAGCAAGGCAGAGGAAGGAAGCCAGTAAGAAACATCCCTCCATGGACTCTGCATTAACTCCTGATTCCAGAGTTCGAGTCCTGACTTCCTTTGGTGATCAACAGCAATGTGGAAAGTGTAAGCTGAATAAACCATTTCCTCCCCAAATTGCCTCTTAGTCATGATGTGTATTCAGGAATATGAACCATAGCTAAGTTAAACTGGACCCAAGGAGCTGAAGGAGCTTGCAGCCCTATAGTAGGAACAACAATGTGAACCAACAAATAGCCCCAGAGCTCCCAGGGAATAAACCACCAACCAAAGAGTACACATGGAGGGACCAGTACCTCCAGCTGCATATGTAGCAGAAGATGGCCTTGTTGGACATCAAATGGAGGAGAGGCCCTTGGTCCTGAGAAGGATAGAGGCCTCAATATAGAAGAATGCCAAAACAGGGAAGCGGGAGTGGATGGATTGGTGAGCATGGGGACAGGGGATGGGTTAGGTGATTTTGGGGAGAGAGACCAGGAAAGGAGATAACATTTGAAATGTAAATGAAGAAAATATCTAATAAAGAAAAGTATTGATAAATGGGACCTCGTGAAACTGGAAAGGTTCTGGAAGGTAAAGGACATATTGAATGAAACAAATTGGCAACCTAAAGATTAGGGAAAAAAAGTCTTCACTAACCCCATATCCAATAGAGGGCTAATGTTCAAAATATACAAAGAACTTAAGAAGATAACCACTAAAAGCCAAACAACCCAATCAAAAAATGGAGTATAGAACTAAACTGAGAATCACAACAGAGGAAACTAAAATGGCTGAGAAGCTCCTAAAGAAATGCTCAGGATCGAATTCGAGGCCCATATGTAAACATAGTAAAAGCAATTTACAGCAAACCAGTAGCCAACATCAATCTAAATGGAGAGAAACTTGAAGCAATCCCACTAACATCAGGGACTAGACAAGGCTACCCTCTCTCTCCATATCTTTTCAATATAGTACTTGAAGTTCTACCTAGAGCAATTAGACAACAAAAGGAGCTCAAAAGGATAGAAATTGGAAAGGAAGAAGTCAAACTATCACTATTTGCAGACGATATGATAGAATACTTAAGTGACCCAAATAACTCCACCAGAGAACTCCTACAGCTGATAAACAACTTCAGCAAAGTGACCTGATATAAAATCAACTCAAGGCACTCCGCCATCTTTGCTCCAGTGGCCAGGTAGTTGGGACCCGCCAGGCTCAGAGACAGACAGGCATAATATCGCTTGGGTCTCAGGCAGCTTGTGTGTAACCTGCTCCAAGAGCTGGGCAGATCTGCACTAACCAGCACGCCAGCTCTGCTGTGGGACTTCTGCCTTGCAGAGGGACCCCCCCCCCCCCCCGCACTGGGCAGGAGCCTAACAGCTTCCCTTTGGCGACCTCTGTTCCTGTATCGACTGCACTGAGGAGACAGGTACCCAGGTTCACCCCAATATAACATCGCTTGGGACACGCCCTGTTGGGGCTTCCATCAGCTCCCAAGAACCAGACAGCGCTGCGGTCGTCTGGGCGCCAACTCTGCTGTGGGCCATCCCCCTGCAGGGTGACCTGCTCCACCGAGACAGTGCAGAGTGCACTCCGCCATCTTTGCTCCAGCACCAGGGCAGCTGGGACCGCCAGGCTAAGAGACAGACAGGCATAATATCGCTTGGGTCTCAGGCAGCTTGTGTATACCCTGCTCCCAAGAGCTGGGCAGGTATGTAGTAATCGACACGCCAGCCCTGCTGTGGGACTTCTGCCCTGCAGAGGGAAACCCCCTCCACCCCCCCCCTCTGGGAGAGAACACAAACCCCTGCACAGGGCGAGAGCTTACCAGCCTCCCTTTGGCGACCTCTGCTCTGGGAATCCACCACACTGAGCCTTTGGATGTGCAGGGACTCCCCAATATAACATCACTTGGGGCAAGGCACATCAGGGCTCCAAAGTCAATCAGGAGCAGGGCAGGCCCCAGAAATCGGTGCCAGGGGAATCCCAGTAATCCAGGGGGGACAGAAATAGCTTTGCAGGCTCACAGGAGGTCCAAACAACAACCAGTGACAGCAGGACCAACTAACACCAGAGGTAACCAGATGGCAAAAGGCAAACCGTTACTAACAGAAATCAAAGTAATATGGCACCATCTGAACCCAACTCTCCAAGAGCAGCAAGTCCTGGATACCCCACCACACCCAAAAGACAAGATCTGGATTTAAAATCACTTCACATGATGCTATCAGAGGATCACAAGAAGGACACAAATAAATCTAATAAAGAATTACAGGAGACTATGAATCAACGGTTAGAAGCCCTTACAAAGGAAACACAAAAATCGCTTAGAGAAATGCAGGAGAACATGGATCAACAGATGGAGGCTCACAAGGAGACAACACAAAAATTGCTTAAAGAAATGAATCAACGGGTAGATGCACTTTCAAAGGAATCACAAAAATTGCATAAAGAAATGCAGAAGAATATGGGTCAACAGTCGGATGCCCATAGGGAGGCAACACAAAAATTGCTTAAAGAAATGAATCAACGGGTAGATGCCCTTACAAAGGAAACACGAGAACTGCTTAAAGAAATGCAGGAGACGATGGATCAACAGATGGAATCCCATGAGGAGGAAACACAAAAATCGCTTAGAGAAATACAGGAGAACCTGGGTCAACAGGCAGAAATTCTGAAAGAGGAAATGCAAAAATACCTTAAAGAAATACAGGAAAATACAAACAAACAAGTGAAGGATCTCAGCAAATCCATCCAGGATCTAAAAAAGGAAGTAGAAACAACTAAGAAATCACAAAGGGAGACAACTTTGGAGATAGAAAACCTTGGGAAGAAATCAGGAGTCATAGATGCAAACATCAACAATAGAATACAAGAGATGAAAGAAAGAATCTCAGGTGCTGAAGATATCATAGAAAGCATCGACTCAACAGTCAAAGAAAATGCAAAAAACGTGTAACCCAAAACATTCAGGAAATCCAGGACACAATGAGAAGACCAAACCTAAGGATTATAGGTATAGATGAGAGTGAAGATTTGCAACTTAAAGGGACAGTAAACATCTTCAACAAAATTATGGAGGAAAACTTCCCTAACCTAAAGAGAGAGATGCCGATGAATGTACAAGAAGCCTACAGAACTCCAAACAGACTGGACCAGAACAGAAATACCTCCCGTCACATAATAATCAAAACACCAAATGTACTAAACAAAGAAAGAATATTAAAAGCAGTAAGAGAAAAGGACCAAGTAACATACAAAGGAAGACCTATCTGAATCACATCAGATTTCTCACCAGAGACTATGAAAGCCAGAAGATCCTGGGCAGACACTAAGAGAACACAAATGTCAGCCTAGACTACTATACCCAGCAAAACTCTCAATCACCATAGATGGAGAGACTAAGATATTCCATGATAAAACCAAATTTTCACAATATCTTTCCACAAACCCAGCCCTGCAAAGGATAATAGGTGGAAACCGCCAATACAGGGAGAGAAACAACACCCTGGAAAAAATGAGATAATAACCTTCTTGCTTCAAACCCAAAAGTAGATAACCACTCAAACATAAAGATAGCGTCAAGAATGGCAGGTGACAATAATCACTATGCCTTAATCTCTCTTAATATCAATGGTCTCAATTCCCCAATAAAAAGACATAGACTAACAGACTGGATATGTAAACAGGACCCAGCATTTTGCTGCATGCAGGAAACGCACCTCAGTGTCAAAGACAAACACTACCTCAGAGTAAAAGGCTGGAAAACAATTTTACAAGCAAATGGCCCCAAGAAACGAGCTGGAGTAGCCATCCTAATATCAGATAAAATTGATTTTCAACCTAAAGTCATCAAAAAAGACACAGAAGGACACTACATACTGATCAAGGGAAAAATCCACCAAGAAGTACTCTCAATTCTGAATATCTATGCTCCAAATGCAAGGGCACCCTCATTCGTAAAAGAAACTTTACTAAAGCTCAAAGCACACATCGCACCTCACACAATAATAGTGGGTGACTTCAACACCCCTCTCTCTGAAATGGATTGTTCAGGAAAGCAGAAATTAAAAAGGGACACAGTGAATCTAATTGAAGCCTTGGACCAAATGGAACTAACAGATATATATAGAACATGTCATCCTAGAGCTAAAGAATACACCTTTTTCTCAGCACCTCATGGTACTGTCTCCAAAATCGACCATATAATTGGTCACAAATCAGACCTCAACAGATATAAGAAGATAGAACTAATCCCATGCCTCCTATCAGATCACGATGGAATAAGGGTGGTCTTCAACGACAACAAAAACAACAGAAAAACCACATACACATGGGGGCTGAACAATGCTCTACTCAATGATAACTTGGTCAAGGTGGAAATAAAGAAAGAAATCAAAGACTTTTTGAAATTAAATGAAAATGAAGGCACAACATACCCTAATTTATGGGACACAATGAAAGCAGTGCTAAGAGGAAAATTCATAGCCCTGAGTGCCGCCAAAAAGAAACGGGAGACAGCATACACTAACAGCTTAATGGCACACCTGAAAGCCTTGGAACAAAAAGAAGCAAATACACCAAAGAGGAGTAGAAGGCAGGAAATCATCAAACTCAGGGCTGAAATCAATCAAGTAGAAACAAATAAAACCATACAAAGAATCAACAAAACGAGGAGTTGGTTCTTTGAGAAAATCAACAAGATAGATGAGTCCTTAGCCAGACTAACCAGAGGGCACAGAGACAGTATCCAAATTAATAAAATCAGAAACGAAAAGGGAGAGATAACAACAGAAACTGAGGAAATTCAAAAAAATCATCAGATCCTACTACAAAAGCCTGTATTCAACACAGCTAGAAAATCTCGAGGAAATGGACAATTTCCTTGACAGATACCAAATACCAAAATTAAATCAGGATCAAATAGACCATCTAAACCGTCCTATAACCCCTGAAGAAATAGAAGTTATCATTGGAAGTCTTCCAACCAAAAAAAAGCACAGGTACAGATGGTTTTAGTGCAGAATTCTATCAGACCTTCAAAGAAGACCTAACACCAATACTCTTCAAACTATTCCACAAAATAGAAACAGAAGGAACACTACCCAACTCGTTCTATGAAGCCACAATTACACTAATACCAAAAGCACACAAAGATCCAACAAAGAAAGAGAATCTCAGGCCAATCTCTCTTATGAATATCAATGCAAAAATACTCAATAAAATTCTTGCCAACTGAATCCAAGAATACATCAATATGATCATTCACCACGATCAAGTAGGCTTCATCCCAGGGTTGCAGGGATGGTTCAATATAAGGAAGTCCATCAATGTAATCCACTACATAAACAATCTCAAAGAAAAAAACCACATGGTCACTTCATTAGATGTGGAGAAAGCATTTGACAAAATTCAGCATCCTTTCTTGTTAAAGGTCTTGGAAAGATCAGGAATTCGAGGCCCATATCTAAACATAGTAAAAGCAATTTACAGCAAACTGGTAGACAACATCAATCTCAATGGAGAGAAACTTAAAGCAATCCCACTAAAATCAGGGACTAGACAAGGCTGCCCTCTCTCTCCATATCTTTTCAATATAGTACTTGAAGTTCTAGCTAGAGCAATTAGACAACAAAAAGAGGTCAAAGGGATACAAATTGGAAAGGAAGAAGTCAAACTATCACTATTTGCAGACGATATGATAGTATACTTAAGCAACCCAAAGAACTCCACCAGAGAACTCCTACAGCTGATAAACGACTTCAGCAAAGTGGCCAGATATAAAATCAACTCACTCAAGACAGTAGCCTTCCTATACTCAAAGGATAAGCAGGCTGAGAAAGTAAGAAAAATGATACCCTTCACGATAGCCACAAACCATATAAAGTATCTTGGTGTGACTCTAACCAAACAAGTGAAAGATCTGTATGACAAGAACTTCAAGTCTCAAGAAAGAAATTGAAGAAGACCTTAGAAGATGGAAAAATCTGCCATGCTCATGGATTGGCAGGATTAATATAGTAAAAATGAGCATCTTGCCAAAAGCAATATACAGATTCAATGCAATCCCCATCAAAATCCCAACTCAATTCTTCATAGAGTTAGAAAGAGCAATTCAAAAATTCATCTGGAATAACAGAAAACCCAGGATAGCTAAAACTATTCTCAAGAGTAAAAGAACCTCTGGGGGAATCAGTATCCCAGACCTCAAGCTGTACTACAGAGCAATAGTATTAAAAACCGCATGGTATTGGTACAGTGACAGGCATGTAGATCAATGGAACAGAATTGAAGACCCAGAAATTAATCCACACTCCTATGGTCACTTGATCTTTGACAAAGGAACTAAAACCATTCAGTGGAAAAAAGATAGCCTTTTCAACAAATGGTGCTGGCTCAACTGGAGGTCAACATGCAGAAGAATGCAAATTGACCCATTCTTATCTCCTTGCGCTAAGCTCAATTCCATGTGGATCAAGGACCTCCACATAAAACCAGACACACTGAAACTAATCGAAAGGAAACTAGGGAAGAACCTTGAACATATGGGCACAGGGGAGAGTTTCCTGAATAGAACTCCAATAGCTTATGCTCTAAGATCAAGAATTGACAAATGGGACCTCATTAAATTACAAAGTTTTTGCAAGGCAAAAGACACTGTCAAAAAGACAAAGCGGCAACCAACTAACTGGGAAATGATCTTTACCAACCTTACATCCGACAGAGGGCTAATATCCAATATATACAAAGAACTCAAGAAGTTAAACTCCAGAGAGGCAAGTAACCCTATTAAAAAATGGGGTACAGACCTAAACAAAGAGTTCTCACCTGAAGAATATCTAATGGCTGAGAAGCACCTAAAGAGATGTTCATCATCCTTAGTCATTAGGGAAATGCAAATCAAAACAACCCTGAGATTCCATCTCACACCAGTCAGAATGGCTAAGATCAAAAACACAGGAGACAGCAGTTGTTGGCGAGGATGTGGAGAAAGAGGAACACTCCTCCACTGCTGGTAGAATTGCAAGCTGGTACAACCACTCTGGAAAGCAGTCTGGCGGTTCCTCAGAAAACTGGGCATGACACTCCCAGAGGATCCTGCTATACCACTCCTGGGCATATACCCAGAGGCTTTCCCTGCATGCAATAAGGACACATGCTCCACTATGTTCATAGCAGACTTATTTATAATAGCCAGAAGCTGGAAAGAACCCAGATGTCCCTCAATGGAGGAATGGATTCAGAAGATGTGGTATATCTACACAATGGAATACTACTCTGCAATTAAAAACAATGAATTCACGAAATTCCTAGGCAAATGGTCAGAACTTGAAAATATCATCCTTAGTGAGGTAACCCAATCACAAAAGAACACACATGGTATGCAGTCACTGATAAGGAGATATTAACCCAGAATCTCGGAATACCCTAGACACAATTCGCATATCAATAGATTTCCAAGAAGATGGAAGGAGAGACCCCTGGTCCTGGAAAGACTGGATGTAGGGGAATGCAAGGACAGAGAAGCAAGAGGGGGTTGAATGAGGAAAAGAGCGAGGGAAGGGGGTTTATGGGCCTTTCAGGGAGGGAGGAAACGGGAAAGGGGAAATGATTTTGAATGTAAATAAAAAAAAAACTTAGAAAATAAAATAAAATTTAAAAAAAAGTATAGTAATAGTGGCTCTTGACCATTAATACTTTGTGACATAGCAGGTTAGCCTAATGGGAACAGCATAGCTATCATTAAAATAGTAGTCTTTTGATTCCTGAAAATTAAATAATAAATTTAGCTTTTGTGAAAAAAAAATCTTCAATTTTATCAGAAAGTGTTTATAATTCCACTTTCAAAAAACTTTGTAATATTTTTATGCCTACCATTTTATCTGTATAATTTTGCCATGAAATACTCAATCTAAATGTGTTTTTATATATTTCTTCAATTTTATCAGAGATATTTTCCATGTAAATCTTCAACTTTATCAGAAAATGGTTATAATTGCACTTTCAACCAACTTAGAAATATTTTTATGCCTACCATTTTATCTGTACAATTTTCCATGATAATCTTCAATTTTAATGCTTTTCCATATGTTTTTCAATTTTATCAGAAATAATTTCCATGTAAATCTTCAATTTTATCAGAAAATGGTTATAATTCTACTTTCAATCAACTTGGGAAAATTTTTATTCCTACCAATTTATCTGCATTAATTTCTTCAATTTTATCAGAGATAGTTTCCATGTAAATCTTCAGTTTTATCAGAAATTGTTTTTAATTCTACTTTCAATCAATTTAGAAACATTTTTATGCCTACCATCTTATCTGTATAATTTTTCATGAAATAGTCAGTTTTAATGTGTTTTTCTATATATTTCTTGAGTTTTATCAGAAATATTTTCCTTGTAGATCTTCAATTTTATCAAAAAATGTTTATCATTCCACTTTCAATCAACTTAGGAGTATTTTTATGTCTACCATTTTATCTGTATAATTTTTCTAGGAAATTGTCAATCTTAATGTGTTTTTCTACATATTTCTTCAATTTTATCAGAGATATTTTCCATGTATATTTACACAATGGAATACTACTCAGCAATTAAAAACAATGAATTCATGAAATTCTTAGGCAAATGGTGAACAGGGGGAGGGAAGAGGTCTTATGGGACTTTCAGGGAGGGGGGAACCGGGAAAGGGGAAATCATTTGGAATGTAAATAAAGAATATAGAAAATAAAAAATTAAAAGAAAATGAATTAGAGCCAAAACTGGAACCCCAAGAAAGAAAAAAACCTATTAAAGTTACGAAATGTTTTACATTAAAAAAAAGATTAGTTAAAGGACAACCGAGCAACTTCTGGTCTGTGACAGACCCTGTATAAATACCTATAGGCAATGCTTTTGCTGCTGGGAATTGAATAGGGCGTGGTACCAGGCAGGGGCGTGGTCATCTGGATCCCTGCAAGGTAACTTGATTACAGGCCAGGGATTCTAGCACTTGTTGTAGTCACTGAGCTAAGATGGTGTTATCTGGCTCCTTGTGGCTCCTGTCTGTCTATCTTCTGTCCCGGTGTTGCAATGCCAGATCACTAGGGGATCAGGAACCACCACGATCAGAGCCAAGGCCACTAACTGTTATGATCTGGTATGAGACAGGTGAGTGAGGAGGAGACAGTCACAGGGCAGGGGACACTCTTGCTTTCTTTCCTGGGTTCACATCAACAAGGCCAGAGTTGGAAGGGCCAGGATTTGGGATTTGGGGACTGCTCTGCACAGGTGGGAAGGGAGCCGGGTGTCTTTGGTGAGTACCCTGAGATAGCTGAGCCTTGCTGGGGTTTGTGCTGTCTTTCTTATAGCTTTAGCAGCTGTGGCATCAGCCTGAAGCATCTCAGAGTCAGGCCAGCCTGCTCCTGCAGAGCTGGACAGCACACTCAGGATTTAATTCCTTAACATGTAAATAGAGATCTACCAGGCACTTGCACATCCTTCACACAGTTACCTCACCGAACCCACTGCACCTGGGGATGAAAGAGACTGAATTCTTCCCCCTTCTGGAACTTACTTTCCTGTGGTGAAATATAATATAAAGAAATAAGGGAAATGTCGATGGGTGCAAGGTAGACAGACATGACATACGGAAGGAGACAAACCCGAGGTATGAATTTGTGCTTCTGGAGAGCAAGGTTAGGACAGCGTTCACCCAAGAGTGTCAACTGAGCAGAGCTGAAGTGGATGAGGGAAGAAGCCATGTGAATGTGTGGTCACAGGAGCAGCAGATGCAAAGGCCCTGAGCTTGGTTTATCAGTGTCCAGATCAGTGTAGCAGGAGCAGAGGGAACAAGGGAAGAGAGGGTGGACACATATGCTGGGGCTTTTAAGTCTAGTGCAAGGACTTGGAATTGAACTAGGACCTTGGGAGGAGATGGTTAGCAGAATGTGCCTACTTTACATTTGTAATGTTGTGGTTGTTAGAACCTGTAGAGAGCTTGTTTAGGAAAGTAATTCCTCAGCACTCGGGAGGCAGACACTGGAGAGTGTAAGTTTGAGGCCTGCATGATGTACATGGCAAGTTCCACATCAGTCAGAGCTACATGAAAAGACCCATAAATAATAACGTGCATGTAGTTAAAACTAAAAAGAAAATGAAGGATCATTTGATTTGTGACACTGGATGGTCATGCTGACCCTTCAAGATGTCCCTGGAACAAAAGCTGTGGCTGTGAGCTCTGGAGAGAAGTTGTCATTAGAAAGAAAGGGATTGAGGAACAGAGTCACTGAGATTACAAGGAATTCAGGCTGCTTGTCAGCAGAGACAGCAGGTATTTTCTCAGGTTCTTGAGATTCCTGAATTTATTAGCTGTGAAGATTCATTTTCTTTAAGAATCTTCTTAAATACATTCCCTGTGTAAGATTCAGCTCAGTGGCCTATTTGTCCTGAGACTCCTTGGCTTTCTCCTGTAGCTACTCAGTTGTTTTTCTCTTGTGATAAAGTGAGGAGGGACCTGGACCAGCACATTCCAGGGACTGCAGGAAGGGAGGATAGAGACTGTGGATCACTGCTTCTCGGCCTTTTGGCTAAGATCAAGTGAGACTGTGGATCAGGCATTTTGATTAAATGCATGGGAACCTGTTTGTCTTGTCCTACCAGTGTTCTAATATTTGTTTTGTTGCTGTGTTTAGAACAGATTGTGAATGTCACAGGAGCTTCAAGGGGACACTGCAGACCTTAAACCCCAGAGATGCCTGTGACTCAGCTGTGTTGTGACATGGAGTGTGGGGAAGAATTGTAACTTTGACTTATGTGATGTCAAGGGATTAGTTATGGCCTGAGAGACAGAGGCAGAGATGATACAACAGGTTTTGACTTGGACAATAGAAAGTGACGTTGTTTTACCTGATGGGGTAGATTGGTGGGTGAGCACATCTGAGGTGTACTTGTTGTGTGTGAGCATGTGCATGTGTATGTGTGTCTGTGTATGTGTGAGAGAGAGAGGGGGGGAAGGGAGAGAGAGGCAGAGAGGGAGGGAAGGAGGGAGGGAAGGAGGGAGGGAGGGAGGGAGGGAAGGAGGGAGGGACGGAGGGAACAGAGAGCACAGATTTTTGTTTAAAATCAAAAAATCATCCCAGCACTCACGAGGCAGAACCAGGAGGATCATGAGTTTCAGGCCAGGCCAAGCTGACAGATATAGGTAGACCCTATCACAAACAAACTGAAACTGAATTCAGCTTGTAGCCATAGTTAATTTAAGGGTCTTTGTTTACTTAGTGGGGAGATTTATGGGTGAGCACATCTGAGGTATACTCTGTGTGTGTGTGTGTGTGTGTGTGTGTGTGTGTGTGTGTGTGCGCGCGTGCGTTTAGGTCAGCACATGTAGAGATCAGAAGACAATATTTAGGATACATCTCTTCTTCTATGTAGGATCCAGGAATAGATCTCAGGACATTATGTTTGGCAGCAACTGTCTTTTCTCACTATAACACTATGCCAACCTTACCTTCTTTAACCTCATATCTCCCCTGGTAACCTAGAATTTTCCAAGGAGCCATGAATGCCCTTAAAATCCTGATCCTCTTCCCTCGACCTCCCAAGTACTGGGATTAAAATCATGTGCTACATTGCCTTTCTGAGATAGTGTCTCATGGAACCCATGTTGTCCTTTATCTTGATATGTAACTGAGGATAGTCTTTTTCCTTTTCCTTTATATTTTATTTTTTTGTTATTGTTTTTTATGGCTACTGCCTAGGTTTTACTGTATGTGGTGGTTACTTTTTTAATTTAAATTATTTTATTTATTTACATTCCAAATCTTGCCCTCCTTCCCAGCCCCCCCAAGACTTCTTTGCCCCATTCTCTCTCTTCTTTGCCTCCCACAGTGTGTTTCCCCAACCCCTCATCTGCCCCCACCACCACCCACCCACCCACCTGCCCACATACACACACACACACACACACACACACACACACAAAATGAATGTTGGTTTTAAATTTGCTAAGTAGCCAAGAATAACTATGAACTTCTCATTTTCCTCTCTCTGCCTTCCTCTTGCTGGGATCATACGTGTGCCTAGTTATATAGTCATGGAGTCCTAGCCAGAGCCTGGTGCATGCCAGGTACACACTCTATTAATGGGGCTACTCTTCTGCCAAACATGGCCTTCTGAAGCTCGTAAGAACCTAGTAGACAGCACTGAACAAGAAGTGTTTTGTTGATTGTTACTATTGCAGTGAAATTCATGTAACATCAGGTTCACTGTTTTCAGTGCACAGTTCGGGGCCATGGAGCCTGTTCACAAGCTGAAGCAACCACAACTTCTCTGTAATTTCAGAACTTGTCAACACCCAGGAAACCCTCCATATGGGTTAAGTCATTGCTTCCTTCCCTCCTCTCACTCCTGATAACCTCCAGTCTATTTTCTTTGCTTGTGAGGTGACTTACTCTGTACATAGCAGGTAAACGGTATCCCATAATTTATGTCTTTTGTGGAGGGTCAGTTTATGGAACTTGCTTTGAGGTTCATACAGGTTGTAGTATATTTCGACCTTCAGTCCTATTTATGGGTGAATAGTATTCCAATGCATAAATATTCTGGAGGCTGGCCTCATCATCTAGCTTCTGGATTACTGTACTGTGGGTTGAGACCCAATGGAGAGTTCTGGAACTGAATGTGGGGCTTGAGCCAAATGTGTCAATAGAATTCAAAACACACAATGGACAAAGACTAATTCAAAATCAAGGGTGAAATGAATAGAGTTGCCCTGCAGTGTGTGCATCTCCCACTGAGCTAGAGCCTTGGTTCTGAACACTAAACACTTGCACTGTGCATTATAAATGCTGTGCCATCAGGAATAACTGCCTCAAACACTCTACTCAGACTCCAGGCAGAAGTATGTTATGAACTCCAGATCTTTTCTTTTGCATACTGTTTATGCTCTTGTAGAAACAGTGGTTTAATTACAAGAATCAAGGACTTTTAATATTTTCTTAAGTGTGTAAGTACCAAATAATATCTCTTTTTATTACAGTGTCTTGCAATGTTGAACTTTAGAAATTGCTGCTGGCAGGGTTGATAGATGACTTGGTGGTCAAGAGACTAGAAGACCTGGATTCAGTTCCCAGTAACCATATGGCAGCCTACAATTGTTTGTAGCTCCAGTTCCACAGGACCTGAGATCCTCTTCTGGCCTCTGTGGTTACTGCACACTGTGGATTACAGACATACATGTAGGACAAACACCCATATGTAATGAGAATTTTGACTTCTTTGAAAAACACAAAAATATTATGGGATTATGTTTACAGTTTAATCCCAGGTGTGATAAGGGGCTGCTTCAGATTGTCCACAGCAGCTGACTATGATTTGCCTCATACTCTAGCAGGGGCATGATTTTGCCAGCTGCAGACAGTTTCTGGAATTGTGCGATGTTTTGAATTCTGGAGACTTCACAGGGTACATTATTGGTTGCTGTTGTTCACTGTTGGTCACTATTAGTCACTGTTGGTTGCTGTAGGAAACAGTCATGTGCAAAGGAGAAACAAGAAGAAATTAGATATCCTGACAATGAAGATCAAACTGGCCCCAATGAACTGAACACCCCTAAATCAGCAAGAGGAGTCTAACAATAAAGTTGCCCTCTTTCTCCTCTATCCTTTTTCTCTCATATCTAGTTTTAGGATGTTGAAAGGGGCTAAAGAGATGGCTCAGTGGTTAAAAGCACTGACTGCTCTTCCAGAGGTCCTGAGTTCAAATCCCAGCAGCCACATGGTGGCTCACAGCCTTCTGTAATGAGATCTGTTGCCCTCTTCTGGTGGGTCTGAAGACAGCTACAGTGTATTTATATATAATAAATAAATACATCTTTAAAAAAAGAAAAGAAAAGAAAGGGTGGAAAAAGAGTTGAAGAAAGAACCCACAAAATAGCCAAAGACCAGCTACACCCATACGTACAAAATAAAATACCAAATAAATGTTTTTAATGTTTGCTTCATGAGTTTCCATCACTGATTTTGTTGGCTAGAAAAAACATTAAGTATGAATGACACTGAAATGACGTTTGAAAAGGAACATCCTGGAATTTTCATCATGCCTGGAATAATTGAGGAAAACGATGTAGAGGTAAGATGCCAGCTCGGTCCCTGAGGGATTTGATAGGCAGTGCTGTGAGAATGCTCCCCCTTTCAAACCATCTCTCCATCAATGTGTTGTATTTTGTTTTGAGCTGTAGGATTGTGCTATATAGCCCAGGCTTGCCTGGAACTTGATCTTCCTGTCCCAGCCTCCTGAGTGTGGGATTTCACACATGTGCCATCATGCTCATGAACTCTAATGGGCATATGAAGGTCTCAGCCTGTATGAGTTACTTTTCTGTTGCTGTGATAAAAACACCATAGTGATAAGCAACTTATGTGGAGTTTATTTGGGCTTCTGGCTCCAAAGTTATAAGAGTTCATCATGGCAGAAAGGCATGGCAGCAGGAAAAGGAGGGTAAGAGAGCACAGCTTCATCTGCAAGCATGAATAAGGGAGAGCAAACTGGAATTGAAGCAAGGCTATGAACCCTTAAAGCCCACCCTAGTGTTATATTTCTTACATGCAAAACTATACCTCCCCTAAAATTGCCAAAGCATACCACAAAGTGGGGATGACATTTTTATTTTTTATTGGTTATTTTATTTATTTACATTTCAAATGTTGTCCCCCTTCCCAGTTTCCCCTCCACAAACTCACATCCCATGCCGCAGTCCCCTGCTTCTATGAGGGTGCTCCCCCCCAACTCCCACCTCACTGGCCTAGCATTCCCCTACCCTGAGTCATTGAGCCTCCACAGGAACAAAGGCCACCCCTCTCATTGGTGCCAAATATGCCCATCTGCTGCTAGATATGCAGCTGCAGTCATGGGCCCCTCCATGTGTTGGTGATTTAGTCCCTGAGAGCTCTGGTTGGGGGGATCGGTTAATTAATATTGTTCTTCCTATGGGGTTGCAATCCCCTTCAACTCCTTCACTCTATCCCTTAACTCTTTGATTGGAGACCCTGTACTCAGTCTATTGGTTGTCTGTGAGCAACTGCATCTGTATTGGTCAGGCCCTGGCAGAGCCTCTCAGGGGACAGCTATACAAGGCTCCTGTCATCAAGCACTTCTTGGCATCAGCAATAGTGTCTGGGTTTGGTTTCTGCAGATGAGAAGGATCTCTAGGTGGGGCAGTCTCTGAATGGCCTTTCCTTCCGATTCTGTTCCACTCTTTGCCCCTGCATTTACTTTACATAGGAACAATTCTGGGATAAAGTATTTGAGGTTGGTGAGTGACCACATACCTCAACTGGGGGAAAAAGTCTATCTACTGGATATGGTCTCTACAGGTTCTATCTCCCCTTTGTTGGGTATTTCAACAAATGTCATCCCCAAAGGGTCCTGAGAACCTCTTGCTTCCCTGACATCTGGGACTTCCTATTGGCTACCCCCAGTTCCCCATCCTGCTATACACATCTGTTCAATTTCCTGACCCTCTGTACTTTTCCCTGTCTTCTCCCATACATGATCCTGCCCCCCTTTTGCCTCATCCTCCTCTCTCCAAGCTCCCAGACTCCTCCCTCCCTCTGCCCCTGGTGATTAGTTTGTCCCCCCTTCTACATACAACTAAAGCATTCACACTATGGTCTTCCTTCTCATCTTCATGTGGTTTCTGAGATGTATCTGACATTGTGAGCTTTTGGACTAATATCCATTTATCAGTGAATATATACCATATGTGTTCTTTTGTGACTGGGTTACCTCACACAAGGATATTTTCTAGTTCCATCCATTTGCCTAAGAATTTCATGAAGTCATTCTTTTTTAATAGCTGAGCAGTACTCCATTATGTAAATGCACCATGTTTTCTGTATCCATTCCTCTGTTGAGAGACATCTGAGTTGTTACCAGCTTCTAGCTATTACAAATAAGGCTGCTATGAACATAGTGGAGCATGTGTCCTTCTTATATGTTGGAACACATTTTGGGCCTATGCCCAGGAGTGGTATAGCTGGGTCCTCAGGTAGAACTATTTCGAATTTTCTGAGGAACTCCAACACTGATTTCCAGAGTGGTTGTACCAACTTGCAATACCACCAGCAATGGAGGAGTGTTCCTCTTTATCCACATCCTTGCCATCATCTGCTGTCCCCTGAGTTTTTGATCTTAGGCATTCTGGCTGGTGTGACATGGAATATCAGGGGCATTTTAATTTACATTCCTCTGAAGACTAAGGATATTGACCATTTCTTTAGGTGCTTTTTAGCCATTTAGGATTCCTCAGTTGAAAATTCTTGGTTTAGCTCTGTACCCGATTTTTAATAGGGTTTTGGGGTTCTCTGGAGTCTAACTTCTTGAGTTCTTTACATATTTTTTCTTTCTTTTTTACGTTCTTTATTTTTTTTTGTTTTCTATATTTTTTATTGACATCCCAAATGATTTCCCCTTTCCCGTTTCCTCCCTCACCAAAAGTCCCATAAGCCCCCTTCCCTCCCTCTTTTCCCCATTCAACCCCTTCTCACTTTTCTGTCCTGGTATTCCCCTACATCCAGTCTTTCCAGGACCAGGGGTCTCTCATTCCATCTTCTTGGAAATCTATTGATATGCAAATTGTGTCTTGGGTATTCCGAGATTCTGGGTTAATATTCCCTTATCAGTGACTGCATACCATGTGTGTTCTTTTGTGATTGGGTTACCTCACTAAGGATGATATTTTCCAGTTCTGACCATTAGCCTAGGAATTTCGTGAATTCATTGTTTTTAATTGCAGAGTAGTATTCCATTGGGTAAATATACCACATCTTCTGAATCCATTCCTCCATTGAGGGACATCTGAGTTCTTTCCAACTTCTGGCTATTATAAATAAGGCTGCTATGAACATAGTGGAGCATGTGTCCTTATTGCATGCAGTAGAAGCCTCTGGGTATGGGCCCAGGAGTGGTATAGCAGGATCCTCTGGGAGTCTCACACCCAGTTTTCTGAGGAACCGCCAGACTGCTTTCCAGAGTGGTTGTACCAGCTTGCAATCAAACCAGCAGTGAAGGAGTGTTTCTTTTTCTCCACATCCTTGCCAACAAATGCTGTATCCTGTGTTTTTGATGTTAGCCATTCTGATTGGTATGAGGTGGAATCTCAGGGTTGTTTTAATTTGCATTTCCCTAATAACTAAGGATGTTGAACATTTCTTTAGGTGGTTTTCAGGTATTCGATATTCTTCAGGTGAAAACTCTTTGTTTAGCTCTGTACCCCATTTTTAATAGGGTTATTTGGCTCTCAGGAGTCTATCTTCTTGAGTTCTTTGTATATATTGGATATTAGCCCTCTGTTGGATATAGGGTTGGTAAAGATCATTTCACAGTTTGTTGGTTGCCACTTTGTCCTTTTGACAGTGTCCTTTGCCTTACAGAAACTTTGTAATTTTATGAGGTCCCGTTTGTCAATTCTTGATCTTAGAGCATAAGCTATTGGTGTTCTGTTCAGAAAATTCTCCCCTGTGCCCATATGTTCAAGGTTCTTCCCTAGTTTCCTTTCTATTAGTTTCAGTGTATCTGGTTTTATGTAGAGGTCCTTGATCCACTTGGAATTGAGCTTAGCACAAGGAGATAAGAATGAATCGATTTGCATTCTTCTGCATGTTGACCTCTTGTTGAACCAGCACCATTTGTTGGAAAGGCTATCTTCTTTCCACTGGATGGATGTAGCTCCTTTGTCAAAGATCAAGTGACCATAGGCGTGTGGATTCATTTCTGGGTCTTCAATTCTGTTCTATTGATCTACATGCCTGTCACTATACCAATACCATGCGGTTTTTAACACTATTGCTCTGTAGTACAGCTTGAGGTCCCGGATACTGATTCCGCCAGAAGTTCATTTACTGTTGAGAATACTTTTAGCTATCCTGGGTTTTCTGTTATACCAGATGAATTTTTGAATTGCTCTTTCTAACTCTATGCAGAATGGAGTTGGGATTTTGATGGGGATTGCATTGAATCTGTATATTGCTTTTGGCAAGATGGACATTTTTACTATATTAATCCTGCCAATCCATGAGCATGGCAGATTTTTCCATCTTCTGAGGTCTTCTTCAATTTCTTTCTTGAGACTTGAAGTTCTTGTCATACAGATCTTTCACTTGTTTGGTTAGAGTCACACCAAGTTACTTTATATTGTTTGTGGCTATCGTGGAGGGTATCATTTCTCTTATTTCTTTCCCAGCCTGATTATCCTTTGAGTATAGGAAGGCTACTGATTTCCTTGAGTTGATTTTATATCATGCCACTTTGAAGAAGTTGTTTATCAGCTGTAGGAGTTCTCTGGTGGAGTTCTTTGGATCGCTAAAGTATACTATCATGTCATCTGCAAATAGTGATAGTTTGACTTCTTCCTCTCCAATTTGTATCCCTTTGACCTCACTTGTTGTCTAATTGTTCTGGCTAGAACTCCAAGTACTATATTGAAAAGATATGGAGAGAGAGGGCAGCCTTGTCTAGTCCCTGATTTTACTGGGATTGTTTCAAGTTTCTCTCCATTGAGATTGATGTTGTCAGGCAGTGGTGGCGCATGCCTTTAATCCTAGCATTTGGGAGGCAGAGGCAGGCGGATTTCTGAGTTCGAGGCCAGCCTGGTCTACAGAGTGAGTTCCAGAGGACAGTCAGAGCTACACAGAGAAACCCTATCTCGAAAAACCAGAAAAATAAATAAATAAAACGAGATTGATGTTGTCTACCAGTTTGCTGTAAATTGCTTTTACTATGTTTAGATATGGGCCTCGAATTCCTGATCTTTCCAAGACCTTTAACAAGAAAGGATGCTGAATTTTGTCAAATGCTTTCTCCGCATCTAATGAAATGACCATGTGGTTTTTTTCTTTGAGATTGTTTATGTAGTGGATTACATTGATGGACTTCCTTATATTGAACCATCCCTGCAACCCTGGGATGAAGCCTACTTGATCGTGGTGAATGATCATATTGATGGATTCTTGGATTTGGGTGGCAAGAATTTTATTGAGTATTTTTGCATCAATATTCATAAGAGAGATTGGCCTGAGATTCTCTTTCATTGTCGGAACTTTGTGTGATTTTGGAATCAGCGTAATTGTGGCTTCATAGAACGAGTTGGATATATTCCTTCTGTTTCTATTTTGTGGAATAGTTTGAAGAGTATTGGTGTTAAGTCTTCTTTGAAGGTCTGATAGAATTCTGCACTAAAAGCGTCTGTACCTGTGCTTTTTTTTGGTTGGAAGACTTCCAATGACAACTTCTATTTCTTCAGGGGTTATAGGACGGTTTAGATGGTCTATTTGATCCTGATTTAATTTTGGTATTTGGTATCTGTCAAGGAAATTGTCCATTTCCTCGAGATTTTCTAGCTGTGTTGAATACAGGCTTTTGTAGTAGGATCTGATGATTTTTTGAATTTCCTCAGTTTCTGTTGTTATCTCTCCCTTTTCGTTTCTGATTTTATTAATTTGGATACTGTCTCTGTGCCCTCTGGTTAGTCTGGCTAAGGGCTCATCTATCTTGTTGATTTTCTCAAAGAACCAACTCCTCGTTTTGTTGATTCTTTGTATGGTTTTATTTGTTTCTACTTGATTGATTTCAGCCCTGAGTTTGATGATTTCCTGCCTTCTACTCCTCTTTGGTGTATTTGCTTCTTTTTGTTCCAGGGCTTTCAGGTGTGCCATTAAGCTGTTAGTGTATGCTGTCTCCCGTTTCTTTTTGGCGGCACTCAGGGCTATGAATTTTCCTCTTAGCACCGCTTTCATTGTGTCCCATAAATTAGGGTATGTTGTGCCTTCATTTTCATTTAATTTCAAAAAGTCTTTGATTTCTTTCTTTATTTCCACCTTGACCAAGTTATCATTGAGTAGAGCATTGTTCAGCCCCCATGTGTATGTGGTTTTTCTGTTGTTTTTGTTGTCGTTGAAGACCACCCTTATTCCATTGTGATCTGATAGGAGGCATGGGATTAGTTCTATCTTCTTATATCTGTTGAGGTCTGATTTGTGACCAATTATATGGTCGATTTTGGAGAAGGTACCATGAGGTGCTGAGAAGAATATTCTTTTGATTTAGGATGAAATGTTCTAGATAGATAGATAGATAGATAGATAGATAGATAGATAGATAGATAGATAGATAGATATATCTGTTAGTTCCATTTGGTCCAAGGCTTCAATTAGTTTCACTGTGTCCCTGTTTAGTTTCTGCTTTCCTGAACGATTCATTTCAGAGGGCGGGGTGTTGAAGTCACCCACTATTATTGTGTGAGGTGCGATGTGTGCTTTGAGCTATAGTAAAGTTTATTTTATGAATGAGGGTGCCCTTGCATTTGGAGCATAGATATTCAGAATTGAGAGTTCTTCTTGGTGAATTTTTCCTTTGATCAGTATGTAGTGTCCTTCTGTGTCATTTTTGATGACTTTCGGTTGAAAGTCGATTTTATCTGATATTAGGATGGCTACTCCGGCTCGTTTCCTGGGACCATTTGCTTGTAAAATTGTTTTCCAGCCTTTTACTCTGAGGTAGTGTTTGTCTTTGACACTGAGGTGCATTTCCTGCATGCAACAAAATGCTGGGTCCTGTTTATGTATCCAGTCTTTTAATTTATGTCTTTTTATTGGGGAGTTGATACCATTGATATTAAGAGAGATTAAGGAATAGTGATTATTCCCACCTGCCATTCTTGACGCTATCTTTATGTTTGAGTGGTTATCTACTTTTGGGTTTGATGCAAGAAGGTTACTATCTCACTTTTTCCGGGGTATATTTTTCTCCTTGTATTGTAGATTTCCACCTATTATCCTTTTCAGGGCTGGGTTTGTGGAAAGATATTGTGTAAATTTTATCATGGAATGTCTTAGTTTCTCCATCTATGGTGATTGAGAGTTTTGCTGGGTATAGTAGTCTAGGCTGGCATTTGTGTTCTCTTAGAGTCTGTATGAGATCTGCCCAGGATCTTCTGGCTTTCATAGTCTCTGATGAGAAGTCTGATGTGATTCAGATAGGTCTTCCTTTATATGTTACTTGGCCTTTTTCTCTTACTGCTTTTAATATTCTTTCTTTGTTTAGTACATTTGGTTTTTTGATTATTATGTGATGGGAGGTATTTCTGTTCTGGTCCAGTCTGTTTGGAGTTCTGTAGGCTTCTTGTACGTTCATTGGCATCTCTCTCTTTAGGTTTGGGAAGTTTTCCTCCATAATTTTGTTTATTTAAATATTGATATTTACTGTCCCTTTAAGTTGCAAATCTTCACTCTCATCTATACCTAAGTATCTCTCCTTTTAATTGGTTGTTGGCTACTTGTTTGCAGTATATTGCTTTCACTGTGTTTAGGTATGGGCCTTGGATTCCCTATCTCTCCTAGACTTTTTTCATGAAGGGCTGCTGGATTTTGTCAAAAGCCTTTTCAGCATCTAATGAAATGACCATGTATTTTTTTTTCCTTGAGTTTGTTTATGTAGTGGATTATATTGATAGATTTCCATTTATTGAACCATTCCTGCATTCCTGGGATGAACTCTACCTGATCATGATGAATTATAGTTTCCATCAGTTTTGGTATTGATGCATTCTTGGATTTGGTTGGCCAGAATATTTTTGAGTATTTTTGCATAGATGTTCATGAAGGAGATTGGTCTGAAGTTCTCCTTCCTTGTTTGGTCTTTGTTTGGTTTAGGTATAAGTGTTATTGTGGCTTCATATAATGAGTTGAGTAGTGTTCCTTGAGTTTTTATTTCATGGAATACTTTGAAGAGTATCGGTATTAGCTCTTCTTTGAAGATCTGATAGAATTCCCCATTAAACCCATCTGGTCCTGGGCTTATTTTAATGGGAGACTGTTAACAGCTGCTTCTATTTCCTCAGGACTTATAGGACTATTTAGATGGTTTATCTGATCCTGTTTTAACATTGGCACCTGGTATTTATCTAGAAAGTTGTACATTTCATCCAGATTTTCAAATTTTGTTGAGTATAAGTTCTTGTAGTAGGATCTGATGATTCTTTTGAATTTCCACAGTTTCTGTTGTTATGTCTCCCTTTTCATTTCTGATTTTATTAATTTGGGTAGTGCCTCTGTGTCCTCTAGTTAGTCTTGCTAAGGGTTTATCTATCTTGTTGATTTTCTCAAAGAACCAGCTCCTGGTTTTGTTGATTCTTTGTATAGTACTTTTTGTTTTTATTTGGTTGATTTCAGCACTGAGTTTAATTACTTCCTGCCATCTACTCCTCTTGTGTGTATTTGCTTCTTTTTGTTCTAGAGCTTTCAAGTGCACTGTCAAGCTGTTAGTGTAAGCTCTCTCCATATTCTTTTTGGAGGCACTCAGAGCTGAGTTTTCCTCTTAGCACTGCTTACATTATATCCCATAGGTTTTGGTATGATGTGTCTTCATTTTCATTAAATTCTAAAAATTCTTTAATTTCTTTCTTTATTTCTTCCTTGACAAAGCTATTATTGAGAAGAGCATTATTCAAAGTCCATGTGCATGTGGTTTTTCCATTATTTTTGTTTGAACTTAAGACCAGCCTTAGGCCATGGTAGTCTGATAGGGTGCATGGAATTATTTCAATATTTCTGTATCTGTTGAGGCCTGTTTTGTGACCTATTATATGGTCAATTTTGGAGAAGGTTCCATGAGGTACTAAGAAGAAGGTATATTCTTTTGCTGTAGGGTGGAATGTTCTATAAATATCTATTAGATCCATTTGGTCCATAACTTTACTTCGTTTCACTGTGTCTCTGTTTAGTTTCTGTTTCCATGATTTGTTCATTGTTGAGAGTGGGGTATTGAAGTCTCCCACTATTATTGTGTGGGGTGCAATGTGTGCTTTGAGATTTAGTAAAGTTTCTTTTATGAATGTGGGTACCCTTGCTTTTGGAGCAGAGATGTTCAGAATTGAGAGTTCATCTTGGTAGACATCTCCTTTGACCAGTATGAGGTGTCCCTCCTTATCTTTTTTTGACAACTTTTGGTTGAAAGTCAGTTTTATCTGATATAAGAATGGACTCTCCAGTTTGTTTCTTGGGACCATTTGCTTGGACTTGAAGTAACCTTTGACTCTGAAGTACTGACTGCCTTTGTCACTGAGGTGGGTTTCTTGTATGCTGCAAAATGTTGGGTCCTGTTTATGTATCCAGTCTGTTTTTTTGTTTTTTTTTTTTGTTTTTTTTTTTTTTGGTTTTCCGAGACAGGGTTTCTCTGTGTAGCCTTGGCTGTCCTGGAACTCACTTTGTAGACCAGGCTGGCCTCGAACTCAGAAATCCTCCTGCCTCTGCCTCCCAAGTGCTGGGATTAAAGGCGTGCGCCACCACTGCCCGGCTTGTATCCAGTCTGTTAATCTATGTCTTTTTTATTGGGGAATTGAGACCACTGATGTTAAGAGATATTAAGGAAAAGTGATTGTTGCTTACTGTTATCTTCATTG
This sequence comes from Tokudaia tokunoshimensis, assembly GCA_036184795.1. Taxonomy (NCBI): domain Eukaryota; kingdom Metazoa; phylum Chordata; class Mammalia; order Rodentia; family Muridae; genus Tokudaia; species Tokudaia tokunoshimensis. The sequence goes on along the minus strand of BTHU01000005.1, from coordinate 105,453,289 downwards.
TTAAAGGTGAAAATCTGTTTGTGTAGGTTCCTTCATTTGGGTTTGTTGAAAGATTACTTTATTGCTTTTTCTACGGTGTGGTTTCCTGCCTTGTATTGGTATTTTCCACCCATTATCCTTTGTAGAGCTGGGTTTGTGGAAAGATATTGTATAAATTTGGTTTTGTCATGGAATGTCTTGTTTTCTCCATCGATGGTAATTGAAAGATTTGCTGGGTATAGTGGTCTGGACTGACATTTATGTTCTATTAGGGTCTGTATGACATCTACCCAGGATCTTCTAGCCTTCATGGTTTCTGGTGAGAAGTCTAGTGTAATTCTGATAGGTCTGCCTTTATATGTTACTTGTCCTTTTTCCCTTACTGCTTTTAATATTCTTTCTTTGTTTAGTGCATTTGGTGTTTTGATTATTATGTGTCTGGAGGAGTTTCTGCTCTGGTCCAGTCTGTTTGCAGTTCTATAAGCTTCTTGTATGTTCATGGGCATCTCTTTCTTTAGGTTAAGGAAGTTTTCTTCTATAATTTTGTTGAAGGTATTTGCTGGCCCTTTTGGATGTAAATCCTCACTCTCTTCTATACCTATAATCCTTAGGTTTGGTCTTCTCATTGTGTCCTGGATTTCCTGTATGTTTTGCATTACAAGCTTGTTGCATTTTGCATTTTCTTTGACTGTTGAGTCAATGTTTTCTATGGAATCTTCAGCATCCAAGATTCTTTCTTCTATCTCTTGTATTCTGTTGTTGATGCTTGCATCTATGACTTCTGAATTCTTTCCAAGGTTTTCTATCTCCAGAGATGGCTCACGTTGCGATTCCTTTATTGTTTCTACTCCCATTTTTAGATCCTGGATAGTTTTGTTCAGTTCCTTCACTTCTTTGTTTGTGTTTTCCTGAAATTCTTTTTTTTTTATTTTCTTTTTTTTTATTATTTTTTTTAATTTACATTCCAAATCATTTCCCCTTTCCCGTTTCCTCCCTCCCCGAAAGTCCCATAAGCCCCCTTCCCTCCCTCTTTTCTCCATTCAACCCCCTCTCCTTACTCTGTCCTGGCGTTCCCCTACATCCAGTCTTTCCAGGACCAGGGGTCTCTCCTTCCATCTTCTTAGAAATCTATTGATATGCGGATTGTGTCTAGGGTATTCCGAGATTCTGGGTCAATATCCCCTTATCAGTGACTGCATACCATGTGTGTTCTTTTGTGATTGGGTTACCTCACTAAGGATGATATTTTCAAGATCTGACCATTTGCCTAGGAATTTCGTGAATTCATTGTTTTTAATTGCAGAGTAGTATTCCATTGTGTAGATATACCACATCTTCTGAATCCATTCCTCCGTTGAGGGACATCTGGGTTCTTTCCAGCTTCTGGCTATTATAAATAAGGCTGCTATGAACATAGTGGAGCATGTGTCCTTATTGCATGCAGGGAAAGCCTCTGGGTATATGCCCAGGAGTGGTATAGCCAGATCCTCCGGGAGTGTCATGCCCAGTTTTCTGAGGAACCGCCAGACTGCTTTCCAGAGTGGTTGTACCAGCCTGCAATTCCACCAGCAGTGGAGGAGTGTTCCTCTTTCTCCACATCCTCGCCAACAACTGCTGTCTCCTGTGTTTTTGATCTTAGCCATCCTGACTGGTGTGAGATGGAATCTCAGGGTTGTTTTGATTTGCATTTCCCTAATGACTAAGGATGATGAACATCTCTTTAGGTGCTTCTCAGCCATTAGAGATTCTTCAGGTGAGAACTCTTTGTTTAGCTCTGTACCCCATTTTTTAATAGGGTTACTTGCCTCTCTGGAGTTTAACTTCTTGAGTTCTTTTTATATATTGGATATTAGCCCTCTGTCGGATGTAAGGTTAGTAAAGATCATTTCCCAGTTAGTTGGTTGCCGCTTTGTCTTTTTCACAGTGTCTTTTGCCTTGCAAAAACTTTGTAATTTAATGAGGTCCCATTTGTCTATTCTTGATCTTAGAGCATAAGCTATTGGAGTTCTGTTCAGGAAATTCTCCCCTGTGCCCATATGTTCAAGGTTCTTCCCTAGTTTCCCTTCTATTAGTTTCAGTGTGTCTGGTTTTATGTGGAGATCTTTGATCCACTTAGAATTGAGCTTAGTGCAAGGAGATAAGAATGGGTCAATTTGCATTCTTCTGCATGTTGACCTCCAGCTGAGCCAGCACCATTTGTTGAAAAGGCTATCTTTTTTCCACTGGATGGTTTTAGCTCCTTTGTCAAAGATCAAGTGACCATAGGAGTGTGGATTCATTTCTGGGTCTTCAATTCTGTTCCATTGATCTACATGTCTGTCACTGTACCAATACCATGCGGTTTTTAACACTATTGCTCTGTAGTACAGCTTGAGGTCCGGGATACTGATTCCCCCAGAGGTTCTTTTACTCTTGAGAATAGTTTTAGCTATTCTGGGTTTTCTGTTATTCCAGATGAATTTTTGAATTGCTCTTTCTAACTCTATGAAGAATTGAGTTGGGATTTTGATGGGGATTGCATTGAATCTGTGTATTACTTTTGGTAAGATGCTCATTTTTACTATATTAATCCTGCCAATCCATGAACATGGCAGATTTTTCCGTCTTCTGAGGTCTTCTTCAATTTCTTTCTTCAGAGACTTGAAGTTCTTGTCATACAGATCTTTCACTTGTTTGGTTAGAGTCACGCCAAGATACTTTATATGGTTTGTGGCTATCGTGAAGGATATCATTTCCCTCTCTTCATTCTCAGCCTGCTTATCCTTTGAGTATAGGAAGGCTTCTGACTTGCTTGAGTTGGTTTTATATCCGGCCACTTTGCTGAAGTCGTTTATCAGCTGTAGGAGTTCTCTGGTGGAGTTCTTTGGGTCGCTTAAGTATACTATCATATCGTCTGCAAATAGTGATAGTTTGACTTCTTCCTTTCCAATTTGTATCCCTTTGACCTCTTTTTGTTGTCTAATTGATCTAGCTAGAACTTCAAGTACTATATTGAAAAGATATGGAGAGAGAGGGCAGCCTTGTCTAGTCCCTGATTTTAGTGGGATTGCTTCAAGTTTCTCTCCATTTAGATTGATGCTGGCTACCGGTTTGCTGTAAATTGCTTTTACTATGTTTAGATATGGGCCTTGAATTCCTGATCTTTCCAAGACCTTTAGCATGAAAGGATGCTGAATTTTGTCAAATGCTTTCTCAGCATCTAATGAGATGACCATGTGGTTTTTTTCTTTGAGATTGTTTATGTAGTGGATTACATTGATGGATTTCCTTATATTGAACCATCCCTGCATCCCTGGGATGAAGCCTACTTGATCGTGGTGAATGATCGTTTTGATGTGTTCTTGGATTCGGTTGGCAAGAATTTTATTGAGTATTTTTGCATCGATATTCATAAGAGAGATTGGCCTGAGATTCTCTTTCTTTGTCGGATCTTTGTGTGCTTTTGGTATTAGTGTAATTGTGGCTTCATAGAACGAGTTGGGTAGTGTTCCTTTTGTTTCTATTTTGTGGAACAGTTTGAAGAGTATTGGTGTTAGGTCTTCTTTGAAGGTCTGATAGAATTCTGCACTAAAACCATCTGGACATGTGCTTTTTTTGGTTGGAAGACTTCCAATGACAACTTCTATTTCTTCAGGGGTTATAGGACAGTTTAGATGGTCTATTTGATCCTGATTTAATTTTGGTACTTGGTATCTGTCAAGGAAATTGTCCATTTCCTCAAGATTTTCTAGTTTTGTTGAATACAGGTTTTTGTAGTAGAATCTGATGATTTTTTGAATTTCCTCAGTTTCTGTTGTTATCTCTCCCTTTTCGTTCCTGATTTTATTAATTTGGATACTATCTCTGTGCCCTCTGGTTAGTCTGGCTAAGGGCTCATCTATCTTGTTGATTTTCTCAAAGAACCAACTCCTCGTTTTGTTGATTCTTTGTATGGTTTTATTTGTTTCTACTTGATTGATTTCAGCCCTGAGTTTGATGATTTCCTGCCTTCTACTCCTCTTTAGTGTATTTGCTTCTTTTTGTTCCAGGGCTTTCAGGTGTGCCCTTAAGCTGTTAGTGTATGCTGTCTCCCGTTTCTTTTTGGCGGCACTCAGGGCTATGAATTTTCCTCTTAGCACTGCTTTCATTGTGTCCCATAAATTAGGGTATGTTGTGCCTTCATTTTCATTAACTTTCAAAAAGTCTTTGATTTCTTTCTTTATTTCCACCTTGATCAAGTTATCACTGAGTAGAGCATTGTTCAGCCTCCATGTGTACGTGGGTTTTCTTTTGTTTTTGTTGCCATTGAAGACCACCCTTATTCCATAGTGATCTGATAGGAGGCATGGGATTATTTCTATCTTCTTATATCTGTTGAGGTCTGATTTGTGACCAATTATATGGTCAATTTTGGAGAAGGTACCATGAGGAGCTGAGAAGAAGTTGTATTCTTTAGCTCTAGGATGAAATGTTCTATATATATATATCTGTTAGTTCCAGTTGGTCCAAGGCTTCAATTAGATTCACTGTGTCCCTGTTTAGTTTCTGCTTTCCTGAACAATCCATTTCAGAGAGCGGGGTGTTGAAGTCACCCACTATTATTGTGTGCAGTGCGATGTGTGCTTTGAGTTTTAGTAAAGTTTCTTTTACGAATGAGGGTGCCTTGCATTTGGAGCATAGATATTCAGAATTGAGAGTTCTTGATGGTGGATTTTTCCCTTGATCAGTATGTAGTGTCCTTCTATGTCTTTTTTGATGACTTTAGGTTGAAAATCAATTTTATCTGATATTAGGATGGCTACTCCACCTCGTTTCTTAGGGCCATTTGCTTGTAAAATTGTTTTCCAGCCTTTTACTCTGAGGTAGTGTTTGTCTTTGACACTGAGGTGCGTTTCCTGCCTGCAGCAAAATGCTGGGTCCTGTTTACGTATCCAGTCTGCTAGTCTATGTCTTTTAATTGGGGAATTGAGACCATTGATATTAAGAGAGATTAAGGCATAGTGATTATTGCCATCTGCCATTCTTGACGCTTTCCTGAAATTCTTTAAGGGATTTTTGCATTTCCTCTTTAAGGCCTTATGCCTGTTGACCCATGTTTTCCGGTAATTCCCTATGGGATTTTTGTGTTTCCTCTTAAGGGCTTCTATCTGTTGACTCATGTTCTCCCATATTTCTTTAAGGAATTTTTGTGTTTCCTCTTTAAGGGCTTCTACCTGTTGACCCATATTCTCCTGCATTTCTTTAAGGGAGTTACTTATGTCCTTCTTTAAGTCCTCCATCAGTGTCATGAGATGCAATTTTAATTCCAGCTCTTGCTTTTCTGATGTGATGGAGTATCCAGGATTTATTGTTGTGGGAGAACTGGGTTCTGATGGTGCCATGTTGCCTTTGTTTCTGTTGGTAATGATCTTGCATTTGCCTTTGGTCATCTAGTTATCTCTGGTGTTAGCTGGTCTTGCTGTCTCTGACTGTGGCTTCTCTGTCCTGCAGGCCTGTGTATCTATACTCCTGGGATTCCCTTTCTCTCAAATGCCCTGCATACAGCTGGTTCTCCAGAAGTATCAGAAGATGGAGACTTCCCTGTGGCACAATTGGCAAGGGTCGAATTCGCTGCACGCTGCTGGTTCTCAAATGCCCAGTGTGCTGCTTGTTCTCGAATGCCCTGTGTGCTGCTGGTTCTCTATAAAGTATCAGGAACTGGGGTCTTCCCCGTGGGAGAACTGGCAGGGGTCTACCATGTTGGAACAAAAGGGGCAGGCAGTGGTGGAGGAGGAGGGAGGGGTAGAAGGGATGATATCTTGACTTCTTCCTTTCCGGTTTGTATCCCTCTAACCTCCTTTTGTTATCTAAATGCTCTGGCTAGAACTTAGAGTGCTATATTGAATAGATAGGGAGAGAGTGGGCAGCCTTGCCTTTCGTTGATTCTAGTGGGATTGCGTAAAGTTTCTCTCCATTCAGTTTGATGTTGGCTCTTGGTTTGCTGTATTATGTTTGTTTTTATTATGTTTAGGTATGTACTTTGAATTCCTCATCTTTCCAAGACTTTAATATGAAGGAGTGTTGTATTTTGTCAAAGGATTTGCAACATCTAATGAGATGATAATGTGATTTTTTTTTCTTTTAGTTTGTTTGTATAGTGGATTACATTGACAGATTTCTGTATATTGAACCATACCTGAAACCCTGGGATGAAGCCTACTTGATCATGGTGAATGCTCACTTTGATGTGATCTTGCATTCAGTTGGCAAGAATTTTAATTGAATATTTTGCATCAATATTCATAAAGGAAATTGATCTGAAGTTCTTCTTTGTTGAGTCTTTGTGTGGTTTAGGTACTAGTTTAACTTAGGCTTCATAGAACAAATTGGGTAGTGTTCCTTCTGTTTCTATTTTGTAGAATAATTTGAAAAGTATTGGTATTAGGTTTTCTTTGAAGGTCTCATAGAATTCAGCACTAAACCCATCTGGTCGTGGACTGGTTTTGGTTGGGAGACTTTTAATGACTTCTTCTATTTCTTTAGGGATTATGGGACTGGTTAGATGGTTTATCTGATCCTGATTTAACTTTGGTACCTAGTATCTGACTAGAAAATCTTCCATTTCATCCAGATTTTCCAGTTTTGTTGAGTATAGGCTTTTGTAGTAGGATCTGATGATGTTTTGGATTTCCTCAGTTTCTGTTGTTATGTCTCCCTTTTCATTTCTGATTTTGTTAATTTGGATACTGTCTCTATGCCCTCTGGTTAGTCTAGCTAAGGGTTTATCTATATTGTTGGTTTTCTCAAAGAACAGCTCCTGGTTTTATTGATTCTTTGCATAGTTCTTTTTGTTTCTACTTGGTTGATTTCAGCCCTGAATTTTATTATTTCCTACCATCTACTCCTCTTGTGTTTATTTGCTTCTTTTTGTTCTAGTGCTTTCAGATGTGCTGTTAAGCTACTAGTGTATGCTCTCTCCAATTTCTTTATGGAGGTACTCAGGCTATTTCTCTAAAAGTTTTTCTCTTAGTACTGCTTTCATTGTGACCCACAAGTTTCAGCATGTTGTACCTTTATTTTCATTAAATTCTGAAAAGTCTTGAATTTCTTTATTTCTTTCTTTCCTGAACAAGATATTATAGAGAGTTGTTCAGCTTCCACGTGTATGTGGGCTTTCTGTTGTTTTTATTGTAATTGCAAACCAGACTTGGTCCATGGTGATCTGATAGTTTGCATGGGAGTATTTCAATCTTCTTGTATCTGCTAAGGCCTGTTTTTTTTTTTGTTATGTTTTGGTTGGGTTTATTTTTGGCTGATTATATGGTCAATTTTGGAGAAGGTACCATGATATGCTGAGAAGAAGGTATACTCTTTTATTTTAAGGGAAAATGTTCTGTCAATATCTGTTAAATGGATTTTGTTCATAACTTCTGTTAATTTCACTGTGTCTCTGTTCAGTTTCTGTTTCCATGATCTGTCCATTGCTGAGAATGTGGTGCTGAAGTTTCCCACTATTATTGTGTGAGGTGTATTGCATGCTTTGGACTTCAGTAATATTTCTTTTACAAATGTGGATTCCCTTGCATTTGTTGCATAGATGTTTCATCTTGGTGGATTTTTCCTTTGATGAGGATGTAGTGTCCTTCTCCATCTTTTTTGATAACTTTTGGTTGAAAGTCAATTTTATTGGATATTAGAATGACTACTCCTGCTTGTTTGTTGGAACCATTTGCTTGGAAAATTATTTCCCAGGCTTTTACTCTGAAGTAATGTCTGTCTTTGTCACTGAGTCATGTTTCCTGTGTGCAGCAAAATGCTGGGTCCTCTTTGTGTATCCAGTCTGTTAGCCTACATCTTTTTTAATGGAGAATTGAATACATTTATATTGAGAGATATTAAGGACCAATGATTGTTGCTTCCTGTTACTTTTGTTGTTAGAGGTGGAATCATGTTTGTGTGGTTCTCTTCTTTTGGATTTGTTGTGAGAAGATTAATTTATTGCTTTTCTTGGGAGTAATTTCCCTTCTTGCATTGGAGTTTTCCTTCTATTATCCTCTGTAGGGCTGGATTAGTGGAAAGATATTGTTTAAATTTGGTTTTGTCATTTGAATATCTTGGTTTCTCCATCTATGTTAATTGAGAGTTTTGTTGGATATAGTAACCTGGACTGGCATTTTTGTTCTCCTAGGATCTGTATGACATATGCCCAAGATCTTCATGCTTTTTGAGTCTCTGTTGAGAAGTCTGATGTAATTTTGATAGGTCTGTCTTTATATGTTATTTGACATTTTTCCCTTACTGCTTTTAGTATTCTTTCTTTGTTCTGTGCATTTGGTGTTTTGATTCTTATGTGACAAGAGGAATTTCTTTTCTGGTTCAATCTATTTGGAGTTCTGTAGCCTTCTTGTATGTTTATGGGCATCTATTTCTTTAGAAAACTTCAGGAAGTTTTCTTCTATAATTTTGTTGACAATATTTACTGGCCCTTTAAGTTGGGAATCTTCACTCTCTTCTATACCTATTATCCTTATGTTTGGTCTTCTCATTGTGTCCTGAATTTCCTGAATGTTTTGGGTTAGGTGGTTTTTGCATTTTGCATTTTCTTTGACTATTGTGTCAATGTTTTTTTCTATGGTATCTTCTACACCTGAGATTCTCTCTTCTATGTCTTGTATTCTGTTGGTGATGTTTGCATCTATGACTCCGGATCTCTTTTCTAGGTTTTCCATCTCCAGGTTTTCTCCTTTTGTGATTTCTTTTTCCATTTTTAGATCCTGGATTGTTTTGTTCAATTCCTTCCCTGTTTGGTTGTGTTTCCCTGTATTTCTTTGAAGGATTTATGTGTTTCCTCCTTAAGGGGTTCTATCTATTTACCTGTGTTCTCCTGTATTTCTCTAAGGGTGTTATTTTTGTCCTTCTTAAAGTCCTCTATCATCATCATGAAATGGGATTTTATCTCAGCATCTTGCTTTTGCAGTGTGTTGGGGTAACCATGGCTTGCTATGTTGGGAGAAATGGGTTCTGATAATGACAAGTAGCATTGGTATCTGTTACTTATGTTTGTGTGCTTGCCTCTTGCCATCTGGTTATCTCTGGTTTAGCTTGCCTTGCTGTCTCTGACTGGAGCCTGTCCCTCCTGTGATCCTGTGAGCTTTGGTGTGTATGAACTCCTAGAGGTCAAGTTGTCTCTGGGTGTGATTGGGGTGGGGAGGGCTGTAGCATAGGGTCCTGGGCTGGGCAGGTATTCCTGTGTCACCTGGGACCTAGGCAGGTCCCATTTGGATCAGGTATTGGGGTGGTATTGGTAGACTCACCTGTGAGCCTGGGTTTGTCAGAACTCCTGGGGGTCAAGCTGTCTCTGGGTGTGATTGGAGTGTGGAGGGTAATAGCACAGGCCAGGCGCAGATGCAAACCAGAAAATGGGGGGCTGCATTTTTAAAATACCTGAGCCTGAAGGGGACATTCTCATTCAAACCTACACACAACTTATATCAGTAACCCTCTTAGAGAAGATCCTGTTCCCAACAGTCCCATCCTTTGATTTCTTACTGTTTCCTTTTTAGGGAGTGGATGATGATAGCTTGACTGTCAATTCCCAAGTATGTAAGATGTTTACCACTGATCGTGAGTGGAACCATAGCTTCATTGTTGTTACATCTCCTGAAGCACTGAAGTTCCTGTAAGTATCCGTCTATTTCACTTTCACAGTATTGATGTTTCTTGACTGTAATTATTTTGAGATCTTCCCATATCAATGAAAAGAAGTTATTCTTAAGATGTACCAGTAAGGGATATTAACCCAAAAGCTCAGAATACCCAAGATGCAACTCACAGGCCACATGAAGATCAAGAAGAAGGAAGACTAAAGTGTGTATACTTTGATCCTTCTTGGAAGGTGAATCAAAATACCCGTGACTCACAGCCAACCAATAGACTGAGCATAGGGCCCCCAATGGAGCAGCTAAAGGACCCAAGGAGCTGAAGAGGTTTGCAGCCCGAAAGGAGGAACAATATGTACCAACCAGTACCTCCAGATCTCCCAGGGACTAAACCACCAACCAAAGAGTACACATGGAGGGATCAATGGCTCCAGCTACATATGTAGCAGAGGATGGCCACTGTTCCTATGAAGGCTTGAAGCTCCAGTGTAGGGGAATGCCAGGTCAGGGAAGTGGGGGTTGGTAAACAGGGGGAGGGGGGAGGGGATAGGGGATTTTCAGAGGGGTAATAAGGAAAGCATACCATTTGAAATGTGAATAAATTAAATATGTAATAAAAATAAATTATATTTAAAAAGTCCCCAAAAGAACCTTTGTGGAGCATGTGTCCTTATTGCATGCAAGTAAAGCCTCTGGGTATCTGCCCAGGAGTAGTATAGCCGGATCCTCTGGGAGTGTCATGCCCAGTTTTCTGAGGAACCGCCAGACTGCTTTCCAGAGTGGTTGTACCAGCTTGCAATCCCACCAGCAGTGGAGGAGTGTTCCTCTTTCCCCACATCCTCACCAACAACTGCTGTCTCCTGTGTTTTTGATCTTAGCCATTCTGACTGGTGTGAGATGGAATCTCAGGGTTGTTTTGATTTGCATTTCCCTAATGACTAAGGAGGATGAACTCTTTAGGTGCTTCTCAGCCATTAGATATTCTTCGGTGAGAACTCTTTGTTTAGCTCTGTACCCCATTTTTTAATAGGGTTACTTGGCTCTCTGGAGTTTAACTTCTTGAGTTCTTTGTATATATTGAATATTAGCCCTCTGTCAGATGTAGAGTTGGTAAAGATCATTTCACAGCTAGTTGGTTGCCGCTTTGCTCCACTATGTTCATAGCAGCCTTATTTATAATAGCCAGAAGCTGGAAAGAACCCAGATGTCCCTCAACGGAGGAATGGATTCAGAAGATGTGGTATATCTACACAATGGAATACTACTCTGCAATTAAAAACAATGAATTCACGAAATTCCTAGGCAAATGGTCAGAACTTGAAAATATCATCCTTAGTGAGGTAACTCAATCACAAAAGAACACACATGGTATGCAGTCACTGATAAGGGGATATTAACCCAGAATCTCGGAATACCCTAGACACAATTCGCATATCAATAGAGTTCCAAGAAGATGGAAGGAGAGATCCCAGTCCTGGAAGGACTGGAAGTAGGGGAATGCCAGGACAGAGAAGTGAGAGGGGGTTGAATGGGGAAAAGAGGGAGGGAAGGGAGCTTATGGGACTTTCATGGAGGGAGGAAACAGGAAAGGGGAAATGATTTGGAATGTAAATAAAAAAACTTAGAAAATAAATTAAAAGAAAAAACCTTTGTGGAACCTAATTTATTTCCTTTCTGTGCTTTTTATGTGTAAATATATGTGTGTTCATGTGTTTGTTTGTATGTGTGAGTGAGTGCATAGGTCAGAGGTCAATGTCAGGTGTCTTCTTCAATTGCTCTCTACCTTACATGTTTAGCAAAAAATATTTTTATTAATTATTTGTGTATGAGGGTGTGGGCACATATGAGTGTTTTGCCCACAGAGACAAGAGGATGGCATCATATCACCTCAACCTGGAGTTACAGGTGGTTGTGAGCTGTCCATTGTAGATGCTATGGACTAAACTTCTCCAAGAGAAGCGAACACTCTTGACACCTGAGCCATCTCTCCACCCCTCTATTTTACTGAGAGACTGAGAGAGGTAGGGGAGAAAAAAGAAAGAAATTTTTGAGTTTGGTTGGTTGGGTTTGGTTTTCCAGATGAGGTTTCTCTGTGTGGCTCTGACTGTTCTGGAACTGGCTATATAGGCCAGATCTGCCTCTGATTTAGGACTGTTTCGATTGAAGTTGTGTGCACCTCCTCCTTGACCTTTAACTTTTTAAAACTATATTTATTTGTTTAATACGTTCCTGCTGAACAAGAACATCATGATGAGGATGAGGATGAGGATGAGGATGATGATGATGATGGTGATGATGATGATGATACAAAAGTCTGTCAATTAACCTGGAGCTCACTTTTGAGCTTGACTGGATAATTGGCAACCCCAGAGACCCACCTATTTCTACCTCCCCAGTGCTGATATTCCAGATTACTGCTATACCTGAAATTTTTTCTTTCCTTTTTTTATAAAGAAGGACTATGAAAAATTCAGACTCAGTTCCACATACATGCATTACAATCACTTCAATGACTGGGATATCTCTCCAGCCTCTCTTGATTTATTTTCTCTAAAATAAGGTTTGACAAAGACCAGCTTAGACACCACAGGGTAAACTACAGCAGGATGTAGAGTTGTCCACAGGGGCCATTACTGATGACAGTACTCAGTGAGGGCCAGTACTGATAGTAACTGGTGACTAGAGAAAGGGAAAGATGGGGAAGAAAATCATACATATACAAACACACACACACACACACACACACACACACCATGCACTGAGTAGATGAAGCAAGAAAAACTCCAACAAGCAAGTTCCAAAACCACTTTACACATGCATCTACATACATACATAAACATATTCATGCACATTCATACTTTGGGTAGATAGAGCAAACTCTAAGCAACAGGTTCCAACCATTTTACACACACATACATATATATACATATATATGTATATATATACACATATATACATATATACTTATATACATACATATATACATGTACGCACATACACACATTTGGTGGATGGAGGAAACACCAATGATCTGGCTTCAACAATTTGATTTTTTTCCTCCCACAGCTTATATATCCCAGCAAAATCTTTCAAGCAATATAAAAATTACAATGTGATTACATTCTATTTTTCTTCTAGTGAATAATGAAAAGACAAGATGTTCCCCAATACTTTTATGTAAGAAAAACATTACATCGTACAGGTAAAGAAAAAATAACAACAAAAAATTATTCCCAAGAACCCACATACATTCATAACTAATCAATTTGTGATAGATTAACAAAGTGTGAGCAAACAAGGTAATTTTCTCAGCCAGTTTCTCTTATTGGCAGGAAACAATTTGAAGTTACAAAGAAAGAATCAATTATTTTAGTATTTATCTCAAAAAAGTAATCTTATTAAAGCCTTAAAAAATCACAAGTCTAAACTTTTATATGAAGAATAATCTGTCATTTCTACTTTAAATCCTCAGGGTGCACATCTACTCATTAAAAACTTTTTATTAAATCAAATCAGGAAGCTGAGGACAAAAACAGGTGTACAAAATTAATCATCACCTTGACCTTGCTTTAGCAAAAAAGGCAGCTAGTGCTGGTCTGATGCCATTGTTCTTGTTCCCTGACCTTAAAAAATCCATAGCTCAACTGTAAAGAGTGTGCCCTTCTGAGCTTCAATTTGTTCTCAAAATTTTTCTACATCAGAGTCAGTAATAAAAACATCTTAACCAATTTCACTAACAATCTATTTTCCAAATGCTTTCTAAGGGTGATGGTCACTGGTGACAATCTACATCTCTAAGTTCTTTCTCTATGGCAGTAATTGAATCATTAATCTGCTCCAACAGCAATGCTTGAAAAAGTTCAAACACCATTATTGTGAGTGCCAGTGATACTGCCCAGTGAAGGGATAGATGCCCCCTGAGAGTTTTCATATTATTCTTAGATTAAGAGGGATGTGAAGGCAACATGCAGGACAAAACTCCTCAACAGCATAAAGTCTTAGGGACGCATAGTCCTCTGGGCTCTGCCTCTCTGAGGCACACCCATCTTGGCTGTGTAACCCTCTGGGATGGATTCCATGAATTCTAAAGTCTGTAGTTCATTCATCCTGCATGACCCTCAATGAGGTTTGTATTCAGCCTTTTGGGAGGAAGATCCTATAACTCTGTGGTTTGAAGATTGTTAGAGTATTGAATAGTTTAATCTGTGAAGTGACTGTGATATATTCTAAACTGACAGTCAGAGCTGACAGCCACCTTTGATTTTTCTAGGAATACAATTGCTCAGAGATGTCCAATCCGTCCCATGAAGCATTTGTTTCTGTTAATGCCGAGATCTTATGGAGGTAACGTCAGCTTTTTTAAAATTTTGTTTTTATTATTTTATGTGTATGAATTTATTTCTGTATGCCTCATTTAGAGAATGTCTGATTCTCTGATATTGAAGTTACAGACAGTTTGAGTCACCAAGTAAGTGCTTAGAATTGAACTGAAGACCTGTGAAAATTAACTAACTTAACAACTTCAGCTCTCCACTGCTGAGCTGTGTAAAGTGCCAACTCTCACCTCCTTATCCCCATTGTTCTCACTTCTAACCCACATCCACTGGATATTTTGAATTTCTGTTTCTCATTGAAATAAAGACTTGCTTTGTGTCCTAGGCTGGCCTCAAACTCCAGCAACCCTTCTGCCTCAGCCTTATAAACATGTTCCATCACAACCAGTACCCACTCTTAAAAAAAATTAGTAGTTTGATTTGTAAACTACATCAGCCACCCCTGTCAAATTCCATTTCTGAATCCTGTAAAACAGTATCCAGCACTAATTAGGAAGTAGAAAGTTTCTTGGGATTGCAAAGCTCTGGGACACAGGTGAATCACTGGGTGGCCATCTTTCTCTCTAACATTTGGTAAGGTGGTTCCAGCCATGTGGCAGGTGGTATGTAAAGATCATATGTGTATGTGTGCCTGTGTCTGTAGGTGCCAGGGGGTCCAGAGGAAGGAGCTGGAATACAGGCATCCGTGAACCACCTGATGCGAGTGTTTGGATCCTAACTTGGGTCCTCTGCAAGAGCAGTGCACACTACATTACTGAACCAGCTCTGTAGTCACCAAAATTAATTTCCATTGCATTTATGTATTTACCATGTAAATACGTACATACACCATGGTGTGCTTGTGAAGATCAGAGGACAATTTATAAGAGTCGGTTCTATCTTTCTTCCACACATTACTCAAGGAGTGAACTCAGGTTGTTTAGTCTTTGGCATCAGATGTCTTTACCTGCTGTACCATCTCCACACACCAGAGGATGTTCTTAAGTGAACTCCTCTGGATACTTATGGACAAGACAAGGATAGAGTCAAGGAGACTAGTGGGAAGGCTTTTGTAACAGCTCAGGGTAGAATGACAGAGAAGTCTGCTCTCAGCAAAGTGGTGAGAAGGGGTCAGAATCAGGATGTATTTGTTGAAAGAATTCGATGGGGAAAGAGAGTATTCAAGGATGGCTCCCAAGTTATCAGTATGAGCAACTGGCTGAATTGTATTGCCATTTACAGAGACAGGGAGCCACTGGGAAGGAACAGAGAGTGAGAGCATTGTTTGCTTAGACAGGCAGTTTGTGGTGTTAATGACATGATACAGACTTCATTTGTAAGCACACTAATAGGGATGGCAAAAAAGATATATATCTATACTTCAGACCATTAAAAAATATGTGTCTGAGGGGCTGGAGAGATGGCTCAGTGGTTAAGAGCACTGACTGCTCTTCTTCCTGAGTTCAAACCCCAGCAAACACATGGTGGCTCAAAACCATCCATACTGAGATCTGATGCCCTCTTCTCATGGGTCTAAAGACAGCTACAGTGTACTTATTTATAATAAATAAATCTTTGAGCTGGAGTGAGCAGGGACTAAGTGAGCAAGGTTGACTGGAGCGAGCAGGGTTGACCAGAGAGAACAGAGGTCCTAAATTCAAATCCCAGCAATCACAACCATGTATAGTGTACTCATATATATATATATATATATATATATATATATATATATATATATAATTAAATAAATAAATTTTAAAAATATATGTGTCTGAAGTTCAAGATGGAGACAGGGCTGGATGCACTCAGAAGTCGCCAGTACATGCATTAATTCTAGTTACTCTAACGTTTATATGGTTAAAAAATTATAAATAAATACAAAAGCAGAGAGTAATAGAGGAAATGTCTCTGTACCTTCTTCCATCCCTTGTTAACATCTCTTAATTTAGGTCTGGTAAGATGAAGCAGTCATTCAAAAGTGTTGCCGGGCAAACCTGACCAGCTGACTTAGACTGTCAGATTCCAGGTAGAAGGAGAGACCAACTCCAGCAGGTTGTCTCTGACCTCCACATGTGCCCTGAAACCCAGATTCACATTCCATCTCTCTCATCTCTCCCATCTCTCCCATCTCTCCCATCTACTCTTCCCTGGGTTCAGCATATTTTAAAGCAAAGTCCCATATTATGAACCATAAACACTTGTCAGTTAAAGAGAAAAATCATATAAACTGGCTGTTGGGCATGGGTCTTTAATACTGGCACTCAGGAGATGAAGGATCTGAAGTTCAAGACCAACCTTGGCTAAAAAAGTGAATTTGAGGCTAGTTTGGGATACAAACAGTGGATGAAAAAAACAAAACAAATAACCTAACTTAGGTTTAGAAATATTCTATTTACTGGAAACTTTGATGCAAAAGTTTGATGAAAATGGGTACAAAGGTGTCTGGAGAAGCTGGGTATAGTGACTTATGCCTTTAATCCTAGGGTTTTGGGGAGCAGAGTCAGGCAGATCTCTGATTCTGAAGATAACCTAGTCTACACAGTGAGTTCCAGGACAGCCAGGGTTACATTGTAAGGCTTTATGGTGTCTGGGGTGCAGGGATTGGAGGTTGGGGAGGGTTGGTTTAGAGAGATTGCTCAGTGGGAAAGAGCTTTTATCTGCTCTTCCAGAGAAGTGAAGAATCTTGCCAAGCCATCTGCAACTCCAGAAAATGTGAATGGCATATGTGAATGACATAAATACAGTGGTACTCTGCACCCATTTTGGACTCTTGAGACACAACCTGACTGCAAAAGGGCATCTCTGTCTGCAAAGAACACTTTTGCCTCCTGCTTATGGAAACAGCCTCTCCCTCTCTCCTCCTACCTTGGGAAAGGTTCCTAGTCTGTAAGATAGGCATGCTTGCTTATTCTCTGAAATAAACCTGCCTGCACTTTGAGTCCAGTCTCCTGACTTATTTTTCTTCATGATTCCCTAACATGGTAGTCAATCCTGGGGCTGGAGCACAGAGCAGAGCACCATCTTTCATCTCAGGGATCACATGCAGCAGCAGTGCTTCTGTGGGTAACCCTTGGAGACTGCCTGAAGTGTCCATCAGTTAGTTCTACCTGTCACTGAACCTCCCCTTCTTTCTCCTACTCAGGCTTCCTCTGTCAACCCCCTGCATTGAGTATGTTGATTGCTGGGGACAAGTACCTGATTGTCCACACTATTGGGTTCTGGCATGAGCAACTCTCTAAACACTTGTTGGACTTCTTCCTCCTATTGGTCCCTAGACCATCCACTGGGCTTCCACCTTTCTCTCCCTCCCACTTTCAGACACCCAACATGAGGCCATCTACTGACTGTGAGGTAATGAGTGTCTTCTGTCTCAATGACTGCTTCTGGACTCTCTCATCTGCTCTGTGCTCAAACTTTCTCTCCAAGAGAGGATCACCAGTCTCTGGTAAATTCTAGAAATGCCCCATCCCATAAGTTACAAACTTCTCACCCCTTCTGGCTTCTCAGAACTTAGTTTCAGGATTTAAACTCAAGACTTAGAACTTCACTGCA
Source organism: Tokudaia tokunoshimensis (assembly GCA_036184795.1). Lineage (NCBI taxonomy): Eukaryota > Metazoa > Chordata > Mammalia > Rodentia > Muridae > Tokudaia > Tokudaia tokunoshimensis. The sequence goes on along the minus strand of BTHU01000005.1, from coordinate 105,435,828 downwards.
GCTGCCTTAATTACTAAGCATTTTTATTTCAGTGTGTGTCCCTGTGAGACAGGTCAGGTCCACAGAGGCTCTTCAGCATTATGCTGAAAGAAAAGGCTCTATGGAAAAGAAGACAAGAGTCAGCCTTGTGTTGAAACTGGGGAAGAGAAATTTGATTTTCATGCAGGGCCCCACACATGCTCATACAGACACAAAATAGATACATAAAATATAATAAAAACATAGGGCTAAGAGGTAGTTTGTTGATTAAGCACAGTCATTGCTTTTACCTTAGCTGCCAGAACCCACAGCCATGAGTTCCTGGGAAGCCAATCCTTTCTTCTAGCCTTGTGGATACAAAGCTTGCACATGGTGTTTATACATATATGTAGGCAAACATGCAAATGCATAAAATTAAATAAATGGATCATTTCTAAACTTTAAAAAAAACAAACAAAAGGATAATAGGCTCAGGGATAGGTAGACGGCTCTGTCACTAAAGTGTTTGCTGGGAGGCAAAGGGAGGGAGGAATCTGGGTGGGAGAGGAGAGGGGGTGAAAGGAGGAGCATAAACAGGTATGAGGAAGATAGGAGAGAAGCCCAGAGGGCCAGGAGAATGGATAGAAATATGCAGCACTGTGGGGGTGGGGGATGAGGGGGTGGGGGATGAGGGTAATCACTAGAAAGTCCCAGACACCAAGAATGTGGGAGGCTACCAGGACCCAATGGGGATGACATTAGACAAAATGCCCAACATCGGGGGAGGTAGAACCTGAAGAGATCACCTCCAGTAGATAGACATAGTCCCCAGTTGAGGCATGGAGCCACCCAACCATCTCAAATCTTTAACCCAGAATTGTTCCTGTCTAAAGGAAATGCAGAGACAAGATGGAGCAGACTGAAGGATCCAGAGACCTTGGGATCCATCCCATGCTCAGACACCAAACCCCAACACTATTGCTGATACAAGATGTGCTTGCAGACAGAAGCCTAGCATGGCTGTTCTCTGAGGGGCTCTGACAGCACCTGATTGAGACAGAGGCAGATACTTATAGCCAACCATTGGACTGAGCCCAGGGACTCCTATGGAAGAGTTTGGGGAAGGACTGAAGGAGCTATAGGTGATTGCAACCCCATAGGAAGAAAAACAGTATCAACTAACTTGACCCCCTCAGAGCTCCCAGAAACTAAGCTACCAACCAAAGAGTGTACATGGGCTGGTTTGTGCCCCTGCCCCTGTCCTGCCTCCCACTACATATGTAACAGAGGATTGCCTTGTCTGGCCTCAGTGGAAGGGGATGTGCTTGGTCCTGTGGAGGCTTGATGCCCCAGAGAAGGGGTGATGGTAGAGGTATGAGGTGAGAGTGGGTGAATAGGTCAAAGGGAAGGGAAAATGGGGTGGGAGGCTCAGGAAGGGGAGACCAGAAAGGGAGACAACATTTGAAATGTTAACAAATAAAATAATTAATTTTAAAAAGTAAAAATGGTCTTCCGGTTTGCACCTGTGCCCGGAGCTGACCCAGGGCTCCAGCTCCCCACACATTCCTACAAAACCCAGAGGAAGATTGATTCCCAGGAGCTCTGAAACACCAGGATCTCAGGTGAGGCCCCAACCTCTGCCCCAACACCCAGCGTAACTGAGACACACACACACACACACACACACACACACACACACACACACACACACACCTCAGGAACCCCTGCCCAGCCAGAGGCACATGTTCCTTCCAGTTTGCACCTGAACCAAGAGCAGACCCAGGCCTCTGGTAAACCAACCACTCCTGCAACATGGAGAGAAAGCTTAACTCCCAGGAGCTCTGACACATCCAACACCTAGTGTAACTGGGACACCACCCCCCGAACCCAGGGACTCAGCAATTCCCACCCAGCCAGAGGCACATGTTCCTTCCAGTTTGCACCTATGCCCAGAGTACACCCAGGAATCCAGCTGTGCACCCACTCCTACAACACCCAAAGAAAGATTGACTCCCAGGAGCTCTGACACATCCAGGATCTCAGGATAACAGGATCCAGTAATCACAAGATCACAGAAACAGCTGGACTTCCAGGAGTTTTGCCACAACCAGGCTCACAGGAGAAACAGGTTCCAGTCAGACAGCAAGGCCAGTCAGCGTTAGAGACAACCAGATGGTGAGAGGCAAGCACAAGAACATAAGAAAGAGAAACTAAGGTTACTTGGCATCATCAGACCTAATTCTCCCACCACACCAAGCCCTGGATACCCCAACACACCTGAAAAGCAAGATTTAGATCTAAAATCCCATCTCATGAGAATGATAGAGGACTTTTAAAAGAACATAGATAACTTCCTTAAAGAAATAGAGGAGAGTGTGGAGCAGAGGCTGAAGTAAAGGCCACCCAGACTGCGCTACCTGGGAATTCATCCTATAAACAGTCACCAAAACCTGACACTACTATGGATGACAAAAGTGCATACCAAAAGGAACATTCCATGGTTGTCTCCAGAGGGGCCCTGTTAGAGCCTTAAACATACAGAGGCAGATGCTAGCAGCCAACCATTAGACAGGGTGTTGGGTCCCCAAGGGAGAAGTTGGAAGGTGGTCCAGAGGAGCAGAGGAGATTTACAGCCTCATGGGAAGAACAACGATGTTGGCCACCGAGACACCCCAGGACTCCCAGGGACTAAACCATCAACCAAGGGGTACACATGGTTCCATCCAAAAATGTGCCTTGTCGGGCATCAGTGGGAGGAGTGGTCCTTGGTTCTGTGAAGGCTCAATACATGCCCCAACAAAGGGAAATTGAGGAGGATGGGGGGAGGTGGGAGTGGCTCTGGTGGAAGGGCATATACTTGGAGGCAGGGACTGGGAGGAGGGGTTCGGGGTCTTGGGGAGGGGGAAAACCAGGAAAGGTTTTATCACTTGAAATGTAAATGAAGATTATATTCAGTAAAAATAAAAGAAATAGAGGAGAAATCACTACTGCAATGAGCAAGGTCTGAGATTGGAGGTTTCCCATATGCCTTCAAAAAAAGAAAGAAAAGAAAAGAAGATAATCGTAATCATTCCAGCCACCATTTGCAGCAGGGAACCAGGCAACTCCATAGCCTTCGGTGCTTAGCCCAACAGGAGAGAATGATCTCCCAGCAGCGATTTCACTTCTGAGTGCAGAAGTGAAATTTCCACCTTCTCTCTGGAGGAGTACATCTAGGAGCACATTCGGCATATGATCAGTGGAGCATCTAGGACAGGAGTCTTCCCTTCCAGTCATCATTTGCAGCAGGGAACCAGACAGCTCCACAGCCCTCTGTGCACAGACCCTGCCAGAAGAGACTTGGTCTCCCAGGAGTACAGACACAGGTTTACAGGCCCATAGGAGGGACAAGCTCCAGCCTGAGACAACAAGACCAACTAACACCAGAGATAACCAGATGGTAAAAGGCAAGCGCAAGAACCCTACCAACAGAAACCAAGGCTACTTGGCAGCATCAGACTCCAGTTCTCCCACCAGAGCAAATCCCGGATACTCCAACACACTGGAAAAGCAAGAGTTGGATTTAAAGTCTCTTCTCACGATGCTGTTAGAGGAAATCAAGAAGGACATAAATAACTCCCGTAAAGACATACAAGAGAACATGGTTCAAAAGGTAAAAGCCCTTAAAGAGGAAACACAAAAATCCCTGAAAGAAATACAGGGGAGCATGGGTGAACAGGTAGAGGCCCTTAAAGAGGAAACAAAAAAAAATCCCTTAAAGAATTACAGGAGAACACAAACAAACAAGTGAAGGAACTGAACAAAACCATCAGGATCTAAAAATGGAAGTAGAAACAATAAAGAAATCACAAAGTGAGACATCTCTGGAGATAGAAAATCTTGTCCCTTGGCGACCTCTGCTCCGGGTATCGACTGCACTGAGCATCCAGGTAACCAGGGACACCGAAATATAACATTGCTTGGGACACAGCCTGTTGGGCTTCCATCTGTACCCAAGAGCGGGCAGCTCTGTGGTCATCTGGGCGCCAGCTCTGCTGTGGGCCATCTGCCCTGCAGAGTGATCTGCGTTGAGAGGGTGCACAGTGCACTCCGCCATGTTTGTTCCTGGCTAGAGCAATTAGACAACAAAAGGAGGTCAAAGGGATACAAATTGGAAAGGAAGAAGTTAAACTATCACTATTTGCAGACGACATGATAGTATATATAAGTGACCCAAAGAACTCCACCCGAGAACTTGTACAGCTGATAAACAACTTCAGCAAAGTGATCAAATATAAAATCAACTCAAGCAAATCAATAGCCTTCCTATACGAAAAGGATAAGCAGTCTGAGAAAGAATTAAGGGAAATGATACCCTTCACGATAGCCACAAACAATATAAAGTATCTTGGTGTGACTCTAACCAAACAAGTGAAAGATCTGTATGACAAGAACTTCAAGTCTCTGAAGAAAGAAATTGAAGAAGACCTCAGAAGATGGAAAAATCTTCCATGCTCATGGATTGGCAGGATTAATATAGTAAAAATGACCATCTTGCCAAAAGTAATATACAGAATCAATGCAATCCCCATCTAAATCCCAACGCAATTCTTCATAGAGTTAGAAAGAGCAATTCAAAAATTCATCTGGAATAACGGAAAACCCAGGGTAGCTAAAACTATTCTCAAGAGTAAAAGAACTTCTGGGGGAATCAGTATCCCGGACCTCAAACTGTACTACAGAGCAATAGTGTTAAAAACTGCATGGTATTGGTACAGTGACAGGCATGTAGATCGATAGAACAGAATTGATGACCCAGAAATGTATCCACACTCCTATGGTCACTTGATCTTTGACAAAGGAGCTACATCCATCCAGTGGAAAGAAGATAGCCTTTTCAACAAATGGTGCTGGTTCCCCTGGAGGTCAGCATGCAGAAGAATGGAAATCGATCCATTCTGGTCTCCTTATACTAAGCTCAATTCCAAGTAGATCAAGGACCTCCACATAAAACCAGACACACTGAAACTAATAGAAAGGAAACTAGGGAAGAACGGTGAAATATGAGCCCAGGGGGAAATTTCCTGAACAGAACACCAATAGCTTATGCTCTAAGATCAAAAATTGACAAATGGGACCTCATAAACTTACAAAATTTCTGTAAGGCAAAGGACACTGTAAAAAGGACAAAGTGGCAACCAACAAACTGGGAAAGGATCTTTACCAACCCTACTTCCGACAGAGGGCTAATATCCAATATATGCAAAGAACTCAAGAAGTTAGACTCCACAGAGACAAATAACCCTATTAAAAAATGGGATACAGAGCTAAACAAAGAGTTCTCACCTGAGGAATATCTAATGGCTGAGAAGCACCAAAAGAAATGTTCAACATCCTTAGTCATTAGGGAAATGCAAATCAAAACAACCCTGAGATTCCATCTCACACCAGTCAGAATGGCTAAAATCAAAAACACAGGAGACAGCAGTTGTTGGCGAGGATGTGGGGAAAGAGGAACACTCCTCCATTGCTGGTGGGATTGCAAGCTGGTACAACCACTCTGGAAAGCAGTCTGGCGGTTCCTCAGAAAACTGGGCATGACACTCCTGGAGGATCCTGTTATACCACTCCTGGGCATATACCCAGAGGACTCCCTGGCATGCAATAAGGACACAAGCTCCACTATTTTCATAGCAGTCTTATTTATAATAGCCAGAAGCTGGAAAGAACCCAGATATCCCTCAACGGAGGAATGGGTTCAGAAGAAGCGGTATATTTACACAATAGAATACTACTCTGCAATTAAAAACAATGAATTCACAAAATTCTTAGGCAAATGGTCAGAACTGGAAAATATCATCCTTAGTGAGGTAACCCAATCACAAAAGAACACACATGGTATGCAGTCACTGATAAGGAGATATTAACCCAGAAGCTCGGAATACCCAAGACACAATTTGCATATCAATAGATTTCCAAGAAGATGGAATGAGAGACCCCTGGTCCTGGAAAGACTGGATGTAGGGGAATACCAGGACAGAGAAGCGAGAGGGGGTTGAATGGGAAACAGGGGGAGGGAAGAGGGCTTATGGAACATTCGTGGAGGGAGGAACCAGGAAGGGGTAAATCATTCAGAATGTAAATAAAAAAATATAGAAAATAAAAAATAAATTTTGTCTGATATTAGGATGGCTACTCCGGCTCATTTCCTGGGACCATTTGCTTGTAAGATTGTTTTCCAGCCTTTTACTCTGAGGTAGTGTTAGTCTTTGACACTGAGGTACGTTTCCTGCATACAGCAAAATGCTGGGTCCTGTTTACGTATCCAGTCTGTTAGTCTATGTCTTTTTATTGGGGAATTGAGACCATTGATATTAAGAGAGATTAAGGAATAGTGATTATTGTCACCTGCTATTCTTGATGCTATCTTTATGTTTGAGTGGTTATCTACTTTTGGGTTTGATGCAAGAAGGTTACTATCTCGTTTTTTCCAGGTTGTAGTTTCTCTCCTTGTATTGGCGATTTCCACCTATTATCCTTTGCAGGGCTGGGTTTGTGGAAAGATATTGTGAAAATTTGGTTTTATCATGGAATATCTTGGTCTCCTCATCTATGGTGATTGAGAGTTTCGCTGGGTATAGTAGTCTAGGCTGGCATTTGTGTTCTCTTAGAGTCTGTATGAGATCTGCCCAGGATCTTCTGGCTTTCGTTGTCTCTGGTGAGAAGTCTGATGTGATTCGGATAGGTCTTCCTTTATATGTTAATGGCCTTTTTCTCTTACTGCTTTTAATATTCTTTCTTTGTTTAGTACATTTGGTGTTTTGATTATTATGTGATGGGAGGTACTTCTGTTCTGGTCCAGTCTGTTTGGAGTTCTGTAGGCTTCTTGTATGTTCATCAGCATCTCTCTCTTTAGGTTAGGGAGGTTTTCCTCCATAATTTTGTTGAAGATATTTACTGACCCTTTAAGTTGCAAATCTTCACTCTCATCTATACCTGTAATCCTTAGGTTTGGTCTTCTCATTGTGTCCTGGATTTCCTGGATGGTTTGGGTTACACATTTTTTGCATTTTGCATTTTCTTTGACTGTTGTGTTGATGCACCTGATTCTTTCTTCCATCTCTTGTATTCTATTGTTGATGTTTGTATCTATGACTCCTGATTTCTTCCCAAGGTTTTCTATCTCCAAAGTTGTCTCACTTGTGATTTCTTAGTTGTTCTACTTCCTTTCTTATATCCTAGATGGATTTGCTCAGATCCTACACTTGTTTGTTTGTGTTTTCCTGTATTTCTTTAAGATATTTTTGTATTTCCTCTTTCAGGATTTCTGCCTGTTGACCCAAGTTCTCCTTTATTTCTCTAAGCGATTTTTGTGTTTCCTCCTTATGGGCTTCCATCTGTTGATCCATATTCTCCTGCATTTCTTTAAGCGATTTTTGTGTTTCCTTTGTAAGGGCATCTACCCGTTGATTCATGTTCTCCTGTATTTTTTTAAGTGATTTTTGTGTTGCCTCCTTATGGGCCTCCATCTGTTGACCCATATTTTCCTCATTTCTTTAAGTGATTTTTGTGTTTCCTTTGTAAGGTCTTCTACCGGTTGATTCATGTTCTCCTGTATTTCTTTATGAGATTTATTTGTGTCCTTCTTGAAATCCTCTAATAGCATCATGAGAAGCGATTTTAAATCCAGAGCTTGCCTTTCGGGTGTGATGGGGTATTCAGAACTTGCTGTTGTCGGAGAGTTGGGTTCGGATGATGCCATATTGCCTTGATTTCTGTTAGTAACATTCCTACGTTTGCCATTTGCCATCTGGTTATTTCTGGTGTTCGTTGGTCCTGCTGTCACTGGCTGTTGCTTGGACCTCCTGTGAGTCTGCAAGGCTATTTCTGCCCCTCTCCCCCAATGACCGGGTTTCCCCTGGCACCGATTGCTGAGGGGCTGCCCTGCTCCTGAGTGACTTTGGAGCCTTGATGTGCCTTGCCCCAAGTGATGTTATACTTGGGGAGTCCCTGCATACCTGGAGACTCAGTGTAGTTGATCCCTGGAGCAAAGGTGGCTAAGGTGAGGCTGGTGCATTCTCTCCCGGTGCGGGTCCCTCTGCAGGGCTGATGTCCCACAGCAGAGCTGGTACGTAGATGACCACAGAACTGCCCAGCTCTTGGGTGCAGGGAGCACACGAGTGACTGAGTCCCAATCGATGTTATGCTGGGTTATTCCTATGCCTGGAGGTACCAACTGCTCTATTGCCAGATCAAAGATGGTGGAGTGCGCTGTGTACCCTCTCGGTGCAGATCTGATAATCTTTAATTTTAACATTTTTTCTGTGTATTTCTTCAATTTTTTCGGAGGTGTTTTCCATGTAGATCTTCGGTTTCGTTGGGGGGGAGGGGTGTTTGTAGTTCCATTTTCAGTTTAGGAATGTTTTTGTGCCTACCATTTTGTCGGTATAATTGTCCATGATAATCTTCATTTTTAATGTTTTTCTGTATTTTCCTTGAATTTTGTCAGAAGTATTTTCCATGTGGATCTTCAGTTTTATCAGACAATGTCTATAATTTTACTTTCAATCAACTTAGGAACATTTAATACTTTAATACTTTCAATTTTATCTGTATAATTTTTCCATGAAATAGTCAATCTTAACGTGTTTTTCTATATATTTCTTCAATTTTATCAGAGATATTTTCCTTATATATTTACATTGTATAGAATACTACTCAGCATACTTAAGCGACCCAAAGAACTCCACCAGAGAACTCCTACAGCTGATAAACGACTTCAGCAAAGTGGCCGGATATAAAATCAACTCAAGCAAATCAGAAGCCTTCCTATACTCAAAGGATAAGCAGGCTGAGAAAGAAGTAAGAGAAATAATACCCTTCACGATAGCCACAAACCATATTAAGTATCTTGGCGTGACTCTAACCAAACAAGTGAAAGATCTGTATGACAAGAACTTCAAGTCTCTGAAGAAAGAAATTGAAGAAGACCTCAGAAGATGGAAAAATCTGCCATGCTCATGGATTGGCAGGATTAATATAGTAAAAATGAGCATCTTACCAAAAGTAATACACAGATTCAATGCAATCCCCATCAAAATCCCAACTCAATTCTTCATAGAGTTAGAAAGAGCAATTCAAAAATTCATCTGGAATAACAGAAAACCCAGAATAGCTAAAACTATTCTCAAGAGTAAAAGAACCTCTGGGGGAATCAGTATCCCAGACCTCAAGCTGTACTACAGAGCAATAGTGTTAAAAACCGCATGGTATTGGTACAGTGACAGACACGTAGATCAATGGAACAGAATTGAAGACCCAGAAATGAATCCACACTCCTATGGTCACTTGATCTTTGACAAAGGAGCTAAAACCATCCAGTGGAAAAAAGATAGCCTTTTCAACAAATGGTGCTGGCTCAGCTGGAGGTCAACATGCAGAAGAATGCAAATTGACCCATTCTTATCTCCTTTCACTAAGCTCAATTCTAAGTGGATCAAAGATCTCCACATAAAACCAGACACACTGAAACTAATAGAAGGGAAACTAGGGAAGAACCTTGAACATATGGGCACAGGGGAGAATTTCCTGAACAGAACTCCAATAGCTTATGCTCTAAGATCAAGAATAGACAAATGGGACCTCATTAAATTACAAAGTTTTTGCAAGGCAAAAGACACTGTCAAAAAGACAAAGCGGCAACCAACTAACTGGGAAATGATCTTTACCAACCTTACATCCGACAGAGGGCTAATATCCAAGATATACAAAGAACTCAAGAAGTTAAACTCCAGAGAGGCAAGTAACCCTATTAAAAAATGGGGTACAGAGCTAAACAAAGAGTTCTCAACTGAAGAATCTCTAATGGCTGAGAAGCACCTAAAGAGATGTTCATCATCCTTAGTCATTAGGGAAATGCAAATCAAAACAACCCTGAGATTCCATCTCACACCAGTCAGGATGGCTAAGATCAAAAACACAGGAGACAGCAGTTGTTGGCGAGGATGTGGAGAAAGAGGAACACTCCTCCACTGCTGGTGGAATTGCAAGCTGGTACAACCACTCTGGAAAGCAGTCTGGCGGTTCCTCAGAAAACTGGGCATGACACTCCCGGAGGATCCGGCTATACCACTCCTGGGCATATACCCAGAGGCTTTACCTGCATGCAATAAGGACACAAGCTCCACTATGTTCATAGCAGCCTTATTTATAATAGCCAGAAGCTGGAAAGAACCCAGATGTCCCTCAACGGAGGAATGGATTCAGAAGATGTGGTATATCTACACAATGGAATACTACTCTGCAATTAAAAACAATGAATTCACGAAATTCCTAGGCAAATGGTCAGATCTTGAAAATATCATCCTTAGTGAGGTAACCCAATCACAAAAGAACACACATGGTATGCAGTCACTGATATTGACCCAGAATCTCGGAATACCCTAGACACAATCAGCATATCAATAGATTTCTAAAAAGATGGAAGGAGAGACCCCTGGTCCTGGAAAGACTGGATGTAGGGGAACGCCAGGGCAGAGAAACGAGAGGGGGTTGAATGGAGAAAAGAGGGAGGGAAGGGGGCTTATGGGACTTTCGGGGAGGGAGGAAACAGGAAAGGGGAAATGATTTGGAATGTAAATTAAAAAAAATAAAATAAAATAAATAAAAAAAAAGAATACTACTCAGCAGTTAAAAACAATGAATTCATGAAATTCTTAGGCAAATGGGGGAGGGAAGAGGGCTTACGAGACTTTGGGGGAGGGGGGAACCGGGAAAGGGGAAATCATTTGGAATGTAAATAAAGAATATAGAAAATAAAAATAATAATAATAACAATAATAATAATAGTAATAAAAGAAGATAATCACAGCAAAGCAAGAATGGGATATAGAAGAGGAAAATCAAAACCAAGCATAAATTAACCAAAGATGAACTGAAGAGACTTAAACAAGAATTTGAATGGACTCCTTATCCAGATTTCACAAGCAAGGATGAGCTGGCACAGCAGTTTCGATGTCGTGTGTGTGATTGATGTGAGTTAGACATCTGAAGCTTTTTGTGTAGATGTCCTTTTGTGAAGCCATTTAGAAAATCAAAGAGTCATGAGGAAGCTGATTGTCATGGGCAGTGTTAACATGCCTGTTTTCATCTTTTAATGTGACTGAACATATGATACACATCTTGTGGGAAATAACCTATTACAAGGAAAATTTATAAGCAGATACACATTTAAGGAGCTATAAACTGAAGAACTTGAGAACTGGAGAGAGCCTTAAGAGCTCTGGCTACTCTTCAAGAGGAGTTGGGTTTGATTCCCTGGACCTACTTGGCAGCTCATACCTCTGGAACTCCAGTTCCAGGACATTTGACACCCTTTTCTGGCCTTTACACACACATGGTGCATAGACATATATGCAGACAAAATACCATACACAAACAATAAAATTTAAAAAAAAAAATAGGCCACACTTGGGAGACTGAGGATTTAAGGTTTTAGAGCGAGACCCTTCCCCCAAGGTTAAGAGTCTGCTCAGCTGGCATCAGCTCCACTGCTAGGTGGGGGTGGGTTCCATGGCTCCTCTGCTCTGTAGGATAGGCTGTTTAATTCAGGAAGGTGGAGATCTGAAGAAAAATGGACTTCACCTTGGTCCCAGCACTCTGCCCTATGTAGGCAAGGCTTGTGGCTAACAGTGAGGTCTGGAAGTTCCCACTCAGAAAACTAAGTGGGGGGAGGGCACATTTCCTCCCTTTCTATTAGTTTTAAGATGAGGATAGCAACCAAGCGGATAAACATCTTCTAAGAAGCGAGAGGGGGTTGAATGGGGAACAGGGGGAGGGAAGAGGGCTTATGGGACTTTCGGGGAGGGGGGAACAATGGAAGGGGAAATCCTTTGGAATGTAAATAAAGAATATAGAAAATAAAAAAAATTTTAAAAAGTCTCCCACCAAAAAAAAACCCAGGACCAGATGATTTTGTTGAAGAATTCTATCATGCCTTCTAAGAAGACCTAATACCAATACTCTTCAAACTATCACACAAAATAGGAATAGAAAGAACACTACCTAATTTGTTCTATTAAGCCACAGTTACAGTGATATCTAAACCACACAAAGACCCAACAAAGAGAACTACAGAACAGTTTCCCTTAAGAATATCAATGCTTGACAAATTATCATTGAATAGGGCATTGTTCAGCTTTCATGTGTATGTGGGCTTTCTATTGTTTTTGGTGTTATTGAAGACCAGCCTTAGTCCATGGTGTTCTGGTAGGATGCATGGGATTATTTCAATCTTCTCGTATGTGTTGAGGCCTGTATTGTGGCCAATTATATGGTCAATTTTGGAGAAGGTATCATGAGGTGTTGAGAAGAAGCTATATTCTTTTGTTTTAGGATGAAATATTCTATAGATATCTATTAAATCAATTTTGTGCATAACTTCTGTTAGTTACACTGCATCTATGTTTAGTTTGTGTTTCCATGATCTATCCATTGCTGAAAGTGGAGTGTTGAAGTCTCCCACTATTATCCTGTGAGGTGCAATGTATGCTTTGAGCTTTAGTAAAGTTTCTTTTATGAATGTGGGTGCCCTTGAATTCGGAGCATAAAATTGCAAAGCTTCTGTAAGGCAAAGGACACTGTTTATAGGACAAAATGGCAACCAACAGGTTGGGAAAAGATATTTACCAATCCTACATCCAATAGAGGGTTAATATCCAATATATACAAAGAACTCAAGAAGCTAGACTCCAGAGAACCAAACAACCCTATTAAAAAATGGGATACATGCAGGCACATGCTCCACTATGTTCATAGCAGCCTTATTTATAATAGCCAGAAGCTGGAAAGAATCCAGATGTCCCTCAACGGAGGAATGGATTCAGAAGATGTGGTATATCTACACAATGGAATACTACTCTGCAATTAAAAACAATGAATTCACGAAATTCCTAGGCAAATGGTCAGATCTTGAAAATATCATCCTTAGTGAGGTAACCCAATCACAAAAGAACACACATGGTATGCAGTCACTGATAAGGGGATATTGACCCAGAATCTCGGAATACCCTAGACACAATCCGCATATCAATAGATTTCTAAAAAGATGGAAGGAGAGACCCCTGGTCCTGGAAAGACTGGATGTAGGGGAATGCCAGGACAGAGTAACGAGAGGGGGTTGAATGGAGAAAAGAGGGAGGGAAGGGGGCTTATGGGACTTTCGGGGAGGGAGGAAACGGGAAAGGGGAAGTGATTTGGAATGTAAATTAAAAAAATAAAATAAAAAAAAATGGGGTACAGAGATAAACAAAGAATTCTCAACTGAGGAATCTCAAATGTCTGAGAAGCACTTAAAGAAATGTTCAACATCCTTAGTCATCAGGGAAATGCAAATCAAAATGACCCAGACATTCCACCTCATACCAGTCAGAATGGATAAGATGTAAAACTCAGGAGACAGCAGATGCTGGTGAGGATGTGGAGAAAGAGGAACACTCCTCCATTGCTGGTGAGATTGCAAGCTGGTACAACCACTCTGGAAATTAGTCTGGTGATTCCTCAGAAAATTGGAGATAGTTCTACCTGAGGACCCAGCTATACCACTCTTGGGGATAGACCCAAAATATGCTCCAACATATAACAAGGACACATGCTCCACTATGTGCATAGCAGTCATATTTATAATAGTCAGAATCTGGAAAAAAAACCCAAATGTTATTCAATAGTTGAATGGTTACAGAAAATGTGGTACATTTACACAATGGAGTACTACTCAGCTATTAAAAACAATAACTTTATAAAATTCTTAGGCAAATGGGTGGAACTAGAAAATATCATCCTGAGTGAGGTAACCCAGTCACAAAAGAGCACACATGGTATGTATGCACTCATAAGTGAATGTTAGGAAAAAAAAAAAAAGCTCAGAATACCCACAATACAGCTCAGACCATATGAAGCTGAAGAGGAAGGAAGACCAGAGTACAGATGCTTCAGTCCTAATCAGTAGGAGGAAGAAAATAATCACAGGAGGTTGAGGGAAGGAAGAATCTGGGAGAGAGAAAGGAGGAAGAGGGAAAAGGGGGCCAGGATCAGGTGTGTGAGGAGATGGGGAGAAGTACAGAGGGTCAGGAAATTGAGCAGTGTATAGCAGTGGGAGATGGGGAACTAGGAGTAGCCACTAGAAAGTTCCAGATGCCAGGGACCCAAGAGGTTCTCAGGACACACTAGGGATGACATTTTCTGAAATTCCCAACAAAGGGGAGAGCGAACCTGTAGAGATCATATCCAGTGGATAGGCGTAGAGGCTAGTTGAGGGGTGGGGCCACTCACCCATCTCAAAAATATTAATCCAGAATACAGGAATTTGTGTAAGACAGAAAGCCCAGTTCTTAGGCTGAGAAGTGGCCCAAATACAAGAAGTTTTAAAGTGTCTATTGAGAAGCCATGTGTAGTAGCAACCCAAGTTTGCAGGAGGCTGATGCAGGTGGATCTCTGTGAGTTAGAGAGACAGGGGCGGGGGTGGGGGGCGGGGGGGAGAAGAAGAGGGAAAGGGAGATAGGGGCAGGGAGAGAGAAAGAGGAGTTGGGAACCAGCCTTTTGGTCATCTGAGGTTTCTGGAATCTGTGAGACCTTGGTGCTATAGATGTGCAGGAGAATGGGGGATATGACTTTCTGGAGTGGATTGCCAGGAGCTATTTTTAAGGAAGATTCCAAATGATGCCAATGTAGCAGCCATTATGGTAAGGATAAAAAGGGAACAAGGGTAGGAGTTCTTTTTTTTTTAATTAGATAAATTCTTTATTTACAATTCAAATGTTGTCCCCTTTCTGGGTTCCCTCACACACACCCAAAAATCCCCTAACCCATCCCTGCTCATCAGTCTACCCACTCCTGCTTCCCTGTCCTGGCATTCCCCTATATTGAGGCATTTAGCCTTCTCAGGTCCAAGGGCCTCTCCTCGCTTTGATGTCCAACAAGGCCATCCTCTGCTGCACATGCATCTGGAGCCATGTGTACTCTTTGGTTCGTGGTTTAGTCCCTGGGAGCTCCAGGAGTACTGGGTGGTTCATATTGTTGTTCCTCCTATGGCACTGCAAACCTCTTCAGCTCCTTGGATCCTTTCTCTAGCTCCTCCAATGGGGACCCTGTGCTCAGTTCAATGGTTGGCTGAGAGTGTCCCCCTCAGTATTTGTCATGCACTGGCAGAGTCTCCCAGGTGACAGTTATAGCAGGCTCCTATCAGCAAGCCCTTGTTGGCATCCACAATAGTGTCTGGGTTTTGTAACTGTATATGGGATGGATTCCTAGGGGGTGCA